>JAEQBH010000984.1:600000-1200000 GCA_016808115.1 Tetrastigma voinierianum
TTAGATTTGTTTAGTCAGATTTTGATTTTCATATTTGTGTAGTATTTTTCTTTTGTTTAAGCATGTTAGTCAGGTTTCCTTAGTTTCATTATTTTTCAATTTAATTTGATGAGTCATGTGTGTTACTTTGTTGGCGTTGTTTGCATGTGTGTTAGGTCATTCTATACGTAGTAGTTTCATGTGTAGTAGTATGTGTATGTGTGCTATGTTGTGAGTCAAAGATCACTTTTGGACCGAATTCACTATTGACATGGAAGAACGGATGCACATGATGTTTGATGCTCGATAATTAGGTTAAATAGGTGGGAAGGCTTAGTGAAGCACTTCCGGGTAGTCAAGAAACCATTTCTCAATGACCCTATCACATTCACACACTAATGACCTTCAGGGTATGCATAAGTGCCGAAACCAACTACTTAAGTTCAACAACCCTTGGGGGATGCTAACCACCTAAGTGATGAGACACCTACACAAAAAGAGGATTGCCATCGAGCCCCAATTAAAAAAAATGATGAAAAAAAAAGGGAAGAAAAAGAGATAAGAGTATTTGTAATACGTATCAAGTGGGAACTCTAATCGAACCCTGACACAATCCGAGGGGCCTTTCAAAGCCTAATGCCCTGAGCCAACTGGCCGGGAGTCATTGACTTCACTGCCCGCTACATGGGACAGAAGATGGAAGTCTCCCACAGCTAGGGCCCTTAGGTTTAGTTAAGTGTTCGGGGTGAAGTTCGAGGAACCGACGCCCTGTTTAACCAACTGGTGGGAGTCACGCCTGATCTCCCTCGCTGCTACTTAACACTTAACATGAACTTACGCACTAGTTTTTGTCTTCGTCGTTATGAGTAGCTTTGTTAGACATGAAAACGGTGCGTTCCTATCCTTTCAGAAGGTTTTTCCCAACTGTGCAAGCTGAACTCAAGTTTCTGGGGTGTCTAACCTGTATACACTTAGAGGTCATTCATTCGACGCATGTTGTATCCTTTTTGGGAAAGGTTATTGAATACCATGGAATTCTGGAGGTCTAGTCACTTTACCTATTTCCAACCTAGTTCTTTTGAAAGTCGAACACCTGTGTGCATCCTGTGAACTTCAAACAAACGCCAAGAAGGTGAGTTTGGCCCAATTTTGACCATTTTTCAAAGATGTGCATCACTACCCTCGTGTTGGGGATTTCACATACGGAGTGTGTTAGGTTTAGAGTCGGTTCTGCTTGGGGACAAGCAAGAAACCAAGTTCGGGTGTGATGAGTGCCTAAAACACTATATTATACCAAGGTCATTTTTCATTTTCACGCTTATTTTATATTTAATTTATAGTTTTCGTGGGTCGATACCTGAAGCCAGGTGATTGCGTTGAAAAGGCTGTGCATCGAGCAAAAGGCGCCGTTGGTGCCAATTTCGAGCAAGGAGTGCATTGCATGAAGATGTCTCGAACGCCACGACGCCCCACGCCACGACGCCTCACGCCAGGACGCCTCAACGCCGAGACGTTGGTCAACTAATGTGCAAGTAAACAAGCTTAACGCCGCTGACGCCTTCACCGCCGCGCGACGCCGCTGCGAGTTCTCGCTTTCTCAAAGACAAAGAAAATGGAGGCGATTCTGGTATTTAAATCACGATCAGGTAAGTACTGAAATCGTAGCCACATACCATCCGAAGAAGTTCGTGATTTGTATTATTTTTCTGTTACACAGAACTTCATCATGTTTTATATATTACCTATTAGTATTTCATTAGTCGCAGGTTCGCCGTAGGATTTATATCTAGGTAATATGAAACCTCGCTTCACATGTTCGCGGATTAAAGATCGCACTTATGTTATTCATTTGTTTATAAAAATTGTTTCAGATTCCGCCTATATCTATAATTAATTATACGGTGATGCTTCCTCGCCAACATTAGCATAATTGCGCATCGAAATCCGAGACTTCAGAGAGATGAGGTTATCCAGTGATCTGGCAGAGCACTTTCTCGCCTGATCTTAAATAGAGAGATATTTCGATCCCGAAGGTAGCATTCGAGGTAGAACATTTGCCGCTTCTTTAATAACAGGCCAGATAAGATATACTCAATTCTATCGACGAGATAAAGGATATGCCTCGAGAGGATATTCTGGGTGCAAGATCACCTCTCATTAACAAATATAAATACATTGAATAATACATCTTTAAGAAATAATCCATCGAAGGTGACAGGGGGAGACATAACCCTAGTCTTCAATACACAGTGATTCATTAAGAACAAGAGTTTAGTTGAAATTCACACACTTGACGTCTTTTTCACAATACGTTTATTCAGATAATATCTAAAAAGCAAATCTTTGTATTCAACACACCTGTCCCCGTGGATCGATATCCGTACTATTGGTACACTATATTACTTGGGGCGACGTGTGCACTTGCGCACATAGGCGCAGCGACGCACACCACGCGCATGTCATCATTCCTAATGGATGACGCAGTTATCCTTCGACAATGCCAAACCCTCCTCGCACAAAGCAATATAGCCAACCACGCCGATTACCATATCACCTTGCATTCAAGAACACACAATGGCCTACCATTTAGCAAGGAGAGAAACTGAAGTAGCGCCGAAGAAGCCAAAAAGACTGAAGAACGGTATGCATTACCTACGGTCTCGGGCACTGGGCCATGCTACAGTATATCCCCGCTCGCAAGACAAAGACCGACCCCCATGTCGCCCAGCAACGACCGAAGTCCCGACGACATGCTTTTCTCCTGTGGCAACCCATCCGACCATGAGCCGCCGCAGCTCATTCTAACTTCTCACTACGCCGATAATCCCACTAACCCATATGATCACATGCTCGATTACAACCAAGCGATGACTTTGAATGCCGACGATGAGCTTCTAATCGTGCAAAGCTTTTCCGGCCACTGGCGCGTACTTTGCGCAGCACTGCTTCATAAGCTCCTCGAAGCTCAATAAACACGCTTAACGAATCCGAGGAGATTCATCTCACAACACCCGCTCAACGCTGCTAGGAAGAGGAACATTAGTTCCTTACAAACCATTTTGAAACATGGGGACGAGTCCATATGGGACTTTACGAGGAGGTCGCACTCGAACTTCAGAGAAGCCACATCAACCCCTTCTTCCACTCATCACTATCTCTGCACTGCAGTTTACAATGGAAGAGTTATACAAAAGTAGCAGACAGTACTCAACACTAGAAGACAATATACGAGCGACAACCTAGACAGTCATGATCACAAATCAATCGACTGAAAAAGATAAGCCAATAGGGAAAAGTCGTCCGCATCCAACAAAGGTCATAATGGAGGCTGAAAGCGACTCCGAGACCAGTCTCAAAAAAGAAGAGAGCCCCCACAGGTCACCCCCCTGAATATCTCATACGAAAGGTTGTTGCCCCTCATTTGCTACCTACCAGATTTTAAATGGCTTACACCCATCCAGACGGATCCCGCACAGAGAAACAAAACCTTGCGATGCAATTATCACAGGGATAGGAAAACTGATCAAGGCAGGTCACCTTAAGAGATACCTCAGGGAAGTTGACCAGGGAGTGGAGTCGAGGCAGCCCGCATGGAGAATCATAGCCAGTCCGACAACTCCGTTAGAGCCCAGACCAGCCATAAACTATATATTGGGCCACCCGACCGATGATCAATATCAATCAAAACAACAGAAAAAGAGACTTGTCAAGGCAACTAAGATTAAGGCTAGGGTGAATGTCGTCCACACAGAAACCAGCTAAAGAGAAGTTGAGCCAATAGATGGCCTCATATCCTTTCCTGTAGTTAACCTGAACAGGGTCATTGTGCCACACTACGATGCCCTAGTACCCACCCTCTGTATTAATCGTTTTGATGTGCATAGGGTACTGGTGGATCCGGGTAGTGCGACAGATTTACTACAACTTCCAACCTTCACATAGATGAATCTTTCTCATGGCATGCTAAATTCAGTCGAGTGAATCCTTTATAGCTTCAACGGGGCAACTATGACCACGCTAGGAGATGTCACACTCCCTATGAAAGCTGGGTCGGTCACTCAGCGGGTTTTATTCTCAGTCGTAGAAGACTTGGGGAGGCCTAATTGCCACACCTACGAAGGCAAGATCATTAACATACCACTAAATGGTAAGCTATTTGACAACCACATGTGTCGATCTTGAGCACTACCGATGCGCCGACAATGCTATTAACTGACCTTACTAACAACGTAAAGAGAAGCGCACTCCAAACACTCAACGATCTTACACTCCAGATAGGAATCACAATATGCTGCCCAAATCAAGGAGGAAGAAAAGGACCCCCTGGTTGTGGATCCACTGGAAGAAGTGGAGTTGGACGGGTCAGAGAAGTTTACCTACGTCAGCTCCCTCTTGTTAAATGAAGAAAGAACACAGTTATGACTCTCGTTGTTGTGTAATCGATGTGTTCGCCTGGAGACATGCCGATATGGTCGGGATAAGTCCAGCCATGGCTTCTCACAAATTGAATGTCCTTTCAGTTGCTAAGCCAGTAAGGCAAAGGGTGAGGCCGTTCCACCCAGACCGACATAATATCATTAAGACGGAAGTAGACAATCTTTTAGCAGCAGACTTTATAAGGGAGGTAAAGTATCCTAAGTGGCTGGCCAATGTAATGGTGGTACTGAAAAAGGGTGGCAAGTGGCATGTATGTGTGTGTATCACAATCATCTCAATGAAGCATGCTCCCAAAGATGCCTTCCCCGTCACCTAATAGATCACCAGGATGCACACGCATGGAATTCTGTCTTTTCTGGATGCCTTCTCCGAATACCACCAGATTCTTATGCACCCTCCTAACGCGGAGAAAACAGCCTTCATCACGCCACATAGATTGTACTGCTACAACGTAATGCCGTTTGGTTTGAAAAACACAAGGGCAACATATCAGAGGATGGTGACCAGGATATTTCGACCCCTGATAGGAAAATCCATGGAGGTTTATATTGACGATATGCTCGTAAAGTCCAAGGAACGCCCCGACCACACGAGGCATTTACAAGAAACCTTCGAGTTATTGCATAGACACAACATGAAACTTAACACTTTGAAATGCGCCTTCAGAGTTAGCTCGGGCAAGTTCCTGGGCTTTATTGTAACACACAGGGGGATAGAGGCTAATCTCGTCTAGCTCAAAGCCATAATGGATTCTCAGACGGTGGTTCATCTCGGGCTCACGTGATCGCTTGTGTCGCTTCTTCACCACCCTAAAGGGAGTCCAGAAGGTCGGATGGAATCAAGAATGTGATCAGGCCCTTAAGGCCATCAAACAATATCTCACTGAACCACCCATTCTCGTTGGCCTTGAAGCCGAGGACACACTTTATATTTACTCGCGCCTCTCGAAATTCTGAGTAACATTGCTCAAAGAAGATGAAACCCCATAAAGTGGACCCATATTCTTCAGAAGCTGCGTCCCTATTCGAGGTGGTAGAAGCTCGAGATACCCATCTTAAGCAGCAAAGACTGGCACTTTTAGTCGCTAAAAACTTCTGTCCCTACTCTGTGCGCACCTATCAGACCACCAACCTCCCTCTAAGGAGCACTATACACAAGCCCGATCTATCGGGCCGTATGGCTCGGTGGGTAGTTGAGCTAAGTGAGTTTGATATTCAATATAAGCCTCGCCTGGTAATGAAGAGCCAGGTACTAGCCGAATTTTTAGTAGAGGCTCCTCAGCAGGAAACAAAGTCAGACAACTCCGACAGGTGGATCCTAAATGTGGATGGCGCTTCGCGATAGATAGGAGCCGAACTGGGGCTACAACTTGAAGCCCCAACCTGGGAAATAATAGAATAGGCCATGCGTTTGGATTTCCCCGCTTCCAACAACGAGGCAAAGTATGAAGCAATATCCGGTCACCGCAATCTTCGTGATCCTCTAAAAATCATCATAAGAAGCTTAATTTCAATCGGGTGGTGGGGCGTAACGACGAATATGAAATAAGAGACCAGTTCATGATTAAGTATGTGAGTCTAGTCAACCAGCGGTTGGGAAACTTCATATCTTGGCAGCTAGAACATGTCCCGATAAATTCTAACGAAAAGGTAGATATCACTACGTAGCGCTTCCCCGCTAATAAAGAAACAATGCTCCTACCGTACTACCGCTAGGAGCCACGATCACTATCAACCGAGTGAATGAAATAGATGAAACATGTCCTTCTTGGATGACTCCAGAGTCCGCTTATTTGCTCGGAAACTGCTGGATACCGCAGTCGGGCCCATAAGATCCCCAAGTCCGTGCAACTCCGCCTTCCCTCGCTAATGGGCCATTTATATAAACGGTCTCATGGTCTATCTTAAATGCCTTTTCACTGGGTAGGGATCGTTACGCATAGTAGAACTCCATGATGGGATATGCGGAAATCACCCAAGCCGCAGGACGTTAGCACATAGAGCTCATACCCAAGGTTGCTACCAACCGACCATGCGTGTTAATGTTGCCGGTTATGTTAGAAAGTGTGACTGCTACCATCGACATGCTCCTGTCTCAAAGCTCTCGGCCCAAAATTTAACAACCATAACAAGCTCCTAACCATTCGCTCAGTGGAGCATTGACATAATCAGGCCACTACCTACTGCCCTGACTCAGAAGAAGCTGTTACTGGTTGCTACCGACTACTTTAGCAAATGGATAGAGGCCAAAGCCTTCACATCCATCAAAGACAAAGAGGTCGTTCAGTTCATATAAAAGAACATTGTGTGCAGGTTTGAAATATCCCAATCAATTGTAACAGACAATGGGCTGCAATTTGACAGCCGAGTATATAGGAACTTTTGCAGCGAGTTGAAAATAAAAAACCTATACTCAACCCCGTGGTACCCATAAAACAATGGCCAGACGGAAACATCTAATAAAACACTCCTATCAGCTCTGAAAAAGTATCTACATTCAGCCAAAGGAAAGTGGGTAGAAGAATTACCAAGAGTATTATGGGCCTATGGAACAACCAGCCGGAAGTCGAAAGGGGAATCACCATTCGGGATGGAGGCTATCATACCCATAGAAATCGAGATGCCCACCATTCGGGCGAAAGTTCTTGAGGAAGAAAATGTCGAAGCCATAACCAAAGACCTAGACGCAACAAATGAAATTCAAGAAGCTGGGCGTCAGACAAGATAAGATCCTACCAACAGAGGTCAGTAACCAGACAACCTGCAAGGTGGTGAAGCCGCGACATTCAAAAGCCGTGAGTTAGTCTTAAGAAGGGCTCGAAAACATCTACGCAACTCCAAGATACGGAAATTTCCGTGCCAATTTGGAAGGACCATAAACGCTGGTTCGTAGATAGCCAGTTCATAGCGCTGAGCAAACCGTGATCGACTCCGCTGCTTTTGGGGATGTGGAATGCCATGATCTTGGCAAGACACTATTCCAGATGCATTCTTTTCTGACGATATTATCATCAATAACAGATTGTTCTTCACACATTTCCTCTTAAAACTTACAATTACTTCTTTTTAAATGTTTAGATATGGTTGATATTCTGTTGGCGTTCTAAAAGTCTAGATATGGTTGATGGTACCATTGAGTCCTATGTTATCGGGACCCAAGATTTAACGAAAATCAGGCAGAGTCTCCTTTGTACGGGGAGCTCTACCCAAAATACAACCTGTGCAATTACATGACAACCTGTCCCAATATTATGCAACGACCACACCGGGTCCACATACGATTAAACATTGCCACATAGGGCCCATTTACCCATACTCAAACACATAAGCACATGACTATAAGACCATAGTCCATAAGAGTTTAAATTTACACTACTCTTATACAAAACATATATCAAAATTAAGAATTCTAATACATGTTTTACAAAATATAAATCAAAACCACAATCCTGCTTTCTCATTATCGCATTCAGTGAGCACCATCTCCCGCATTACCCCCGCACCGAAGGGGGGGTCCCACGACTAGGTGAGCAATGACCAATAGAGTGAAATCCTAAAAGGGGTACTCCCCACCTAAGTGCACATGCAATGGTCATGCTACAAGCACATTCCAATCACGATTATGTCAATCCTAGAATAGAATCTACATGACATGAATGAGATGCTACTCCTCATGATCCCTATACCAAGTCCTCACCGACTTCTCTTAACATGCAATATGTCATGTATGAAAAACAATCTTCAAAACAAAGATATTTGTTTTATTTGTGGACAACCCTCCGATAAACTTTAGTGGACATACTTCGACAAATAATTATGTGGACAACCCTCCGACATATATTATTGGACATACTCTGATAATAATTTTGTGGACAACCCTCCGATATATTGTAATGGACATACTCTGATAATAATTATGTGGACAACCCTTCGATATAAATTAGTGGACATACTCCGATAATAATTATGTGGACAACCCTCCGATAAAACCGCTTTGTTAAAAAGCCATGTTAGGCAACCTCCAATAATTCATAATTCCAGGACTTTGTCCTTAGACCTAAACCAACATCAACACTAAACACAATGCTGATTTTCCCATGCACTCACACCCATTTCATGCATGTACTTGCGCACCACGCAATGCACTGGTAAGCATTGCACCTAAGTCATGCCCAATGTATAAAGACCTCTACATGGACAATTTATACCGCACACTCACACCATGTACCATGGACACTCATGTCTAATACACACAAAAGTCCATACATTCATTAAGCGTTAATATACATGCGGTCGTACTAACATTTATCACATTGATCCAACACATCAAACGAGCATGCATCGACATCATTCTTCACTACTTAGACAAGTAATGTCATGCAAATCCTAAGGCTACATCATGGCACATAATGCCCATAAACTTCTTCTGACATCTAATGCAATAGCCATGTCCACGAAAACACATCACAAACGATATGTTTCGACCTGGCACGTATTGACATCTAAATATGACACCTCGCAACTTGAGAAATCTCATTTCAATCAATCACACAAACACATGTTAACATTTCATCAAGTCACTACCTAGGCAAGTAATGACACACACCTCATTTCCTAGGCTAATTCACTGACATATCATGCACTAGATAGCCTACAACCTTCCATGTAATGGCCACTTGACACACAACTCCTCCCACATCCACCTGACCAACAATTAGCACACTTGTTGTAATAATCAATTTTTCAACAAGGATTTGACACCAATTTCCATTGAAGCATGGTCAGATTCTAGACTTCAAGATCTTTCCCTTAGAGTCTAAGAACACCCAACGAGCTCGGGCGAAAGTTATAGCGCTATCAGTTTGAGGCCTCGTATGAGGGCAGTGACAACGCACGGAACCAGCGAGACCTCTTGTTTTCATTATTTTCAGACCAAATATGAGTTCAAATTTTATCAAGCTATATATGGATGGATTTTAGACTCAAAGGGCTTTCCATAGAATCTAAGGACACCCAAAACGGAGCTCGGACGAGAAAGCTACGACCGTCCGAGTTGGAGCCTTACCTGGCAGTCTTGTTGGGCGGCTCGTGAAACCACGAAATTGCGTTCCTGGGGCTCCTTCAAAGCTCCTGTACATGCTATTTTTCCTACCCAAACTCATCCCGGATACAACTCTTTCACCTGATAACAAACCAGTCCCAATTGGGACTATAAATTAACATAAACATGGCCTGGCTTCGTCCCGAACTCAGCGAATCGGCTTCGCTTGACGAAGCGGACATCATAGCTCAAAACCAAAAAAAAAAAAAAAAAAAAAAAATGGGTTTTGTGTGAGACACAAGCCAAACAGCCCCTAGGGTTTGACCAAGACTAAAAGCATGACATTTAGATGAAATTTGAAGCACTGAGTAGGAAAGGTTCCTACCTCTTGGGCAAAGACGAAACTTTTGGAGTCAGGAACTGAGACCCACCAGGCCTTCGAACTTACGGCTAGAAATCTTAGGCAGAAAATTCTTGTTTCGGTGTCAGCGTTGACTTCGACAAGTCTTTCAGGCTTTAAGTCTTGGTCAGACAACCCAGGGCGTTGATCGCTAAATCTTAGAGAAGGTAGAGAACTCTCTCATTTAGCTTTTCTTCTCCAAACCCGAAATCTTTAGTGAAACTATGTGTTGTCGGTACCCACGCGTAGCCCTCGTCGAGTAGATGAACTTTAAATCTTGGCTCGACGGATTCCGACCACCCGATCTTCGTAGATCGTAAAGAAAAGGTGGAGATTTTCTCTCTCTATCTCACTTCTCTCCTCACCGCCGTTTTTCCCTCAAAAATGAGCATTTTCTTTTCTTCTTCCTTTTTAAGTTTAAGTTGGACGCGGGGCCCACTTCGCGCCACGCGTCCAAGACCCGTTCGGGTTCGTTTATGTCTCGAAACAATTTATTTATTTTCAGTTCAATTTATTTTAAATGAACTTAACTTAAGTCACGTTCTACAACTCTAGTTTTAAGAAAATCTAGTTCACGAGGTTACTGAATGCCTAACTTCAAAAAATTCATAAGAATTCCCACTACTGGAATTAGTGAAACTTTCTAAATTACTCGTTTTTCGTGAGACGGACTCGATGGCATAGGTACGTTTGATCGTCAGAACTACAGGAATTTTCTAGGCTTCCCTGAGACATTTCAGCAATTTATTATTTAATTTTATACTTTTAGAAAATTTTAAATTTTCCAGGGTTCTACACTGTTGGCACTTAAAGAGGGTCTAGATATGGTTGTTGTCCTTCTGGCGTTCTAAAAGTCCAAATATGGTTATTGTCCTACTGGCACATAAAAAGTCCAGATATGGTTAATGCCCTACTGGCACTTAAAGAGGGTCTAGATATGGTTGATGTCCTGCTGGCGTTCTAAAAGTCCAGATATGGTTGTTGTCCTATTGGCATTCTAAAAGTCCAGATATGGTTGATGTCTTGCTGTCACATAAAAAGTCCAGATATGGTCGATACCTTGTTGGCACTTAAAGAGGGTCTATATATGGTTGTTGTCCTGATGGCATTTTCAAAGTCCAATCATGGTTGATATCCTGCCGACACCTATAGAAAGTCCAGCTATGGTTGTTACCCTGCTGGCATTTTCAAAACGAAAGAAAAGAGAAGCCCAGACATAATTGTCATAATGAAGGGGTTTTTATCAAAACGTGACTCAATAAAGTGCGTTAAAGAGTGACAAGGGTTACAAGGAGTAATATGCATTTTGGTGGCAAAACAATGCCCCTTACAAAATATCTCCTAAAATAGCTAAAATTAATAGGGGAAAAGTCAGCGTTGCTCCTCTACGACGACACCCTCCACCGGGTCCTTCGCAGTTTCAACCGGATATTGCCTCGGCGACATAGTTTAAACGATTGTTATTTGTTGATGTGTTATTGTTGGCGCGGAGGCACCTTAAAGTTCACGAAAACTGCGGAGGAGAGGGTTAGATTTGAGTTGGGCATGTCATCCGGAATCCTTGGCCGGTCACCGCAGATGCCATGTTTGAACACAATACGTAGTCGTAAGGAAAATCTATAAGGCTTTTTTGGTAGTCCTCCACCGCTGACTTCCGCCCAGCCCTTTTTTGCACAGGAATGAAGAGCGAGACACCTCGTCCTGTAGTGCCTTGAGATACAGTAGGAGCGACGTTCGCTCGGTAGGTCGAGACGAGCAACCACCTGCACTTTGCCAGGCAGGTGCTGTCTTCCTTTGCGAGACGCCAAGGTGTCACCGGACCTAGCTAGGTGTCTCTACCCTTACCTTGTCCTGCTTCAGTTTGCCATAGGCGCCGCAGAGCTACCTTGGCCTCTGTAGCCTTGTCCCTTTCTTTCGGCAGATTCGATCTTCTCCTTATGACCTTGGCTTCTTGTTTCAAGCGATTTACGACTTGGGCCTAAAGCTTTGGCCAAAACCTCAGGCATGATGCTTGGACACAACAGATTGGGTATAAAGCCACAATCTCTTGGCATCATCAAGGCGGGATTGAAATTCCCTATGCTGTGGGGCCATATTCCGGATGGCCGTCATAGCCTATAAAGGAGAAGTTAGAACAAAATTACAAAATAGAAATGATATCCAAGTAAAGCAACACATACTAGTTCGACTGATCGAATAAAATCATGATTACGAATATGAGCATCCGTCTCGACCGCATTTGGGCATACTCTTTATCCATGTGGGCGAGGGACGGAATAGAATCTTTGCTCTCTACGCGATGCCAGGTACTCGGAGGTAGTTAGATCAGGTCACACATATGTGCAACTGGAGGCTCTCTGGTTAAAGGGGCTCCAACGGTGAATGATCTCCCGAATACCCTTTGGATCAGGGGCAATCAAGCCCGTTGGGGGTGGATCCTCTCAGAAGGTGGAACATATGTACTCAACAGCAGCTAGTCAGGAGGCCTTCTCCACGCGGTCACCGGTATTGTGGGCAGAGCGGGGGTAACGGGCGACGGCTGCCTGAAGGGGACCTCCTAATTTCATCAACTGATGGGGCCCAGGCTATGATCTCATCCTCCAAAGGCATACTAACAGCCAGTGCTACCTTGGCTCCCGGTACGGTCATTGGTGGCTCGATCGGGGAGGAGATACAAAATTATTGGCTGATCTTTGAGCCTCTTCATTTGGAAAAGCGCTGGGCGCTTTCCTCCGATGTGGGCGGACTCATCTCTGAGCACAGCGTCCCGGCTTTCGCATCCGTCTGCGACAAACCCGGTGGCAACCATAGACATCTCCTCTTCCTCAATAGACTTGCTGGCAAGTACTCCCGACCAGTCCACGGAGCCTTCTAACCCGGCCCCGACCGCCTTGGTTTGTCGAGCCCTCTTTCTATCTAGCTCCTTCTTTTTAGGTTGGGGGGCAAGCCGCGGACTTTGGGGCTGGGTAACTGATAGGCTTTTACGTGATTGTGTTTTTGAAGATATGCAATAAGAAATGCAAATGGCCTAATCGCGCAAGTGTACGCTCGTCAAGTAATGTAGTGTACTTAAGGTATGAATATCGACCCACAGGGAAAACCTTAATCTTAGTGGGCTAAGTACCAAAATTATAATACTTATTTAATATTCAAACCTTGTCGTGATGACTAAGCGAGTAAAAATAGATTAAATTACTACTTAATGTCTGTACGCTTTAGATGTAGAAAATGATCAAAAGGGTGCGAAAAGGTTAGAATTGTTGGTGTTGTTGAATGAGTCTACTATGTAATGCTGCGGTTCTATTCCATTATCTAGTTTACATGTTCTCCAAGGCGGCTCTTATCTACTGTAATTAAAGTCTTTCTCAAGGTCATTTAACCTCCCTTTATCACTAGGTTTCTTGCTCTTTGGCTCAACCCCAAACATTAAAGGTGCATGGAATCTGAAGAACCCCCAAACCTCTAATTATTGATAATCCTATATTACTAAGTTTTATTTAGGGTTAACACCTATGTCTAATTCTTCATTCACTTCTCGAGATCTTACAAAGAACCACTCACACATATTAAGGCCGATCATATCACGTTGATTTCCAACCAAGCATGAGTTAATAGTTATATATATATATATATATATATATATATATATATATATATATAAGATAATGGAATTATGAAAAGTCAACACTTTAACATAGTATTCATGTCCAATTCACTACCAACACCCTAAATCACGAAATTAGAACCTCATGATGTTCTATTCCATTACAAAAGAAAAGCAAGACTTAATAATAAGGATAGAGAAAACTTCAATGATCGAAGGAATGACGGTCTCCCGGATTCTTCAAGTCTCTCTCTATAAGATAGGCCTTCAAGTCTCATTTCCTCTATTCCAAACCCAAGTTCCTCAAGCCCTAGCACTGCAAACGTTTTTCGAACCCCCAAACTTGGATTCTCTCCTTCCTTTTATATCTTCTTCACGAGATAAAGTTTGTTAAGTTTTTCCTGCAACGTCGCGACATTGGAACGTTGTGGCGTAAGAACGTCACAATGTTGGGGCGTTGCAACGTTGAGCTGATTTCTACACGATTCTTCTCCAGGACTCCAACAAGGCTCCATTTCCAGCACTTTTCCTACAAAAACCCAATACAAACTAAATATTAGAAAAGTAATCAAGACGAAGTCATATATATATGAAATTGATCCCAAATCTCTAAATCCAGGGTTTGTAATGAGTGTTTTTAGGCACTCATCAGTAACCCGGACAAAGTGCACTAAGGTCCTTGTTGCAACCTTTGCTTGGTCTTCTTGAGCAGTAACCGCCCTAGAAGTGTTACCTGGGCTGGACTTGCAAAGGTCGGAAATAACAAAGTGCTCTCCCTCAATGAGCTCTGCGGGCAGCGAGTGAGGAACGACGGGGATGATATAAGGAAAGCCGCATGCAGCCAGCTCTCGCAAGTTCCTTGCCGTCAAGAGAAGTTCGTGGTTGCGCTCTGCCTCTGTTATTTCTAGTAGCCGTCTGATGTTCTACAGGCTAACCTTTTCTATCCAGTTGACTAGCCAGCCTCGCTTGCGCTTACCTAGATAGCATCAGGAAAACATATGTGTGTAAAAAACACGAACCACCTAGCGGAACATGATTTGCAACCAAACAAAGACCAACTTGGGAATGTGAGAGATTGGCTCATATCAAAAGGGAGCCCTAAAGAGCCGAGCGTCTTGTACCATGGGCCCTTAGCCAGGACAACCTCCTTCGCCTATGTCTTGGGGGAGTCGGGGAGTCCGGTTACGAATTGAAGCCGGGGACTGTGAGCCGACATGGACAGCAGGTCCTATAACATCCCAAATTATACCCTAATAGTTTTATAACATGTTTAGGGTATAAAATAAGTTAAATCTGCATTTTTCTGAAAAAAAAAATAATACTAATTGAGAAAAAAAAATGATAAAATCGGAATTAATAGAAGAGTCAAGGGTAAAATAGAAAAATGTCACATTAAGGGCTCAAGGGTCATAAAGCTAGAAAAATACATGTTAAAGTTGAATATGTGATAAATGAATTGCAAATAGAAATGAAATGAAGGATTTTAATGTAAAAATGGAAAACTTAAGCAAAAATGAGATTTTCCAAACAAGGCCTTATACATGAAGTGAGATAAGACGAAATTTGGTCTTAGAATTGGACATTTCACAGTTTGGGAGCTAGGGTTCACATGAAGGAGAAGATAAGGCAATTGAGGGCTTGCTATCTCTCCATTTAGTTCAAGGTTTTGCTTGATCAAGAGAAGGAAATTTTGCTATCTCTCCATTTAGTTCAAGGTTTTGCTTGATCAAGAGAAGGAAATGAAGCAAGGTTCAAGTATTTCAAAGAAATCAAGGTTAGGAAACCATCTTAACTCCCTATTTGTTCATGTTTGAGGTTATGAAGAACCCTAACTCTTCTCATTCATTTTTTATACTAGTTAGAAATGGGTTGATGTTTGTTTTGATTTGGATTTGGGTTGTATGGATTCTCCCTTTTGATTGTTAGGAAAGTCCTAACTCATTTTTTTTTTGGTTCTTATGGAGAACCTAACTCTTCCATCTTTGGGTAATTTGTTTTTGGGTTGGATTTGTATTGATTTGGGTTGGTTTTTTTGGCTTGTGGGGTCTTAAAGACCAAGAAGTGTAAAAAGGAGATGTATAGGTTTTAAAGGGAATTGGTGTCAAAGTTTTTTTTTTTAAAAAACTCATGTTTTTGTTTTGGCCATAACTTGGTCTCTTGACCTCCAAATTGGATGATTCCAATTGGAGATGGTGCATAAGACTCATGGCTGAAAATTTCTAAAGAAATAGAGACCTAAAGCAGTCCAGAAATAGAAGCCATGTTGGTGTTTTCGAGATGGGCCAAAACAGAGTCTAGAAACAGGAAAATTTCTAGGTTGTGTCATGTTTTTGTTTTGGCCATAACTTGGCCATTGGTCATCCAAATTGAGTGATTCTAGTTGGGGAAGAACCCTAAGAGGTAGACCTACAAAAGTATAGAAGGTACCAAGAAGCAAACCTGACCCTAAGTCCCCTGTTTTTGAAACATAAGTAAAAATACGGGTAAGCTGTGACGCCCCAAAACCCAGGGGTCCGTTGACAACCTGTCAACCCGCGGAATACTCGTGAATGTCGGGTACCCATTTTCTCACGAATCGGGCGAGTCTCCTTTGTGGGGCTCTGAAATTGCATAACATGTCCCAAAATTCACAATGACCTCACAGGGTCCAAATTCGAGTAAAATAATGGTCACTTGGGCCCCAACATCAATACTCACAAATATATCCAACCAACTATCTCACGTAGTTCAAGAGTTAATAAATTACTCTTAATTCAAAACATATATTAAAATTACAACATTCTAATACATGTCATATAATAACATCAAAGCCACAAGTCGACTTTCTTCATATATCTTGCGGTCGAATCTTGGGTCATTAGTCTGCGGCTCTTTTTGCACGAAGGGGGTCCCACGGCGGGGTGAGCAAAGCCCGGTGGTGATAATCTCTCTGAGAGTACTCACTTACTAAGTGCGCGTCTGATAGTAGCATAATCAAACACACATCCAAATTTTAACATACATGTCTACCTGAATGTCTACATGCCATGAATTGAGACTCGACTCACCATGCCGTGTCTGGGAGCTCTCGTAGGCTCATCACTCGATATGTAATTGAAATATATCGAGTCACTCAGGCTCGTCTCACATCACATCGCCCTGACTATGACAAGCGTCCTTTGGTATTACCAATGACCCAAATGTCGAGCCCTCGCCGGCTCCATTACCCTGATGCAAGTGTTAATAGGCAACAAATCTAGTCGATCAGGCTCTATCCACCTGACGAAGTCATGTGATAAACATGACCATGTGTCTTCTTTGGGCAACATAACTTTTCGGGTGATACCGCAGGTCTATTACACCCATACGCCTCGAGTTCTCACTGACTCCCTCAAACATGCATCTTGTCATGAATGAAAACCATTTCCAAACAAAGGTATTTGTTTTTAACCGTGGACAACCCTTCGATATAAATAGTGGACACACTCCGATAATCTATTTTGTGGACAACCCTCCGATGTATATCAATTGGGCAGACTCCGACGATTGATATTATATGGACAACCCTCCGATGTATATCAATTGGGCCGACTCTGACGATTGATATGTTATATGGAATGACCCTCAGATAAATAATATTGTTGGTCAGCCTTAGAAAAACTGATTCTCTCGGCTCCGCCTCATGCACTCCCACTCACATTGTTCAGTCTTTGATGCATATAATGCAATAGGCCATTTCCATTTCCTTAACACAATGCGGCTCATTTTGGACGTTGTCCTATTAATCAAGTCCACTAATCAAGCATGTCACAGCGGTGTTAATCCACAGCAGGTAATACTCATGACACACCATCAAATACCTAACACAGTATCGATCTCAACTATGCACTCATACCTAATTTCTAGGTTACCCCAGTGCATATGGAATGCATGATTCCAATTCCAACACATTCATGCTAATATATTTACATGCATATATATTAACATAATTAAATCACATAAAACATGTTATGCAAATTCACAATCAATTACACGAAATTAAGCTCACATGGGCTAATTAAGCAAACACGAGCAATTCATTTTGAATCACTCTGACCATACACATTTTCTAGTAACACCCCCCGAAATGGCCAAATCTAGGACCCTTATAAAACGCAGCTACCTCTTGGTCCCTTCACGGTTCATCACGAATATTGTGATACCAAAACACACCCACAAAACCAGAAGACATCGGTCCGGGATCAAACCAAACCTGACCGCGATGGGACTACCTGAAAATAGTCCCAAAGATGTCATGGTATCCAAAACATTCTCGAATAATCGGCCGTTGTTAAGCAGTCCCAAAAATTAAGCCGATTTGTCGCAGAAAACAATCCCGAAAATTTCTAAAAATTCCTATACTGATCAATTTGAGAAGCGAAATTCATTTTGACATTTCCGACCTCTAAGCCAATCCACAGCCATTAAATGGCCTTAGGGCTAGAAATAACACAAGTAGGAAAATTCCCTACCTCGTGGAATTTGACGAAACTCAAAGATTTTGGTGTCCACGCATAGCTCTCGTCGCGTAAATCAACTTTACCTTCAGCCCCGACAAAAACCTACGGTCCGATTTTAATAAATCTAAGAAAAAAACAAAGAGGAGAAATAATAAAATAAATAAAATATCTCCTGCACGCCTCCTCCTTTCTCCCTCCGTCGCCTCCACTTTTATCCTTTTCTTTTTTCATTTTTTTTATAATTTTTTTATTATTATATTATTATTATTATTATTATTATTGTATTATTATTATCTTGGATACTTGATTCATTTTACTTTGTCGGATCCGTTTACGTCGAAAATTTTATTTCTTTTCGAGTTCACTTCTTTTAAATGAACTTTAACTCACGCCATTTTAAGGCTTAGAGATTTTTCGTAAAAATCTCGTCCACCCCAGATCCTTGACGATTTATCGCGAAATTCGTAAAATGTTCGACTATCTCAGAATTCGACGAAACTTTTCTAGGTCACTAGATTTCGCGAGACGAATTTAACGGCGCAATCCTTTTCGTCATCCGAGATCTACGGAATTTTTGGTTTTCAACTGAAATTACCATTTTACCTTTTTTCAGAAAAATTGAATTTTTCTCAGGTTTTACATAAGTTGTTGGGTTATCTTTTGTTTTGGTACAGTTTTGGTGTTTTGGCCATAAGTTAAGTTGTAATAATCCAAATTAGACGATTCCAATTTTAAATGAAATAGACTCATAGATCTATCATTTTATTGAAGGAAGTTGGGTAAAATATGACTCAATTGTTCCTAAAAATTTTTTCAAGTGAAGGTGTATTGGGTAGAAATCAACCCTAACTAGAAACCCAAGCATGCACGACTGATTTTTCTTTGTTTATTCTTTGATTGCGACGTATTTTTGATGGATTAGGGGCTGGTGATGATAAAACCTGAGTTAAGATCGGGATTCAAGGAATAGGAGTCAAGAATCAACAACCCTTTTGGTTTGTTCTTCGCATTTCTCTTTTTTTGCCAGTTTTTTTTTTTGTTTATTATGTCATCAAAAGCGAGGATTTTATATGAAATCTTGCATATGTGCTCTGTGCAACCACATATGAATTGGTTTGGAGTTTAGTTAATTAAATTGAGTGGATTACCATGAAATACGCATGTGTGTGTTCGAGGTTTGAACCATAAATAAATTAGTTTTGAGTGTTGTATAGTGAGTATCAACTTGTGTTATTGTGGAAATTTATGTATTTAATTGCCCTCTTAAATGTGTGGAAAGATCATTGATAAATGATCTATCAAGTGGCAAACATAATGGATGCAAGTATGTACAAAAGAATCCGTCAAATATGTGAATCATATTGTGAAAATATGAAAATAGGGGAATAGAGAATAAAATCTTGTAACTACTATGATAAATTATTAATGCCCTTAAAAGAATGTTAGCCGTCATATTCGAGTTAGGAATAGATTGGTATACCAATAAGGATAAATGTAGCAGTATTGAGAATGATATGATTGATAGTGACATACTGATTCATAGCCCAGCGGGACAGTATCGTATTATACATAAAAATGCAAATGTAAAAATAACCAGTTCATGGCCCAATGGAACAATACTAAGTTATTAAAAGTGTTAAACCGGCAGGCAACCCAACGGGATCGTGCCGGTGATTCCTTTATCCTATACACCGAAAATTTCGGTTAGATTCGTTTTAAGGCAAAATGGTTAACAAATGTGTAAATTGTGTGAATTGAGTTGTGACAAAAATACTAGTATAAGTAAACATGAAAAGTGTGAATCATTGTGTTTTTATATGCAAGATAAAAGTGTGAATCATTATTTATATATATATATATATATATATATATATATATATATATATATATATATATATATATATATATATAATGCATGGATCCCTCACATGAACAAGCGTAGAAATGTTGTTTGAAAATAAACATATTGGATGTAATTGAGATGATTAATTTGATGCATGTGGAAATGTTATTTATATGTTTATATGTGCATACTTATATATATTCAATATTGATTATGAAATGGGAATAGAAACGTAAAGAACCACTAAGCATGAAAATGCTTAGCGCGTTGATTTCTCACACGCAGGTATCGTGTAGATAGCATAAAGACGAAAGACCACTGAGCATAGAGTCACCGTCATATAGTTCGAAGTATATGTAAATGCTCAGTTTCATGCATACCACTACATTTCATGGTATCACGTAATTATTTTGTATAGAAATCAAATATGTATAAATCTTCATGGAATGTATTTTACTATTGGGGTGAAAAAGGGGTGAACTCTAATGATATTTTGTAAATGTATGTTGCAAAGGCATGGAATGCCTTTTTGTATCAATATGTTGTACTAAAGAATAGATTTGGGCCATCCACGAAGCTAGTATGATGTATATTTCTCATATTAATGAATGTATTAGTAATGATATCATATATTCATATATAAGTATGTTTATATGAAATGTGTTTTGAAAAATGGTTTTGAAATGGTTCGTGTCCTCGGATTCGGTTTACCCGTCGAGTCGGGCTCGGGGGCGCGATAGGCCCCCGACCCCCGGCGACGTATAGACCAAAACATATCTCACGCACCCGTGAAATATCCGGTGGTAGAATGTTAAGCCTTGTACAACCCATCAAATCCGAGAAAAACATTTGGATGAATAAGCGCGAAGGCACGGGGTAATGTAGAAGCGCTTCTGACGAAGCGAGGAAGCGAAGTCGTTTATGGCACTACTTGGGTAAAGAAGGCGATGTTATCCTCGACCTCGGGTGGCGAGTCGGCCCGTCCTACGATTCTAAAATAATGCCATATGGGACTTGGCGGAAAGACCTTAGTTTCTCCATGGACATAGAAGACACAAGGCTGCTCGCAGTAGGCGACTCCCAGCTAGACCCCTTCCTACGCCCAACTTGACTGGTGGAAGTTTCCTCTTGACCTCTCATCATTCTACAGGTAAACAAAGAATGGGGATCAACTCGACAATCTCTTGGCAAAACGACTAGCATAACCAACACCCTAGACTAAGGAGCTTCAGAAACCTGAGTGGGACGTGCTAGTACCTGGGTATGTCCCAATCATTTCTTGTCTGATTTCATAAATTTGGAACCTTGCCGGCGACTGAAAAGCGCGCATTCAAAACAATCCTTATAAAATAAAATCGAAAGTAAAAACCCACAAAACGATTGAAAATGGTGAAATCTTATTGTTCCTTCACGAAGTCATCGGAGGTTGCAAATGCTTGAAGATTCTTGAAGTAAAAGTTTATGAATAGCAATAAAGAAAATAACGCTGCACCTATTTATATAGAGACGGCGCGAGCAGCGCATTAAATGCACCAACAAGGCGACCACAATATGTCGGAACCGCGTCTTTTTCTCCCATGCACGATATTCACAACGTAAGCCAGTCTTCCGAGGGCATCAAAAGCACGCGCTTTGGATACATTGGCCGTAGAAGCCCGAATCTTTATGGAGTGCAGGTGCTGATGTTGAGCCCCATAATTTGCCCTTTCGAGGCGGCTGAGCCCACTAGCCGTGTTGAATGAAGCTTATTTCAGGAATTGAAAAACACTCACAACCCGGTAAAGGCTTCTCGGAAGCCATCTGAGAGCATTGCAACCCCTATCGGCATACATAAAAAGAATGAAAGATAAGAAAGGTTGGGGCATAAGTACGCCTTTAACCGAATCTTATTAAAGTACGCCGATAGGCATAAGTGGTTACACAAAATAGAAGTGCACAAGTAACCATGATAGAACCATTACAAATACGTCCAGGCAACAATACCAGACTAATCGTCGAAAGAAAACAAAAATAAAAAAAAGAAAAAGAAGAGTCTGAAACGCTTCGCTTAAAGGCTCTCCTTCTCTCAACCGCGCACGAAGAGGAAAAAGTGGAAGAAAAGAAAAATGCAGACGCTGCCTTAAAAATACTCTCCTTCTCCTGACCATACATCTTAGTTACTCAGAGGAGGCGTCGACCGAGGGCACCAGTGACGAACTACGGAAAAAGGCGTGGCATAATCAGCCCTTGTCCATGACCTTTTGTGAATCTCATGAGCTTTGTGAAACTCCAGAAGGTGATGTTTGCATAGTTAGGCCTCCCATTTAGAACACTTGGTAGGTCAACACAAATGTCGTCTTCAAACACACAATATCCATTAACAACAAATAACTGTAGAGACTTCTGAAAGCCTCCCTCCATAACTTCTCTAGCTTCGCTGGCCTATGGACATGGGAGGGGGAAGAAATTACAATGAATAAGAGAGGCTTAGTATGACAGAAGAAGAATCCATTAGCAACTTCATAAACTTCAGAGGTTCAATCCCATATATATAGAGGTGGAACCTCAGAAGACATATTGAATGCACCATCGGGAGATCACATGTCACTAACTCATTGGAACATATGCACATTAACAATCTAAAATTCTCCATACTTGGGGTCCCAAAACCCAATATTTTTCCCCGACTGAAAGAGCATAATCATCCAGTCGAAGAAAAAAGGGGGCATTGTGAGTATCGTGGCCTTTGGGCCTAGACCCACTACTCAGTATGCCCAATGCCTGAGCAGGCCCATCGCCTGGCCCATCTCATGAAACGGCCCAAGACAGCCCACTATGTTAAAACCACACGGGAACCGACTAGACGGAGTAGTCCCAGAACCCGTATGGGATCCTAAGTCCCCCAGCCGACCATCTTACCATATATGGAAAGGGTGTTATGGATAACTACATTAGGAAAGAAATCACTCGCAAGATATTTACCCATGGGTATCCCAACGTCCAAATCCCATACGCCTCAAAAACGTTAATCCTCGATAAGGAAGAACTAGTCCTTAATAAGGGAAGAGAGATTTAATTCCTAAAATCATGAGATTATCTTTTCAAAAATCAAGGAGAATTGGTCTTCAATAAGGAAAGAAAGATCTTATCGCCAAAATCATGAGATTATCTTTCCAGAAAATCGAAGACAAATTGGAGTATAAAACAAGAACTCCCCACCGAGGGAAAGGTACACAACCCTAATTATCAAACTTCCTTCTTCTTCCTCTCCATCTTTTTACTAATTTAAGTATCGGAGAGGTGGCCGACACATCACCGTCGGACCCCTTTTTTGTGCAGGTTCACACCACGCCGCTGATGCCTCGAAGGTTAGACGAACTAGGTACGAGCAGTAACAGGCTTCCACTTAATATAACTTTGCTTCCCACATGTACCTCGACATGAATAATCCAAAAATTTTCATACATTAACATTAAATAAGCCATTTATAGGCATATTACATTAATTACTTTACATCACAACAATTTTTGACAATGAAAATAACATATTACATAACAAAGCTCCCTAAACACCACACAAATCCGTTTCTTAACTCTTTTAATAAGGATTGAACAATATACTCATATTCTACCCATGTTCAAGTAACAACAAAAATTTTAGAGAACTTTAAAAATTGAGTTTCAACCTTAATGTAACATGCCTAAAACACTAATGCAACAAGGTTCCACTTAATGTAATTTTGATTCTCATATATACCTCAACACAAATAATCCCAAAATTTCCATACATTAACATTACGCAAGCAATTTGTATATATATTACATTGCTTATTTAACTTTAAAATCGATATTTTACCCATGAAAATAACATATTACACAACAAATCTTCCTAAACACCACACAAAGCCATTTATTGACTATTTTAACAAGAATTGAACAATATAGTAATATTCTAACCATGTTCAAGTAACAACAAAATTTTAGCTAAGTTTGACCCTAATGTAACATTCTTAACACATTAATATAACATACATATAACATTAATGTAACCTAGTAATTCTTAATATAACACCCGATTTCCGAATTTACCTAACCATAAAAAAAACCCTAAATTTGCTCTCATTAACCTCACAATTACATTTTCCTTCATATTTCAAGGCTGAATCTCCTTTCAAAACGTTTTATTAACCATCAAAAACACAACTTTCACCATCAACTTCTATAAACACCACTCAAGATTAAAAAATACCCTACCCTTCTTTACATTTTGATGAAAAAACAATGAAATGAGAAAAGACACTTACCCTATAACCATTTTAAACGATTTCTTCTCTTCAAAGAATATGGAAGTGGACAAAGATGTGATTTGTAGGGTTTAATTGTGAGCAACCCCCTTCTTCTCCAAAAGATGTGATTTTTTAAGGCTTATGAGCAACCCTTCTTCTCCCAAACATACAACGACCGAAATGCTGTTGAAATTCTCAAACTTTCTAGATTTTTGAAGGAAATAAGAGATGAAATGTTTAAAGACTAAGGTGGTGCTTGTTTTCTTTACTTAATGTTGAATAGAACTTTTTTT
This sequence comes from Tetrastigma voinierianum, assembly GCA_016808115.1. NCBI lineage: Eukaryota > Viridiplantae > Streptophyta > Magnoliopsida > Vitales > Vitaceae > Tetrastigma > Tetrastigma voinierianum. The sequence goes on from JAEQBH010000984.1 coordinate 624,339, forward strand.
TTAGCTTAATGCTGATAGTACTTAATATAATTAAGTATTAAGCTGTTTGTTTTTTAACATTGGATAGTGAGTAGGGATGGCAACAGAACGGATTATTTCGGGTTCTCGTCCCGCCTCGCTCTTAATGGGACGGGTTTGATTTAATTGTAATCGGGTTTTTAGTGGGTTTGAGTTTATTTTCTCAAATTTGAGACGGGTTCTGGGCGGGTTCAGGTATTGTTACTCCCGCCCCGCCCCGGTTATATTTTAAAAATAATTTATTATTATTTTATTTTATACTTTAATATAAATAATAATAATAATAATTAGAATGTGTTTTAATAAATAATTTATAAAAATTCATAATATTTTAATTTTGTATGAAATATATTAATTATAATATAATAAAAATAAAAAAGCAAATATAAAAAAACAAAAAATAAAAAACAAAAACAAAAATCAAATGTAAACGGGACGGGTTTGAGAATTTTCTCATCCTCGTCCCACCCCGTTTAATTTTTTAAATGAAACAAGTTTGAGAATTAAAAATAAACGAGCCGGGTCGAGATGGGGTCGCCCCGTCCCAAACTCCCTCCGTTGTTATGCCTAGTAGTGTGTATTACTAGTCCTTTTCTTTGTTAGGCAATGATGAAGTTTTTCTTGTTTTGGTGGAAAATAACTTTTTCTGAATAGAAAAAGTCAAATATTTTCACTTTTTCTATTCAGAACTTTTTAAAAAAATTTCAACAATAAGTCGTGAAAATTAAAAAAAAACAAAAACGAAGTAGCAGTCAATCTCAATATACTTAGTTAGTTCGTAGATATGCGGATTCGTGATATGAAGGCGGCTTGAATTTATCACCAAAGTTTTCTTGGGACCCGCAGTCTTAATGTAGACTTCCATCAAGAGTTGATGAAGCCACATGATTTAACACACAGATAGCGTCATTGCTCTATATTCTGACTCTACACTTGAACGGGAAACAACACATTGCTTCTTACTCTTCCATGAGACTAGATTTCCACCCGACAAAACCCACGAGTAACGGATGTGGATCTCCACATTTTCTATGACCGCGACTAGCATACGTGAAGCATTCAACCCTATCGTGACAATGATTACTATATAGAATACCTCGTCCCGAAGCTCCTTTCAAGTAACATAGAATATGTTCTGCGAGATTTGTAATTGTCGATAGTCGGGAAGACATGTTGTAGCACCCTTTCACGAAAGCTGACTTAGCAGTAGATTCGAGCATTAATAAGTTGTTCTAATATCACTCAATCACTTTATCAAAATCATTTATCAAAAACACGCGAAAGCGTTTTCTTTCTCAAATGTTTGCTGAAGCGATTTCAATTTGGGGCAAACCCATAATCATTTACACATTAATAGGCCCATAACATTTAACAAAGTAAATTTACAATGAAGGCGTTTGCTTTTCAAAATGATTTACAAAATGGATGTTCAGAGTTCAAATTGTTTTTACAAAATGTCAATGTTCAAAAACAATGGAGTGAATGCATATATCAGAGCATATTCGGCAATTCTTTCTGAATGACTCTAAGCTCCTCGACCTTGGGTCCGCTTTCAATCACTATCAATCCCTCGGTACCTACTCATTGATAAAAACAATACGCTAAGCATTTTCATGCTTAGTGGTTCTATACAATTCCATTCTTCCATTTCATTTTTAAGTCAAATCATGCAATTTTACTAAACAATATTTTTAAATCTTTTTGGATAATCAATGTCAATACAATACATATACATATTTCATATACAATCATTTATGGTTAATTGATCATACCAAATACACACTTTCATATGCAATAATTTATTTACAATCAAATCATGCATTTCACAATGTTCTTTTCATTTTAATTTGCAATCATGCTTTTCAATTCCAATATGTCACAATCTCAAATCAATTCAATTCGGTTCTGCCCTTAATAAATTTAACCTATGTTTTCATTATACAGGATATCGGAATCACCGGCCACGACCCAGCCAGAGGCTGCGGTAGATATAAAAAGCGGTTTTATAACAACCTGATGCGGTCTCGAGACTCTTATTTGGTTATTAAAAAAATCAATTAGTGAACACTACGTCTTTATCCTGTTTGGAGTTCATGATCGGGTAACACATCAAATACAATCGTTCGCGATCTTCTTTATTTGACCCCTATTGGTATACGATCTATCCTTCATCGAACAAAGCGATTTAACATTCAATTAAGAGCGTTCCGTCTTTTATAGCAAGATACAGTATAATATGTACATTTGTATAAACGGTTCATTTTCAATACTCATGCAATTTTCATTTGCAAACATTTCACAATCAATTTCTTCAAATCAATTAAAACAATTAAATATGCTTTTCTTATGATTCTAGACACAAATAGTCCAAATCTTGAAACGAGAATAGGAGAAGATAGAACAAACCAAAATCGTCACTTTGATTCCGATCTTCGAAATCTTGACTTCAATGCGGGCTTTCCTCCTCATCAGCCCCTATTCAAATACAATGACAATCACATATTAGTAGGTTATTCTAGGAGTTTTTGATCAGGGTTTATGTCTGCAGATGACCAGCTACTTGAAAAATTTTACGGGACACATGAGCCATAATTTGCTCATGCTTCCTTCAAGAAAATTTTAGCTCTATGAGTCTATTTTTAGTAGGAATTAGAATCATCTTATTTAGATCATCCAAAATCAAGTTACGGCATTTTAATGCCAAACTGGTCAGTATGCCCAGCTCACTCGGTTACCTACTGTTATTCACAATTTCAGGGGTCTTAACTCCATAAATTGGTAATAGTTACTCCTACACATTTGAAGCTATGGTTCTAAGGTTTCTTCTCCAACTAGAATCATCCAATTTGGATTGCCAAAACTCACGTTATTGAACTTTACATCCAGACTACTCCAATTTGCAAATCAAAATCAAATTGTTCTTACACATAGCTCCACTTTGACAAATTTCTGGGCACTTTAGGGTTACAATTTGCATACACTTCCTTTAAGTAAATTATTCCCCTAGAAGTCTATTTTACCCAGAATTTTTAATCACTCAATTTGGATGAGTGAAACTCAACTTATGGCCAAAACACTATAACAATACCCAAAATAGAGCATAACCTGTGAGCTACCCGAACTCACATTTAAGCCCATATTTGGGAGCCTTAGAGCTACAATTTTCTCCTGGTCCCTTCTATACATTGTAGACCTATCGCTTATGGTTCTTTACCAACTAGAATCACTTCATTTGGATGATTTTAACTTAATCTATAGCCAAAACAAGAACAAGGGTCTTGACAAAATTTTGACACATTTCCTTTGAAAACCCAACATTTTCCTTTTACAAACATTACACTAAACCAATCCAACCAACAATAATCTTCAAAACTCAACCCAACACAACCCCAAAACTCGTTTACAACCAAAACAAAACTCTTTTTATCCACATTTGGGGTTTTCCCCAACATCAAAATCACAAAAGATGAAGCTAGGGTTTTGTTTCTTACACATAACCTCTTCAAATCTCTACTTCTAAGTTGCTTGATCACAAAGGAGCAAGAAGTGGGAAGAAACCCCATCTAGAACTTGATCTTTCCCAAGCCCTAGCCTCTTCTCCCCCTTTTCTCCTCTCCTTCTCTCAGAAACGGGATTGCTTAAGAATGAGCTCCCAAAGACCACATTTTGGTCTTTATCCTCATTTAAGTGTAAGGCCATGTTTGGCCTTCCACACCTATTCTTATTTTCTCATTTTTTTGGTCTTAAGTCACTTATTTTTCATAAGGCCTTGTTTGACCACAAAAAAAAATGCATTCTTTTAACTTAAGTTTCTTTCTATTTGCTTTATAGCCCATATTTCATTTTATTTGCACTTCAACTCTCATATTTACACTTAGACATATAAACTTATTTACAATTGGCCTTTAGGTCCTCATTTTACAAATTTCAAATTTTCCCTTTACACTCGGGTAAATTTCTGGGTCCAATCAATTCTCATTTAGCATATAATATTTGCATTTGGCTCTTAGCCATATAATCATTTATTCAATATTCATTTAACAATTTTCGCAAAATACCCAAGTTGGCTCAATTTATACCCGGAATATATAATGATTTTTATTATAAAAATTCTAGGGTAATTTTAGGGCGTTACAACTCTCCCCCACTTAATAAAATTTCGTCATTGAAATTACCTTCATTGAACAGTTGTGAATATTGTTGCTGCATCGTTTTTTCACTTTCCCAAGTAGCTTCCTCGATCTTGTGGTTTCTCCACAACACTTTTACTAGCGGAATCTTCTTGTTCCGCAATGCTTTCACCTCACAAGCCAAAATCTCTACTGGCTCTTCCTCATAAGTCAAATCTGGTCTTAGCTCAATTGTCTCCGAAGAGACTACATGTGACTGGTTTGATCTATACCTCCTCAGCATTGAGACATGGAAAACATTATGGATCTTTTCCAAGTCCGAGGTAATGCCAATTTGTATGCCACTGGACCCACTTTTTCAATCACTTCATAGGGGCCAATAAATCTAGGGCTTAACTTGCCATTTTTCCTAAATCTCATCACCTTCTTCCAAGGCGATACTTTCAAAAACACTTTTTCGCCGATCTCATATCGAATATCTTTTTTTTTCATATCGGCATATGATTTCGTCTACTCCAAGTACACCTTCAATATTTCTTAATCATTTTCACTTTTCTTCGCCTCTTGTATCAAGTCACAATCACTTTCTTTTCGCTTCAATTCATTCCAACACAACGATGTTCTACATTTTCTTCCATATAAAGCTCAGGTGCCATTCCAATACTGACATTAGAAACTCCAAGTGTTGTACACAATTTCAACTAAAGGAATGTGTCTATCCCAACTACCCTCATAGTCGATCACACAACTCCTTAACATATCTTCAAGAATCTGAATCACTCTTTCTGATTGTCCATCCGTCTATGGGTGGAGCGCTGTGCTGAAGTTCAGTCGAGTGCCTAAAGCCTCTTGCAATTTTCTCCCCAAAATTCAAGTAAAATTTAACTTATTCAAATAATGGATATTGTAATCCCATGCAACCGACTATTTTGATATACAACTCTCGCTAGCTTGTCGCGAATAGCCTACTCACTGGTAGGAAGTGAGCTGACTTGGTCAATCGGTCCACTACGACCCAAATTGAGTCATGCTTTATCCCTGTCAATGGTAAGCCAACTACAAAATCCATGGTAATTCGGTCCCATTTCCACTCCGGTATTCTGATAGGCTGCAATAATCCCGAATGAACTTGATGCTCTACCTTTACTCTTTGGCAAACCAAACACTTGGTTACAAACTCTGATACATCTCTTTTCATTCCGGGCCACCAGAATGACATTTTCAAATCTTGATATCTTGTATCTACTGATGATAGCAAAAGATCCACTATGTGCCTCTTCAAGTATGGCTTTCCTCAAATCATTATCATCGGGTACACAAACCCTATCCTTATAATACAAGGATCCATCTTCCTTTACCTCAAACTCGGTTTCTTTACCATCTCCAACTGCCATTATAAGCGCAATTTCTTTCATCATTCTTAGCTCTAGCACTCGGTTTAACATAATTGGTCTCGCAATCAATTTTGCCATTACTATACCATCGTCTGTCAACGACAATTGAGCATTCAATGCTTGAAGCGTTTGCACTGTCTTTCTACTCAAAGGGTCGACCACTACATTGGCCTTTCCCGGGTGATAGTCATTCACGAAATCATAGTCTTTTATCAATTTCATCCATCTACGTTGTCTCAAGTTAAGTTCTCATTGTGAGGGCAAATACTTAAGACTCTTATGATCTGTGTAAATGAAACATTTTTCCTCGTAAAGGTAATGTCTCCATATTTTCAACGCAAACACAATTGCGGCCAATTCCAAATCATGCGTAGAGTAGTTCTTTTCATGCGGCTTCAACTGTCTTGAAGCATAAGTTACCACCTTACCCTCTTGCATAAGGACACATCCGAGTCCGTTTAACGATGCATCGCTAAATATCACATATTTTTTTACCGTAGATCGGTTGAGTAAGAACCGGTGCCTCGGTCAAGAACGCTTTCAACTTATCAAAACTTACTTGGCACTTTTCACTCCACTCAAACTTTACATTTTTCTGGAGCAATTTTGTCATTGGGGACATAGTCATCGAAAACCCCTTAACGAACCTTCTGTAGTAACCTGCCAATCTCAGGAAACTACGCACTTTCTTGACATTTCTCGGTGGTTTCCATTCAATGATCACCTTTATCTTCCTTGGATCCGCTCGAATTCCTTCTTCTAATACAAGGTGTCCAAGAAAGGACACTTCATTCAACCAAAACTCACACTTGCTCAGTTTCGCATACAACTATTCTTTTCTTAAAGTCTCTAACACTACCCGAAGGTGTGTGTCATGATTTTCCCCGACTAATACACAAGAATGTCGCCTATGAACACTACGAGACAAACCGATCCACATACGGAAAACACGATTCATTAGGGTCCATGAAAGCACGCCGGAGCATTTGTCAACCCAAACGACATTACAAGGAACTCATAATGTCCATATCGCTCTAAACGTCATGGCGAACATCCACATCTTTAATTTCAACCTGATACCCGCACGCAAGTCAATCTTCTAAAAGATACTTGCACCTTTCAGTTGGTCAAACAAATCATCAATTCAACGGTAAATGCATACTTATTCTTACTTGGCCAACTTGTTCGCCTGTCTATAATCAATACATAGTCGAAGTGTACCATCTTTCTTCTTAACAAAAAGCACGGGAGCTCCACATGGTGATACACTTGGTCAAATAAACCCTTTTTCTAGTAGTTCTTGCAACTGTAATTTCAATTCTTTTAACTCCAACAGAGCCATTCGGTACGGCGTAATGGATGCCGGTGTAGCACCTGGTACAACATCGATAGCAAACTCAATCTCCCTCTGTGGAGGTAATCCTGGCAACTCCTCCAGAAACACATCGTCACTAACTGTAGGAATATCGGATACACTAGGCCTTGCCTTTTTTGTTTCAATCACATAAGCCAAGTAGGCTTCACATCCTTTCTGCACCATTGTTCTAGCATTGGCTAAGGATATCACATTAGAGAAGTGATTCGACCTCTCGCCGATGAAAATAACCTCATCGTCATTCGGTGTCCTTAAGGTCACTCTTTTCATTCTACAATCAACTATCGCTGCGCTCCGGGAGCAACTAATCCATCCTCAATATCACATCATACTCTCTTAATGACAATCCGATCAAATCTCCGAAACTCATACTCAGATTCTAATGGGACACCATACACTCCCTTGGTCACCCGACCCTAAGGGGACTTTATACCACTCTCATAGCTTCTGTCCCATTAAGACCAACAAGATCCACAAGAGTCATGTCATCCTTATATGCAAATGTAATGCATATCAAATACCATTTTCAAAATCTTTTACAAAATCGCTTAGGCCTTTTCCAGAAACACCCAAACCCAGCCTGACATCACTATAAAATGTAGCACACCTTCCTTCCGACCCGCTTGGTGGGTCCGAACCCAGTCTCGGTCGTCTAATGTCACTCAATCACTTTATCAAAACATGCGAGTTTTCTTTCAGAAATGTCATGCAAAGCGATTAATTCAAAGTGCTTCCATAAACATTTACACATTAATAGGCCCATAAAATTTAACAAAATACATTTACAATGAAGGCATTCCAAGCCTTTTCAAAATGATTTACAAAATGGATGTTCAGAGTTCAAATTGTTTTTACAAAATATCAATGTTCAAAAACAAGGGAGTGAATGCATATGTCGGAGCACTCCTGCACCTCTTTTCCTCGAATGACTCAGCCCTCAACCTGGGGTCCACTTTCAATCACTATCAATCACTCTACTCACCCATTGATAAAAACACGCCTAAGCATTTTCATGCTTAGTGGTTCTATACAATTCCATTCTTCGGCTTTAGTTTAAGTCAAATCATGCAATTTTACTAAAGTCATTACTTTAAATCTTTTCGATGATCAATGTTAATACAATACATATACATATTTCATATACAATCATTTATGGTTCATTGATCATCCCAAATACACACTTCCATATGCAATAATTTATTTATAATCAAATCATGCATTTCACAATGCTCTTTTCATTTCAATTTGTAATCATGCTTTTCAATTCCAATATGTCAACAATCTCAAATCAATTCAATTTTGCCCTTATTAAATTTAACCTATGTTTTCGTTATACAGGATATCGGAATCACCGGCACGATCCCGCTAGGCTACAAGCCGGTATAAAAACGGTTTTATAACACAGTATGGTCCCGCTAGGCTGCTGACTGGTTATTAAAAAAAAATCAATTAGTGAACACTATCGATATGGTCCCGTTGGGCTGCTGGATCTGAGTCACTGGGAATCAATACAATCGCTCACGCACGCTTATTTCACCCTTACTGGGTATACCAATCTATCCTTCATACGAACTAAACGGTTAACATTCAATTAAGGGCGTTCAAATCTTTTATAGCAAGATACAGTACAATATGTACATTTGTATAAACGGTTCATTTTCAATACTCATGCAATTTTCATTTGCAAACATTTCACAATCAATTTTTTCAAATCAATTAAAACAATTAAATATGCTCTTCTTATGATTCTAGACACAAATAGTTCAAATCTTAAAACGAGAATAGGAGAAGATAGAACAAACCAAAATCATCACTTTGATTCCGATCTTCGGAATCTTGACTTCAATGCGGGCTTTCCTCCTCATCAGCCCCTATTCAAATACAATGACAATCACATATTAGTAGGTTATTCTAGGAGTTTTTGGTTAGGGTTTATGTCTACCCGATACCCCTTCACTTGAAAATTTTTCTGGGGACACATGAGCCATAATTTGCCTTTGCAAGCCTTTCCAAGAAAATTTTAGCTCTATGAGTCTATTTTTAGTAGGAATTAGAATCATCTTATTTGGATCACCCAAACTCAAGTTACGGCATTTAACAGCAAACTGTGAGTATGCACCATCTGAGTCCGTCATTCAAACACAGTCTCACCTGTCTAACTCCATAAATTGGTAATGGTTCCTCCTACACATTTGAAGCTATGGTTCTAAGGTTTCTTCTCCAACTAGAATCATCCAATTTGGATTACCAAAACTCACGTTATTGCAATTTACATCCAGACTACTCTAATTTGCAAAGCATAATCAAATTGTTCTTACACATAGCTCCACTTTGACAAATTTCTGGGCACTTTAGGGTTACAATTTGCATACACTTCCTTCAAGTAAATTATTTCTCTAGAAGTCTATTTTACCCAGAATTTTTAATCACTCAATTTGGATGAGTGAAACTTAACTTATGGCCAAAACACTATAACAATACCCAAAACAAAGCATAACTCGTGAGCTACCCGAGCTCACCTTTAAGCCCATATTTGGGAGCTTTAGAGCTATAATTTTCTTCTGGTCCCTTCTATACATTTGTAGACTTATCGCTTATGGTTCTTTACCAACTAGAATCACTTCATTTGGATGATTATAACTTAATCTATAGCCAAAACAAGAACAGAGGTCTTGACAAAATTTTGACAGCATTTCCTTTGAAAACCCAACATTTTCCTTTTACAAACATTACACAAAACCAATCAAACCAACAATAATCTTCAAAACTCAACCCAACACAACCCCAAAACTCATTTACAACCAAAACAAAACTCTTTTTATCCACATTTAGGGTTTTCCCCAACATCAAAATCACAAAAGATGAAGCTAGGTTTTGCCTTTCACCTAGCCTTTAAATTCACACTTCTAAGTTGCTTGATCACAAAAGAGCAAGAAGTGGGAATAAAACCCACCTATAACTTGATCTTTCCCAAGCCCTAGCCTCTTCTCCCCCCTTTTCTCCTCTCCTTCTCTCAAACACGAGATTGCTCAAGAATGAGCTCCCAAAGACCACATTTTGGTCTTATCCTTACTAAGTGTAAGGCCATGTTTAGCCTTCCACACCTATTCTCATTTCTTTCTTATTTTTTTTGCTATCTTAAGTCACTTATTTTTCATAAGGCCTTTATTTGGCCTGCAAAAATGTGCATTCTTTTTGACTTAAGTTTCTCTCTATTTGCTTTATTGCCCATTCTGTTTATTTGCACTTCACAACTCTCATATTACTTGACATATAAACTTTATTGTTGACCCTTAGGTACTCATTTTACAAATTTCAGTTTACAACATTATTTATCAGATGGCTTCAGGTCAAATCAATTCTCATTTAGCATATAATATTTGTATTTGGCTCTTAGACATATAATCATTTGTGATATTCATTTAACAGTTTCAGAAAAATACCCAGTTGGCTGATTTATACGGAATATATAATAATTTTTATTATATAAAAATTATAGAATTTATTTTTTCAAAGTGTTATATATGACTTACAACCTTGATTGAGTTGTCAAACTGAGTTAATGGGTCAGTTGACCACGATACTAATGTTCTTCATCTATCGAAGGATCCTCAGAAAGCCAGCATTTCTGCTGGGTGTCTGCTGAACTTCTGAGGGGAACTCGACGTGGCTTTTGCTCAGTTGCTCAGATCTTTCGGACCGATAATCGACATAACTGTACTGGAATACAGAGTTCCATGTTTCAAATGTATAGCCGGCACCAGAAATATCTAAGCATCCCTAGGTCCTTTGTATGAGCTGGTAGTGAAGAAAGGACTTAAGGATCAAGATTCTATGTAAAGTCATCTGATGAGTAGCAATATCTCTTGTATATTGTGACAAAATGATACCTGAAGCGGGTTCAGGTGAAAGCAGAATGAATGGATTCTTTCTATACCTTTAATAGAATTTACCATTAACAACATTTGAATTTGCAGACAAGCACGGGGACTGCAGCTGCCATGCGACGGAGACAGACCCTTCCTAATCTCACGCGAGCAATAGACGGCGGAGGTTTTGGCTCCATGTATATCTCCCGAGATGCAAACCTTTGCTGAAAGAATGGTTCTTAATAATCAAGCGTGAAGTCCACGATTGTATTGTGACCAGTAGGAAATAAGAATGGAGACATGTGTCAGTGCTAGCTGTGGGAAGATTATGCGGAATGGTCCACTGTAAATTTGAGCTTACCCTTGACATGACCAATGCTTTCAATCTAATTATTGGACAATCCGGATTCATTTGGCTTGCAAAGACCAGCCGACATCAATGGCTCTTTGATGGTAATCTTACCCAGGATTTCCAAATACCATTCCATTGAGAGGCATCCGTCTCCTCTATCGCCAACCTTATACCCGACGGGGTGAAGATGAGCTCCTAAAGTGTTAGGCAGCAGAAATCTCAGAATCAGAAAAGTGTAAAAAACCGGTGAGAAGACAAATGGATTGCAGTAGGTGCAAAATGAAGTGGATGAACTACGGCGTCTACAACTGCGGAAGGCAATAAGGAGATCATCATCGAGCTGGATCTAGTAATCGAACGTCGGTGGGATAAAGATGCGGTGGATCTGAACGATCGAGGTGTGACACGAGTGATAAAAACTTTACTAGAAGCGAGGAATAGGAGGTTGGCTTTGAATGAAGGACGGGAGGATGTGAGCACTAAGTGTGCCATCTTGGAGGTCATCTCTGACTGACGTGTGGGTGCGAGGGTGAAGAGAATGGACATTCTAAAGACTTGACGATGGCGCCTCAGGCTAAGTACCTCTGAAGGCCAGGGCGTGGCTCTGTTGCCATATGGACGAACTAACCCGAGAGAAAGATACGCGCTAAAGATTTATAGTGTTCGGGTTTTAGATACACGAGGATGACGTCTTCAAACAAAACCAGTCGCGTCAATATCTGGGGAATAATAGGAATAGAAGTTCAGTGAGAAAGGATGTCAGGTGTAGTGAAGCTGATGAAGACATCAGGTGTCAACAGTGTGAAGCTACCCGACCCCAAAAATGGTTGAACTTGCGTGCATGGCAATAATACCGACTGGCAGTTTAGGGGAGGTGTTTATTATATCTCTCAAACAGCTCTGTTCGCGTGAAGCGGGAGTGTCGACAAAGAGAATGATGAAGGAGATGTCATGTTGGCAAAATTTGAAATTGTATTGTGAATTATATTACTGCATTATCACTTCTCGGTTGAACTTAAACATGAAATTAATTATGGATCTTTCGGCCGCAGGGCAGCGATGAAAGGAAACAACTTCAGAGCGGTTTTCATTAAATATATGATGTTTGTGAATAATCATCTGGCAAAACAAAATGTCGAAACCAGTTGGACACAGCCCAGGCGGACCATCTCTGAATGGACTAACTCCAAAGGAGCAATGGCTCGTTTATTGAATCTGAGACTATATTAAGGCGATGATGTTTTGAAAAATTGGCAGGCTTTACTTGTCCCAGGATAAAGCGAAAGCGGAGACCATGTTCTTTAATAATATAAGCGATAAAAGATGACCGCCGTGATGTCTCAAAATGGTGTAATGACTCAGAGGAACAAGCAGAGTCTGCTTGGGACTGTAGGATCGGATGTATAAACCACAAATTCTGACCTCTACCCGATAATTTGCTTAAATATAAGATCTAAAAAGAGACGAAAATCAAGAAAAGAATGAGATATAACACTTAAGTGCTCGAGTTAACTTATATGAGACATCTGATATCAAAAATAAATTTGGTAAACTCAGGCAGACTAATGTCAAGAATAGATGGAGTGAACGCGATTATACCTAACCAAGGAAACATGAATGTGATCCATACGCCCGATGATGGAAGGTGAAGGTTGGCAATGAAAGGGGAGAAAAGACTAAAGTTATAACTCTGTGCGATCTGACAGTGATATTGTCGGAAGATGAAGCAATCGGTAGAAGGAGATCTTAATCAGATCTGCGTCTGATTGAACCTATTGATATTCAGTATGGTTCAGAAATGATATTGATCGGATTGGTAGTATAAGGAAGCTATGCAAACCTCCCATTTGTTACCATTTCATTTTTGCCTTATTGTATCCTTAGCAGGCACCACCGTAGTAATAACAAACAACGCCTCCAAAACGAAGCCACTCTTGATGATATTGTCTTTTTGGATACTTGTTTCTATTTTGTTGCCGCCTACAGATACGATAGATGCATCCTAATAAACACTTTACTTATACAAAGTAGATATAGGAGGAGGAGTAGGTGAAAGAGGATGTGTATAAGTCTTGAAATCACCACTCAAGGTCTCCTGGAAAGTGTCATCTAATTCTGTTGATCAGAGCCGCCGTCGATCATCTCAGGAAGAAAAATGAAAAAAATCCTAACCGCCATCTTCATTCGTTGACTTTCTTGAGGCTTTGTCTGGACGGAGCGTAAGTATTAAACTCTTACCGTGTATCTTTGTGGGTAATACTGAAGTCATGTGGTGGCTGATCGTTTCATCTATTCAGTAGAATGCTTTACACGCATCAAACATGTCGCGTTATTTTCGGGGAAGAAGAACACAAACCAGGCGATGCGTATTTGTCCTCTTTAACGATTAACTGCTGGTGCAGCCGGGCCATTGCGCGGTGTCGATAAATTTGCGGTTTGGATGGAGCGGTGGCGCCTTTCCGTCGTATAGCAGATCGTTTGGTTGGCGGATCGCCCGGTGAAGTGCCAGCCCATCGTACGCTCTTAACGTATATTGGTGTTTTGTCAATTCCACAGTGGTTGGGACCAGTCAGTTGTCTTCGGCGGTTGCTGGACGTCGTAGGACTACTTGAGCTTAGTCTTTGGTATCCTTCTCTGGATAAACCGTTATGATACTCCGTAAGAGAAGATCGAAGCAAAAACACTCCCGAAAACTCCAATTTTGGAAAAATCAGCGAAACTAGAAAAAGGTTGTGGACGCAAAACACTTTAAAACTACTGTATCAGGAAACCTGTAGCGGGAGGCAAGCGAGGGGTATGCTGAGGCGCGCCGACAGCGGCGATGGAGGCGCCGGAGGAACAGGGGTCTCGAGGAAGCGGTTCTGTGCCCGCGGCGGCGCATGTTGGAAGCGTCCCGAAACTTCCGCGGCGGCGCGCCGGCTTCACGTGCCAGATCAAATACCGCCGGGATTTCGCTGAGCGCTGACGTGCGAAGTGTTTGTTTGGTGCCTCTTCGTCGTTACGGTGATTGAGGAACTCGCTTATTCCGCGTCACTGAATCGGTTATTTTGAAATATTATACGGCGACCTAGGTGCCAAATTTTCTCCAAAAATTCTCGAGAACTCAAACCCTAGGCTTTGAAGAAACACTGACTTCTGACATTAAATTAAAGAATAATGATAACAGATTATCCGTTCTTTTGATCTTGACAAAAGTAGAGGACAAATGAATCTTTTAACACCCTTTTTTTTATTATCTTTTGCTGATTTGGTGGGTTTCTCTCTCCTAAATAAATCATGTTTATTACAGAGGGTTATTTCTGTTTATAGGCAAATGTTTATTATTTGTATCTGTGTTTAATTATTTTGAACCAGCAACATTACATGTTTAAACTTGTTTAAAAACTTGACTTCTATTTTCTTTCTTTTTGCCTCCTCATGCCATGTTCACACAAAATTCCCCCCTATTGAAAACGAATGCATCTGAAGAAAGTAGCAGAAGAAAGGGGAAATGATTTTGTGATACACAAGACTTCGAATAAGTAATAAAGCTAAACAAAATCAGATGAGTGTAGATGATTTTAATGACATCACCAAACACTGTGTGGATGAGACTACAAGGTCAAATATTTTGCCTAAGAATAGTCTTAATTTTTGATAATTGTATATCAAATGAAATGTTTAGGTCAGGTTTTTATAATATCCTTTAAGGCATAATTCTGATGCTTCATGATTTTAAGAACACTAAAATTCGAAATCAGCTGATTAATGATTTGTTGTTTTGCTCTTGAGGATTTTTTTTTTTGAAAGGATTTCGTGCAAAAAGTTTCAACTATGAGTGTGATTATGATTGATGATTAGTTTTAAAATCTGTCTTTCATCCATGATTTTACTTTTAAATCAATCATAATTCAGTGATAAAAGATTAACTTTGGAAGAAACATCTGTAAGCAAACGGTCATAATTCCAGTTTTAATAATATGACAAGAACGCAAATGACTTCGGGATAAATTATTATTATTTTTATTTATTTATTTTTTTGGATGATCTTTGGATGAAGCTAATGAAAATTTTAGGAAGGACAACGAACAGATGAACTAATTACGGGATTGTTGTGACAACTGTTGCAGCATGTTGGAAAATAAGAAGATCTATATCAGCATCACTAGTAAGTCCATACAAACCCAATGGGAAAAATAACGGGTCATGTCCCACAATAATCTTTTAAAAAGAAAAATTTGTCGAAATAATTCATGTTTTAAAATAATATTCAAATTAATTTTTAACATCATGTTTAAAAACCCAGCCTCAATTATTATTCTGGGTTTTAAATTTCACAAAAAAATTAAAGCAGTAATTAATAATACGATTTTAAATTTAAAGTTAAAGCTATGATGTCTATATGATTTAAGTTTTTTAAGCAATGTCCTTGATAAACAGTTTAAAACTCTAGCTGCAATATATTGATGAACATAGTATTAGTTTTATGAAAAAAGAATTTAAAGACAGTAATCGTGAAGTATGATTTTGAGTTCTGTATTATTTTTGAACATCAAATTATTGCAAATATGTTCTTTTTCTGAGTTTTTTTTGTGATACCACTAGAAAAATGAAAGTGGTAACAAGACATTAAGGCTGGAGTAACAACAGAATAACCTCCACAAGGAGGAGGAAAGAGTTTAAAAAGAAAATTCCCAATAGAGGTTGGAGATCATGTACAGATGAAACCATACCCAGCCATTACTGAAATTGCTCTAACCTTTACTCTAATAAGCTTAGTATCTAGGAAAAGGTGGAGGCGAAATCATTCCAAATACAATTCACTGATTAAAAAAAAAAAAAAAGGTCAACACAAATCTTTTTCCACAGAAATCAGGACACATGATCCATTGCGTTATCAAATACCTCAGTTCCTCTTACAGAGGGCGAAATATTTAACAATAAAATGTCTAAGCAAACGAAGTGAGAATCCTTCATATAAAGTTTCAACAAAGATTGTTAGCATTAAATATCACTAAAGGTCGCTTGTGGATGATGAGAGAGGCTTTGATGGAATTCAAAGATTTGGAAGATAAAAGATAATTGGGAGAATGGAAGTCTAATTTTGCTCCAAATAATTCTTTGTAAAGGTTTGAACTTACCCAACTATTTTGCACAGTTCAGGCACTGAATCTAAAGATCATATATTCTTTATAAAATGTAAATGCAGTGAATTTTATGTCAATATACTTTGCAATAAGTCATTAGTAATGGAGTGAAGAACAGAGTCACAATTAAAGACTTAAAGACAAACTTTTGTAATTACATTGTAGCCTGGGAAACTACAAAAGCCAGGCCATACAGAAGATTCATGTGAATTTAGGTTTAGGCATGGATGAAGTATTATGATGCACGGGACCCAGCTTTTGAATCCAATGAAGAAGACCCTTCTTATGATCTTGACAAGTTGCATACTGTACCAGGTTCAAGGTTCCATCAACAGCAAGTGAAGACTCAAATTGCTCTAATACCTTCACAATCTGCCAAAACTCAGGTCTCTTGTCTGGATGCAAGGACCAACATTGCTCAATCAGGGCTCGCATAGCTGGGGGACAGTCCACTGGAATCTGCGGGTCTGATTCTGAAGAAGGAAGATTTTCAGAATGTGAAGTAAACTCTATGACGGAAAGTTGGGAGAAAATAATATTGTAAATATGGAACCGAAAAGGCTTGCTGAAACACTAAGATGCCGTATTCTTGATTCTGATAATAATTCTATTTTGTTTTTGGTTGTCAACTAAAGTGAATCCAATCAGTTGCATACATTTATAAATTTGAAAAAGTGAAAACAATTCCTTTTTAGAGATGACCTTTCTGATTCCCTTTTGTAATTGATTCTAGATAAAAAGCAGAAGGATGCCAATAATTACAGTAAAAAATATGATGAAATTGTTTCATATATTAGCCAAATAATATCAACAATTACTTTTAATAGTCTACGAATATTAATAGATCAACAGCAACGAGAGGATAAACAGAGGAAATGGATAAATCGTAACGATTAACTATATGGTAAAAAATTAAAACCGAAAAATATGTAACAAAGATCTTACGTCTTGGAAACTCGTTCAGATTGTTTATTTGGTGATTACCCTGCTAACGGTCCTTTGTGTTGTGTCTTTAGATCTTTTGGTATAACTAAATGCTATAAGCGCGTAGTCGTTTACACGATTTGACTTTCGTGTTGTTCATTCATAAAGGTTGGCGGGGTGGCGTGGCAACCAAGCTACAGAACGAAGCAAAGGAAGGTGAAAGAGACCGGCTGTAGTTCGGTTGGGACATTGCAATGAACGTTTAGACAACGTATTTCGACGACTGAAGTGTTGTTTTTAACAAGATGTGTGGGTTGAAGTGGATTGAGAACGGAGCAGAAAGTTCAAACTTGTACCGTGGACATCTATATAAATATTTGACTACAAGCCATGGAGTTCGCTGTTTATGACTATTTACGGCAAAAGCAGCCCAGTTGGTGCCGCTCTCCTCCATAAAAGATCGTTCAGCACCAATTCATAGGTCGTAAACGCCACATCTTCAATCTATGCTGACTTATAACGATCGTTCAATTATCATAGTATTCTGAATATCGTAGAAAGAATACATCCTTATTCATATTCATTCTGAAGTCTGTAGATTTTCTGTGTTGAGTCTTTTATTAACAGGGATGTTCTCTAGTTTGATGAAATCAGACTAATTTTGGCTGAGATGAATGTATTCCGTTCTATCTGAGCGATATCCCGGAGCAGTGCAATTGGATTTCTCTAATGCGGAAGAGAGACTTATGTTTGAGTTTGTGTAAGTACGCCCTCAATGACCCCTCTGAAGGCTTCTTTCTAAACAGACTAACAAACAGACGACCTTCCTCACCTTTCTAAAGCACACCTTTAGTGGATCTGATGGATTCAATAGAAGAATTCAAGGGCATTGATTATACATATACCATCATAGATATTTTGATTGCTCATTCAAGATCGCTATCACTCACAACCACAAATAAACTGAACACTATAACTGAATGAACCAGTTTCAAACAGAGAAATATGATATGTGGATGGCGGATATGAACGATTTTCAAATCTGTTCTGATCGGAAAGTTGATTGAGTTCTTTCTACGATTATAAACTACAAAACATAGAGCTGAAATGGAAAGTCGGAGGACCATTTGTGATTTGATCTTTGTTCAGAAGGCAGGAGACTTCCCCGTTGAACTGCTTCTCCAACTTAGAAGCCAAGACTCCATTTTCATCTTCATCTGGCACCATGATTACTTTCACTGCAACAGGTTGTTCCTCATAGACCCCATGGTATAGCCGACTATGGGCACCATGAGAAAACCTACACCCCAGATACAACTTAGAGAGATCAGCCATCCATTCATCGGCAGCTTCCACAGCTGTAACCCTTCCCCCTGCATGATCGAAATACTTTATCCAAGGTGGCTCTTTCCGGAACTTCGCTTTATCGTGATTTTTCATAGAAGCCAACTGCCTAAGAGGGCTAGTATTCGGCTGTTTATTTGAATTGCGTGCTTTGAGGTCTTGTGAGTCTTTGGCAAACAATTTTCCCATAAGTCCCTTTTCGTGTTCCTTTCTTCCAGGAATCGGAGTGGAGAACCTCTTCCGATCAGACCGAGCTTCCTTAAACGCATCGGAAAGTTTGGATTCAGGTTGAGGCGATAAAGATCTCTGATTGTTTGTAAAAGCATTCCTCGCACCCCATCGATCACGAGGCTCCGGATTAAGACTTAGAGAACCTCTCTGGGGTCTCGATTTCAGACCCGCGTGTCTTTCCGGGCTAATGGTCACAGGAAGGAATTGTATTACAGATCAACCTATGACCAGACATTATATGAGAGAAATTTGTTCTATTTCAGATCAGAGTGGCACTCCTCCTCCATACCCCAATGCTTCCTAGAAAACCCTAAAAGCCCCCCACGATTTCAAGCCTCCTTATTCTTCTTCTTGTTCTTCCTCCGCAGCCCTGAAAAAGCCCTTTAGATCAGAATTCTCTTTCTTAGAGCACCTCTGAGCAGTTTTCAGCTGGTTATCAAAACCGTTCAGTAAAGACCTGGAGAATCAGACAGACGAATCAGTTTGCTCTCTGATGTAAAATTAAAAAAAAAGCCCATTCTGAATGTGTAAAAACCATCAACAGTTTAATAAATGCACCTCCATCTACTGACAAACTCTATGTGTATTCAGCTGAAGTCAAAATACCACCTTCCAAGTAAAAAAGGCTGAAACAGACCCCCAAATCCAAATAACAACCTGCATTGACCAGGCGTCTATTACGATGAAGATTCAGAATGTAGAAAACACCAGCTGTTCATAACTTGCATTGAACTGAAGGCTTAAATCTCTGACTCCCCGACCAATCATGAAATAAATATAAAAAAACAAAAGAAGCTTTACCTATAACGGCGAGATCTGAAGCAGGATGATCTGGGGGTCGAAAAAAGTAAAATCAACGGAGAGGAATTCAGTAGCGGAATACGGAGGATCGAGTGAAAATAATGAAGGCTTTACAATGGACAAATACATTTGGTGAAGTCTTGGGAGGTGAGGTGGTGATGGTGGTGGTGCCACTACCACTGAGAGTCAAAAAAGAACCGTACTAAAGGAATGATTTTCTTTTGTTTACAAGGAAAATCATAGTCTGCCTCTGACCTGATACCAGACCACCCACTACATTAAATATTACGGATCATCTTTACACAAGCGATGTGTGCCACTTCCCCTCTAATTTTACATCTACGACAGATGGTGAGATTGATTTTGGTTGGTGTTTGAATATTTATAATTAGAATATTTCAATATATATATATGTATTTGTATTTTAGCATAAGGATAGGCCAAAAAGAGAGACGATGAAAGGTATCTGGGTTGGGCTTTGAGTCCAGAGACGACTATTTTACTCTTCTAGACCAGCTGAAGCTGGTTTACATGGGATCTGGGACACTACAAATGGGTGCATCTAAGATCTTCTGGAAAAAAAAAAAGATTAATCCTCTGATTTTTGAAAGATATTTGTTTGCATGTATGTTTGGACTCGATATAGTTGAAGTCAAGTTAATTCTTGATTTATCTTTCTGGCTTTGGCCTATATAGCTATTTAGGTTAGCATTGATTTTAAGGGAAAATGGAGAAGGAAAGAAAAAAAAAAGAAGGGAAATAAAAATTAATCTAATGTATTATTTTTATTTAATAATTCAAACTCATTTTATTTATTTTCATTTGTCATTATAAAAAGGATTAAATAATTTTAAAATAATTAAATTTCTAAATAATCTTATATATATCTTCTTTCATATATATTTTTTTTTTTTTCTTTGAATTATTGTGAGTGTGTTCAAATAATGTGAGCACCTCAGTTTTTTCTGTTTACTGCCTTCTTTCTCACTGTTTAAATCTAGTATAATTTATGTCCTTCCTGATAGCATTAGATTATTTGAAAATTAAGGTTTTAAAAGGTATTATGATGTCCATTTAATTTAGCTAAAATCCACTTTCTGTATTTAACTTTTTATCATCTATAAATGCTATTATATGGTTCTAAGTTATTTCAAAATATTATTATAAAAATTAATTTTGTAAATATATGATAAAATTGGTTCTTATTTATAGGTCCCGATGTAAGAATGGTAATGGAATAAGCTTTTTTAAATACTTATCTCATTGTCATTGAGGTTTCGCCTAATTTTTAAAAAAATGGTGTACGAGTTTAAGGATTGGTGGAACAATTATTCTGATATGTAATGCTAGAAAGTCTAAGCGTATGTGAAAAAAAAGCTCATCTCATATGCGAAAATTGAACTTGTGTTGGTTAAGGGTAGGTAAATCTATGGGGAGAAAGGTCTGGTTTAGGCTCGAATCGCATTAAAGGACAAATTCTCACTTAAAAAAAAAAAAGTGTGAGTTATGTACAATATATAAACTAAACTAAAGCACCCACGACAAACAAACAGATGATGAAGTTGATTGTAATAGTCAAGGGTGTAGCATGAATGCCTCCGATGTTAAATTGTATTGATAATAGGACAGTATGAATCACTCTGAATTTCAGTTCTTACTGAATAGCAAGAACCGGAATTATTAACATATATTGATGACCAACAGTTTAAGACCATTCAATGATATAACATTTAGTTTGTTTATTTTCAAGAGCATTTCCGATACAACCATGTTTTTTCAGAGACAGATCTCTGAGCTAATTTATAGAAACAGAAAGGAAGAATAGAAAGTGAACACTATTTTGGATGACTAGTTTGTGTTACATGTCTGAGTCTGACCAAGAAATTCAGGGATAGGCTGTTCGTCCACTAGAAGAGAGACCAGGCGGCAGCTACGAAGACATGTAGATCCGTATCTTTCCCCTGCTTCCCGAAAACAAACCATGGCATCTCTAAAGAAACAAAATGTATGTTTGTGGTGTTTGGCGAAGCCAGCAACAATTTTCTTTTTGTTCTGACCAGTGGGGAGAGTCAAACAGAGACTGCAGTGGTGTGGACGGCATTGGTCTGGTTGGATTTGGTTGGGTTGAGAATGCTGAAATTGCACTAACTCGCCATTAATAAACGGATTAAGGAAAGCACTAAGTGCCAGTGCAGCATACCGAGATCAGGTCATTCAAATATTGTTCAAATAAAAAAAAAAAGGTAATTTTTTAATCCAAATTTGTATGAATTCAAAGTTTAGATGATCGATCGAGGTAAGATAACTTGCAATTGACTTCGTTTGTGTTATAGTTGAATCTGAATGTTTAAATGGGTTGACCTAATTTGCTTTGGTTAATAAAAAATGTTTTTGAAAGTTGTATGTTAGGATGTGTCTCAAATTTTTAATAAGTATATATTTATTTTTATAAAGAACTGAAGTATACGTGTGTTTCAATGGCTTTTATATATTCAGAACAATTGATATAGTAATCTCTATAGTTTGAGTGATCTTACATTGTTTGAATCTCATCTATTATTTAACTATGAATGGTGCTGTGTTTGTAAGTCACGTTTAATGGTCTAAAAAAGTGCGATGATTGACTAGAGAGATTAATCCACTCCCTCTTATCACGTGTAAATATTTAATTCACCTTCAAAAAATGTTATTTTCTAAAAAAATATCCACAACCCCTCTCTCCTCCTCTACCTCCACCTTCAACCTTCAACCCTCAACCCCTCCGTCTATGTTGAATAAAAAACAAGGGATTTTCTATAAGTGGAAATAATATAGAGAATGCCTTCAAAAGTAAAAGGAAGAAAAACCTTTCATGGAAATATTCGGATCTAATTTGTTGAAGTTGGTGAGAAAGTGGAAAGGAGGAGAACCTAAGAAGATGATGACCTTCACCTGCAGATCTTTTATTGGCAGTAAACAGAAAAATTTTGCGAGGTCAAATAATTACAGAGAGATGGAGTCAAGATGGAACAGAGAGGGATATCAAAGGGATTACTTGGTAAAAAAATGAAACGTGACAAAATTTTCTTAGAAGCCAAACTTGTAAGGTATTACAGTGTTAGGGAGTTAGGGATTATAAATTAATCTGTTGCAAACTGTTTTCTACAACATACTGTAAAACTAGATTGCGTTATTGTAGAGGCAAACAAAGAACATTCACACCACCAGTCTGGGATCCTTTAAAGCCATGATTCTTAAATTTTCTTAGGAACCAACATGTTAGGTATGATTAAAAAGTTAGAGATTAGGTTTAAGTACTTTTATGATAGTGTTTCCATTGCAAGCCAGCCAAACCAAGCCCTACAAGTTTCAGAAAAGGACAATCAGTCATAGGAGGAGGAGGAGGATAATCGATCTCATGCATAAAATGCAAATTTTAATCCTTCAGAGCAAAGTTACGTAAATAATTTTGATCACCTTTCGTTGTTGAGTTAAATATATCTGAGTGGTTGAGAGTCTAATTTAGTAACATGGCAATAGTAGCTAAATTAAGTTCTTGACTACAATTACATAAAGTTGAGTCGAAGCGGTAAGGCTAAGTCACTTCACATACAGTCATTCGAATATAGAATTAATGACAGAAATGTGATTGAGACTGAACATGTGCTTCTATATCGCCCCAGAAACTGACCATCGGCAATACAATCTTTGTTCGTAGCAATTCATCTGTTGTCTTGTGATGACTTTGTTAAACGGATCGGCTATTTGGTCTTGGAGTATGCCGTGTTTAACTTAGAGGCTTCCTTTATGCTAAGTCACCATATAAAGTGAAGGTCGATTTGAATATCTCTTTATCTGTATGAATAGATATTTAGTTAAAGCAGATATTTGGCTAGAGTTATCATGAAAGCGTGAGATCTACGGCGTGATGCTAGTTCCCTTCTGAAGTGGATAACCGCAACATTCTGCGGAGTTGCTCTGTAGGGCGATGTCTGACCTACATTGGATCGTGCAATCGCGCGTTGTTTGCTGAGCTCCGAGAAATGGGTTTAGGGCCAAAGAACTGCGATATGGCGAGGTTAATACGGTCATCATTTCCCGACCCATTCGGCATGGGAGTATGTTCTAGCCCAATATCAGGAAGGAAAGCCCTTTGTGGATCAGTTCATGAAAATGGTTTACTAAGAAAGTAACGTGAGAGAAAGCCCGACTTTTTGTTCTTTGTCGGTGATTTGTAGTTGGCTTTGTCTGTCGCCCCGTTATTGTTTGCAAATGAGATGTCGGGGGCGTGTCAAGGAAGGTGTGAGGCGACCCGATTATTCTGGCTTCGGAGTTGTCCTGACGTAGTCTGCTCAAATCAATTAGAGGATTGGGTTGTAGGGGAGTTGAGACATCTTTGCAACACTCATACTTGTGTTGGCTAAAGGTCACAGATATATTTATGTTGTGGGAAAACCTTATTTAGTGAGATTACTTCAAATCGAGAAAGAATGAGAACAACTTTATCCTTGGAAAACATATGCGCGCGCATTTATTATAATATTGGCGTAGAGTGAATTATTTGCAGGTATAACAAGATCATCAAACATAGCTGAGAAAATATGATTCTGGAAGATATTATTTGTATAAAATGAAGAGGATGGCCTTGGGTATGAACTGGTGAAGAGGCCTGCGATTTTCGGTCTTTCTTTGCTTTTGAAGCCCATTAGACTTAATTGCCCGTAAATACGCTTTTTAACCTATGTGAAACATGGTTAGGTTTGAACCAGACCATGACACAGGGATTTGTGCGCCATAAATGATCGTTAATGCACATTTAGACCGTTCGCCGCATCATTGCCTCAATCGCACTTCAGTAATGTTGATAGATATCTGATTCTAATAGTTCTTTGGTTTTGACCATAGAAACTGGTTTCTTCTTAATCTTACCGGAAGTTAATCATAACCCTTAACAGCAACTATCGGGCTTTGAATGCGTCCGGATCTATCAGCATGCCTTTTTACTAGGAAGACCCGCCTGACCGGGTGTCTGGTTGAAAGTGGTAAAACTAGGTCCGAATAATATTTCATTAAGCGACTGAGCTGAATGGTTATTTTCACCCTTGATGAGGATTGAAGAAATAACAGCTCTGGTGGCTGATAGTTTCGAGGAGAGATGTTTTAAGACATATGGATCTGTTTAGGTTGAAAGAATGCGGTTATTTAGTCTGTGTTGTGCCCAGAGTGCGTTGAGAGGAGTATCGGTTTAGGGAGGAGTTTGTGAAATCAGAAGATGGAGGAAGAGAGAAAAAAATCCCGGACAGGCTGTTGCTCCCGAAGTAGGAATAGGAGGAAGTGGGATGAAGGATTTAAGGAGGCTGGGTCCTGAGTATCATCTGAGAGAGTCGGATGAGATGGGGTGATTTATAACGAGCGGGAGATCATGAAGTAAAGAGAGGGGATCAAAGTACGAGGAGAAGGCCTGTGCGATGACAGGATGGGCTTCCAAGGATTTACAGCCAATCTTCAGATGTGAGGCGCCGAGTGGTGACGAAACACTGAAGGTGGATTGGGCATGAAAAAGGAGAAGAATGAGAGGAAGATTACGGAGGTTTAAGGTTTGTATGAAGGCCGTGTTGAAGCGGTTTAGTCTTGGGTTTCATTAGGCAACCGCGTCTGCTTTGGAAGAGAAGAAGAATTTTTACGTTTGGGTTCTGACATTGTATACGTGCCAGTTGAGTGAATAAGAAAAAAACGAGCTTGATTGTTTGCACATTTATTTGAGTTATAGGGGCGGTGGCGAGGGTATAAATGCAGCTCAAATTTTTTTCATTCAAATAATTTGGTGTTGACGAAAAGAACTTCAAGGTATTAATTTTCTTAGAAGAAAGAAAGAGGATCTTAATGTTTTACACTGTTATAAAGATGAGGCTGTTTGAAAGCCTCAGAGCCCAATATTGAAAATCAGATGACGTAAGTGAAGAGTGTAAAACTTCTGTTTAAAACCTGGATAGTGACTGACGACGTTCGGATACCGTTTTTGTTGGTGTGTTGGGGACGGTGGTGTGGTAGTTAGCTGCCATGAAATGAGGTAAATGATTTTAGCGACCAGCTCATCACCATTCGTGCGCCGAGGAATTATATATATTGTTTGATTGATTTTTGAAGGCGGGTTTCAACGAAGGCCATTGAGGTAATGGAAAAAGTTACACAGGAAACTAGGTTCGACTATGGATGAGCCATATATGTTTTGACATGATCAACAAAAATAAGGTAATATCTTGATCCATCAATTCAGGAGTATAACTAGCGGAACCCCACACATCAGTGTAAATAAGTTCGAGTGGCTCACTGTTTGGAGACTGGCTTGACACAGGATTGCTTATTGATGAAGCTTGTACCTGAAATAACAATTGTATAGTGAAGACAAAGTTTTAGTCGATGAAATAGGAAGAAAATTTATACCACCGAATGATGTGACAATTTTAATAGAAGGATGCCCAGGCGCTTGTGCCATCTACATCTGTAGAAAGTAAGTTCATGCACATTACCATATTTGATACTCTTGTGATTCGGAAGGTGTGAATCACCATTGTTGCATGCTCGCGTTATTTGATCGCCCACGAAGTCTTGTCCTTCACCAAGAAAATAAAAATGATGAAATTAAACAAGATTCTTTGTTTGGTGAGATGATGAGCGGAAATTAAGGCTTTTGCAAGGTTTGGAACACAAAGTGTATCACGCAATGTGAGTTAGGTGTGAGTCGCGAGCAAGAACCAGTGTTATTGTTTATTGAACTGAGCATAAAATTACTTCCGTCCGGATAACTCATATCGAATAAATAGATAAATTGGAAAGATCACCCGTGATATTATGAGGAAGCGACCCGAATCAAGTAACCAATTTTTATCTTCATTAGATGTGGTAGCTGAATTTATTGAAACATTCTAAGAATGGAGGAATTAGAGAGGAGACCCGAGGGACTTGGCAATGTGTGGCCAGTCCTGCAGGAAGTTTAGCATTTGGGTTGGTATCACGATTGGATGTTGGTGTGAAGATGTTGTTGGAGCGAAGCCTGACCAATCAGTTGGAGCTCTGTCAGGGGTTTACTAATAACCAGTTGAGACCCCAGAGGCGGGGCGAATCATGTTTCTTGAAGGACCTTATTGACTCCCCGAGGGTGATGCTTCGTCTTAGTGAGTTAGCGAAACAACCAGTTGTTGTGTTGCGGCTTCCAAAACCTCTGCATCATGTCGACTAGAAGGTGTTGGCATCCCTTAAAAGGCGATGGCCCGATTCTCGAGGGCTCGAATAAGTATTGCATTCCAATTTGGACTAAGTCATTATTTAAAGTTATGAATTCGTCAATCCCAGTCGGATGATTAATATTAGCTGTTTCATGCGACCAAGACACTTCATGAAACTTGGAGGTATACGTGGTCAATACAGAGTTCCACGCTGGATTAAGTGGATTCTTCACTTTATGTGCATACGCCAAATTGGATCGACTAGCATATAGAATTTTTTTGGCTTTGTCAGCGTCATGAGAGTTTTGTATTTATGCAATAAGTGAGGTGATGGGAGAGATGTAGATGCTAAACTACGCTGGATGGTTCACGTCTGCGCAGTAGAACCCGATCGTTTCGGCTTCGCGTGTTTTTGGCGGAAGAGGAGTACAGAAGATTACGCTTAGACATGGTCGGTAAATCATAACCAGCGGTAGCTGGGTGACGTGTGAGAAGGTGGTGGGAGTTAACTTTCGTTATCTGTTTGGCGGTGATGTTGAGTCCCAATCTCATTGATTTATTTGCTACGGAAGGAGGTTGGTGCAAGAATTAAAGTTTGGATTTTGATCGGAGGGAGGAAGACGTAAAGCGGGGACTTGGATCGGTGACTCGTTAGGGTCTATGGCTTTGATACCATTAAAGTAGGTTACTGATGCTGCATTGATAGAAGAGTTCAATATCTCTGGAGTGATTGAGAGTCCCAATTTAATGAAACATGTTAATGGTAAGGCTAAAGTCAAGCTCTTTATTACAATTACATAAGTTGATCCCAGTGATGAGACTCTAAAATTAAAGCTCTTGTTACAATTACATTCAATAGAGATTAATGTGAACATGATTTGAGGAGCTGAACATGTGCCCCTTATAAGGTCGGCATACACTGATCAGAATCATAAGGTGACATTCTTTTACAATTCGTAGTTTGCAGAGAGAAGGCCTTCCACATGTGAAGGACTGCCCTCGATTTTCACCTGTATCCCCTCCTCAAATTTGATAATCATCGAACTCCTCTCCTATCTTGCCATCTTCTCCTCCCTCTGAGTGCCTCCACATCACTCATTAATTTGTTATCTGGATCTCGGTGCCAAACCAGCCCCTCACCCATGAGTTACACGCCCAGGGCTTTTAGTCAACCTGAGGAATTAGATCTGATTTGGGTTGAAGAAGTATTGAGGAAGGTGAAGACTGGAGAGGGGTGGGGTTACTTTTGTAAATGTTTTTCCTTAGTGGAATGTTGACACATGGTAAGAAAAAATAAAGAGTATATTTATGTAGGATTATTTTGACTTATTTAGCGGTCTGTCTGGGACGATACAATGGATCACAAAAGTGCGGTTATTCATAGTTAAATAGTATGTGAGACTAATTAAAAAAGAAGTAAATAATGCATGAATTATTAACTTTGTCCAGTCACCATATATATTATTGTAATATTAGATTTTTTGGTTGAATAAGGAAAGGTATTATGGATATCACCATGATATTCTAGGTATTATGGTTACGCTATATAAATCTTCAAGTGCAGGAAAAGTTATGAACAGTTGGCTTGTAAATGTATACGGTATATCGGGGTGTTCCAAAACCCCGATTATGTGTTTATCTTCTATAATACTCATTATATTATAGTGGGAATATTATCTCATTTGTGGATGTAGATAACGTTAGTCGAATCACGGAAATGTGCATCTTTGTGTGATTTATTTTATCTTTATGTTATTCAATGTTCTTATATCATAGAAATGAACTGATTTTTATATTTTAAAATAGACAAATTAGAGGCGACCATATCATGAAGACGTTGTACCTCGAAATCATCGGCTCAAAGGATCCTCACAACTTGAAAGCCCATTTGCTAGGTTAAAAGGAATCAATGAAAACATTGTACCTCGAAATCTCCTGTTCAAAGGATCCTCACAACTTGAAAGCGTATTTGCTAAAGTAAAAGGAGTCAATATTTATAGTGTTAAGATGAGACTTATATAATGCTAGAAAATTTTCACCTATCTGGTGTGGATATGGGATTGGTGGAGGACAAATGTGCATATAAAATCAGGGTTGATTCAAACTTAGAACCGAAGTATAATATATGGTTCGTGTGTACTTGGTTGATTGTGGGTGTGTGGCTAACAATATTAACATGTCAAGTGCTTTAGCATGTGGCCAACAAACTTATAGCCAAACAGTGATGTATTCTTGTTTGGTTGGTTCTGTGTGGGTTTTAGTATTTAAAATCAAAAGTACTCTTGGATTCCCCAAACAATAAGCCCAAACGATCATGACCTGACCAATACCTTTTTCAGGTCTGCACCCTACTAAATCTTACAATCTTCCAAAACGTTTGATTATCTCCAACCTTCAGAAAAAAAAGTTCGGATATGGAGTCGTTGAGGGCTATTCAAATTCCTTGTGAAAAATGGAAAAAAAAAAATTGTGAAAATAATATTTTTATAAATTTTCTTTTACATCTATTCAATTTCCATTACATTACAGTATTTTGTTTTTGAAAAATTTGTTCATGAATAATTTATGTCATCACTTGGAACCGATCCTAGAACCCATCTCTTGAATATCATCCGTATGTTGGGGTTTTTATTGGTTTGATACTATTACTATTTTGTCCTTATATTGTTATATATATATATATATATATATATACCTTGACTCTTTCAATAATATGTAAGTCTATTTCATAATATGGTATCAGAGCAACAAGCTTAACAAAAAATAAAAAATAAAATTAAACCACAACCTACAGTCGTCGTCGTCAGTACATGATAATGATGGCATGTTTTGGGCGTGTTTGGCATGCCCACCGTTCCCAGGCTCCTTCACAGATCATACCTAATGGATGTTCTTCAGTTAGCTTCTTTTGTTGAGTCATGATGTACACGATTGTCATTCTTCTTTCGACTATTGAAAATCTTAAGCCGCGTTGTGTACCTGCCGATGGTAAGCCCAGGTCTTGAGACGAGACTAATACGTCTTTGAATTTAATTGTTTTCAATGTCGTCTTTGACGGCGCTAAAACGTACTCTGCAATTGTGCGTGGTTGCTCCAGGTCAATCTCTTCTATTTGGTATGATTTACCAGCTTTATCGCTTCGAGTAAACTGTCTTCAGTGTAATTTTGCGTGCGCATCCCCTTCCCCGGTCGAACTATATTCTCTAGCTGAACAAGACCAGGTACTTCTCAATGCAATTGTTGGGCCCTGTTCCTTGCTTAGTGTTTGATTTATCTCTACTCCATACTTCGTGCTGCATGGACCTCTTATCGAACATAGCAATACCTCTCACCCCGTGAAGCGGATCATGTGACTTTATACGATCTTGAGTCTTTAACGAGTAATGGTTCCTTCTGGAAGCTATATGCAAGATATCCAGCCACAATGACTTTTACCTTTATGAATGTTTATGTTGACTTTAATGAGCTCTCATCCGTGGCAGAAGGACCGCCCCTAACGCTCATACCTCTCCAGCACCTCTGGCTTCGAGACACTCAGATTACTCTTGATGAATTGTTTGGTGACACGCCAGTGCGAGCAACAAAGTTTGATTACTATGTACCCACCTCCACTCACAACCCTTTGCCTTGGTTACTTGATAACTGTCCCATCATTGGTCGCATAATGGGTGGAGAGAACCATAACCCTCCTCAGCCGATCCTTGGCCCCGCCTGACACCTCATGATACAAGGCTTGGGCTACTCCCTGTTTGTCTCCTGACTGGAGCTCCAGACATCCAGACTCCACCCGACCTGGCGCTGGTATAGTAGCTCCTCAGTGATTGTCAGATTACCGGCGTGGTGTGTAGAACTTTCTTTCATTGAGTTCTGTCATTATCATCACCTCCGACCTTGTATCTCTTCCACCAAGTGCTAGCTCGGGCCTCAAGGTATCAGACCTTCATTACTTTTACCTTATACCTATGCGCAATCAGCCTCTAGTCCTGACGCTCTCTGGTTGGGCCGTTGATTCGAAATCTCTCGCTGTGACCGAATCTTGCTACATAACCCATTCATGAGTGCCGTACCTAGCTTTTAGGCGGTGTTCTTATTGGTGATGGATTGGATTTATCTATTGCTAACATTGACTCTTACCTCTCTCCTTTGCATTGTGTTCTTTATTATGTTTCATGTTTTCTTGATGTCTAAAATATATTTTGGTCTCTACCATATGCAATACCTATGTATACATTTCTTTTACCTCTTTCCAAGTCACTGAATATCATTGAGGTCCACTGGTTCGTGAGGCAGAGCGTGGAAGTGTCTAATCTCTTGGTCAGTCAATCATATCGAGTCTTCCTTGTAGTTCTTTGTACAGGTTGGGTTAACTTGTTTTCCTGCCTATCTCCATGTAGCTTAGTCGTCTAGGTCATCGCTTTATATTTTTACAAAAATTTAAGTGTTCAAGTGTTCTTACCAGAGCCAATTTTATGTTCCTTTCTTGTAACTCCTATAATATTAATAACCTGTTTATCTTTCTTCATCCAAGCATTATCTTTCCTCTCCTCTTGATATAATTTTTTTCTAATGTTTGGACCTTCATGTTTTTGTCTTGGTGTTTTTCATTACTATGTTATTTTGTTGATCATTACAGTATATTTGGCTTTGCCGTTCGGTAATCGGATGTTGTTCCCCACCTTTGTTGCCGCTGTGACAGGTGAAACCTATTTCACCACCACCATTAAACACATGGGATAATGGATGACTTGCGACCGACGGATCAACTCTCATGACCCGTGGTGTGACATATAATTGCATCTTCCGTACTCACAAAACCTAGTGATGTTTTGAACATAGACATCAGGCATTGTTGATGGGGTCTCTCATCTCTATCGATCACGTTCCTCTCACCTTGGTGGTGGCCATTTTCTGAATGTCTGTTGTAAATGAATGGTTTGTATTTCCTTGGATATCTTTAGAAGTTATTCAACAAAGTTCTTCAACCCATTTGTTCATTTCTTTGGATTGTTTGCCATAACTACTTTGGGTCATGTTCTTCTCTCTGACTAGTCTGATCAGTCATGTATCTTTCTTTGATTGCATCACTCACGGCTCAGTTAGCTTTCCGTGCATTTTCCCTCAAAGATCTCACAATGCGATCATCATGTAAATTGTGTGGAAATCTATTAAGTTAAAAATGTCTCCTCCCTTATGGGTGATAAGGCTGACTCTGCTCAGCCAAATCAGGCATTCACACCTCTGAGATATCAGGCACTACTTCCTCTGTTTCTTGCATATAATGATACTCCATATGTTTATTCTGATCAATGCCCATCCCAACATAGTCACTAAGTGAACTGTTTCTACCATGCTGTGTTTCACTGGATTAATGTTCAAATATCATATCCCCACCCATGTCTGAGTGGAGCCTGCATTTCCTATCATCACCAACCTCCATGGATGTTTTGCTCTCACCATCACCACCAGGTCTCCTCATGACTTTGTCTTGCACAACAAACTGTCATCCTCACCGGCTGTTGCTAGTTACAGCTCTACCACCCTTCTTTCAAGTCTTTTCTATGACATACCCCAGTCCACAACTCACTACCATCCTACCTTCTTCCCATCCTCCTAAACCATCATCCATACAGCAGCTCTAAAATACTATCATCAAGCCCGACCGAAATATGGCCTCTTATATAATTCCATTTCTCATTAAGACACACATTCTCATGAGGAAATCTCGGATCAGCGTGTGGGTTTGGCAAATCATCAGGAAAGGGAACTCATAGTACTCTATCGTCGAAAAATATTTGAGCTCTAGTTCCCCTAAGACCGGGGCATAATATAGTAGGCAACAAATGAGTGTTTCTCATCAAACAAAATCTTGAAGGCTCTATTGCATGGAATAAAGCCCGCCTTATTGCTAAAGGCTTTCACCAACAGTTTAGCATTAACTTTCATGAGACTTTCAGTCCCGTGATAAATCTCATCACTATTCGTACTATGCTTAGCATTATACTCAATCGCAAGTGGGGAATTCGCCAACTTGATGTAAATAATGTCTTTCTTAATAGGCATCTTATGGAGGAGGTTTAAATGGCGCAACCATAGGGCATGCGACACGACGATTATCCACATCATATGTGTCGTTTACTCAAGGCTATTTCCACAAGCTTGGTATGAAACCCTTTGTCTTATACTCTCTCGACTTTATCATCCGTGGACTTGAGCCCTTTTGTTTATAAAGGCGTGCTCACTCCTCTTATTTCCTAGTTATGTTGATGATTTGATTCTTTCTAGTATTCAGCTCTATGCTGTACATCGACAATATTATTCTACAACTTGGCAGAATTCTCCACTAAAAAGGATCTTGGGATGCTTTACTATATTTGTGGTGTTTGAGGGTTCGTGTTTCATGGGTCTTCACCCATCTGCGACAAGAGAAACGTTGTGATAGCCTATAAGCAGACAGTAACATACTGGACTCCAAACTTTGTCTCTACCGTAAACGTAAGTGGATTACGCTTCTCATGATTATGGTGATCTGCATGGTCGATGCCACCATATACCGTCAGTGAAGTGGTTGTTGTTCAACATCTCAGAATAGCTTGACGGATATTTTCCATTCGCAGTAAATAAAAATATGAGTTATGCGACTAAATCATCCGGCGTTTTCAACCGGAAGCGATCGAACATGTATTATATTCAGCATTTGAGTCAACAGTGATCGACTTCTTGCGAACACTCTGTGTGGCGTTCTGCAGTTCTCGTGCGAACTAGAAATTTGGTAACCGAATGTTATTACCTCTCATACATAGTTCAACACTATAATTTTCATTGGTTTTCTAATCTAATTTTCACGGGTTATAAAGCAACGCATATGCACCGTTCTTCGAGGATGAGTATCGTGCAATTGCATCTGTTGCTATCGAATTATAATGGGTGAAATCGATGTTGTCAGAACTTCTTGCCCTTGTGTAGCTGCCTCCCTTGGCTCATGGGATGAATCTTACAGTGCTCTTTTCTGTCTCATGAAATCCTGATGTTCGTTCTGGCGTAGACGTCTTTGTGATTGGATGTCGTTTTGTTTGTGACGCACGATTGATCGCATTTGAGTTATTATAATGTTCATGTCTCGGCCCAGTGACCAACTTGTTGATGCACTTATGAATCCACTATCTGGATCTGCGCTCTTTTGCTATGTAACGATATTAGTGTTATTTTGGCATATTGAAATCTTGAGGGTGTAATAAATCTCTCTGCCTAAGTTTCCTTTTATTAGTTTTTATAACTATTACTATTTTGTCCTTATAATATATATATATACAATATATATATAATATATATAATATATATCTACTTTCTATATATATATATATATATATATACCCTAACTCTTTCAATAATATGTAAGTCTGCAATACATACCCATAGCTTTTAATGTTTGAGGGTTGAATCTCTTATGGAAGTAAATATTTTTATAAGTTTTAAAATACAAAAAAAAATTATAATATTGCCCATAAACCATAAAAATTAGTAAGGAAAAAAAGGATAAGGAATTTTTTACCACTATTTATATAATATTTATGAACAACATTATATATATAGATTTTTTATTTTTTTTTATTTGGAAATAAGAGAAAACAAATTTAAAAGTGGCTGAAAAGAAAAAAAAATTAAACCCCTTATTTTCTCCTTTAATTTTTTTTTTTTTGATAATCAAACAAAAAAAATTTATATTCTTTTCCTTATCTTTTTCTTTTATTTCATTTTCCTTTCTCTAGCATTTTTTTTTTTCTGTAAATCAAAGATAGCCTAATTTGCTGGGTGTGAAAGATCCAAGATTCCAGGTTTTTATAGGAACATAATGCTACAACCATGTAACACAAAGTGATTAAATGTAAAAAAAAAACATAACTTAATTTTCTTTGGTGATGTGTATGTCTTGTTTCCTTATCATCACTGTTTGGTATTTTTGATGACTTTACTTTTGAAGTCATAAAATTTGATACATCCAACACACTTTATGGGTTTGGATTAAAATTGAGTCAATCTTTTGTTGACTTGCATAGTATGTTTAATAATAATAATAAGTAGGTAATTTTGAATCACATACATAGTACAATTTTGTTTCAAATTAATCTATTTAATAACATTAATTTCATTATAAAATTAAATTATACAAATCATATTCAACACATTTTGATTAAGTTAGAAATATGTTCTATTAAAATATTAATTATATGGACTAATATAATATATTTAATTCATCCTATTATCTATATTATTTATGTCGGTTTCAAATTAAATTAGATTGTGAAACTTTTTTTTTATGACAACACCAACCACCACACAAATTGTCAACTCAGCTTACCTATATGCTGGATGGACCTTTTAAAACAAAATTCTTTAAAAGACAATTAGAAGCATTAATAAGATTTTTAAGTTATAGGAGCTTACTAGTACTGAATTTTATCAATAAGTACTTACCTTTCAAACTAAATCAACTCTTGTGTATTCCCCACTTATATATTGGTATTACAAATCATTATTTGATAATACATTGCTAAACCTGTTCATTTTCTCTCTCGCCAAGATCTTGTGAGCCTGGTTTGCTCCAGTGATCGTCATATTAATAATTCTATGGGGCCTTTCAGTGGGTCAACCACTTTGCCCCAGTGGACAGCACCTACCCTTTGTCCTTTCAGTAGATGAGCCATTCTAGAAATATTACGATAAATTATGCAGACTTGTAAACCGGAGGAAAACATCGTGACAGGGTTGAAATAATGACGTGTAAGTCAATCTGAAGTCAACGTTGAGGATCGCATGATTAAAATCTTAGTAATGAGGCTGCAATGGAATCGCTGAAATGCGAGTAGAAGCGGTCCCGATGTGCATTTAGAATGCGGTAGCGAAAAATCAGTGGAAGATAGCGCGTAATACCATGATGGGGAGGGTGGGATATTTTATTGATATTAACTGTAATCGCCACTTTCGAAGCGGTTAGATAAGGAAAGAAATACCCAGCGAAGCGGAAACTCTTCGTGCCAAACCATAAACCAGTATCGCGATACGTATTGGCGAAAGAAAACCATTGGCCCAGGAGAAAATTATCGTGGTCATCAGTCGCATAATCTTGACCACCGTCTCACGATTGAAAGAATGTGGTTTTATCGCGCAGACTTCATTCACTAAAGGTTCAATTCTTTCTAGGAAAAGAAGCCCGGGCCAGGCGTCGGGCGGCTGAGGCGAACTACGTCGGTCCCTTTTGGTTTCTTGTTTTCTTGAAGGGCTTGGAGCATCCGAGAGAAGCGTGGATGACCTAGCATTCTGCACTCCCCACAGGCCCAGTTCAGGTTGAAGAGCGTATTAAGTTTGGAGGCATGATGCGTAGGCGATCGTTCAACACAAGTCAAAGCGTTTCGTGATGGTATCGGCTTCGAGACACAATGACGAGGCAGCGCTTAGATCACTAAGATGCTGGAAGCCCGACCAGGCGGCGTGGACAGCTGAGCACCTCCCGAGCTGCTTATTGCAAGCGTAGGTGTGAGCAGGTGGAGCTCTCCAGCGTCATCGTAACAACTGTGAAAGAGTTAGTTCTTCACTAGGAAAACTCTAGCGCCACAAAGGAGACCTGACGTTTGAAAAGACCAAAACCACGGCTGCAGGAAGGCGACACCTGAGCCTCAGTGAGAGCGGATAGAAGGAAGGGCTGTGCTGTGGGGGCATGATGCTAAACTCCGGAGATCCCTTATAAGAGAGCTTTGTGGCAAAGGCTAACAAAAGCGATAGGCCCTGCCTATAAGCGGGGAAGTGAGAAGTGTGGGCGAGATTGAGGGCGTCAAGTGAATCGTACATGAAGGAAGCGGTAAAGCCCAGAGGCTCTGGAATCTCCATGGGCGCCCTGATACAATGAGCGAATCTCAGGCTCATATCCGGGGTGTTGCCATCGGCCCGAGGATTCGAATCTTTGCGGTCAGGCGTTGTAGATAAAAACCATAGACCGCTCAATCGTCTGAAAATGGATGGAACTACACGGATATCAGGGCGATCGATGAAACGCCTTCACTATCTGCTAAGGGCCCGACATTGGCTGGTTACCATCAAGACTCAGTAATCTTGTCATAGTTAAGAACTGTAGTTCATCCATTTTGTTGACGAAGACAATCGATGAGGTTATATTGTCATTGCAAACATAAGCTACCAACGGCTTGAGTTCATGCGGTTTAACTTATAGGTGTGGAACAAGATCATTCTCGGCGATTAAGATTCTTGCTTTCATGAAACACGAACCTGCGGTCGGACTAATATTCTCCTCTGAAGGCCCTGAATGACTGTGGGATCTGCGAAAGCGAAGCTCTGCCAGGCGCGTTGAAGAAATATACGCCATCAAATGAAACTCAACACCTCTTCTGAAAGGAAGAAGCGGAAGCGACTCAAAGAAAATGACCGAAGGGCTTGGGCGGGCGGAGACGTTCCCCCAGGATGTCTTGGTTGTCTGAGTTAAGTGAGGGGCGGCGCGAATCAGAACCAGTGGGCGATGAGACTAATCTTGGACTCTTTACCTCTTTATTTATTTATTTTTTAATTTCAAACTTTTTCATACATGTGGCATGGACAAAAAAATGTAGTTGGAAGAAGGATCTAATTTTAGGAGAAAAATGTCAGTTTAATTAGTCTTTGGA
Source organism: Tetrastigma voinierianum (assembly GCA_016808115.1). NCBI lineage: Eukaryota > Viridiplantae > Streptophyta > Magnoliopsida > Vitales > Vitaceae > Tetrastigma > Tetrastigma voinierianum. The sequence goes on from JAEQBH010000984.1 coordinate 661,778, forward strand.
AAATATTAGAGGATGGAAAAATGGGCTTTATGTTGAAAAATCGTACTAAATTTTACTGATAAAACAGATTTTGAATCCGACAGATTTTCCTAAAACAGTTTTCAGAGTAAAAGCAGGATTTTCCAGAAAAACAGATTTTCCATTTTTTGATTTTAAACTCCAAAATGTAAAATTGTTGAAGCGGGTTTAGCGAAAAAATCACCAGTGAGCATACCAAACCTTAAAGCATTGATTACATATTATCTCTCATTCTGAGCTTTTTATATTCTTATTTTATTGTTTATAATCAGCATAATATTTTTATTTTTATTTTACATTATAAACTTATAAATGTTATAAATCAAATAATTTATTTATGGGAAAAGAAATAAAATAATGTCGTTTAAAATTTAAATTATACTATATAATATTTTGAATCTCCTCATTATCTCTATATATTTATAATAATAACAAAACAAATAAATAATATCTAACAACGTAATAATAATAAAATAATATATTAAATATAACGTATTTAATTTAATAGTACAAAAATCGTTGATTAATCTACATAATTAGATAAGAATCATTTCTCATAATCTATATAATTAAAATAAGAAAATTTTATGTAGATATTTTTGTAAAAATATCCCTTGAGTATTCTTAGATATTTCCGATCTTCACGATATTTAAAGTAAGAAATCAATTACTAGATATATAAGTGTTTCTGATATTTTAGTGATCCTTGCCTGTGATTATACAAACAATTTTGTATTAACCAATCATTTATACTAGAGAACTACCATGAGTGGTAATAAGTAATCATCATATACTAGAATCTTAATTTACTTATATACTTATATATAACATATATATATAATATATATATATAACATATATATATATATATATATATATATACTATGTATATCCTGAACCCATCGAGAGATGGAAGCTAAGTCTTTGGTGAAAGAACATCCACGAGATGGCACCTCTGGCTGGTGTGGAATGTCACCGTCACTCTTTGTATCTCACTCTTGATGCGCATATGGATTGGTTTCACTTAGTGCTAAGGCTTTCACGCTTAGTGGGACATATAGACAGTAACGACGATAAATGATGGTCGTGATCTTTTTCACATTTACACTTGCTATGCACTACTCATGACCTATTTGTATGTGACTTGAACATATCATATTACACATATAGGTTTTTATCATTTTGGGTTCCACCTCATCATTATCTTTGATGGTATCACTTCATGTGTCAAATGTCTTGCAGTTTCATTATACCTCTTCTCTTAGTATGTAACATATCAGTCTATGAACAAACTTCTTATCTATTGCAAATTGGAACATATCAAGTCGTATCAAATACATCTGGTCAAGTGGTGATGTTTAATTCATTTAGTTGTCTACGTTTATTAATTTTTTGTTTTTAAAGTGTGACGGTCTGACTCTAATTCCGGTTAGGGATCAGGCCGAACCCGATTCTCAAGGCATTTCCAATTATCTTCTCAAAACTTGTTTTGGATTATATTAAAATTTTGTTTTCAAGTCTTGCGGCAAGATCACAGAGCCGACGGTTAGAATCAATGGCAGGTTTCTTTAGACATTTTCAATTATCTTCTCAAAACATTTTTGTGATTATTCCATTTAGACTTCAATTACGGAGCTTATATTATGTTAGCCATAAACATTTATAATTAACAAAATGCATTTACAAATAAATGCCTTTATATCCCATACCTGTCTGATCATTTCATTACTTTCCCATTTCTAAATCATTTATCATATCCTGACATACATTGCCCTATTTACAACATTCCATTCCGATTCAGTTTATGAAGTTAAGCATGTACCCGCAAAGTCCGTTTTCATATTAATCTCTTGTGATTATTTTACTTTGACTCTTCGATTCTGGCTATTTGATTAATTATGAATCTATATATCATTGGTAATGTCTTACACATTTTACAGTTACTGATCTCCCATCTTGTGGGGATGTAGTTTGATGCCTTACCTGAACTATGACATCAGTATTGATCTCATCTGTAAGCGGATCTTTATTTAGTGCCTTTGGCGTCATCATCATTGGTCTCCGTCTATGACGGATCTTCTGTTTGGGTACGCCACGAGCATGTGGTATCGGGTAATCTTTGTCTTGCTGATGTGACCAGGATCACTGCTGGTGCATTCGCTTGGTGGGAACATTTCTTCAATGTCATCGCCATCATGACCGGATAGATTGAAACCGCGTCGCCAATCAGGGCGTTAATTGTTCGAGACACCTGTGACGAATCTTTAGATTTGTATCGTGGCGGTTCGTCGATATATCAACCATTCATTTATAAAGCGGATTATTTAATGAATCCGTCTTTATCGTATTCACATTCGACGGTTTTCAATATCACGTTTCAATTTCCATATTACTTCATTATTCACATTTATGACGGATTAGTTTGATGAATCTCGTCCTTATCGCCGTTCACATTCGTAATTCGATTTCAAATATCGCATTTCAATTTCCATATTCACTTTAATATCTTTCTTCTAGTCTCTCTCGAATCTATCATTATTTCATATGCTGCATTCATGTACTCTGTTTCCTTATATCATTCATATGCTCATTCATGTGTCCTGTTTCTTATACTCATTCACATACTCATTCATGCTGCTCATTTATATACTCGTTATATACTCATTCATGCTGTTCCATATGCATATATTCCTTTACTCATTCCACGTATACTCAATTCCTTTTCTCATTCATATTAGTATTATGTTTCATATACTCTGTTTCTCACTCTGACTCACGTATACTCTAATTCAATATTATATTTCGCTCTCATTCAGCTACTCATTCATATGCACTCGTTCACGTAGTAACCTCATTCATATACTCATTTCATATACTCATTTGCATCTTTTTCGTTTCATATACTCATTCATGTATTTCCTATCATTTGTTATCTTTTAAGTTATATAAATAATAATCATATATAACTAACCACATTATGTGTTCTGACAAATTGCCTTTCATGTTCATGTTCATGTTTCAGTTCGTTTGTTTCCTATCCATTCATGTTTCATGGTGCACATCCTCATATCATTTCTTATTCACCTCCATCCTTTCCTTATGTTCCAATTAACTTTAACTTGATGAATTCTGTACACTTAACTGATCTATGGTCAATTTTAAGATAAGATCATGAACATGAATGTAATTAAATATATGGTTAGATTCTGAACAATAAAGCTTCCAGGTCAGAGAATACCCATAATGGAGTCCCCAACAGAAGAGTTATGCAAGTTGTGTCGTGAAGAAAATCAGCTACTTGCGACTCGCAGCAGCAGCCTGCCTCTATCACGCTCTCTCCCCCGCCCCCCCCCCCCCCCCCCTGCCCCCCCCCCTCCCCCCCCCGCTCTGCTGGGATCTTAACTCTGCTCTTTGTATAATTTGAATCTGGGCAAGCAGTGCTTCTTCTCCAACCTAAATCACCCAAATCGGAGCATCGAAAACTGCCACGTCCGAAACACCGGGACTCCATCTCATTATGATTAAAATCGAACTGTAGATTGGTTTGAACATAGTCTCCTTCACTTTAGTGAATTTTTGGGCCAATAGAATTGAATTCGAGGGTACCTATTTCTCAGGATGTTTGGCTTTCTGAAGTCTATTTTAAGTATCAATCAATCACTCAACTGGATCAGAAACAGAAAGTTATGGCCAAAATACGGCATCGCGTCAAGTAAAAACACACTACCCGTACTTCCACGTCACAATTTGCATACCTCGAAATTTGCCCGTAATGGGTTTTTCATTTTCCATATGTTGACACCCAAATCAACCTCAGCTCACAATGACTATATACACATCAAAATACTCCAAATTCATCTTATCTCTATTTTTACTCAAATCATCTTTCAATACTTATCTTAATCCTAAACCCATCATGAATTCTCCCAAAACAAATTCATAATGGGTCATAACCTATACACAAACCAATGTAAAGGTTAGTTAAGGTTTTCCAAACCCTAACTCCATTACATGCAATTAAACCATGAATCCAACCTCAAAGGGAGGATTCCAAGTTTTTCTTGTACCATTTAGGGTTTTACCAACCCTACTTTCAAGAAATTCATGTTGGGATGAAACTCTATCAAACCCTAGGCTCAAGTGCTGTTACTAACCATGTAATTGCATGGAAATTCATACAAGAATTCATGGGCTCCATACCTGCTTTCCTTTCTCCTTCTCTTCTTCTCTTCTTCTTCTCTTCCTCTTCTCCTCTCTTCTTCTCTTCTCCTCTCCTCTCTTTCTTTTATCGTTTTTGAATCTCTAAAAATGAGAGACCAATTGCTCTTATCTACTTGTTAAGGCCATGCTCGCCTTGCATTTTTAAACTTTTCTTATTTTCAGAGATTTAAGTCCCTTCCACTCTTTCTAATTTCTATTCCATCTTTCTCAATTCATTTGCATATAAACTTATTGTTTTATGCCTTTTGTTCTCAAGTGGTAAAAGACCACTTACCTTGGCTTTGGCTATTAATTCCGGGTCTCTCGTTTTATTTTCGAAAAATTCCATTTAGCTTTTAATATACCCTAAACAAGCCCGGAAACTACTAGGGCATATTTCGGGGTGTTACAAAGGAGGAGCAGAGAAAATAGAGAGTGGTCCCCGATAAGACAAGTAACGCAGATCGCAGCAGCTCCGATCTCCTCATCCCCTGAAGCCGCAGTGAGCGGTATTCACTCGCACACACCCTCTCGACAGCCTCGCGTCGCAGTCCCACGCCGGCGCAACATGAAAGGTTTTTGAGGTGACCATCCCAAATGAAGTCAGACCTCGCTAGAAGAGACGACACCAAATACTGTGAGTTCCATAAGGGTCATGGGCATCAACAAATGGATCGCGATCCCGCTAAAAAGGATTGAATATTTGATCCGACGCTGGCATCTTAGGGCCGGGCATGCGCCTCGGGCGGCAGAGCGAAATTCCGAACCACTACCACTCGTCAACCAACCCCCGCTTAGCATCACCGCCTTAGAGAAATCCATGTAATCTCCGGAGGGTTTGCTTGGAGGCGGAGAGTCCAAATTTCGCCAGAAGGCCCACTTGTGCAACACGATCTGGGAAACCTTAGAAGTACAAACAAGATCCAAGCTTTCTACTGATACCAAACACATAATCTTTTCACTTCGACATTCGAAGGTCGCCAACATCCCCATGATCTAATCTCGCTTGTGATAAAACCATAGTAGCTAATAAACGGTCCACAGAACCTTGTCGATAACGGAAGCTCTACGATATCATCTTCGCATCAACTTCACAAAAATGGGCATTCGAAGGGAGAAGCTGCAGCCAACGCCCCACGTGGCTCTCGTAGACGCCCTGTGGTCTGCATACAGTGCTTACTTTGGGAGACCCCCCATGCCAGGCTGCAACAACGGTGAGATTCCTCATAGTAGGCCCTCTATCAATGCCATAGGGGTCGTTCCCTCGCTATCACAAGCATGGTTATCACCCGACTACAAATGGAGTGTGGACTGGTCCGAGGAGCCAACAAGAGGGCTGTGTGGAATGTTACCTCAAATACACAAAGCAAAACATTGTCGATAACATCTACATAGGGTCCAAGTTAGCAAAAGACATGTGAGACGAGGTAACCACCCGACCTGCGCCCTCGTGAATTGAGGCCTCGTACCCTGACTAGCCGTAACACCTCGCCTACATAGGGTCCATGCTCACCCCGATTCTCGGTCCGACCCGACGGCGGATCCTCGAACCGAGTTTCTCGAGGCCAGAATATATACCGGGACTCCTTTACCTGTTTTTTTTCTCAAAGCTGAACCCAGGACTGTGGTATACAAACAATTTCGTAATGTAACAAAATCATTATATACAAAAGAACTACCACCGTAGTGGTGTGTCCATCAACATCTCGTATTACATACCGAGTCCCCATTTTACATATACAAAAATTCATAATTTCATTTACAATATCGAAGGCCACATACCGTGATGAACCCTTACTTCAGTGTGTCGGGCCCAAAATTGTATGGAAGATCGCGATAAACCCTTCCTTTGTACCTTTACACCTGATTGAACACCGTTAAGGCTTTTAAGCTTATAGCGGGAAACGTGATCTATAACTTCTTCTACACTGTACACATGCATTTATATCAAATCATAATAAACATATAATGTAAACGATATCATAATCTTCATGAATTCATATAACAAATTTACATACATAATTATCCTTGTAACAAACTTCCTATGCTTATTCGATCTCTCATCTACTTGCATCGAACTCTATACTTGGGCAACTTTATAACACTTACTCGCGATCTACACCTCTGCGGCGCACTTATTCTTGTCTCGACCTCCGTGGGATTACCATTACTCCTATTCCATTCCCCGCATACTGCACCGAACTTATACATATACTAGACGGAGGTACTTCATCCGTTTCACACCTCATACTTCATCTATCTTATACTCTGTTGTTCATCTCTTGTAAGGAGTTACGTGTAGCTATGCTTTACTGAGGCAACTGTAGGTACCACAAAGCTTATGACTTGATACCATAAAAATTTACACTATACCACGGAGACACACTCGTTCTTAGAGAAAAAAATCGTAGGTACACGCAGAAATTACGGGAACTTACATGCCCAGTGCCGCTGTCCTCCTCCGTAGTACTACTTGTTCAACGCCCCAAAAGACACTTTACTCTTTGTACTTGCATCGACTTATACGTATTCGGGATCTCCCAAAGGACATATATATCTTAATTTATTCTCATACTCTTGTCTCGTACTTATATAATTATCTCAGATCTCCCAAAGAACATCTACTTGAACTTATCGACCGATATTTTATCCATATCTCTGGGAGTTACAGCTAGACTTTACTCGAGGTACTTCTCGTAGGTACTACAAAACTTATACTCTGTACTTCAGATCTTATACCTCAACACCCTCAAAATATACCCCAAGTCAAGCTTTTCGACATGTTTAGGTGGGCTTTGTAAGCCTTCAATTTGATCAAGTCATTAAATGTGAAACCTGAACGAGACTTTAAAGTTATAAAAACTTAAGGACAATTTTGTAATTATCCAAAAAGGGGCTTAAAAGTCCTAATGTGAAAAGATTTTAAATAAAGATGAAATAAATGAAACTTCTTGGAAATACAAATGGTCAAACATGGAGGGACCTTGCAACAAAGGAAATTAACCCAAAATGGGTTTTACTGGAGGGCCAAATTATGGCCTTATCAAATCCATGCTGGGACCAATTTGGTCTCAAAATGAGGGGAGAACCCAGATGGAGAAGGAGAGAAGAAGAAGCAGAGGAAGAGGGAGTTAAGACGGAGGAGTCAAGATCAAGCAAAGCCAAGGTATGGAAACTCACCTTTGTTTGGGGAATCCTATGAGATTTGGCATTGATCCTTGGTTTTGTAGGAATATTATCTCCCAAACTCAAGCTCGCTAGGGTTTCATATTAACCCAAAATTTATGTCAAGTGTTGGGTAAAAACCCATATGGCATCAAGTAGCTCAAGAAACCCTCTCAAGGATGAATCTATGTTTAATGAGTAATCAGTTGTGGCTTAGAATAAACCCCAACTAATCCTCATGTCTTTTTTGTGTATGGGTTATAACCCATATTAGAAGGGGTTTTGGAAGAACCATGATGGATTTTTGAAGAAGATATGAAATTGAAAAAGAGGAATGGAATAGAAAAGTGATTCCAAGGTGATTTGGAAAAGGATTAGATGTGCTGTATGGGCGTATCGGGGATCAAACATATGGTAAAATGGGAGAAAAACACCCCCATTCCGGGCATTCTCGTGTCTTCAATGTAGGACTTAAGTTCCCACCTAGAGGAACTTTGATTCTCGTCGATGAAATAAGTCCCACCTAGAGTTAAGTCCCACTGTAAACCTGCCTGCTTTCCAGCCACCGGGGCTGTATTTCCTACCATAACTCCTCATTTCTTATCCCGATTTTGAGTGATTCAAGTATCACAAAATAGATTTCATGAAAACTCAAATTTAAGAGAAGGTATCTCAACTTCTGACTCTATGGTCGAAAATCCACTAAAGTGAGGCTATGCAGGCCCATTTCCCGCATCGCTTGATCATAGAATGAATGGTGCTGTTTCCTACATTCACCCTGCATTCGACCGGGTGATTCCAGTTGAATAGAACCCTTAATATCTTAGTTTAAATAATTACAAAGGACCCAAAGCCAAACATGGTTAGACCTGAAATGAGTAATTAATCATTCTGTGAAAATTCTGCAGGGTAATCGACTAGTCGGGCATGAAAATGCCATAACTCGAGTCTCGTGGACGATCCGATCGAGTGATTCCAATTTCGAGTAAAGATTGATTTGGCAGAGGAACAGGAATATATGAAAGCCATGACTGAGCAAGTGACTACCTAGGACCAAAGAATGAAATGAGTGATCGTCCCTGATTAGTGCTGCTCCCAAGACTCTTAATAGTACTTCTACATTCCTCGATTCTAAGACTCGATTAGCAATTTCTAGCATTCGACATTAGTGCTACGACACCTCGTTCTAAGATTTGCACTGCTATGCGATATACCCCAAGATCGTATCGTGACCTTCTGATAATTTATCAGATCACATCCTACCTTACTTCTTATAATCGGGTCTACAGTGAGTCGATGTACATATGGATACAAGACATCGAACAAAGATCCGAATGCACCTCAGATCCGTTCCGTGAAGAATCTACTAAAAAATTCCCACCTCCTCGAATAAGGTTTGTAGTACCTACGTACCTTGTATTTTAGAGCAAGCTCTCGTAGGGTACCTACGTACTCCCGTATTTGAATAAGGTCCGTAGTACCCACTTCGCAATTCGTATCCGAAATGTTCAAGTACCCACGTACCTCGTATTTAATTAAGTTCCGTCTGGCTCTTCTCCCCGATTTACTTCTTTAGTACCTAGTGGCACTCGTATCCGATGATCCCAGAGCTCTCGTAGTACCCACTGTACCCTCGTATTTGATTAAGTTCCGTAGTACCTACTGCACTCCTCTGTATCCGATAGTCCCGACCTGGCAGTCCCGTGATCCGATGTCTGCCTCTGAGACAGTCCCCAGTAGCATTCTACGGTACTCAGACTGATAAGCCTGCCTCTCGAGACAAGACCTCGTAGTACCTCACGTACTCCCGCATCCCCACGGAGTTTTGCGCACGCCTGCGTACCCCAGATCCGATAAGTCCTCAGATCCGGGACCGTTCCAGTACCCACGTACTCAGATTTGATACCCTCAGATCTAAATAAGTTCGGGGTACCTACGGTACCCGTGACTAACAAGTCTGCTTCGTGATCCTGGACTGGCTCGTGAGTACCTACTGCAATTCTCGCATTTGATTAAGTTCTATCCTCAGACTGACTGCTCTCAGAGTGCCCACGGTACTCCCGTATCCGAATAAGTTCCCTCGGGTCCCAGATCCGGGACTGCTCGTAGCACTGCACCCGTATCCGACAAGTCCCCGTTCAGATATACCTCAGGAGTACCCACGGGTACTTCAGATTCGATGAAGTTCTCAGAGTACCTATGGGTACTCCCTGGTCTCCGACACCCTCGTCCCTCAGATATAAGTTATGTAGTACCCACGTACCCAAAGATCTCACAAGTCCCGCCTTCACTAACCCCGTATCCTCGAATATGTCCCGCCTGATTAGTTCAGAAGACTACCGGCACTCCCAGATCCGTATAAGTCTCCCATTCATATCCGACATCTCGTGAAAATCTACCCGTACTTCAGATCCGACAAGTCCAAAGAGGGTACCTACTCGCACCTCGCATCGAAAAATAAGCATAAGTCCAAATGCACCTACCGTGCATCACTCCGTGATAATGAATCTGATCCTGCACTCCACGAAAGACTAATGTCCGTATTCTCCCGCATAAGTCCCGTCTCACCTTATATGAGGGATGATCCCCGGACTGTTCACTCACCACCTACGTACCTTCGCAAAAAAAGAATAAGATCCGAAATACAAGAATCGCCTAGTAAAATGTGTTACAAGATCCGTAGCATGTTAATAAGTCCCTGCACAACTATAAGTTCCGTAAGATAAATATAAGTCTCAGAATATACATGTAAGATCCTCAAATATACTATAAGTTCAGAACACACGTATAAGATCCTAAATACCGGGAGAAGTTCAAGACCAAGATTAAGCTCCTCGTAGTACCCACTGTGTACTCAGATTTTTGATTGTCTCTGTAGCACTTACGTACTCTCAGACGCGAATAAGGGCAAGTCTCTCAGAAGACTACTTGTGCACTCCTCGCATCCCGTAAGATAGCATAAGTCCAAAGGGTACCCACGGGTACCCGCATAAGGAACTGCTCCTCAGAGTACCTACCCGCACTTCGATACCTCAAGAAATGTTCAGAAAAAACCTACTGTACTTCAGATCCGAAATACATATATAAGTTCCGTAGCACTTCGCATGTGTCTCAGAAGACCAAGATAAGTCTCGTGAAGACAAGTATGTGTCTCAAATGATATGCTCCAGACCTCAGTGGTACCTACGGGTACCCCACAAGTTAAACTCCGAGCATAAACATAAGTTCCAGAATCCTCTACTTCGAGTCCCTGAAGGCAAGTCCTGTTATATGATAAGTTCAAGATAAGAATAAGTACCCTCGTGATAAGTCTTCATAATATAAACACATAAAATTTATATTATCTCAAGTATTGTTTTATGCATTAAATGTGTATATGCATAAGATATATGTTTTCCACTAAGCTGCAAAGCTTAGCACGGGGTTTTAACTGCGGTAGTACAGGAGAGAAGACATCCGAAGACTTCTACATACACTGGCCAACACACTTGTGTGCGGTTCACTACATGTAGGTTCCATGCTCGATTTGTAATGTAAAAAGTCAGTTTTGTATTTGTAAATGGGACTGTGCTTATATGTATATAATATTTGAATATTATAAGATGTGGGCCATACCCATTGTGTACTTCGCCTCGGTTTTTTAAAAAAAAAAAAAAAAAAAAAATCGTGCAAGGAGTCCCAAGATTTCGTCTCGCTGTCCTAAACCGGTTCTGATCCACCGGCCGCATCGAATCGAGGCGTGACAATACTTGTACTACTGAGCATATCCCTGCTTTAGTTTACTTGTGGCTACTTGAGCTATTCTTGTACTTCGTGATCTTATAATCAGATACGGAGCATATACTAGATCTCTGATCTTATCCCTTGTATTTAATGTGGAGCATATACTTGTACTTTTGATCTTATCTTGTATTTCTCGTATCTTATAATTTTATTACTGGATACCTTAAGTACCATGTGGGTACTACGTAAATTTTTACTTGTACAAAAATTCTGTGAGAGGTTTACGTAACGTATGCAGGTATCCATGTGGTACATCTCGTATCTTTACCATATTCATTTCCTTTACTCTTATTCTTTTATCTTTAGTCTTATCATATAACCGTTTGACTCACCTAGACCAATCATAAGAAATGAGTAGGGACGCTGAAGACAATAAGTACCAGTTATGCAATACAAGACTAACCGGATACGAGTTTCACGCAATGTAAGTGCCGCAGACTAGTGAGTGCCAAAGCACCGATCATAACGTGCCTGCCCATGCAACAAAAGTGCCGTAGCACCAGCAGGAGTGCCAAAGCACCGATCAGAACGTGCCTGCCCACGCAATAGAAGTGTCGTAGCACCAGCAGGAGTGCCGAAGCACCGATCAGAACGTGCCTGCCCACGCAACAAAAGTGCCATAGCACCAGCAGGAGTGCCGAAGCACCGATCAAAACATCCACTCATTCATTCTTCTGGCCCTAGTAAATATAATACGATCACATGCCTCGTAACTCATAACCTATCTTAATCACATTCCTGCTGCTCATGACATATTTCTTTCATGTCTATATTCATGTTTCAGCCTGCTTTCATGTTTCCCATAAACACAATCATGTTTCAGTGAAATCACATCTTATACATATCATGATTTCCTATATTTTTCCTGCTTCATGCCCATTGGCTGATATGGTGGCTCTCCAAGTATACTTGTACGGTAGGATACCCATGTATTCACACCTCATCATATATTCCTCGCCTCTGGCGAATCTATTACTCTTTACTTAACGTAATCATTCCAATTGAATCATCCAAACTAAAGTTATGACATTTTCATGCCAAACTAGTCAGTTTACCGATATTACACTAGGGATAGTTTGTAATACTCATTTTTCAGGAGTCTTAACTTCATATTTGACACTGGTTCTTTGTACTCTTTTAAAGCTAAGGTGCTAAGGGTTCTCCTCCAATTAGAATCACCCAAATCGGAGCACCGATACTCAAGATATGTTCTAAAGAACCAGGACTACTCTATGTTCAAAAACTCGAACTTAAATTGGCTTGAAGATAAATCCCACTGGAGTGAATTGGGCCCCAGAGTCAGAATTCAAGGTAGCTATTTCAAGGTGTTTTATCTTCCTTGAAGTCTAGTTTAAACCTCAGCAACTTGAATCACCTCAATCTGATAAGAAATGACTAAGTGATGGCCAAAATACGAACGCTGGTCAAAATAGGAGCAATGGGCAATTGCATCATGATTGGAACTAATGGTACCTATATCACTGCTTGCACCAAGTATCACCCTTCTCGAAAATTGTCCGTAAATGTGGTTTTTCTCCCCATATTTCCATATTTTACTACCCAAATCAACTCACAATCAATACACACTTCAAACCACTCCATATTCATCTTCAGAATCTCAATTCTACTCAAATCATCTTTTCAATACATGATCTTCTTTCAAGAAACTTTCAAGTGACCATTCTCAAAAACAATTCCTAATATGGGTCAAGTAACCCATACATAAAACCAATTATAAAGATTGGGTTAGGGCTCTTAGTCTTTAAACCCTAACTCACTTACTTGTAATTAATCCATGAATCTAACCTCAAAGGGAGGATTCCATACTCTTCTTGTACTATTTAGGGTTTTACCAACCTTACTTTCATTAATTCTAGGGTTAGGATGAAATCCTAACAAAACCCTAGGTTTCTGACAAGTTAATAACCATATAATTGCATGGAAATTCATGTATAAGAAATTCATAGTTCTATACCTTTTGCTTTCTTTCTTCTCTTCTCTCTTCTTTCTTTCTTTTCCTTCTCTTCTTTCTCTCTTCTCTTTACCATTTTTCTCCCCCAAATCGTATAGACCTCAAATTTGGTCTTAAATCCAAGCTCTCTCTTTAGCCATGCTTCATTCCAAAACCTAGTATTTTTGGGTTAAGTTTTTATTATTTCACTTTAGTCCTTAGGGTTCTTCTCTTTTGCAAATCAAGTTATGTTATATTCTGAATTAGCCCCTAGCTTTCCCTTTATGACCATCAGGTCCTCAAGTGGTAAATTATGCATATTTACCCTTTTGTCTCATATTAATTTATGGTTTCTGCTTTATTTCCGAAAATTCATATTTAACTTTTATTAAACCCTAAACACGTCCGAAAAACTCGCTAGGTACATTTACGCCCGGTTAGCGTAAGACATCAAAAGCTTAATCCGCTTTCAGAGCAACATTATAGGTATCTTCGTACCCTTGAAATAGTAAAGACATGAAGCGGGTCGACTGGCAGTTGATCACCCAATGTGTTAACGCCGATCCCTCCTTTAAGCTCGCGCCAAGCAAAAGAGAAGGAGTTTTTCCCGCAGTTAATGTATACGACACGAAGAGGTCGCAAGCCCCTCCAAGCAGCGGCAATAAGAGAAGCAGAAAAATCTCTAATGGTCAGTTAACGCTAGTTCTCGTCAAAAGGCAAACCAAGAAGTGGCGCTAGACGATTTCATAGACATCACCGGTGGTCTCGCCCAAAGGATAGCCTCCCCTACTCCTGATCGATCCCCATAGTAGACGCTACACGTGGCCGCGAACTCCTCAACTCACGGACGCCTCTGCCAAACTGTGATCATGATGGACCCCAACGACCAAGAGAAGACCCCATTTGTCACCGGTCAAGAACCACGTTATTGGAGTAATACCCTTCTCGGCCAAAGAACAGGAGCCACCTACCAAAGTGCCGGTGAAATCGTAGATGTTCCCAAAACAAATCAATGGGACATTTATGGAGGTATATATGTATCGCATACGCCGGTAAAATCGATAAAAGCCGAGCTCCACATAACCCATTTAGCCGAGGCGTTCTAGGTCCTGAAAAGCTACAATATGAAGTTAAACCCAGCAAAATGCGCTTGAAACTCCACGTGGAAAACCCAGGTCTGCTAGAATAAACAACCGAGGAAGAGAAACCCCGCATAAGATAAAGGTCGTGCTTGATATGTCGCTCCGCCAAACACAAAAAACATTCAACACCAGACAAGGAGAATAGCTACGCTGAGCCACTTCGTATCTGGGTGTTGTCACAGAGCGCTCCTACCCTTTCTTTCGTCTAAAAGGCCTTCCAATGGACGCACATCGCTGCAGGGCATCAAGGCACTCAAAAACCCACACTGCAGCTCTCCTCCCATCTCTAGTAAGCCCTTCGCAGGAGAACCTCTCTACTCTCTACTCCCGGTCAAGCTTTGACTTTGCAACCCGTGTCGCCAGAACTTAGACAGGCAAAGCAACTAAACTACTATTGCTCAGTTGCGGGTAAAGTAAAAGGAGAGGTACTCCAAGATGGAAAATCCGATCCTCAGATTGGTAAATCCATCCAAAACTCCGATTTCCAAGCCTCATACCGCTGGTCCAAAACCGAATATCCGACGTTGAAATACCAAAGATAAACTGAACTTTTAAGGTTGATAAAGTGGCTATAGAGTCAGTAAATTGGCACGTGTACAAACGAGGATGGTGGTAAAAAGGGAAGATCTCGCGTGATCATCACAATCTACCAGCGCCCACTGAGGCTTGACCGAACTAAATAACTGACCCTCCCCATTTGAGATTGATCACACTGGCTCGTTAACGCCAAGGAAGCTGTGTAGGCTGATCCCGACCTCCAGTCCGATAGATACTTGACATGCCCCTCGTATCGCGCCCAAGCCCAACAATGAGGTCATCATGGCCGCCATACCGGACTCAACCTCTCCCACTCTCATGGAAGCAGATCACCGAGGTGAGCAGCCAATTTAACCGGTGGTAAACAGATAGGAAGCACTCCTATAAGGCGAGAGGGGAGAAATGATTCATATCTAAAAAGGTACGAGAGTTGCTTTGGTTAGTTCTGGGATAATTCTGTGTTCAAAGTTAAGCATGTACCAAAGGTTCAGAATTCCCCGGAATCCATGCCTCGCAAATGGACACAGCTTTTACGTTAAGACCTGGCAGACTAGATAATTGCCGGAGCACCTTCTAACCCTCGCAGCATTGACAACCTTAGAAGTCTCCCCGTGATGTCCGACCGTCGATGGACCCCATTTATCACTGGTGGATGGTACATCGTCAAGCCACCTAAAGAGCGTCCAAACCTCGTAGCGAGCAGGCCTGGAACGCAGATCCACCGTGCTCATCTGGGACCCTTATAAACGAGGCTTCTACTGCCCATTCTAAGTGCGAGAGGGGAAGAAGATGAGACTGCCAACTACATACCAAGTAGAAAAGACGAGGGCATATGTGGCAAACTACATCTGAGCTCGACTGGGCGGGAAAAACATTGAGATGCGGGTACCACGTCTACAATCCTCAAACACAAGACATAACTGGTTAAAAAATGCAAAACTTGTCAGGAGCATGCTAGGATCTCTCATCTCCCATCTGAGCCATTGACGTCAGTCACAAGCCCCTGGCCTTTTCAACAATGGGGGCTGGACATATTGGGACCCTTAATTACTGAAGAGGCTAAATGCAAATTTATCATTACTACTGGGTGGATCATTTTACCAAATAGTCAGTCGAACCCTTAGCAACAATCAAGCATAATGCATGGTGGCGTAACTCATCCGCGCCTATAATATGCGTGTGTTCGGGATCCCGAGGTCCTCGTGTCCCCGATAATGGAAGCACCCGAGCAATCCTAAGTTCAGTGGATTTCGTGACCGAGCTTCGAATCAAGAACTACGCCACTCATCCCCAAATTATTCAGGTGTCCCCAATCGCAAGCAAAGGTCACAGGCCACTCTAAAGGCAAAGACTCGAAACCAAACTAGAAGATCTAAAAGGAAAATGGGTGAGCACTCCCCAGTGGTAATATATGGGCACATAACTACACGCAAGTCGCACCAAGAAACCCAAGCTCCTGCCCACCTTGAATTGTGCGCAGGATCCACAGGCTCCGACCATAATCTCCAAGGATTGAACTAGCAAACATTGAACATAACGAGGAGGTCCTTCCTAAACCTGGATCTCCTAGAAGAAAAACGTGAGCAGGTCCTAAAGCGTATAGATGACTATCACAGGAAGACAGCGAGGTATTATGACCGAAGGGTCAAACAAAGGAGTTACAAGCCAGGCGACCTAAATATAAAAAAATTTCTGCAAGCAAGGAAGGACCACGACATGGGGAAGTCGGAACCCACCGGGTGTGGCCTCACATCGATCTCACATAATCCGACCTAGCAAACTATGAACTCCAAACTAAGGCGGAAAACCCTGGCCCCATTCATGTGAACGCCAACACCTCAAACGATTATACCAGTAAGACCCCGTAACGTAGTTTGTAATAAAGATCCACCATCTTGATTTCGAATAACACTCTATTTCCATTTTTAAGTTGTTTTTAACAAGGCGGTGGACCAAACAATAAGTTATAATGATAAAGCTGTGAGCAACTACCGAAGGCCTCGTGGAAGAAGCGCTGTAATTCACAAAGATTGTTCTTATTTCAAAGGAGCCACATTGAATACAAAATTTCATTACATGGAGCACAAATGCCACCAAGACCACAAAAATCTCCCTTCGCATCTCAAAAATCACAAGCAATAAAATCGTTCTTCACACGGCCACACCCCGCCAAGGCAAACCACAAGAAAGTGGGAAGAAAGAGAAGAAGAAAAGAGGCGAAAGAGAAAGGGAGAGGGAGAGAGAGGAAGAGAAGGAAAAGGAGAAAGAGAAAGAAGAGAAGAAAGAAGAAAAGAAAAACGAAGAAAGCTTAAGACTAAAAGTTTTTTCACACACTCATTCCTGACACGCTCCCCAGCACAGCCTCCATCATCGTAAGCATGTTTGGTGGAACAATACAAATCTATAAGAGAGGAACTAGGAAAACACAACCCTACAAGCGACCATCGACACTCAAACGCCGCCACGATCACCGTGATAGACCCCATGCAAGGATGACCAACTTAACGCCATCACATGCGCTGACTTCGACTATGCCAAAGAAAAGACGAAGGTTGGAAGCATAGCACCACTGGGCTGCAGGGTCGCTAGTTATAAGGAGCCAGGCGCTTTGGGAAGTCGCGCAACTGCTCCAATTTCCATAGATCCGCATTAAAGCCACACGCGCTTCCAAGGGAAGAAGACGTAAAGGGTCTGGGCCACTCAGGAGCCCAATAAAATTCTGGGTCAGGCAGGAGGGTCTTGGGCCACCCAGCCCAGTAGTTTAGGGCCGCAAAGCTAACACTTCAGGAGGGTCTTAGCGCCCACATTCGGGCAGAGCTCGGGCCTTTACAAAGAGGGACCCAGCCGCCTGAGCCCGCAAGAGCTTAGCCTCACAGAGCTTAACAAATTATGAGGGTCTTGGGCCGCCCAGAGCCCAAAGAGCTCGCCTCACGCCAGGAGGCCCTTAGCGCCCCGAAGACCCAATAGCTCAACCTGCAGAGCTTAACAACTTAGGAGGGTCTTAGTGCCCAGAAGCCCAGTAGCTTAGTTCGCACAAGAGGGTCTTAAATGGCTCTAAGCCTAAGCCTCACCAGAGAGCTTATCACTAGGGAAGGTCTTGGGCCCAAGACCCTAGTAGCTCCGGGCCCTCGCGCAGGAAGGTCTTAGCGCCCCGCAGCCCGCAGGGGCTCAACCCTCAGAACTTAACACCCAATACTAAGAGCCCAAAGAGCCTGGCCATACTAGAGGGTCTTGGCGCCCGAGCCCAATAGTCAGTCACAGAGCTTACCACCAAGAGGTCTTAGCGCCAGGGAGCCTATGCCTCGCCCATGCAGAGGGTCTTAGAGCCTCTGAGCCCCAGCCCAAGAGTCTCAACTCAGCTTAATCGAAATTTCTCAGAGGCCTCAGCACCCAAGAGCCTCCGCAGCTTAAGGCTCGCGCAGAGGGTCTTGGGCCTCGAAGCCCGCAGTCACCGTAGAGCTTAACAGCTCAGAAGGGTCTTAGCGCCCAGGAGCCCAATAACTTAGTTTGTGGAGCTTAATAACTCAGGAGGGTCTTAGCGCCCAAGAGCCCAGTAGCTCAGATTTCGGAACATAACTACTCTAGAAAGACCTCATAGCCCGAGAACCAAGCAGCTTAAATCGACGAAATAAGAAAAGGAGCAAAGAAATTAATCGATGAATCTTGGTATATCAACAAATAGTCAAGATCAGAAGCAATATAAAAACCCAGGCTTCGCGCCAGGATACACCAAAAAAAAAAAAAAAAAAAAAGGAGAGAGAGGGCCTAAACACGTCGTCCCGACTACAAAGCAGATATGAGTCAAGAGGCGAGCCCCGTGCCAGCGGCTATGGCTAGCCCCCGGAGGAACCCGAGAATCACCAGACAAGTGAGCACAATCAACACCTCTACACAGACAATCTCAAATCTGGCTAAATCCTTCAACCTCCTCATCGTAAAGCCGGATGTTAAACCCGTGTCTCGGAAAGCTCTGAAGCCCGACGCTGAAAGGCAAGCCACCCGTAAGCCCATTGTACGTGGAGCTCACCTTAAGCTCCGCTATCACCGCCCATCTCGCGCCTGCAGACTCCCCGCTCGTTAAAGGTCCATCCGGTTTACCGAGCTCCTCCGTCAGTCCCACAGCTACCCGCTCCAGAGCCTCTTGGCGTCTGGCTTCCAAGGCCAACATCTCGCCCACAGTCACCGATGGCTTGTAACTCCATCCGTCGCCCGCAGCCATCTTACGACCTTCGTCCTTCCGGCCTCCTTTATCCTCTGCTGCCCACCACGTACATGCTTCAGTCGACCAGTACTCACGAGTTCCTTAGTCGCTTCCCTTTATCCGGGCTTCATCCGCCACTCCTGGGAGGTTAGGAAGCAACCTTAGCCTTGTAAGACTTAATGCTCGGGCGAGCCCTAAGAAGACTAGCCCTTGCCAAGTCTTTCGTGACAAGTAGCCACTTGCCAAAAAAACAAACAAAAACAAAAAGTCAACTAATTAATCAACAATAAATAAAAAGATCGACGAAAGAATTTTGGATGTATTGCAGGCTCGGTTAAGAAGAGTCAAAGCCTCTCGACGGATAAGGCACTACTGTAGAGGTCGGAGTCGCGTACAGGCCGGAGGAAACAAATTTCTACAGCCGAGCTCCACATGAGAAAGTAGAGAGTCCTCATCCCTTACAGCCTTAAAGCGATCACGATTCCCCGTCACCTCATCCGACATTGCAGGAGGGGGCGCGGCGCCCCGCTACGAGGGACTCCAGACCGAAATAGGGAGAACCTCCAAGGGGGGCTCATCCGCCCTCCCCGAAGAGCCTCCAGCCTCGACGGTGGGCGAAGGCGAGGAAGAGGCCCCCACCTTTAGGATCTTACCCCGATGTGGGCACCCCTGTGAGCTTCCTGAGGTCTCCCGCCCACGCCCTTCTTCTCAAAGACCCCAAAGGACCAAGCCTCCCATGTAAGCTTCACAATAAGGGGCTCCGAAACAAAAGGTGAGGAAGATTTGGGGACGGAAGGCTTCATGACGGAGAGGGGAGAGGATCTCAGAAAAGGAAGTCGGGCAGGCCTCGCACCAGAAGAACTAGGAATATCCGACCTGATGAGCTCAAATAGGCACGCGGGCGCACTTCACCAGCTTCTGCTTCACCTCCTCGTCCTCAAGACTGAGATCGGGTCGAGCACCTGAAGGCCATGCGACCAAAGCAATGTCAGAAATATCCTGTGACCTCTGAAAACCAAGACAAACCAGAACGAATGAGAGCCCACGTAGTTCTCGAGGATAGTCCGTGACGGCGTGAACCCAAGTGTGTCCTCTCGACAAAGGGATTGCACCCCAATGATCGCCACTAACAAAAATAAATGCCTTCCGTAACCCAGCAACATGGAAGGTCCGAATAATCAACTCAAGGCCGGGAGTGCTTAAGATATAAAGAAAGTTCTTCTAAGAACCTCCTTACACTAAAGAAGTCTAAGAGCAGGGTGATACTGTGAAAACCCAGGCCTTTGTCCCTAATACGACCAACAGCCCCACCAAAACACCCCAAAAGTTGGGAGAAAGCTGAGAGGGGCAGACATTGAAATGATGCAGAACCCTTTTTATAAAAGGGTGCAAGGGGAAGCGGAGGCCTTTCTCGAACGCCACCTCAAAAAAGCACACCATCTTAGGCACTTGGACGACGTAGGTGGTTAGCACGTCAGGACACCAAACTTGGATCCCAAACGGGGGCCCAAACCGGGCCGCAAAGATCTTATACCCGACTAGGGCCCACGACCTCAACATTCTGTATGGCAGCCCTAAAATATTCAGAGCCGCTAGGATATCGAATTTCATTAATTTTACCCTTGCCTTTGTCCAAGGGGAAAGAAGGCTCCCCCGGGGCAGTAAGGAAAAAGGAGAAATCGAAGGAAATGCAGAACCCCAACCGAGCACGCCCTAGAACCTCACAAGACTTCGAAAACAAAAAGATAGAGGAGAAAGAAAGACGAATAAGGCCGTAAACAAGACGAGGGACACTGTACTCTGCCGAGATATCGTGGACCACTAAAAAGTAGTCCTGAACACTAGTAGGACAAGATTCAAGAAAAAAGGAAGCACAAACTTGCAGAGGCAAAAAAGCTTAAAGAACAAAGGAACAAAGTGCAAACGGTCAGGGGGCGTTTTTAAGGAAGGTAAGAGCCACAGCCGAAATAAACACGAAAATCGAGAAGCCATCATTATCACAAGACATGGGACGACGACAAAGCCCTAATCAAACCCTTCCTGAGTAGCCACGTGGGTATCACGCCTGATCCGAGAAGCGATACAGCCCTTGCCTACGCTCGCTTAGTCAAAGGCTGGGGGGGCAACTGATGGGGTTTGAAATAATAGGTGCGCAGGCCCAAGACGCAAGTCCAAACATCGGGATTAAAAACGGGCCCAGTACTAGTAATAAGCCCTTAATGGAATCCCCCAAATGCAGGCCCAAAACGAGGGCCCAATCCGCCCTTTAAAAGACCGGTGAGCCCAAAGAATCAGACAGAGAAAACACCCAATCTCCACCAATCAGGAAGATAGGATATTTCCTAATTATTGACTATTAATCATCCCTTATCAAGCGGTTTACGATAAGGAAAGAAAATCTCTCACCCAATGGGAGAAATATCGTATCATCCTCTAACAAGAAAAGTTACTATTCTGTGTTATCATCCAACTAGGAAAATTATCATGATCATCCATTATAAATACCAGGCCACCCCATCGGTGAAAGGTATGTAGACTTATGCACAAAGCTTCATTCCCTAAGCAGTTGATCTTCTTTTCCACTGGAAAGAACTGACTTAGGCATCGGAGAGGCAACGGGCAAGCCCCCGCCTATCCTATTGGTTTTTCTTTTGTTTCTTGCGTAAGAGCCCGACATCTGCAGGCACGACCAAATTTAGCACTCCAAGACGCCCTCAAATTTCGCTTTGCTGAAAAAGCATCATCATGCATCATGTATTTTTTTTTAACCTTGAGTGGTAAATGGAGTGGATCGACCCAACTTCGCTCGAGTCCTATACATAAAAGTCGAGCATTACACATCCGACAACATAAAAATGAAGTCCGCTATATTCAGACACGTATCAAGTGTTCCTATTGTCGAAGCCTTTATCACGATCTAGTCAAAATAGGTATCTTTGAACCTTGTAAATGAGATAAATAGGAACATGCGCCTCCACATGGCTTCGGACACATGAATGATACGCCTGAATTGTGAATTACCCCTCAACCAAGCTTACCTTGACAAGTGTCAAAGACAAAAAGGATATTAGTTCCACTAACTTCTAAGGCAAAGAACAAATAGGAGAATGGCATCTGCAATTGTAAGGTCTATAAAAGGAAAGCTGAAGGCAAACCCTAGGCAATCATTAGTGATGGCATTTCATTGGAGTAGTCTGTAGGAAACTTCTCCCTTCTTGAAAACTTAAGTTAAGGGCATCGTCGCCTGTTGAGAATCCTCCTTGGTAATTGAAAGATGGGCGAGGCTCCCTCTCCTGTTTTAACATCGACATTGGAAAAACGTCTTCTGCATATGGAAAGAGCAATGCATGAACAACAAGAGACACACCAACGTCACCTTAAAGCAATCATGGAGGCTAACACCTCTCTCTAGCAAGAAAACGACCAATTGCGGGAAATTGTCCCCTCTGTTTCAAAGGAAGCCGTTCATGGGTTCGTCCCAGGGGTAACTCTCTTCCCTAAGATACCACCTACTTCCCTGGAGGTTCACCATAAAAGGCTACCTGTTGAGCTTCGTTGGAGGCATACATTAGAACTTCAGTCATCATCGGACAGAGCTCGAAGGACCTTCGTTATGTCTAGGAAGCTTCATCTAGGAGCAATGGAGATAGAAGAGACCCACTGTCATCATTCTCCCCATCGGGCCAAAAACCCACCCCCTAAAATATTGGATGACTTGGCCGCCACACCCTTTGTGTCGGCCATATCTTGGGTCGAGGCTTCGTCACATTTCATCATGCCCAAGTTCGAGATATACACCAATACCTCCGACCCCTTCGATCACTTAATGCACTATCGACATGTCAAGACCCTGCAAAACGGAAATGATTCCTATCAGGTGGGGTGTCTCCTCCACCTTCTTCAGTCTCGTAGCACCTCTATTCCCCGTCTCGACCCGACGCGAATCCGAACCAACCGGTTGCACCCGAGTTCATTTACCAAAACATATACAAAAACAAAATAACCAAGCAGCTCGACATTCCATTTCCCCCCGTATAAACACTTTCAACATAAAAGGAAGCGATTTCAATTCAGTAGGCCCATAAACATTTACATTTAAAAAAAATGCATTTACAATGAAGGCATTCCATGCCCATTCAAAATAATACACAAAATCGTTTCAGATTTTAAATCTTTTGATCACAAAACATCAATTGTTCAAAAGTAGGATGGATGCATATGACGGAGTATACTTAATTCAAGTGTTTTCTCGATGACTCTATCGCCTCGATCTTGTCCTTTCGGCCTCGCTCACTCTGGCATTTCACGCATAGATAAAAATACCGCTTAAGCATTTTCATGTTTAGTGTGTCACACTCCGATTCCCGATCCGACCGAATGGCGGATCCGAATCTCAGTCCTAAAGGCCAGACTATATACTGGACCGCCACGACCGGCTTCTTTCTCGTGAGTCGAACTTGTACTGTGGTTATACAAACAATTTCTCGTAAAATCATTTTACATTTACAAAGAACTACCACCGGAGTGGTGTCCCTCAAAATCTATACACATATACTGAGTCTCATTTACTTAGACATGTACATTTGCTATCAAATAAACACACTTAGATCACATAAAGGCGGGTGAGCACCTATCTCGAGCCGGCCCGCCTCCCCGATGTGGGATGTCTCGTCCTATCCTTGTCCCCTGATTTCTTTAGTACCTACACGATTGAATACCTCAAAGTGCTAAGCTTCTTACGCTTAGTGGGAACATAAGCATGGACAACCACCCATGGTGACCGTCACAAGCTTATACATATGCATTTCATATATCTATTCATATTCATATAACTTTTTAATACTTATCATCTTTACATTCCTATTGCATGTCACATGTTCTCTGTCTTTGACATATCTCCTATCTATACTTTTACTATATTCCTGTGCTTTATCATCTTTTACTTATCTCTATCGTTCTTAGAACTTATCCATTTTTATCATGTGTTCATAGCATGTTCCATCTATTCATTTAGGTATGTCTATCATATATTTCTTTACTCTAGTGTTTATCATTTGATCTATTATCTTTAATGGTTCATATTACATAATCCTATTCCGTGCATGTCATATCTTATACACATTTCTTCTATGATTATATACTATACCATTCGTTATGTTCTATTTGCATATACGTTATCATGTACTATTATCATGTACCGTCATCATGTACCCGTCATCATGTACTCAATTTCATATACCGTATTCATGTACTCGTTCATGTACTATTTTCATATAACGCTTTCCCATTATACTTTCTCATATTACTTTCTTCATGCCTCGTGAAATACCAAGAAGTGGATACGTGTTCATAAAGGCCCGATATGCTTGTACCACCAGACAAACAAGGGTCCACGAGGGGCTGGTTAGCGTCGTTATCATCAGACACAACGACCATCTATAAAAGGCTCGGCGCGCTGTGGTGACCTCTGGGCTATCAACTAAACGAGATCTATCTCATCGACTCAAACTAGGCCTCGATATCCGTGATCCGTATGTCGCAACAACAAATTATCTTCCTTATGCATGCCTATCTATCCCTCTACTTGGTCGATTAATGTGCAATCTGTTTTATTACATTTTCTCAGACATATCTCATAAGCATGAATAACTATTGTTATCATGATTTCATGCAATATATACTATCATTACTTTAATTCAGATTGTTTCTCACATTCAGAAATTTTCCATATTATTGTTCTCATATTTCTCTATAATACATATATTCCTATATTTTATCATGCATGCATTTACTCATTCTTATATTCATATATGCCTATCATTCGTGTACATGTACTCATTCCTGGTAATATCTTATATCTTGTTAACTTATATCTTCATGTACTTTATTAGACTATCATATCTTATGACATATACTCCACATTTTTATACTTGTACATTATACTTGTACTTCTTTATCATAATGTCCATCTCCCCAGAGAGTGCGTAATATAGACTTCTTTCTTTAATACCCTAGTACCCTTCATGTCCAACCCCATTTTTTACCTTTTTATCATTTCTATTCGATACACACGTATAAACATTTTTCGCTTGACCGAGATAAAGAAATGAATGGACTCATACAATATATACCTAAGGTACAATACTAAGATTTTAACATAGACGTGCTCGCCCACGTATTGAAGTGTCGAAACACTAGCAGGAGCGCCAAAGACCGGTCATGCATACGCGCCCGCCCACGTAATGGGCGCCGTGGCACTAGCAGAATGCCAAGACCGATCATATATGTCCCACATTCAATATCCTGGCCTAGTAGCCATACAATTATCCGTGGTTCCTCGAAGCTTATCATTTTATTCTTTTATTCTATACCTCTACATATCAAATCTACGCTCTATCGCTATTTCTTGTTCATATCTATCTCTTTTCATCATGTATTCCAATCGACTTTACTCCATGACGGTACACTTGCGCAACAATCATATTTTCCATATGTGGGATACCAATGCCATTAAATAGCATATGGTTAGATTCTAGACTCAATGAGATTTCTATAGAATCCAAGAACACTCGAAACGGAGTTTGGACGAAGAAGTTATGACCTTCCAAAGGTGGAGGTCATACGTAGTCAAATCCTGAACTGACCGAGCTGACCTAACCTCAGTAAACTCGGTCTAACACCTCGGTCTGACATCTATTATCCTCCTCAGGCATATTAATTGATTCTTGACTCAATGGGCTTTCCATAGAGTATAAGAACACCCAAAATGGAGTTCGCATTTAAGGTTATGACCTTATGAAGTTGAGGTCATATCGTAGTCAACCCAGACTAGCCGACTTCTCGAAATAGCCGAAATGGATCTAACTCGTGAGCTCGGTCTAACACCTTGGTCTGACACCACGATCCCCATCAGCATATCGGATTCTGACTCAATGGGGCTTCCATAGAAGCCTAAGAACACCGAATCGGAGTTCTGACGGCGAGCATGACCAAGCCGGAGTCACACAGACAACCCTGCACGAGCCGACCCGAACCGGGCCGCTGCTATGACGAGGTCTGGCTGTGCTGACCTCCGTTGACCCTACGTGATGAGTGGGTCCGCTGACCTTCTCTACAAGACGGCGCCTCACGATCTTCTACGTGACGGCGCTTCCACATGCCGACCTCTCTCGCCCTTGGGATCGTTTGTATAGTGCCACCATAACTCGGCCTCACAAAATCGAATTGAGAAATTCAAAAGCTCAACATCAACAACATGTGGCTACAACTACTCAAGACACACAAATTCCTCATTTATGACCCAAAACCCATTCTAAGGTCCGGGGCTACTCGAGTGCATGATCAAAAATAGAGAAATTTTCTCGTTCAACTTGCAATCACCTTCCGTAATTATCTAGAAGCCTTAGAGCTCTTCTTAACTCAACCCTAACAAGAACGAAGCCTGGGAGTTTCCAAACCCAAACCATACACAAAAGAAAGGGTTCTATACCATGTATCTAACTTTCTAGACCAAAACTAGACTTCCATACACACACACATAGTTTCCATACAAATATTCATAGTTTCCATACTTTTCTATACAAAATCATAGTTCCATACTCAAATTTCATAGTTCCTTACTAACCATACTCAAATTCCATACACCCATATTTCCATACCTGTGAGTCTCCTTCTTTCTTCCTTTCCTTCTTTCTTCTTCTCTTTTCTCTTCCTCTTCTTCTCTCTTATCCGTTTTTGCTCTCTCTTTCTCCAAGACCAAAATGAGATATTTATTTTGGTCTTATCCTTATTTGATCTTATCCTCTTTTTTATTTCACTTTTTCTCTTTTCGGGAGCATCTCACTCATCCAATAAAAGGAGGAACTTTCTCCCTCTTTCCTTCAGTTTCACTTGTCTCTTTCCACAATTTTTTCTTCCTTATTCAATATAATATTTTCTTTGTCGCTCTTCGTCCTCCAACTCTGCATCTAATTTAACCCTATGCATATTCTTAATTTCTGCATACGAATCCTATTAAATTGTACTAACTTAATTATTATAATAGTTAAATATTTATTTTCCAAAATAAAACGATAGACTGGGTTGACATTTGTGAGCTATAAATAAAATTTACTCACTTGAGGAACTTTGTCATTAATGAGAAAGTCTATGGTCAATGTATAAGATTGGGAATGTGATATGCAAATAAAAGAGTTAATGGCTTAAATTACACATGAAACTTAAAGTCAAAATGGTATAAGACTAAAAACTAGTCTACAAAGGGATAGTTCTCATTTCTTTGCCACAAATATAGTTAAGGCAAAACTGAAGAAGAGAGAGAAAGAGGAAGCAAAGAAGAAGAGAAGAAGAGAAAGGAAGAGAAGGAAAGGAGATTGAGCCAAAAAGGTAAGAGTTTTTGGTTTGATTCTTGTAAATGGTTCTTTTCTGTGGTTCGGGTCAGGTTCTTCCAACTCCTAGATTTGAAGGATACATGCAAACCCTAATCCTCAAGTTATTTGTATAAGATTCAGGATTTTGTATAGAGGGATATGATTCATGGATTTCTTCTCTTTGAAAGCTGTGGTTTCATCCTAACCTTAGATTGCTGAGGATGGGCTGGCAAACCCTAGATTCTTGTTTAAGATGTGTTTCAAGATGTTTTGCTGAATAGAGTGGCTTTGATGTGTGTTTGAGAGTCAGTTGATTGGAAACTTATGGAAAAAAGTGGGGAAAATCATAAATTTCAAGGCTGAGGGCTGGATTTTTTATGGCCCAAAGGTTAGTATTTTGGGCCATAATCCTGGTCATTTCTACTCCGACCGAGTGATCGCGGGTCAGGTAAACTAAACTTCAAGGAGCACAAATATCCTTGAAATATGTGTGTCCAAATTCAAAATCATCAATCCCAAAATTCATTCAAAGGGCTATATTGTGTAGGACATATCTCGAAGCCTCTAAGGTTCGACCAGTGATTCCAAATGGAAGAACCCTCTAGCACTTTATCTTCAAATGAGTAATATGGGAGATATAGAATACAAGAGGTGTTTCATAGGTCAGAGTGTTGTTTGTGTAACCCTAATAAGGGCAAGAATGTCGATCCTAAGTAAGAAAGAGTGCACTTGGGGATCAAGGTTTATGTTGAAGGTATAAGAATATATGTGAGTCGAGTGGCGATAAAGTAATAAGATCACTTCGAGTAATTTTTTGGCGTGACATGACTCGTTATTTGCGCATCCTTCGAGTAGCCTGCTCACTTCCTCGGGAGACTCATGGATTTTAAATCCAAGGAAGGGGATCTTATAACCTTCTCCCGCTTGTACCGTGGTTTGATGTTGTGGGAATTCCTGCATCTATTTCGTGCTTTGACTGTGTGATTTTCTAGTGATATATAAATGTATTTTTTTATATATATGGAAATCTTTGAATTAATTGGTACATGATGTTTTTAAATATCCATGTGGTTGAATGCTTTGTGAAATTGTTTTAAAGCATGATGGGTATGAGACCGCGAGAGGTCCGCTGCATTGATGTAAAGTGGACATGGGACGATGACTAGTCCCTTTAGGTCAGAGTCCCAAAGATCAGCGCTTATACGGATGCGTGGCATATCTCGTGGTAAGTCCCAAGAATTTGTCGTTGTTCCCCCGGGATGATCGAAGAACTCCTCGGGTGAAAGCCTAAAAGAGTCACTGATGAGGCTGAGATGGTGGGTAGTATTGCATTCATGTGTTTCCATCATCAACCTATTATTTGTAAAATGCTCATGTTTTGAGATATCTTGAATTATGTATAAATTGAAATGTTTTTATGAGTATGGCTTGTTATAGGATTCACTACTGAGTTGTCGAACTCACCCCCATTATTTCCCTCCACCTTAGATGCGTGACAGACCAATCGCGTGACATGAAAGCTTGACCCGCAGGTTTTTTGAGGATGAAAGCTCAGATTCAACCTAGCTCGCTGGGTGCTTGAGCATACATTTGATGAATATTTAGTGTTATGTGGATATTCACACTCGATATTCGACGCTGGTATCTTTGTGAATCATTGTATATTTGGCTTGTGTAGCCACTAATTTGGAATCCTTTTTGTGTAAATGTTATTTTGATCAAGTGTAAGTGTATAGTTTTCGGTACATTGAGGAATTAACTCAGACCGATATGTGTATGTTTGAGACTCGAGGTGTTTTATTTATGTTTCCGTGTGATTACTCCAAGTGGAGTTTAGACTCAAGTTGTGAAAAAAAATCGTGGTAAACAGTAACATAAATCACACCGTGGAATTCCGAGGCGTGACATAAATTATGACCCTTGTTCAAATGTGGGTAAATTTATTAATTTACCCTAATCGTTGTATTAATTCCAAGTTCTGATAATTTATTTTATCTTTAATTTATTCCGATAAATATACTTTTACTTTTATTATACCCTAAACATGTTATAAACCAAGTATAGTATAATTTAAAGGTGTTACAGTGGTTCTATACGATTCCTCTTTTATTTCGCTTTAAATCAACCATGCATTTTCATAAGACAATGCTGCAGACTTTCTTAAATGACCAATGCTGCAAAGATAATACATACATAAAGATGTATTTCCATTTAATCAATTACAATTCATTTGTCATCTAAACTATGCATTTTCATGTGCAACAAATCATTCAGATCATAAATCATGCACTTTTTCATTCTCATTATCATTTGCATTTAGCCTCTTATTGAATTTAACCTATTCTTTCAAAGCAGATAGATAACGAATCACCGGTACCTGCCCCGCTGGCCGCAGCTGTAAATACGCTTATAAAAATATGTACTTGGGCCTGTATCTATCAAAACCGGTCCCGTTGGACTACATCATGCTACAATAGTATGTTATTCGACTCTTACGGTATATCAATCTATCCTTAACTCAAATTTAACTGCACATTCTATTAAGGGCATTCAAATCATTTATAGGAAAATACAATATAGTATGTATTTATACAAACAAATCATTTCCTAATACCTATGCACTTTCATGTCATTCATTTCGCAATCAATCAATTTCTCAAATTTCTAACTTAAATCAACTTGCAATTCATTTCACAATTTATTTGTATCAAATCAATTTAAAACAATCCAACATGCAATTCAAACAATTTGGAGATAGAGATTCGAAATAATGAGAGAAAGGTGTAGAACAAACCCAAAAAGCTTTGCACTTTGATTCAAATCCTTGGAATCTCGATTTCAGTTCGGGCTTTCCTCCTCGTCAGCCCCTATTCCAATACATTTAAAGAACAATATTATTCGTGCGTACTAGTAATTTTGGTTATGGTTGATTTTCGGAGCTTAATATCGTATTCTTAATCTCATTAGCAAATAAGGGCAAGATACAAGTTCTGTGATGCATTGCTAGTTTCCCAACTTTAATCCATCACATAACCAAAATACTAAAAAATTTCCCTGCCTTTTAATCCATTTCCAACAGTAATCCTGATCAATTAAACCATCCCCAAAGGAAGATTAAGTCAAAAACCTCAAACAGACACTAACACCACATGCAAGGACCGTGTCAGCTTTTGTACTCGGATCTTATTACCCAAAATTATTCAAATGGTTTTCTAAAAATTATGAAAATCTCCAGTTTAGTCCTGAGAGACCAATGACATCTCTGAAAATTTTCAATTTAAAATTCATTCTCTAAGGCCCTCAACCACATAACACAAACAGGGCAAAACATGCTGTTTTTTTTTCCAAACAGCAGTACCTTTAAAACGTCTCACCAAAACCAATCATAATGTTATCCAAAATTAACTTCAAACATTGATTTGATTAGCTTAGACCAATTTATAACCAACCCCCAACCACCCAAAATTAGATTATAAACCAATTGGTCCAGTTTTTAACTTTAACATCCCAAACCCTAACTCCGGTCTACTTGATAAATTGTAACAAACACTTTCTAAAACAAATAAATTCCCAAATAAATTTGTCCAAAATAAAAGTTTATATTTCCAAGACCATATATTCTTCCCAAGACCTTTAATCATCCCAACAATCTATTTCTCACACCTGAAACACACTTAGCCAAAACAAAGCCTCAAACTTCAAGTTACGCATTTAATGCCAAATTGGTTAGCTCACTGGATCATCTACTGTTATTCTCAATTTATGGGGTCTTAACTCCATAAATTGGTAATGGTTCCTTCACTCATTTGAAGCTATGGTTATAAGGTTTCTTCTCCAATTAAAATCACCCACTCGATCACCAAAACTCAAGCTTATCAGATTTTTACATCTAGACTACTCTAATTTGCAAAACAAAATCTTCACATAGCTCCACTTTGACATATTTCTAGGCACTTTGGGGTTACAATTTGCATACACTTCCTTCAAGTCAATTATTCCCCTAAAAGTATAGTTTAACTAGAATTTTGAATCACTCAAATTGGATAAGTGAAACTCATTTTGTGGCCAAAACATCACAACTACACCCAAAACAGGGCATACCCGTGAGCTACCCGAACCCTCCTTTAAGCCCATATTCGGGAGCCTTAGTGGTACAATTTGCTCTTGATCCCTTCTATACATTTGTAGCTCTATGTCTTATGGTTCTTTACCAATTGGAATCACTTAATTTGGATGATTATAACTTAATCTATGTACTAAAACAAAGTATCAGGGTTTTGACAAAATTTTGACAGCATTTCCTTTGAAAACCAAACATTTCTCTTTTTACAATCACTCCTCAAAACCAATCCAAATTAGAGAAAAAAAAATAGGTTTTTTCTGCCAAAATATCGGCTATCGGTCGGCACCAAAGAGATATTGGCAACCGATAATCGGTTGAGGAAAAAATCGGTGGAAAATCGGCGAAATATCAGAAATTCCCGATATTTCGGTGAAATTTCGAGACTTTATCTCACGCGCGCATGTGTTGGAATTTCTGAAAAAATATCGATAAAATATCGGTAAATATCGGAGATATATAGGTAAATATCGGAGATATATCGGTAAATATTGGTAAATATTGGCTATTTTGACTTAAATCAAATCCAACGGTTATAATTAAATCACTATCGTTTTTTGACAATCCAATGACTATTTTGACTCCAAAAAATTCTATTACCCCTAAAATCATACAATTTCTTTACACGCTCCATTTAACTCTCAAATTTTTTTTATGTGATTTATCTCAATATTTTGAAGATCTTGTTATGAATATTGTCTTTATCAAGATAAGATCCCTTCATCAAGTAATGTAATGGAGCCACATTGATCTTCATTTTGGTTTTAAATGACTATTGTAATGTAATTTCTCGATAAATTATAATGAATATTGTTTTCAATAAGAGTATATTTGCTTGTTTATGTCTTTTTTATAGTTCAACAAAGTATTTCCATGAATTTCAAAGTATTTTTGTTAATTTTCATTTTACCGATATTTTTGTCAAAATATCCACCGATATTTACCGATATTTCCGATATATCCGTAAAATCCAAGTACCGATATATCCGTAATTACCGATATTTTGTTCCTTAATCCAAACCAATACCAACCAACAATACTCTTTAAAACTCAACCCAACACAACCCCAAAATTCATTTACAACCAAAACAAAACTCTTTGTATCCATATTTGGGGTTTTCCCCAACTCAAACACAAATAAAAAGGGTTTAGGGTTTGAGTCTTACCTCAAATCTCTTTCAAACTTCAATACCAAGGTTCCTCCATGTTTTTTGATCACTTTAGCCTTTGATTTTCATGGAGCAATGATTCGTGCCACTGTAGGGTGAGCGGAATCAACAAAATTTGTTTCCTATGTTCTCCTACATTAGTCAAGCTACCGCAAAGATAAGTGGTTCAGTATCGAACACGGGGATGGGTTTTCATCCAAGAATGACTCATGTGACGTTGCTGAAAATGGTGAGGCTTTTAGTTTGATTTTTGAATTTTGTTTTTAAACAAAGGGGAGTTGTTTGTCATCGAATAACCCAGAAAACCGAAAAGTGAAGTGTGAAAAGGTAACTTTGAAGGCTTCAGTCACTAGCTTAACAAATACGGGGGTAACAAGTGTCCTCGGGTTTTATCCCCTCGCATCATGGCAAGCAACCTATAGTCCAAGCCATAACCTGATCTTGTTTAACTAGAAAACCTAACCCTAAACACCCTATTTCGAAATAACACAGCAACATGCATTCACAAATTCTTTTCAGCTTAAAACCCTAGCACTCAACCTCATTTCAAAGGGTCGCAGTTATCTAAAGACAATAACAAGATCAATAAGTATGCATCAGAATTCCAAAGCACAGAAGTATCACAAAGTAATGACATTAAATGATATTCAACCCAATTTGAAAAGCTTCAGAGTTTCATAAATACAAAAGACTGTAGTGATTTAAAACATGAGGACAACCCAGAACTGCCCCAAAAACTGCAAGAACCCTCTTCAAAGTTATGAGACTTAGTCACATCTTGAGTTGTCATCCTCAAGAGGGGTGTTTGCAGCCTAGAAAATTAAAGAAAGAGGAGAGAAGAGAAAAAGCAAACCCTAAACTGAAAGTTCGCGAGATATTTACATAAAACAAAAAGTCGCAAAAGATCGCTTTAGGTTACAAAAATGATGGGGGCTTATATAGGCCACCCAATGTGTGAAACTACAAGAAAGCTCAATATATCGCTCATACAGGACAAGAGTACACCAAAACGGGTCGCTTGGCATTAATTACACAAATTTAATTGTGTACAGGAATTTCACATACAGGAAAATTCGCTTAGCCTAGATTTAAATTCCTCGTTTATTTAGCTTAAATTTCGCTAGTCAATAAAATTACACAGAGATACGAATGGGAATTCATAAAGTGAATTCTCGCTTAGTTACTTAAATTTCGCTAGCCTAGTTAAAATTCCGAGAGATAATAAAATGAAGAATTTTGCTAGGCACAAAGGATTTTCGCTATATAGCAAAATTTTGGCTAGCCTAGCGAAATTTCACTCGCAGATTATAAATTTTCGCTGCACACGTAAATTTTCGCGAATCCCTAAATTTTCTCTCGGGGTTGCCTGCTCTTCACTCGGGCCCGCACACTCGCACCTCCACGCATCCTTTTTTCATCACCTTGCCATCATTCCTTCATTGAATTTTTTGATATGTTTGATGGTCATAACTGGGTTCAATCTTCATAGCTCAAGATACATCAGATATTGAACTCCCAAGTATGCAAAACCCGCAAATAAACAAAAAATAACCTCGAAACTAGCATAAGTGATACTAAGAGACCTGAACACCTCAATCGCTTAATTGACAATGAATTAGGTGGGCAAAATAAAACTCATCTCGAATAGGGCTCAAATAATTATTTAGCACTAATCACAATTCACAAATCTCTCCCCATTCAAAAACCTTAACTCTCCCTTTTCAAATGAAATGCCTTAATAAGAGAAATGTCTCTTAAAGGCCAAAATATGGTCTTTATGTCTCCTATTCACAAGACCATGTTTGGCTTTCACACTAAATCTCATTTTCTCATTTTTGTCATTTTAACACTTCATTTCAATTTTATTTCATTTCATTTACACTTTTGCACTTATATTTCTTTCTATTTAGACCTCGTATCTCCCCATTTGACATTTTTACCAAATTTAATTGTTTTTGTAAAATTTTAAGTATGTCTTGCTGCTTCGAGCATTTAAATTCCGAAAAATTTTCATTCAATTTATTTTATACCCTAAATATATAATAAAAAATATTATATATATATATATATATATAAATACTAGGGTATTTTTGGGACCATACAACCCGCTTTGTCATGGTTCCATATCATACCATCCTCTTCCGTCGCATCGTTTAGAGAGATGTCAGAAAGGTTTGTGACACGCTATATGTGCTTAATAAGGCAAAAAGTCAGTGTCGCTAGCTTGTTTCACATAAAAATGAAAAGAAGGGAGTCGATTCGGGAGTTTATGAAGCACTTCGAGAGAGTCATCCTTCAGTTGGAATCAGTTAACATTGAGTTGATCATGCAGGCCGTGAAAGAAGTAATCCAGCCAAATAGGCATTTTTTTGGCCTCACTGTGGAGCCACCCGGTTTGGTAGATGACCTTTTTTTAGCGTGCCAACTAATATATCATATTGGAAGATGAAGTGGTTGTTGCCTCGAAAAAGTCTCTCTTAGTGGCCGAGAACAGACCGCATGATGTCTGTTAGTCTAATCCATGTCCCATAGGGAAGGCTGCCCGTGATCACATAAATGAACATCGAACGGAACCCCGAGATGATTACAACAGGAGGCGAGACGATCGAAGCTGTTATGAAAGGCAGTCCCGAAGGGACGACAATTTGAAACCATATCAAGAAAGAGAGGCTCGTAAGCAATTCTTGTTGCCCTCATTGCAACTCCTGCCTTTGATTCAAACAATAGGGGGCTTTGTTTGGCTGAGACCGATGCGAGCCGAAGCGGATAATAGATACCTAACGAAGTTTTTTAACTACTACTGTGAACATGGGCATGTGACTAACCACTGTCGGCACCTTGCCTATCTGCTTGAAACGCTGGTAAAAAGAGGACATCTCGAGCAGTTTGTGCTCAAACACAAGTCCAATAGCCGTAGCAAGGAAACAAAATTGGTTGTGGTACTCGTAGACATAAGGCTTGATGGGGTTTGAATTAATAGGTGCGTAGGCTCAAGACGTGTCAAAACGGATTAAAACTACCAAGACAAAGCACAAGCCCTTGATGACATCCTCAAATATGCATCCAAAACAAAGCGCCTAATTACCCTTTTAAAAGGCTGGCAAATTCCCATGAATCCATATTAGGGGAAACACCAATTTCCATAAATCGTAAGATATTTCACTATCGCACATCAATTATCCCTTATTAATCGGTTTACGATAAGGAAAGAAAATATCCTACCCAGTGGGAGAAATATTGTATCATCCTCTAACAAGGAAACATACTATTTAGTGTCATCATCCAACAAGGAAGCATTATTCAGTGTCATCATCCAAGTATCATAATCAAATTAGGAAAGTTGTCATGATCATCCATTATAAATACCAGACCACCCCATAAGTGAAAGGTACGCAGACATATGCACAAAACTTCATTCCCTAAGCAGTTGATATTCTCTTCCACAGGAAAGAATTGACTTAGCATCGAGCGGCAACCCAAGTAGCCCTCGCTGATCTTTTGTTTCTTATTTTTGTAGAGGAGTCCAACGCCTGTGAGCGCGGACTGCCCAAAGAATTCAAAGACGCTCTAGCCTAGTTCTGCTGAAAGCATCATCGCCACGCCGTTCAGGAACGCCTTTATAAATAAAGTTGAACTTCGCCGATCACAGACAACTCTAACATAAGAAAGAACGCCAATCCTCCAAGGATGCAAGACCAGCCAAAGTGGGTGGATAGCCAACCTCCCCGGGAGCATGCCAAGTAGAGACAAAGATAGGGCCAACACGCATTTCCAGGTGGAGGCGCTCTGCGTCACCAACCAACACTTACTGAAAGAGTTGGAACAACTCACCAGGCAAATACGATGCCCCCAGGAGACACGACAAGCCCGAAAAGACAAAAACCATGTTACCCGAGAAGAGCAACACCTCGACCCTCGTCGAGAAGCGGATAGAGAAGGGGAAACTAGCTACACTAGGGAGCATGATCCTTACCAACCCCCCGGTGAGGATCGCAACGAGGGAGAGGTCAGCTGAGTAAAGGCTCAGGACATCCAAGAAGAAACAACATGAGACGCCTTTCTCCGATCCGACCGGACATGTCCGAACCG
Source organism: Tetrastigma voinierianum (assembly GCA_016808115.1). Taxonomy (NCBI): domain Eukaryota; kingdom Viridiplantae; phylum Streptophyta; class Magnoliopsida; order Vitales; family Vitaceae; genus Tetrastigma; species Tetrastigma voinierianum. Next base: position 698,522 of record JAEQBH010000984.1, read on the forward strand.
GATCTCGATGCTTTGATACCGTGACGCCCCAACCTCGGCATAGGTGTCAAGTGAGGGTCATTCTCTTTTTTTTTTTTTCTCTTCACGTATGTCCTTTAAGCTAGTTCATTCATATAATGTTAAATATTTAACTGCATATATTCCCAGAGCAGCGGATTACAAAATATATATACAAGCTCCATATATGGAAGTGTTCAACATTTACAATATTTACATTGTTTACAAAATTTCATATGCAAAATGGATCTAAAGGTCTTCTAGTGGGCACCTATTGATGCGTGGCCTTTGGCTGCTGATGTGGATTGTCCGGTCCTCTGGTTTCCTCTTCTGTACCTACACGGATTGAATACCCGTGCTAAGATTTACGCTTAGTGGGAATTAATACACATGGATGACCTCTGTTAAAGGTCTTACTTCTATAAATGCATATAACACATGCATAACATTTCACAGTTGTATCATTTCTCATATATATACTTTTCATAACAAGTTTCATTCTTGTCATCTTCGATATACTTTTCATGTCATATTGTACTTTACTTCTTGTTCTTGTAACTGTATACTATCATCGCATAGCAGTGCTATGCTTCTCATATCATGTCATCTACTCTCTACATTTCATTTGCATATACCGGTCATTTTCAACATGTTTCATGTACGCATAAACCTTAGAAGCGGATCTGAGGAAACTATAAGAACGCGAAAGCGTACATTATCATTATGCAGACAATGATCATCTTATCGAACTGAAAATGACGTGGTGACCCTTTCGGGGCCACCGTGATTCAAACGGGATCTATTTCATCGACCCAAACGGGGCCTCGATATCAGAACAAAACTTATATGCTGCAGACTTATTTTTCCTAATAGGCATGCCCATCATCCCTGCAGTTCATGAGACCGATGATGTATTTATGTTCGGTGTTATACCGTATTCGAATAATTATTGTCATTCGGTAATCATCGTGATATATGTACAATCATTTATTCATATCTTTGCATTTTTCATATCTCATTTATATGCATAAATAACTATACTTACATGTATGCTTAAATAACTATGCTTACATGCCTTCAAGGCTATGTATGAATTCATAACAGGTGTTCATAATATGAATAAGTATGGTTATGGGGGCCCTCTTGTTTTCATGATTTACGGAGCTAATATGAGTTCCAGTTTTATCAATCTATCTATGAATGGATTCTTGATTCAATGGGCTTTCCATAGAGTTTAAGAACACCCGAAACAGAGTTCGGACGAAGGATTATGACCTTCCGAAGTTGGAGGTCATACGTAGTCAACCAGGTGAGCTGACTGGTGGCCGAGGCGACCTGACCTCTGTGGCTCGTTAACCACCTCGGTCTGACTTTAATATCCTCCTCGGGCATATGAATGGATTCTTGACTCAATGGGCTTTCCATAGAGTCGAGAACACCGAATGTCAGTTCGGACGAAGGAGTTATGACTTTCCAGGTTGGGAGGTCATCATTGATCAGCCCAGACAGTGGCACAGTAGCCCGAGCTGACCTGACCTCGGTGAGCTCGGTCTAACACCTCAGTCCGACTCCTAATATCCTCCTCAGGCGTATGGATAGTTCTTGACTCAATGGGCTTTCCGCAGAGTCAGAACACCCGAATCGGAGGGGGTTGTGAGCCTTCCCGAGGAGTCGGAGGTCATACGTGAGTCAGCCAGACGAGGCGGCCGATTCAGGTGGGCTCGGTGTAACACCTCTGTCTGACACTTATATCCTCCTCCAGGCATATCAATGGATTAATAACCCAGCTCAATGGGCTTTCCATAGAGTCAAGAACACCAATCGAGTTCGAACGAAAGGAGTTATGACAGCAAAGTTGGAGGTCATACATAGTCAACAGGACAGTGGAGCTGGGCGCGGCCGGCCTTTGCCGGCCCGACCTCTGGCCCCGGCCTGCATAGGCTGACCTCTGGCATTTCCTACGGGATGGGAGTGCAGCTGTTTCTATGGGATGAGGTCTGGACTGTTTCAGAGTAAGGACCATAGCAGTGCATAGAGTCAGTGGTCGGCGGCATCGAGTTCATTGATGTGGCTACAATTTACCAGAAGAACTCACTGCCAAATTCCCTTTATTTCTGACCCAAAAACCCGTTCTAAAGTTCGGCTACTGCGTATGATCAAAAATAGGGAAATTTTCTTGGTTTAACTTGCAGCTAGACCCTTCCCATAACACATATATAGGATCCTTAGAACTCTTCTCAACTCAACCCTAACAAGAAATGAGATTGGGAGTTTCCAAACCCAAACCATACACAAGATAGAGGGTTCCAAACCATGTATTTATACTTTCTATACCCAAACTAGACAAACCCATACTATTGTACAAACATCGATACTTTTCCATACGGAACTTAACAAGTTCCATACAAAACCATACTCAAATTCCATACACCCATATTTTCATACAAATATTCATAGTTCCATATAAGAATTTCATAGTTCCTTACATGATCTTCTTTCCTTTCCTTCTTTCTTCTTTTCTTTTCTCTTTTCTTCTTCTTCTTCCTTTTCTCTTCTCTCTTCTCTCTTATCTTGTTTTGCTCTCTCTTTCTCTAGACCAAAATGAGATATTTATCTTAGTCTTATCCTTATTTGATCTTATCCCTTTTTATTTCCTTTAGTCCTCCAAACTCTTTCTAATATTTACAAATCAATTTATTATTCTTACTTTGGCATATGAACTTATTAAATTATGACCATAGGTCTGAATTAGTAAATTGTTAATTTACTCTTAACTTTATAATAATTCCAAGTTCTTGCTTATTTGTTTTTATCTTTATGTTATTCGAAAAAAATATACTTTTTACTTTTATTATACCCTAAACATGTTATGGCAGATTAGAGGTATAATTTTGGGAATGTTACAACTCTCCCTTAAAAACATTTTGTCCTCGAAATTTCATACTGATTCGAAGAGTTGCGGATCTTGTGCTCTCATAGTTATGGCTCCTAAGCTTCTTCTACGTGACATTGCGGAGCACTCCTTCAATAGTACTTGTTTGTTCGGCAAGCTGTTTCACCTCTCGACGAATGGTCTTTGGCTCCTCATCATATGACAAATCCTCTTGTACTTGTATCTCTTACACTTGCTTGAGTAGTATATCACGATTGATCGAGGCGGTATCTCAGAAACATCGACACATAGAAACACATCGTATAATTTGGTGACTCAGGAGGAGTGCCAATCGATAAACCTGAGGCAATCGTTCCAAAATCTCATATGGCCCTATGAACCTTGGACTCAACTTGCCTTCGACGGGCCAAGGTAAATTTTCCTCCACGGTGATACCTTTAAGAAGACCTTGTCTCCTTCATATTCAATATCTCCTCTTTAGATCGGCGTATGACTTTTGTCGATCAACGCGTCTTAACCTCTAGCAGAGCGAGCTTGTACTTTCTCTTAAATGCTCTTACTATCTGGACCAATCACTTCTGCTCGTTTAATTTTGTCCAACACCACGGGGAGTTCTACATTTTCGATATCTGGCAGCTTCATATGGTATATGCCCATGCTTGGTAGGAACTATTGTTATAGGCAAATTCCATCAATGGAATATACCTATCCCAACTTCCCGAAAATTCCATGACACAACCTCGAAGCATATATTCGAGCACTTGAATCAATCTCTCTGACTGTCTATCTGTTTGCGGATGGAATGCTATACTGAAATTCATCCTAGTACCTAAGGCTGACTGTAGTTCCTTCCAGAACCTTGATGTAAAACGCGGATCTCTATTTGACATAGACAATGGCACATGCGTCGCACAATCTCATCCACATATAACTTAGCTAGTGATCCATAGAATATTCAATCTGGCCCGGTATATAATGGGCCGAGCTTTGTGACTATCCACGATCACCGGGACGAGTCATGTTTTGTTGTGTGAGGGGAAAACTGACACAAAATCCATGGTAATGTTATCCCTTCCATTGAGGTGGAAGAGTTAACAAACCTGTGGGCACTTGGTGTTTAGCTTTGACTTGTTGACACGTCAAACACTCAGTCACATCTCTTTTCATTCCTTTCCACCAATAAAACTGTTTCAAGTCCTGGTACATCTTATTCCCTCCAGGATGCATGGTAAATACCGTATTATGAGCCTCATATAACAACTTTTGCTTTAACTCTTTATCATCTGAATTTTACATAATCTATTACGGAAATACAAACTTCGAGTTTCTTTCTCACCAAAACTTGGTCTTGTCACCCATCTTTAACCGCCACGTAACTTTTAAGCAGCTCGCTACCATCATTTTACGCTCATCTATAATCATTTTGCTTTAAAAAGCGGGTTGCGCTTCTAGTTGAGCTAACGCGCTCCATCATCTGCTTGGAGTCTCAATCAGCATCTTGTAGTGACATTGCTACCACTCTTTCGACTTAAAAGCATCGACTACTATATTAGCCTTTAGGAATTGGTAATATGATGCAGTCATAATCCTTAAATAACTCCTAACCACCTCATTTGTCTCAAATTTAACTCTTTAGTTAAGCAGTACTTGAGACTCTTATGATCGGTGTAAATTCTACACTTTTCCCAAGTATAAGTAGTGTCACCATATTTTAAAGCAAACCTCTGCAACCAACTCTAGGTCATGGTGGGATAGTGCAATTTCATGTGGTTTCAAGCATGCGGACGCGCAAATGCTACTTTCCGATCTTGCATTATACGCATCCAAAACCGATGCACGAGCATCGCTATACAAGGTATACTCTTTTCCCAAAGTAGGGTTGCGTCAATGCGGGTGCTTGACCAAGCATTCCTTTCAAGCTGTTCAAATTATTATGACATTTGTATCCCTCAAACTTTATTCCTTTCTGAGTAACTTGGTGACGGGCTTTATAATGAGAAAAAGCCTCTCTGGAAATCTTCTATAATAACTCTTAGGCGAAACTTCTCACCTCGGTTATTTGGTGGTTTCAATTCTAGCGGCCTCTCGATCTTTGTAGGGTAAACTCTTATACCCTCAACATACACAATATGGCTTAGGAATGAAACTTCCCTTTAGCGAAAATCACATTCTTGAGCAGCATGCTTTGCTTTTCTCTTAACGTCTCGAAGACTATTCTCAAATTGTTGTTCATGTTCACGTGCATCCTTAGAATACACGAGGATGTCATCGATAAAAACCCACTGACAAATTGATCCACATAGGGTCGGAAAAGGCTCTATTCATCAAATCCATGAATGTTGCTTGGGGTGCATTAGTCAGCGAATGGCATGACGAAAACTCATAATGGCTAGGGTTCTAAATGCGGTCTTCGGCACATCTACTTCCTTACTCTCATTGATAATACCACACGATCGCGAGTCTATCTTGAAGACACACGCTCCTTTAAGCGATCAAAAGATCTTGAGCTCTCGGCAATGGGTACTGTTTTCCAGCGTCACCTTATTAATCTGCTTAGATAATCGATGCACATACGTAGAAGTGCCATCTTTCTTTTTCTAAATAACCTGAGTGCACCCGAGGCACACACTAGGTCGGATAATCCTTTATCCAAAAGTTCTTGCAATTGACTCTTGTTATGCCGGCTCAGGTTGGAGCCATCGCTCTGGTGCCTAGACATAGGGAGGCCCATTCGATACAAATTTCTATAGCTAAGTCCACCTCTCTCTCAAGTGGAATACAGTAACTCTTCAGGGAATACATCTGGAAATTCCCTTACTACTGGGATCTTTTCTATGTCAACTTGACCTCTCTTCGAGTCAAGTATCACAGCCAAGAATGTCTCACATCCTTTCCTCATAAATCTCCTAGCTTGCATAGTGGAGATCACATTGGACATTACACTTGATCGATACGCGTACTGTACCTCGGTCACGGTTAGGCGTCTCAACACTTCTTGTCTTTTGTCCACAATCAACGATAGCTGGGTGGCAGACAGCTTGATCCATGCACAGAATTAAAGTAGAATTCGGAATGGTGAGGGGGTATCAAATCAGAGAAACTCTCGTCTTGTATAAAAATGGAAATTTTTATCTTCTTATTCATGCTAATATTGTGCCCTAATGGACTGGTCACATGCATATCATATGCTAACTGTTCCACTGCTAGTGGTATCTTATCGAACACATGCTCAATGCATACATATGAATGCGTGGATCTAGGATCAATCAATGCATGCATCTCAATATCATATAAAGAAAATATACCAGCTATAACCTCAGGAGCATCCGGGTCCTCACGAGCCTTCATAGCATATGTCATCTTTGGTCTTGTAGGCGCGGACGATCCGTCTAAACCATACTCTGTCCTCTATCTTTGTGTGGGCCCCTCTGACCCTACCTGTTCATTGGAGTCGAAAGTGGTGCCATAGATCTTCTCTGCCACTTCATGACTTCTATTATCCACGACTCTCGGGGATATTTGTATATCAAATGCTCCAAGGCTTCCCACACTTGGGAAACACCCTCATCACTAACCTACAAACTCCCAAATGCCTTCTATGGCAATGAGGGCGTCGAATTTCTCCTTTGTCAAGCTGAAGCACCTCTACATGTACATGCTGTTGGACCTTTGCCTTCTCTCTCATTAGCGGAACTCTATTACGATTGGTAGGATTCTACAGCAACTCTTTCCCAGGAGGAATGAAGCTCCTCTGGTAAGCTTCTTCTTTGAGATCTTTCTTTTGCTCAGTTTCTAGTCTCTCTGCTTTCATTGCGACTTGGACAAGCGATAGAAATCCATTGTTTGGAGAGAAGTCATAGGTGCGAATATCTCTTGATGGAATCATGCGGTCCATCCTCCGTGCACCTGCAAAAATGCCTCGGTGAGGACCAATTCCGGTGCATACTTGTTGAGATGACTAAATTCTTTCTCATATTCAGCCATCGATAAGTTCCTTTGCTTCAAATTTAGGAACTGTTTCCACTTGGAATCCTTATACATCTCGGTAACATACTTTGCCCTGAACTCTTGATTGAAAATTCCCATGTCGGGGATTTGGAATGCGGACTTTTGAGCACTAATTTCCACCAATCATATGCCTCACCCTGCAATAGTGAGCCTGCACATGATGCTTTCTAATCGGGAGGGCATCTAACCTCTTCATACTCTTTCTTTTCTAAGCGGTCGGCTTTCTTTGACTTCTTATCCTTGTTATGTGGATTCCTGCGCTCCCGTGTCTTCTTCTTTGTGTCTGTGGAGCTTTAGGAGAGGTCAATCTATCCAAAACCCGAGCCATGTCTTGCGATATTCTCAGCAAGGCTTTAGTGGGCTCATTAGGTACATTACTTTCCGAAGGTTCAGAAGTTGATAACTCTTGTTCCCTTGAGTTAACACCCTCGGCGGCTAACCGGGGCGATCCATCTATACAAAACTTCAAGTTATCCATCAGGCCATTACTACTACACACGAGGCTTTTCTATCACATATACTCCTATTCGGGCCGCTAATCCTAGGCTTTTCGGGGAAAGCGGCTAAGCGTAGGCTGCGATACCCTTAACCCACGACGCCTTCCGTCCAGGCCAGATTGTAAGATTTTGAGGCAGGATCAGATCTCACGATCTTTGGCGCTGACTTCGGCATAGGGTGTCAAGTGAGGGTCATTTTTTTTTTCTTCACGTATAAACTTTAAGCTAGTTCGTTTCATATAATGTTAAACATTTAGCTTGTATTATATTACATGTGTGGATTACAAAATATATATACAAGCTCCATATGTGAGTGTTCAGCATTTATAATATTTACATTGTTCTGAGAATTTCATATACAAAATGGATCTAAGGTCTTCTGGTGGGCTGATGATCGTGACTATTTGCGATGTGGATTGTCAGGTCCTCGGTTTCCTCTTACGTACCTACACGGATTGAACACTTTCGTGCTAAACTGCGCTTAGTGGGAATTAATACATGGATGACCTACATTAAGGGTCACCCCACTTCTATACAAATGCATATAACACATATAACATTCTGATTCTTATGTTTCTCATATATATACTTTTCATAACAAGTTTCATTTCTTGTCATCTTCCATATACTTTTCATGTCATATTGTACTTTACTTCTTGTTCTTGTAACTGTATACTATCATTGCATAGCAATGCTATGCTTCTCATATCATGTCATATATTCTCTACATTTCATTTGCATATACCGGTCATTTTCTTTTATGTTTCATGTCTGCATAAACCTTAGAAGTGAATCTGGGGAAACTATAAAGGGCCGAAGTATCTGTTATCATTGTACGAGACAATGATCATCTTATAAAGGGCACAGGCGTGGTGACCCTTCGGAGACCACCGTGATTCAAAGCAGTATCCTCTCATCGACCTGACAGGACTCGATATCGAAACGAACTTATATCACTGTGAGACTTATTTTTCCTAATAGACATGCCCATCTATCCCTCTACAGGGTTCCATGGAGACAATCAATGTGTATTTTATGTTCGATGTATATCTCGTATTCACGAATAATTATTGTCATTCGGTAATCATATGTGATATATATCTGATCATTTATTCATATCTTTGCATTTTTCATATCTCATTATATGCATAAATAACTATGCTTACCATGTATGCTTATGAGCTATGTATGAATTCATAATAGGTGTTCATAATATGAATAACTATGGTTACTTGCAGGGCCAACTAATTTTCATGATTTCTGGAACTAATATGAGTTCCAGTTTTATCAATCTATCTATGAATGGATTCTTGATTCAATGGGCTTTCCATAGAGTTTAAGAACACCCGAAATGGAGTTCGGACGAAGGATTATGACCTTCCGAAGTTGGAGGTCATACGTAGTCAACCCAGACGAGCTGACCTGAATTGGTCGAGCTAACCTGACCTCTGTGAGCTCGGTCTAACACCTTGGTCTGACACCTAATATCCTCCTCAGGCATATGAATGGATTCTTGACTCAATGGGCTTTCCATAGAGTCCAAGAACATCCGAATCGGAGTTCGGACGAAGAAGTTATGACCTTCCAAAGTTGGAGGTCATACGTAGTCAACAGACGGCGGCTGAATTGGCGGCGGCGACCTCGGTGAGCTGGAGTCTAACACCTCGGTATGACACCTAATATCCTCCTCGGTCATGCAGATGGATTCTTGACTCAATGGGATTTCCATAGAGTCCAAGAACACCCTAATCGGAGTTCGGACCAGAGGAGTTATGACCTTAAGTTGGAGGTCATACGTAGTCAGCCGAACAAGGCGGCCGAGGCCCGCGGGCTGGCTGACCTCGGTGAGCTCAGTGCAGCACCTCGATCGACACCTACTATCCTCCACGGGCATATGAATGGATTCTTGATTCAATGGGCTTTCCATAGAGTTCAAGAACACGGTGGAGTTCGGATAAAGGAGTTATGACGCCCAAAGTTGGAGGGTCATGCGTTAGTCGACCAGACGGTGACATGGAGCGCCGGCGGCTGACCTCGGTGAGCTCAGTTTAACACTTCAGTCGACACCTAATATCCTCCTCGGGCATATGAATGGATTCTTGACTTCGATGGGCTTTCCATAGAGTCCAGAACACCGAATCGAGTTTAGACGAAGGAGTTATGACCTTAGAAGTGGTCATACGTAGTCCAGCCCGGACGAGGCTGACCTGACCTCGGTGAGCTCAGTGCTAACACCTACATCGACACTTACTATCCTCCTGCGATATCAATGGATTCTTGACTCAATGGGCACCAGAGTCCAAGAAAACCGGATCGGAGTTAGGGCGAAGGAGTTATGACACTTCTGGTTGGGTCATACGTAGTCAACAGAGTGGTGACTGAGCGCGGCGGCCTCTTGCAAGCGTTGACCTTTGCTGACCTCTGCTGACCTCTACAGGATGAGGTCTACAGGCTGACCTCGGTAAAAGGACCATAACTTAAGCTATAGAGGTCCGAATTGAGAAATTAAAAAGCCTAACATCAATTTCATTGATGTGGCTACAATTTACCAGAAGAACTCACTACCAAATTCCCTTTATTTCTGACCCAAAAACCCGTTCTAAGGTCCGGCTACTACATATGATCAAAAATAGGGAAATTTTCTTTGTTCAACTTGCAGCTAGACCCTTCCCATAACACATATATAGGATCCTTAGAGCTCTTCTCAACTCAACCTTAACAAGAAATGAGATTGAGAGTTTCCAAACCCAAACCATACACAAGATAGAGGGTTCCAAACTATGTATTTATACTTTCTATACCCAAAACTAGATAAACCCATACTATTGTACAAACATAAAATATTTTCCATACGAACTTAACAAGTTCCATACAAAACCGCCTCCAAAATTCCATACACCCATATTTCCATACAAATATTCATAGTTCCATACTCAAATTTCATAGTTCCTTACCTGTGATCTTCTTTTTCCTTTCCTTCTTTCTTCTTTACTTTTCTCTTTTTCTTCTTCTTCTTCCTTTCTCTTCTCTTCTCTCTTATCCGTTTTTGCTCTCTCTTTCTCTAAGACCAAAATGAGATATTTATCTTGGTCTTATCCCCTTTTTATTTCACTTTAGTCCTCCAACTCTTCTAATATTTACAAATCAATTTATTATTCTTCCTTTGCATATGAACTTATTAAATTATGACCCTTGGGTCCTGAATCAGTAAATTATTAATTTACTCTTAACTTTTATATTAATTCCAAGTTCTTGCTTATTTTGTTTTTATCTTTATCTTATTCCAAAAATATATACTTTTACTTTTATTATACCCTAAACATGTTATAAAACTGTTAGGGTATAATTTGGGGTGTTACAAGCCACATGAAGGTAGCGGTAAAGGCGAGCTCAATCTCCATGGGCCTTGGTCTGCGAACAGAAGCCGAAGTCTCCATTCAAGTAGGGGTCTTTTACTTTTCCCCTTCCAGCAAAGTTTAGAGATGCCGCGGTCAGGCGTTGACCAGACAGGCCCATAGACCACCTCGTCACGTCTGAATGCGATGGAGCGCACGGATGTCAAGGCCTAGTAACTCGGTTCGCATGGCGTAGCTGCTCAAACGAGCCATGTAGTCACGGGCAGTAGCTCGGGGCCCGTGACTCGGTTCGAACGAGGTCATGTAGCCCGCAGACGGCCGGCTCGGTTCGGAACGGGTCATGTAGCCATGGAGGCCGTAGCTCGGGGCCCATTAGATCGGTTCGAGCCGAGGCCAGCTGTACGGTGCTAGAAGCTCGATTCGCGAGCATAGCAGCTCCAAGCGGGCCATGTAGCCCGCAGGCCAAATGCTTCGGTTCTGAGCGTAATCGCTCAAAGCGAGCTATGTAGCGAGCGAATGCTTCCGAGGAGCCAGTGGCTTCGGTTGAGCGGTCATGTAGCCCGCGGGCCAGTAGCTTTCGATTCGCGAAGTGTAGCCGCTCAAACAAGCCATATAGCCCTTGAGCGAGTAGCTCCGGGAGCCCGACTCGGTTGAGCGGGCCATGTAGTACGGGCCAAGTGGCAGGAGCCCGGCAACCGGTGGAATAGGCCGTATGGCCACGGAGACAAGCGGCTCGATTCGGAACAGGCCATGTAGCCGCGGAGCCAAGTAGCTCAAAGGCCCGACATCTCGGTTTGAATAGGCGCGCGCGACAGTAGCTCGATTCATGACGTACTTAGCCAACAGGCCATGTAGCCCACGCGAGCCGTAGCTGAGGCCCGGTAACGGATTCGCGAGGGCGCAGCCAAAAGCGGGACATGTAGCCACGAAGCCAAGTAACTCGAGGCGTGGCTCGATTCGCAAAATTCTAGCAGCTTCAAGCAGGCCATGTAGCCATGGAGCCAAGTAGCTCGGGAGCCCGGGTAAACCAGTGTTGGCGTAACGACTCAAGCGAGGCCATGTAGCCACGGGCTAAGTAGCAAGGCCGATAGCTCAGTCGCAAAGCATAACACATCTCAAATAGGCCATAGCAGCCACGAAGCTAAGTGGCTTTCGAGCCTGGTAAGCGGATTCACGAGTATAACGGCTTAAGCGGACCATGTAGCCATAGGCTTAGTAGCCGGGAGCCCGTGCTTCGGTTCCTTTGGCGTAACGCATCAAAAAGGCCGTAAGCCACGGGCCAAATAGTTCGAGAGCCGTGGCTCGGTTCTGAGGCGCAACTGGCTCAAAAAGGCCAAATGTAAGTAGCCATGGAGCCATGTACCTCGAGGCCCATCGCTCGGTTCGCGAGGCGTAACCTTTCAAAAAGTAAGTAGCCATGGAGCCATGGCTTAGGAGCTAGCTCGGTTCGCGAGCCCATGCTTGACTCAAGGCTAAGTAGCCAACGAGCCATGTATCTCGAGAGCCCTAGTAGTCGGTTTGCGGGCGTAACAGCTCAAAAGACCAAGTAGCCCGCGGGCCATGTAGCTGGGAGCCTAGAAGCTCGAGTTTGAAAGCAACAACAAAAGGCCAAGTAGCCCACGCGAGCCATGGCTCGGGGCTCGGTTGCGGGCTTAACCGGCTCGGGAAAGCCTCAGCGCCTGCAGGCCCGGCTCATTTCGGGAGGCCTCGGTGCCTAGGAGCCCGGTATCTCGGTTTGTAGAGGCTTAAAAGCTCGAGAGGCCTCGGCGCCCGAGCTGTTTGCTCGGTTTGCGAGAAGCAACGACTCGGGAAGGCCTCGGCGCCCGGGGCCCGGTTGCTCGGTTCGCAGGCTTGCGGCTTAGGAGGCCTCGGCGCCGGGAGCCCAAATAGCTCGAGTTTGTAGAGCTTAAGCAGACTGGGAAGGCCTCGGCACAAGAGCCCGTGGCTTAGTTTTAGAGCATACTTTCGGAAGGATCTTGGAGCCGGGCAGCGGCTCGAGCACCGAGCCTCTTGACTCGAAAGGGTCTGGAGCTATGTAGCTCGGTCCTGAGCATAAGCCCCTTCGGGAGGCGAGTAGCCAAGACCATGTGGCTCGGGAGCCTAGCATTTCAGGTTTTTCGGGCTTAATTGCTTAAAAGGCGGTGCCTAGAAGGCCAAGTAGCCACGGGGCCATGTAGCTTAGGAGCCCGGGTAGCTCACATTACAGACACAGGCTGCTCCGAGGAGCCAAGTAATCGGGAGCCATGTGGCTTAGTTTCAAGGTGCCGTGGCTTGGGTTCGAGAGCCTTGCGGCTCGGGTTTCAAGGAGGCCATGTAGCTCGAGTTCAAGGTAAAGTAGCGAGCCATGTAGCTCGGTTTAAAGGGGGAGGGCGCAACTCAGTTTCAAGGGAGGCGATAAGCTGGTTCAAGAGCATAAAGCCCAGGTAAAATAGCCGGGAGCTAAAAGTGGCTTAGTTCGAAGGCGCAATGGCACAGAAACCAAGCAGCTCAAATTGGCAAGACAATAAAAGAGCGATAAAACTAATCAAACCCTTCCTAAGTAGCCATGTGGATATCACATGATCAGTGTTCTGACCCATTGCCTATCTTCGCTTAGTCAAAGGTACAGGGGCGCCCGATGGGGTTTGAAATAATAGGTGCACGAGGCTGAGACACAAGCACAGCCGAGTTAAGCAGACTGATACTGCTTGATAGGCCCTTGATGACATCCCGAATAGGCTGAAAGCGGGCCCGATTCACCCGCTTTAAAAATTTGGTAGCCCGAGGAATCCATATTAGGGAAAACGCACCCGATCTCCACCCGATCGGGAAAGTAAGATATTTCCCGATTATTGCCCATCGATTATCCCTTATTAATCGGTTTTACGATGAAGAAAATCTCCTACCAGTGGGAGAAATATTGTATCATCCTCAGCGAATACTATTGGTGTCATCATTAATAAAGAAAACATCTTGTCGATGTCATCATCGACTAGGAAACATACTATTGATCATCATAATCCAATTAGGAAAGTTGGTATGATCATCCATTATATAATACCAGGCCACCCTATAAGTGAAGGTGGACATATGCACCAGCTTCATTCCCTAAGCAATTGATATTCTCTTCCCTCGGAAAGAACTGATTTAGGCATCGGAGCGGCAGGCGAGCCCACTTCGATCCTTTTTCTTGTTTTGTAGAGTCCAGCGTCCGGAGCCCGGCGGACCAGCCCGGCAAATCCGGTGCCTTTAGCGGTTTTGGTTGAAAAATCATCATCAAGGCTAATCATCGCAACTATTTTGGCCACTCCATCTCGGTCTTTATCAACACTGGGAAAGCCGCAACTTATGCCTAAAACAGTAGTCTTTGGAATCCAATACAGTTTTACTGCCACTAACATCTTACCTATTGACGATCTCATCACCTTCTTCAAATCTGCCCTCAGAGGTTACCAAGCCTCATGAAGAAGCCCTGGTCTTACTCTTAAGGTTGGAAGCCATATGGTGTGCAAAAACCTCATAGAACCTGAGAGAGCTGTAGACCTGCTATAAATGCTCGCCCTTCTGCAGATGAGTTATTTGTCGATGTCTCTCCAGAGCCCCAACAGGATGTTAATTGGTTTTAACGGATCGCAGGCCGAATCCTTGTGGTAAATCATGCTGCCCGTCATAGTCGGGCCAGCCACAATGTTCGTTTACCTTCAGCGTTTTGAACAAGCCCTCCTATTTCAATGTTATCCTGGGCAAAACCTGGCTCCACTCCATGAAGGCAATTCCATTTACTTACCATCAAACTTTAAGTTTCCTCACTGATTGTGGGCAGATCGACATCCGTGGCGATCAAAAGGTTGCCCATTCCTATTGTACAATTGGAGCCCGCGATGACACAAGAGCAACCAAATAGCAATTACTGCTCGGGGCTCGCCTATAAAGAAGAGGACCAGCGGGTGGCGAAGCCCCTCAAAGCATATATGTTGTCAGAGACAGAGAAAGAAAGACAAGTCTACCTCGGAACCAATATGTCTTAGAAGTGACTTCCCTTTTAGATTGCCTTAGAAAGCATGTAGAAAAAGTCTTTGCTTGGTCCCATAGTGATATGATCGGAGTTGATCCCTACCTTGCCCAACATTAGTTGAACGTCCACCCGTTATTTCAAATTATAAAATAGAGAATGAGGTGTTTCATTCTGCAGAAGTGTCGATACCCCTTACTAGACCAGACCCGGCAGGCGGATCAGGAACCCGAGTCAGGGATACCACTAAATCACTGAAATTACTCAAAATCATATCTTCTTGCAGACGATACGAAGTGGGCAAGCCCATAAACATTTACATTTAACAAAATCCATTTACAATGCTAGGCATCCAAGCCTTTTCAAAATGATTTACAAAATAGATGTTCGATATTCAAATTGTTATACAAAATATCCATATCAAAAGAACACATGAAATGAGTGCACATGTCAGACATACTCAGAGATTTCTTTCTTTATATTTCGGCGCTCCTCGATCTTGGGTCCGCTTCTCGATCACTATCTATCACTCAGTGCACAATTGGTAAACAATACGCTAAGCATTTTCATGTAGTGGTTCTATACAAAATCATTCTCGGTTCCGACTAAATCAATTTATGCAATTTAATAATTGAGCTTTCTGATCATTTGGATGATCAATATAAATACATTACATATACTTTGTTGTATATATATACAATAAATTATAGTTCATTGATCATCCCATAAATACATTTTCATAATCAATATTTCACAATCTCAAATCAGATTTAAGTATGCTCTACAAATTCAATTTAGTTCGACATTCAATTCAATTAAATCAATTCGATTACGAAAATAGAATTTCGAGTTATGCGATCAATTCGAGTTACATCAATCACTTCAGTTATGCCAATCAGACGATTATGCCCTTACTTGAATTTAACCTATGTCTTCAATATCACGAGGATGTCTCAGTCACCGGCACGGTCCAGTGAGGCTGCGAGCCGGTATCACGGTTTTATAACACAGTACGGTCCCGTTGGGCTGCTGACTGGTTATAAACAATCAATTAGTGAACACTAAATACGGTCCATTTGAGAACAGCGTCGAATTGACATCAATAGTTCACAGTGCGCTATTTGACCACATTGGTATACCAATCTATCCACTAATCTGAAATAAGCAGTTGTATTATTAAGGGCGTTCAAATCCTTATAGCAAAATATAGTACAATATGTACGCTTGTATAAATAGTTTATTTTCAATAATCATGAAATTTTTATATGCAAATATTTCACAATCACTTTTCTCAAATCAATTAAATCAATTCAATATGCTTTTAGAACAACATGCAAAAACTTGAAACGAGGAATAGGAGTAGAACAAACATTTCAAACTTGAAATGAGAATAGGATTTAGAAGAACAAACCCAAAAATATTTGCACTTTGATTCCAATCCTTGGAATCTCGATCCATGATTTAGTTTTTCCTCCTCGTCAGTCCCTATTCCAAAACCATTAAAGAATAATATTATTCAAGTGTACTAGTGGTTTTGGTTAGGATTGATTTTTGGAGTTTAATATGAGTTCCAATTTAAAAATTCTATATGTATATTGATTCTTGACTCAATGGGCTTTCCATAGAGTGCAAGAACACTCGAATCGGAGTTCGGACGTAGGAGTTAGGACCTTCCGAAGTTGGAGGTCATACACAGTCAAATCATGGGCGCGAAGCGAGACCAGGCCCAGACGAGCTTGTCTACCACCTCGGTCAAACATCTTCTATACTCTCAGGAATATTAATGTATTCTTGACTCCAATGGGCTTTCATAGAATTCCCAGAACACCATCGGAGTTGGCGAAGGAATGTGGCCTTCAGAAGTTGGAGGTCGTAACGTCAACTGACGAGCGACTGGCCCGACGAAATTTGCACTGAAGTGGCGAGCTCGATTCAAACACCTCAGTCTGACATCATGTCTCTCAGTCATATGAATGTATTCTTGACTCCATGGGCTTTCCATAGAGTCGAGAACGCGAATCGAATTTCAAGCGGGGAGATATGACCTTAGAAGTTGGAGGTCATGCGTAGTCAACTTTGGCGACTGGTAGCGAACCTTGTTGGCGACCAACTGTTTGGCGACCACTGTTTGGCGTGCTTGTTGGACGACCACTGTTTTGGCGACCCTTTGTTGGGCTGACCATATTTAACTGACTGCTTTGTTTGATGACCTTGTTTGGCGACCTTTGTTTGGCGATGTTGTTTGATGACCCTTTGTTTGGCGACCTTTGTTTGGCGACCCGCGTTTGGCGACCTCGGTTTGGCGACCCTTTGTTTGGCGACCAACATTTTGTGACCTTTGTTTGGCGACCTCGGTTTGGCGACCAGCCCATTTGGTATTCGAGGTAAAGACCCGCCAGCAGGTCTCTGGTCGATTAAAAATTGAAAAGCCCTAACATCAAGTTCATTGATGTGGCTAAAATTTCACGAAAGGACACTGCCAAATTCTCTTATTTCTGATCCAAAAAACCCGTTCTAAGGTACGCAGCCTCGTTTATTGGCCCCGGACAAACTGACCCGACTAGATTTGAAACGGGTGACCTCATTAAAGGACTATAACTTAGTCTGAGGTCCAAATTGAGAAATTCAAAAAACCCTAACATCAAACTAATTGATGTGGCTACAATTACTAGAAGGGCCTTTTCACAATTTCCCTTCACTTCCCGTGGCAAAAATCAGCTCTAAGGTTCGGCTAGCTGCGCACTACCTGATGTGGCAGCTTCCCATGGTTTAAAATGCCTTCAAACTTTCCCTAGGCCAGATAACTACCCAACAATCCTTAGGGTAGAAGAAGACCCAATGGGAGAAGACCTACCTCACCAGGTTCATCGAAAGTCCACAGTTCGGTCTCTACTTGTAGCTCTTGTCACTAGGAAGGACTTCCCTTCGTGCTTCGCCGGAGACCTATGGTCTGATCGTCGGAAAATCTAGAAGAAGGTGGAGCCTCTCTCTACAACTTTCCCTTCTCTATTTTTCTTTTCTTATGGATCGCTCTTAATCGTACTTTTAAAAGGAGAAACCTCCTCCCTCTTTCCTACATGCCACATGTCATTTCCTTGATTTTCCTTTTACTCATTTATTTCTCCTAATATCACTTAGACATATAAACTTATTTACAATTGACCCTTGGGTCCCGTTTTACAATTTCTATATTTCTCTTTTTCACTTGGTTTCATTGCAGGATTCAACAATCATCTAATCAATAAAAAAAACATTTCGAAAAATACCCAAGTTAGCTCAATTATACGAATATATAATAATTTTTATTATAAAAATTTTTAGAGTATTTTGGGGGTGTTACAACTCTCCACCACTTAATAAAATTTAGCGTCCTCGAAATTACCTTAGTCAACGATTCACGGATCTAGCGCATGCGTTTCCTCACTTTCCCAGTGGCTTCTTTAGTCTTATGGTTTCTCCCACGGCACCTTGACTACTTTGGAATCTTCTTATTAGTAATTCCTTCACTTCCCGGCAAAATCTTTCTTGGCTCTTCTTCGTATGTCAAATCGGCTGACTCAATTGTCTCAGAGACTACATGTAATGGTCGATCGATTTTCCGTGTATGGACACATGAAACACATCATGGATCTTTTCAAGTCGGGAGTAATGCCAATCTTATGTCACCACTTTGGTCCCACTTTCTCCAATCACTTCATAGGGACCCGATAAATCTAGAACTCGACTTGCCCTTTTCCCACGGAAATCTCATCACGCTTCTTCGGCGATACTTTCAAAAACACCTTTTCTTAGATCTCATATCAGATATCTTTGCTTTTCATGTCGGCGCTATGATTTACTGTCTACTCGGTGGCCACCTTGATCTCTCTCTAATCATTTTCACTTTTTCTTGATCTCTTGTATCAAGTCGGGGCCAATCACTTTCTTTTCCTTTCGATTCCGTCCAACCTGATGGTGTTCTACATTTTCTCTATATAAAGCCTCATAAGGCGCCGACCTGTCACCCGATTGGAAGCTGTTGTTGTACACAAATTCAACTAAAACAATGTGTTGATCCCGACTACCCTCGAGGTCGATCACAACTCCTTAACATATCTTAGGAATGCGGATCCTCTCTCGAGATTGTCCATCCACATTGGGTGGAAGCGGTATGCGAAATTGTTCGCGTGCCCAGGCCTCTTACAATTTTCCCCAAAATCTCGAAGTAAACCTCGGATCTCGGTCTGAAATAATGGATATAGGAATCCCGTGTAACCGCACTATTTCCTTGATATACATTTCTGTTGGCTTGTCAGTGAATGATCGGATTCTCAACGGTAGGAAGTGAGGCGACTTAGTTGTCGATCTCACTACGACCCAAGGCTGGAGTCATGCCTTCTCCTGTCAATGGTAACCCAACCACAAAATCCATGGTGATTCAGATTACATTTCCACTCAGGTATTCTAGCCAGGAGCAATAATCAGAAGGAACTTGATGCTCTGCCTTTGCTCTTTGACACGCCCAAAGGCTGCAAATTACGACACATCTCTTTTCATTCGGGACCACGAATGACATTTTTAAATCTCGATACATCTTTGTGCTACGGGATGGATGGCAAAGATCCACTATGTATCTTCAAGTATAAGTTCCTCAAATCATTACGATCGGGTACCTGGGCGATCCTTATAATCTGACCTCCATTTCGTTCCTTGTAGACTCGGTTCCTTACCATTTCTAATATGATTTATTATGGCAACAATTTTCTCTTCTTTCCTTTGTGCCTCTAGCACTTGATTCAACAAACTCGGTCTCGCTATCAGTTCTGCCACTACAGTACCATAGTCATATAATGACAAATGGGCATTCAACGCTCGAAGCGTTCATATTGACTTTACACTTTCAGCGTCGGCCACTCGTTGGCCTTTCGGGTGATAATCAATTCTGTGATCCTTAATCTTTTATCGATTCCATCCATCTCAGATTTGCCTCAAGTTAAGCTCATTGTGAGGCAAATACTTAAGACTCTTATGATCGGTGTAGACGAAACACTTCTCTCCATTACAAATAATGTCTCAATTTTCAAGCCTTGAAATCTGATTGCGGCCAATTCCAAATCATGCGTGGGGTAGTTCCTTTCATGCGGCTTCAACTGTCTTGAAGCATAGGCTACCACTTTACCCTCTTGCATTAGGACACATCCAAGTCCATTTAGCGACGCATCACTAAAAATCACATATTCTCTACCGCCGGTCGGTTGAGTAAGAACCAGAGCCTCGGTTAAGAATGCTTTCAACCTCGAAACTTCTTTGACATTTTCTCCATTCATACTTTACATTTTGGAGCAATCGTCATCGAGCACGAGTCATAGAAAACCCCTTAACGAATCTTACGCAGTATCCTGCTAGTCGGGGAAATACGCATACTGTAACATTTCTAGGTGGCTTCCAATTTCAACGACCATATTTTCTTTGGATCTACTCGGATTCCTTTCGATATATGCGAAAGGACACTTCATTCTTCCAAAACTCACACTTGCTCGAGTTTTGCATACAGTATCTTTTCTCAAAGTCTCACAACACTGCTCTAAGGTGTGTCATGACTATCTGATCTTTTGAATACGAGAATGTCGTCACATGAACCTTTACGACAAACTGATCCACATACGGTCGGAAAACATGATTCATTAGGTCCATGAAAGCCGCTGGAGCATTTGTCAATCCAAACGGCATTACAAGGAACTCATAATGTCCATATCGCGTCCTAAACGCCGTCTTATGCACATCGACATCTTTAATTCTCAAGCGATGGTACCGGATCATGATCGATCTTTGAAAAGATACTTGCACCTTTTGAATGGTCAGACAAATCATCGGTCCCGGGTGCGGATATATTCTTCACGTGCTTGTTCGGTTATGCGTAATCAATACATAGCGAAGTGTCATCTTTCTTTTTAACAAAAAGCACGGGAGCTCCCCATGGTGATACACTTGATCAAATAAACCCTTTTTCTAGTAGTTCTTGCAAGCTGCGAACAGATTCCTTTAGCTCTGAGTGGAGCCATTACGTGCGGTGTAATGGATCTTAGGTGTGGCACACAGTACAACGTCAATATGGCTTCGATCTCCCATGTGGGGGCAATCAGTAACTCTTCCGGAAACACGTAGAAAAGTCCGCTACTTGGTAGGGATGCTCCGGATACACTAGGCCTTCACCATATCAATCACATAAGCCCAGTAGGCTTCACATCCTTTAATTACCATTGTTCTAGCGGTGGCGGCGGATATCACATTAGCTAGATGATTTGACCTCTCACGATGAAAGTTTACTTCATCTTCATTCGGTGTCTTTAAGGTTACTCTTTCATTCTACAATCGACTATTGCTTGATGTGGAACTGACCGGACCGTCCCGATATCACATGAGCTCACGGATCTTTCGATCAAATCTCCCAAAAATTCATACTCGTATTTTGATGGGACAATCTCACATAGACTGTTCACAATAACACTATGGCGACGGGTTCGTCACGAGATGTCATCTCAGTTTCACTTCTAGGCAATTTACCTAAGTTGGGTATGTCAGTACATATGTATGAATGAGTCGATCCTGGATCTATCAATGCATGCATAATAGTATCAAAGATAGTAAAATTACCAACTATCACATCTGGAGCGTCGGTATCTTCCACTGCTTTCATTGCATATGCTCTAGCTGGAGCACGACCATCTTGCCTGAAGTTTGTCCTTTGTCTCGGAACACTCGGTGATGCAACACTCTTATTGCCTTTTTGTAACACTAAAGCTGTACCCCCGGTCTGAGGTGATGTAAATGAACGAGCTCTAGAACAATCTCTTGCTCTATGCTCTTTGGATCCACAAATCAAACAAGCACCTGTAAGTCTCCAACATTCTCCTCTATGATTTCTCCTGATAGGAGCAATGGGGCTTGATCTGTCCTCTAGGGGACCTCTGGTCTTTTCATATTGAGTCTTTGTAGTAGAGTAGTATTCCTATCGGTAGCACAATTGTTGGGCGATTGGAACCACATGGTCCCCTAAATTTCTTCCTTTGTTGTTGTAGGCTGGATGTAGGGTTTTCTTTTTCCTTGTCTTTTATCTTTTCTCTCTTTTTCCTCTTTCTTTATAACCCGGTGATGCACATGTCAAAATTTTGGAGAAATCCTCATGGCAAAATCTTTGTGACATGGGGCTCAGATATGGTCATTAAGGCCATCTTCAAACCCTATCTGACACTTTACCTTACTCACAAATATCTCGGGAGCATACTTGCTCAGCGAGTGTGAATTCTCTTTGATATTCGGTCCACACTCCTTCTGTGCTGCTTGATTATGAAACTCGGAGTCTCATGTTGTTCGAATGCATCGACCCACATAGTGCTTCTTGAACTCATCGAAGAACTCCCATGTAACTCTCTCTGATGGTGCGATCCTAGTCACGGAAACCCACCACTGATAAGCCTCATCCTGAAGTAATGAGGTCGCACATTCCAACTTCTCTTCAGTTGTGCAATGCATTTGCACAAGCATTCGCTCGGTTCTCTCGAGCCAATTTTCTGCCATAGAAGGCTCATCCTCTTTCTTCCCCATAAAATCTACAGGTCGGTACCTTGCCATTCTCTCAATAGGCGTCGCTTTGGAGCAGTACGTTGCCGGCTCTTTGCAATACTGAACTAAATTTCTTTGGAGATACCCATGGAAATGCCTCGCCACTTGATGGTTCATTCATTGGTGGGGCATGGGATGCTTGCCACTTCCACACTTGAGGGTTGTTTGGGCGAGTCTTTGGTCATCCCTCGACCAAGGGAGCTAGAACCGTCCATGCTTATCCTATTTAGACCCGGCCAAGATCCGCGTCGAGTCATGTCATCCTTAATATGCAAATGAAATGCATATTATACCAAATTTCAAAATCATTTACAAACAATTTTTCAAAATCATTTGCAAAAATTTAAAAATCATTTTTGTAGAGCGCTTTAAGCCTAGGCTCGATGCAATAAAGTTGTAGCGCCTTACGAGCAGGCCGCGGCGGTCCGATACGTCAGGGATGCCCTTTAAATCACTGAAAATTACTCAAAATCATATCTTTGCGGGCGTTCCCAGTGGGCAAGCCCGTAAGCATTTACATTTAGCAAATCCATTTACAATGTAGGCATCAAGCCTTTTCAAAATGATTTACAAAATAGATGTTCGAATTATTCAAATTGTTTATACAAATATCCATATCAAAAGAACACATGAAATGAGTGCACATGTCGAACATACTCGAGATTTCTTCTTTATATTCGGCGACTCGCCGATCTTGGTCATTATCGTCGCTATCTATCCTCGGTACTGCGCATTGGTAAAACCATCTGTGGCATTTTCATGCTTAGTGGTTCCTACTCTAAATCCATTCCTCGATTCAACTTAAATCAATTTATGCGATTTAATAATTAAGACTCAAATCATTTGGATGATCAATATAAATACATTACATATACTTTGTTATATATATACAATAAATTATAGTTCATTGATCATCCCATAAATACATTTTCATAATCAATATTTCTGATCTCAAATCAATTCAAATATATACAAATTCAATTTTAGTTCGACATTCAATTCAATTGAAAATCAAATTCGATTAAAATAAATTCGATTATACGTCGGTCGGTTAAACCGATCACTTGATTATGCGATCAATTGATTATGCCGTCAATTCGGTTATGCCATACTTGAATTTAACACATGTCTTCGATATACAGATATCGAGTCATAAACGCGGTCCGAAGGCTGCGGCCGGTATCACATGGTTTTATAACCTGATGCAGTCATTGTTTCTTGGTAGTTATAAACAATCAAATAGTGAACACTCTAGATCTGGTCCTGGGCTGTGATCGGATGACACATCAATAGTTCGCCGATCTTGCTATTTGACCCCTATTGGTATACCAATCTATCCTTAATGCGAAATAAACGGTTAACATTCTATTAAGGGCGTTCAATCCTTTACTGTAAAATATAATTTACCAATATATGCGCTTGTATAAACAGTTTATTTTCAATAATCATGAAATTTTTATATGCAAATATTTCACAATCACTTTTCTCAAATCAATTAAATCAATTCAATATGCTTTTAGAACAACATGCAAAAACTTGAAACGAGGAATAGGAGTTGGTAGAACAAACATTTCAAACTTGAAATGAGAATAGGATTTAGAAGAACAAACCCAAAAATATTTGCACTTTGATTCCGATCAGCAGATACCAGTCTGATTGGCTTTCGCCATAGTAGTCCACTGTTCCAAAACCATTAAAGAATAATATTATTGAGTGTACTAGTGGTTTTGGTTAGGATTGATTTTCGGAGTTTAATATGAGTTCCAATTTAAACATTCTATATGTATATGGATTCTTGACTCAATGGGCTTTCATAGAGTGCAAGAACACTCGAATCGGAGTTCGGACGTAGGAGTTAGGACCTTACGAAGTTGGAGGTCATACACAGTCAAATCCTGAACTAACGAGCAGACCCGAACTGGACGAGCTCGTCTACCACCTCGGTCAAACATCTTATATACTCCTCAGGAATATTAATGTATTCTTGACTCAATGGGCTTTCCATAGAGTCCAAGAACACCCAAATCGGAGTTCAAGCGAAGGAATGTGACCTTAGAGTTGGAGGTCATGTGTAGTCAACTTTGACGAGTGGGCTGACCCGACGAGTTACCTTTAGTAATGAGCTCGGTCAAAGGCACCTCGGTCTGACATCTAACATCCTCCTCAGGCATATGGATAATATTCTTGACTCCATGGGCTTTTCATAAGTCTAGAACACGAATCGGAGTTCAAGCGAAGGAGATATGACGCCGAGAATTGGAGGTCGTAAGTAGTCAACTTTGGTGACACAGGTAATGAGCCTTGTTTGGCGAGCCTTTGTTTGGCGATAGCGTTGGGCTGACCACTGTTGGCGACCCTTTGTTGGGCGACCCTTGTTGGGCGACCAGCGTTGGGCGACCCTTGTTGGCGACCCGCTGTTTGTGACCCTTTGTTTGGCGACCATTTGGCGACCCTTTGTTTGGCGACCTTTGTTTGGCGACCCTTTGTTTGGCGACCTCGGTTTGACCCTTTGTTTGGCGACCGCTTGTTTGATGACCTTTGTTTGGCGACCGCTGTTTGGCGACCTTTGTTTGGCGACCAGCATTTGGCGACCTCGGTTTGGCGACCATCGGTTTGATGACCCGCGACCCATTTGGTAATTTCGATAAAGGCCATGCTTAGTGAGTCCGAATTAAGAAATTCAAAAGCCTAACATCAAGTTCATTGATGTGGATATTTCACGAAAGGACTTACTGCCAAATTCTCTTTATTTCTGATCCAAGCCACGTTCTAAAGGTGCGGCTAGTTGACTGATTGGACAAACTGACCCGACCAGATTTGGTAGGCTGACCTCATTAAAAGGACTATAGCAGTCTCACGAGGTCCCAGGCTCGAAATTCAAAGCCTAACATCAAGCTAATTGATGTGGCTACAATTACTAGAAGGGCCTTACCAATTGCCCGCCAGCCGTAACCAAAAAATCAGCTCTAAGGTTCGGGTAGCTCTGCAGCTACCACAATGTGCGACTTCAGTGGTTTAAAATGCAGCAAACTTTCCCCTCGGGCCGGATAAGCTAACCCAATGATCGCCCAGGGTAGAAGAAGACCAAATGGAGAAGACCCTCTCTCATGGAGTTTGTCGAAAGTCGGTTAGGTCTCTGCCCTTAGGCTCTTGTCCACTTAGGAAGGACTTATAGCCGTCTTGTGGGAGACACATGGTCCGATCGTCGGAAAATCTGAGAAGGTGGAGCCTCTCTCTGCAACTCCTTTCTCTATATTTATTTTCTTATGGATCCTTCTTGTCGTACTTTTAAGGAGGAAACTTCCTCCTCTTTCCTACATGCCACATGTCATTTCCTTGATTTTTTCCTTTTACAAGTTTATTTCTCTAATATCACTTAGACATATAAAACACATTACGATTATTGGCGGGTCTTCATTTCTAATTTCTATATTTTCTCTTTTTTAAATGGGTTCGTTGGATTATTGATCATCCCAATCAATATTAAAAAAAATTCGAGAAAAATACCCAAGTTGGCTCAATATACGGAATATATAATAATTTTATTATAAAAATTTTAGAATTACAGGGTGTTACAAGAGTCTTTCACGGTCCCATAGTGATATGATCGAAGTTGATCCCTACCTTGCCCAGCATTAGTTGAACGTCCACCCGTTATTTTAACTTGTAAAATAGAGAATGAGGCGTTTTCATCCTTAATGATGGGAGGTTATCAGATAGGAGGTCACCTGACTCTTACAGGTCGGATTCATAAGAGAAGTCCAATACCCGAATTAGATCACAAATGTGGTTGCCATGCTTAAGAAAAATGGAAAATGGAGAGTTTGCATTGATTATTCTGACCTTAATAATGCTTGTCCTAAAGACCCATTTCCATTACCTTGCATTGATAAGATAGTTGACGCAACCGCAAAATACGAGTTGCTTTTCTTCATGGACGATTATTCTTGTTACAACCAAATCCCTATGTTCCCACCCAACTTAGTAAAAATGGCGTTCATCACTCCAAAAGGAATGTACTGTTATAAGATCAAGCCTTTTAGGCTGAAAAACAAAGGAGCCACTTACCAGCATATGATGGCCTGTCTCTTCGAGCCTTTATTGGGAAAGTCTATGGAAATTTATATTGATGACATGTTAGTGAAGTCAGAAATCAAGGGCAACCACATTCGTGACAGTAAAGAAGCGTTTGAATTATTAGAGACAGCATAAACATATACAGAAATCCGACCAAAGTGTGACATCGGATCCAGCTTCGAGCAAGTTTTGGAGGCCACCCTCGTAGTCTCAATGGATAGAAATATACCCCAACAGGAGAAAAACTGTTCGAACATAGAAAATCCTTCTCCCGACTTCTTTCGAGAGCAAGTATAATCTACGATGGAAGCGGACTAGCGGCTTTGAAATGGAGTTCATATCAAGGTCTTACAGTGAATACCCCCGTTCTTTACCATTTTAAAATGAGCGAATTTTTTTGGGTGGAACGAGGAATGTGCACAAGCGCTCGAAGCAATCAAAGCATATATTACCTCCCCTCATATTTTGAGCTAGCTAGACTCGATTGAAGGTATGTTTTGTATTTGGTGGCATCCACCTCCTCTGTTAGCGTAGCTCTTGTCAAACAAGATGAAAATAGGCATCAATGTCCTATTTATTTCATCATCTAAACTTTGGCTAACACTAAAACTTGATATAATTCAATGGAAAAAGTAATCCTTACCTTGAGAATAGTTGTTAAAAAGCTTCGTCCCAACTTTCAAGCCCACCAAGTTGCAATGTTAACAAACTACCTAATTTGGGAAATTCTCCATAGGCTCGATGTGGCTGGAAAGTTGATGAAATGGGCATTCGAACTCAGTCAATTCGACATCAAATATAAAGCAAGATTGGCCTTTAAGGGGTAAGTTATGGCGGATTTCGATTTACGGAACAATTCGACCTTTATATAAATCAAGAAAGTGGCGAGTAGGGTCCTGAAAATTGACATTTGTCTGAAATATAGGAATGACATAGTCATAAAGAAACCCCCATGACATCTGATTAACCTAAGCAATTAGTGTTTCCTTCCATCACGAAACAACGTAAGTATGTAGAGGTTGTGTAGCAGCCTCCATCCGGCTGGGCGGATGGGGAGGGGGAGGGAAGTAGGGCCCTCTGGGACTAGGACTCCTTAACCTGCTTTTCTTCAATTGGTGGGCCTATTTCAATCATATATTCATAGTTACATAAACTTATAGAACTACCACCGTAGTGGTGTTTAAATGTTTTTGAACATATATTCTTGAGTCTCATTTACTTGTACTTACACAAGTTACACTATCTCCAAAATTTTACATTTACATTACAAAACAAAATCAGCAACCTACATATAGTGGACTCCTAATGTTGTGTTGGCCCTGGCGAATGCAGAATGCCTCGAATGTCCTCTTCAGTACCTACACGGATGAAACACTCATGCTAAGCTTATAGCTTAGTGGGAAAACAAATAACATATATGGCTACTTGTAATGGTCCTCAATTATAGTATACATATTCAACATTTCATATATCGGAATTTTCATATCTCCCGTAGGAGTGCATAATAGAAATCTTTTAACATAAGGTACTTGTAGGTACACTACAAAACAGAACTGAATTATGCCTTAGCATAAGAGCTAATTACTTTTGTTTTCTTATGCTTCATTATTCATATACTTATCATATAAATGTTTGCTTGTATAGATAGGAAATGACAAATAAGAGGACCTGACACAATAGGTATCAGAAGAGTCACGGTAGAGTATTGAACGGAGGTCTTAGGAAGCACAATACGTGCGCCCATGTAGCAGGAGGTGTGTCGTAGCACAAAGTAGAAGTGTCGTGCAGCCGATGGGGGTGTGTCGTCGCTATTCGGAGAGGGCGAGAAACACTAAAATGAGAGTGCAGGAAGCACTGTGAGGAGGTGTCGGAAGTGCTGACGGAGGAGTGTTGTCGCTAATCGGAGGTCTTATATTCATTCCTTTGTTCGATCTTAGCCGGACATACAATTATATGTTCTTTGACATTGTGTTCTTAATCACATTAGCCAAATGAGGCGAGAAATAATGCACTTGATAGCCAGAGATCTTTGAGGCCGCGAGAGCGAGGTTTAGAGCATTTCCTTATCTAACTTTGTATCGTATGCAGACCACTTTCATTGGCCAATTGTTAGGATCATAGGTGTCCGATGGATGGTTTCCAAAATTAACAAAGGCGGGGAACAAAAGCGAGTTTCAAGTTGGCTGAGGCGAGAGGATCTTCGCCTAAGCGAGGCGGGTGGATTTTGGGGCCTGCGAGTTTGCCTGGCGAGACCGCTGGCCGAGCGCCTCCTCCTTTAGGCGAAGGGGTGTCGGGCTGAAAACTAGAATGGGGTATTTTTCTCCCTTTTTACCGGAAATCTTCATTCCAAACCAAAACCAAAATAAATCAACCTTCAAAACGAGCATGGCCAGCTCGCTATTAAGTTTTTGTGCACAAACCTAGACAAGGAGGGATTTGTGATAGTTTCCATATCTTGCTTTTCTTAACACCTTCAACTAGCTTTATTTTCTTCACTTTCTTACTTGAACAAGACTAGATAGCCAAAGCAGATGAAGAGAAATCACCAAAGAGGGCTCCTTCTCCCTTAAACCCGTAAGTCCTAAACTCCCAAAAGCCAAAATGAGAATTTCTCCTAATTCTAGAAGACCATGTTTGGTCTTATCCCATTTTTGGCTTAAATTTCTTCTTTTTACTTATTAGTCATTCCGCTTCATTACATTTGAAAATCGAAACATAAGTATTTACTAACACAACATTTAATGCTTTTATCTTATATTCATGGAGTCATGGTGTAGATTATGATTTACGTAATCTTAAATTTTAAAAAAATACAAATTTTACTTATATTATACTGCTAGTTGTAATACTTCTTATGATATATTTTTGGGTATTACAGGCTGTGTTATTGGGTCTCAAACTAGCATTGGCTCTGCATGTTTCAAAAATCGATCTCAAATGCCACTCCCAGCTAGTCATATCTCAAATCAAAGGGGAAATTGAAGCTAAAGAGGACAGAATAACTAAATTCCTCTTTGTCGCCATGAAAATTTTAGCCCATTTCAAGCAGTTCTCCGTGTCCTAGATTCCCAGAAGTGAAAACGAAATGGCTGACGCCTTGACTAGTTTTGCCTCCAGTGTCCCTCGTGCTTGCCATGTAGACGTGCAAGACTTGGACGCACCTTCGACTATTGAAGTCCAGGTAAATTTGGTCAAAGAAGAATCTCTCGGATCATGGATGACCCTATTAATCGCCTACCTAAAAGAAGGAACCTTATCGAATGATAAGAAGCTGACACACAAAATTCGAACTCACGCCACCCGATGCCTTTGATAAGCTTTTGAGGGAGATTCACATAGGAATCTACGGTACCCACATAGGAGGAAGATGACTAGCACATAGAGCAATGACTTAGGGCTACTTCTGGCTGACCTTGAGAAAGGATGCTCAACAACTTGTAAAGTCCTGCGACGTATGTCAACGATTCGAAAACATTATTCATGTGCTCAAAACCGATCTTAATCCTGTATCAAGCCCCTGGCCCTTCTATATGTGGGCAATTGACATCGTAGGCCCGTTTCCACCAGCCTCAACTCAAAAGAAATTCGTCCTCGTAGCCACCTATTATTTCACCAAATGAGTAGAAACAGAAGCTTACTCTCAAATCAAGGCCTAGCATCTGATGTTCATCTAGAAAAATATAATTTGTAGGTTTGGGGCACCTCGCACCATTGTCCCAACTAATGGACCGATCCAACTTCACTCGAGTCCTATACATAAAAGCCGGGCATTCCATGTCCGACACCTTAAAAAACGAAGTCCGTTATATTCAGACACGCACTGGGAGTACTCGTTGCCTAAGCCTTCATCATGACCTAGTCGAAACAAGTATCCTTGAGCCTTGTAAATGAGATAAGCAGGAACATGTGCCTCCACACGACATTGAACAGGTGGATGATATGTCTGAATTGCAAATCACCCCTCAACCAAGCTTGTCTTGACACACGTATAAGACAAAAAGGATATTTACTCCACTAACTTCTGAGGCGAAGAACGAATAGGAGAATGACACCTACACTTGTAAGATCTATAAAAAGAAAGTTGATGAAAAACCTTAGGCAATCATTAGTGAAGGCATTTCAGTAAATAGTTGGTTAGACCTTGGATTTTCTCTTAGTCACCCATTCTAGTCCTAGAGGGCTCAAGGCAGGACATCTGCAAATGAAGAAGGTATATACAAAGATGGGGGAGATAAGCAGAAAATGTAAAACATCTTAAACATGAGGACGCTATGCCCAAGGAAGAGCAGTAGATGTTTGGAAGGGGACGTGATAGAGATGAAGTATCGATTTGTAATACAACTTGAATAATATCTATAATACACTTTGATGTCGAGAGTAGCTTCGAAGATGGCTTTTGTCGAGCTTATGCGTCGTGAGTAAAAATATGAATAAGCAGGACCTGGCAAAGGCGAAGAGGAAAGACGAAAGAGGTTGATTGGGAAAGAGGATGGAATGGGAATCCCCAATAATCAAAACGGATAATAATATCTGATTAATCGAATCTGCGATAAAATTGTGAAGGCCTTACTCGACCTATAACTTCATAATCTCGGTATGCACAAAATGTTTAAAAAAATACAAAAGAATTTTTCAAGTATTGAGATTCATGTTGGCTTCGTGGAATAGGTTTATTATTTATTTATTTATTCGGCCAAATGATCAATTCTGTGCTTAACTAGCCATCTCTTTCAAGACAGAGGGATGAAGGTTCTCTGCAACTGTTTAGGCTTGGGCTCTCTGCTTTTGGGGTAATGAACGGATCCATTCTTATGGGCTTGTTAGGAATCAGTCCGTCCAAGATTTGTTAAAAGCCCAGTCCAAGATTTGTTCAATACCTATCGTTAGAACATTAGCAATAACTACATTAGTTTAGCCATAAAACAACATTGTAAAGGCAACATCAATTCTTCCCCACTCACAAAGCCATCACTTAAACGGGTGTGTGATAAACTTAATACTTATTATTTAATGAGTTAAGTTGATTTTAAGTTAAAGATTTATTACTTTAAGTATTAAGATTGTTTGATAAAGTTGATTTAAAATTTATTTTAGAATATTCGATTTTTTTAATTTTAATTATTTCTATCTTCAATTATTTTAACTGGTATTTATTATCATTAATTTCAAGTACTAATTTGTAAAACACTTATATTTAAAGTATTAGTAATAGGTAGGATAATAACAAGTCATGATTTTTAACCTATTTTTTACGTTTAAAAATAATATTTATCTTTAATAAATTATTTTTCACTTTCCATAATAAATTTTAAAATAAGTGAAAATAACTAAAAGTAATCTCTAAAATACCATATATATATATATATATATATATATATATATATATATATATATATATATATATATATATATAATTTTTTTATTTGTAAAAGTTAAAAAAAAAACCGAAAAATCTAAATAATGGAAGGTAAATATGAATATTAAAAATGCAAATAATGGCTCGTAAATACTTAGCTGTGTGGTAGGCGTTGATATTTAAGGTTTAAAGCGCTAAGGAAGGGGAGTGTCGGGTCGAGTGCCCATGGGAATTGATTCGCATTATAATTAAAGTGGTTTTTTAAAGGAAAATCCATTAACAACAAGAGAGAAGGCTATAAAACAGGAATAGACAAATCAACACAACCTACTTGATTTACATATAAGGGAACAACCCCTTTCCAAAGAGCAAATGACTTACAGGAGATAACCATTTTTGCTCAAACATGTACATGAACATTCCCCTCATGCATAACATGAGAAAACTACATAAACTGAGGAAATTAGCTTCACTAACCACATCCTTTAGGCAATAATAATCACTTGAAGACAATCCGACTCCAAAAAAAAATTATCCACCTTTAATTCCCTAGCCAATCTAGCCCTAAGTAGAAGGTTTTTAGCTTATGTAGCATTAACTGATATGGGCAGATTCCATCACTCATGAGCTGCTCCCAAAACCCTTCCTTCATCATTCCTATTGATATTTGTCAAATCAATAGCTACATCTATATTTACTTTCATCATTCCCTCCCTTCTCAGGTGAATACCATTTTATATTTTTTTTGGAGGTTTCTCGAACCCTATAGTCCCTTAGCACTTATGAAACCTAGAAAGGTGGTCACTTGCCCACTCAACAAGGAAATGAGAAGACAAATAACTACTACCATGCAAATAGAAGTGTTTTAAATATAAGTGTATTTAAATATAAGTGTATTTAAAATTTAATATATTTTTAAATTTCTAGCTAGCCCTTAGATAATAGAGATAAACAAATAAAATTAGTTTGAATAAACAAATAAAATTAGTTTATTAAATTTAAACTTATTTATTATTTTCCTCAAAAATATCTTTTCTTTTGATTTTCATCTATATTTTTTAACAATAATGTTTGGCAGTAAAGTATTATGAAAAACACATATTTTACTTAAACCTACTTTTATTTTCATTTGTTTTAAATACATTTTTATTTTTCTCTGTTTTTCCTTTAAGCACTTTTTTCTTTCATATCTCTCATGGTACTTTTTAGGTAACAAAAAAACAAGGCCTTAAGGTTAACCACTTCATAGCTTGTCTAGTCTTGGTAGTTTCGTATGTTTTTAACATTAACTGCTTATTTTCAGAATAAAGAAGGATGGTGTGCTATGAAGACATCTTTTTCATATTTATTAAAACATCACATTGAATTAAAAAAAAATAATTTCATATTTATGGTAGGATGAATATGAACAGGGGCAGAGCTATATAAGGTTTATAAGGATAAATGTCCCCTTTAAAAATTAGGAAAAAATTGTTAATAAAAGGGATTAACCCTTGACTTGAAGACATGATACTTAACTATCATACTATATTTTCTAGCTGCGCCTATGAGGATGAATATGAAGGCTGGAGTACTATGCAGACATCTTTTTTCCCTTGTTCATAAAGACAATTTAGTTGTACAAGAGAGCAGCTAATACTTCTTTTCATCCTCATCTCTGCTACAAAATTTCAAACTAACGGAAGTTGCGACTTTGAAAATCGAAAGTTCAAGTGGCTGAGGATAATTTGAAGTACTATCTTTTGTCTTGTATGTGACTTATCATTCAGTCATACAAGACAAAAGATAGAACTTCGAATTATCCTCATGACTTAATTTAGTCATACAAGACAAAAGATAGTACTTCAAATTATCCTCAACCACAAACTTTTTTTCTTTGTCAAAGTCACAACTTCCATTAATTTGAAAATTTTGTAACTTTTATCCTAATGATTGAAATGTATAATATATTAAATTATTTTAACATGTGAGCCAATTCATCTCACAATCACATAATAAGAGATAAACGCATATTTAGTTATAGTTAAAATAATTATGTTAGAGCTTTTTAAAAATGTTGTTAATTTGAACAATAATGATGTTTAAGTTACAACAAAAGAAGTCTAGCCTTCTTTTCCTTTCAGCTTTTAACTGTTATTTTATGGCTTGTCTTGTAAGTAAAGAGATGATTGTCGGTCATTTTTTATCTCGAAATCAATCTCTCTACATCTTTTTTTTTAATTCTATTTTTTAATAAAGTGGTTATTTTAAAAAAAATTTAGATATTTTTTATTTTTGTATTTGTCGATCGTCATGTGAGATATTTAGTTTGTCGTCGAACATTAGACGTGATCTTTTCATCATCTTATTTCGGCGTTTATTTGTGTGAGAGACTGATTTAGATAAATACTTGTGGATTTGATCGTCAAAAAATATGTGTATAATCGTCGTTATGTTGAAGCTTGGGTTGATATTACAGTCGTTATGATATAAAGTATATGGATTTTATCTTTAATTTATTCGACATTAGCTTGAGAATTGTTTAATCGTTTATGGTTTTAACAATTTAAATCTTGAATCTATCGATATGACCCAGCAAGTTTAAGTAAATAAAATTATATTTATCTTCAAAAAAAAAAAAAAAAAAAAAAGATACATTGAAAAATATAAGTTGTGTTCTTAGACACAGTTCCTAATATTGGGATTGTATGAGAGTTCGGACTTTTAGTGTGAAAAGATGCGTCAAACTCCCCTATTGAGCATGTGTGTGCATACGTAGATATGGGATTATGTGCGTAAAAACATAGCCTTGCACCATCTTTATAGGGTTTGACAACTACACCCATGTCCATGGGGTTGGCACCCAAATGCAAAAGATTTCATTTAGTGCGATTAAGGGTTCTGATTAGTCTTATGAATTACAGATTTCTATCTCATACACGACGCTTCTTTGAGCCTAATCACTCTTGTGAGATTCGAATGAACTATGGTCTCTATAAAGTGAACACCCATTACGCATTCACATGGATAAGATGAAGGGAATTGAAAACATGTTGCTCTTGAGTGAAAGCCTTTTAGCATCTGTCATGTCAGTATGCGCGTGCACTCTTCAACACGTCCGAACTTTGCTTGTTCTTCTTCAAGCTCTACTCATGAAATTTGTGTTAAGCGTGAAACTTCCAAACCCCTTAATTTATAGTCTTGTAATTGATCTTGGGGAGATGTGATAAGATAGATTATTGATACAATATGTTTCCGACTATACCTTTTTGTTTTTGTACTTGCTAAGTTATCACTTGCTTGAATAAAATTTGTTGCTCAAGTATTCTCTTCATAATAGAAACCTGATTTGTTTCTAATTCTGGTTTGATAGCTTAGGTGATAGGATATTCTTAATTTGATCTTTATCCACTTGCCAAAACGATTTTAGGTCCATTGGTACCTTTCTCCCCAAGTTCCTTGGTCTTCAAGATACTAGGGTGACTTTTCGTCGACCTAATTCGGGACTCTCACGAGTCGCGTCCTGCAGAGAGTTGCCCTAGTGGGAACATTCCTGGTTCTCTCAAGGACTTCATGATTAAGCCATCAAGTCTTCACCAAATTCGATATTTGAAGTAGCCATCTTCTTGTAAAACTCTAGAGAGAAAGATATGAACAATCTCAAACCCAATCTACAACATAAGAAGTAAAAAAAAAAAAAAAAGAAGAAGAAGAAGAAGAAGATACAACAGAAAAGATCACTGATTAATGCTACAAAGGATGTTGTGGTTTTAACTCGTTTAAGAAATGATAATAATTAATTAAGAGTTAGGTCTCTATTCATTTCAAGTATATGATCTACTTCTTCTCATATATCAATCATTCTATATAATTTTAGATTCGATATTTCTGGGACCAGGTATCCTCTCCCTCCTTGTTAATTCGTAAAGACAATTTAGTAGTCCATTGTAACAGGGAGCTGACCACTCAATACTTTCTTAAAGGAAAATGTGATTTTTCAAAATCATAACTTTCATCAATTTGAAACTTTTATAATTTTTTTTATCATAAAAACAATTTTTAACCTCATTATGTAAAATCTTAAATTATTTTAATGTTTGATCCGTTATAACTAAAAGTTTATCTAGTAATGGTTAAATAGTTGCATTAGAACTTTCTAAGAACGTTATTAATTTGAACTTATATGATGATTAGTACATCATTGAAAAGATTACTAAGGGAACAAAACAAGGAGTACATGGTTTTAACTCGTCTCTCTCTCTCTAAATATGTGTGTGTGAGAATTAATGAACCATTGTAATTTTAGGTTCCATATTATTATTTTCAGTGGGAGTGATTTATCATGAAGTATGGATTTTGTTACTGTTTACACTAAAAATAAATTTTTGGGCTCAAACGGTATTTAAATAACTATTCAGCCCAAATGGAAATGGAATGAGCCGAATGGATATAGAAAGCACAAACCGAA
Organism: Tetrastigma voinierianum; assembly: GCA_016808115.1. Classification (NCBI taxonomy): domain Eukaryota; kingdom Viridiplantae; phylum Streptophyta; class Magnoliopsida; order Vitales; family Vitaceae; genus Tetrastigma; species Tetrastigma voinierianum. The sequence continues at coordinate 734,746 of JAEQBH010000984.1, forward strand.
CCCAACCCAATTCGAGAAAGCCTAAGCTTATGAGAATCAACCCATGAAAAAGTCCAAAGACATTTTTGGAATTTTTAAATAATCTGTTAAAGCTACCAGCTAAGGATACTAAGACTTTGTCTCAAAGGAAGCTTGTTCTCCAAGACATGACATAGCAGAGTACATGAGCAATTATTGGAAGTGGAGAAGTTGCTTGGGGAACAAGACTTTAGTAGAGAAGTTGCTTGGAGAAAAATACTCTATTGGAAACGTGAGCAATTATTGAAGAAGGGTGGGCTAAGGCAATTATTCAGGAATTTCTATAAAAGGAAGACGCAGTATTAGAGAAAAGGACCGATCAATCAATACTAAAAACAGAACATTTCATCATTTCTCTTAGTCTTTTACAATTTCAACAATTGTCTTTTTAGATCCCTAGCTTAATTTTGCATATTTTCTTTACAAGCATCCGTTACTTTAAGCTTTCTTGCTTCAATATTTCATTTTCAGTCTAATTCTACAACGAAATTTGTTATCTTTCAAGCTAGTTCGTACAAATTTTCTCTTAGCTTTCAATTAAGTCCAAATTTCAAAGTATTTTCCTCTTAGATTCTAGGGAACTATCAAGGCAACTAGGGAATCTAGTTTTCTCTTGAGCAGAGGTTAGATTTCGGCATAGTTTCAGTTTGAAAATGCTATAATTTCTGTTAAACTCACGCTCATTCTGATCCTTGCTTTTTTGTATGTTACAAGAAAATCCACATAAACATATTTTAGCATGCCCATAAGAACACACTCTATGTGAACATAATAATGCTCTATACTATATATATATATATATATATATATATATATATATATATATATATATATATATATATATACACACACATATAGTTTGTGCATATTCCATGGTGGGATCCATTTTTTCTAAAGAATGCCACCAAAATTAAGGAGTAAGACAATTGTAGAGTCTTCGGACTCACGATTTGATGTTGCAGAAGCAACACATGAAGGAAAAGTTCCAACCTTGGTAGAATAGATAGAGAACTTGATGAATTCTCCAGTGTGACTATATGGGAATCCATCTAACAACCCAATTGAATAAGTGGAATGAAGAGGTGCACGTAATGTGGATGTGTTTATTCTTTTCTCCATTAATTATAATGAATTTCAGGCTCTCATGCAAGAATTAAAGAACCAACGAGTGATCATGATTGCCTTTATAGAAGAAATGATATAGTATAATCTCAATCAAACTTGGAGAACCTTAGAGAAAGGGGGAAACCAAGGCAGGAAGTTGTTTCTCAGCCTGAAAGGCAATTTTCTAATGAACTCAAGGGGCATCATTATGAGAACCTACGAGAAGCTGGTGAATTTCACCGCTCACCTATCCAGGTAGAGGTTAAATATCTTCCTCCTCATAAGAGAGAGGTTGGTACTATGGAGAACATAACATGGGAAAGACCTAATACATCTAGAGCCACAACCCCTCAGAGGATTTTTGCTCAGACTAATCCAATTACACAACTGGGAGCATATGAAGGAGGCTTTTCTTTCAGTGGAGGCCTAGGGGGCATCATGCAGCCACCTGTAGGAGTAAATGGCAACTGAGGATAGCAAGTTCAACAAGTTCCTCAGTAGCCTTTTAGGCAACCAGCCTTAGTACGAGATTTAAGAGCAATTAGAGAAGCGGTGAAAGAGTTATATGAGCCAGGTCTCAGGCAAATTGGCCGCTCATAGTTATACAAACCTTATCCATAAATGATATATAGGAAGAACCCCTACCTAAGGGGATACAAGATCCTTGATTTCTCCTTCTTCTCTAATGACGATGGCCAATCCACTTTTGAACATAGTACTAGATTCACCGTGCAATGTGGAGAGTTGACTAACTATGAGAATTTCTATCATTTCAAGCTTAGACTGTTTCCTAACTCTTTGACATGAGCATCATTCATGTGGTATACAACATTACCGAGAAACTCTATTCAAAGTTGGCACGAGATGGAAAGGCAGTTCCACACTCGGTTCTTCAAGGTCAAGCCCAAGTGTGGTGTGAATTTAGAGCACCCAAAGAAATGGGGAGATTCATCGAGTTATGTTCATCTCTGCCTGCGCATGAGAACAAAGTGTGGATCCATCTTCCGTAGATGTGAGTATGTGGAAAATATCAAAGAGGTCTTAAGATATTGAAGTCGAGGAAAAATTCCCGCTGTAATGGAATTTAGATTAAAGAACTTGTGTTTAAGGTGATGTAGTATGAAGAGTCATTAAGGAAGAAAGCTATTGGAGGAAAAAAGTCCATGGGAATCTATTGTCAAGAAGTGAATCATGAAGTGGTAATGGCAAATCTATCTACTACAGGGACATTTACCTGTCCTCTATTGGTAGAAAAGGCACCTGATTTGTGGAATGAGGCGCAAATTGTTGGTACACGTGTCCAAAGACTATAAGAGAGGAAAAACAAAGGAAATAATAGGATTTCTGCAGCAGTACCCACACTTTCCTCTAAAGACCATCAGATCCCCAACAAAAATGACCCAAAGGGAAAGACTTATTATAAGTACCACAATTCATGGAACCATACTACTAATGCATATTAGGGTTTCAGAAATGTTATACAGGATAAGATCAACAAAGGGATACTCAAGTTCCTTGATAAAAAAAAGGCTATGGCAATCGACGAGGATCCTTTCCCACCAGTGGCCTCAACCAACACTACCATCTTCAACCTAAGAGCATTGATGGAATCCAAGAAGGCGGGAAAGCTCTCTCTAGGAAAGGTATGGGCTCCTAAATATTGTATGGTTTAAAGTGATGGAAGTTAGCAAGGGAATGGATCATAGCTTTTGTATGTATCCTCCATCAAGAAGAATTATGGAACGGATAGAGCAAGGAACAAATTAAGATTCAATTCCCACATGAAAGGAATTTTTTCACCAAAAGGCAAGACGAATTCCCTAGAAGATGAATTCATTCCTCTTAGAGAAAAGGGTGCAAAAAGGACCACCTCTCCATGGGGTAGGCTCACTACTCCAAGGAAGAATGAAACAGGCAGGTTCAGAGAATGTTTCTCAAGAAAAAAAAGCCTTTTTTCCAAGGGGTAAGTTCACTCCTCTAAATGACAAAGCTACAGGAAAAGTTACTATTCCAAGGGAAAGAGCAGAGGGCAAATGTTCAAGAGGTGGATCTAGGGATAGAGTTTTTCCTCTAAGCAAAATAAGGTTTCCACAGGAGGATAGAATCACTCCTCCAAAGGGTAAAATCTTTTCCCCAAGAGAGAAGATTGCAAACAACTTCACTTCTCCAAGGAAGAAGGCAATGGAAAGACATGTTTCTCCAGTTAGGCCTATTTTCTAAAAGGTGGACCTAGTTCTCCAAGGTACAAAATGATGTTCACTAGTGACAAATTCATTTCTCCAAGGGAAAAGGGAGGAAAATGACATGTTTCTCCAATCATGCCTATTTTTTCAAAAGGTTGACCTAATTCTCCAAGGTACATAGTGATATCTCCTAAGTACAAATTCACTTCTCCGAAAGATATGGTGGGAAACAAACCTGTTTTTTTCCATGGAAGGGGTTCCAGAGAAGGAAAGGCATGTGAGGTGTATCATTCCTCCTATGGTTTCTCCTGGTCAAAGGTGGCATGTGGTACAAAACAAAAAATTTCCCCAAAGGTTGTTTAGGACTTAGAAAATAAGGATGCATAGGCAAAGAGCGGTTAATAGAAGGCAGTTCATTGATGTACTTGTAGAAATCCAAAAGGAAGATTCCATGGAGTTAAAGAAAGTGAAGGAAGGAATGGTTTATAGCTCGAAAAAACAAAATTTGAGAGGAAAGCTACTGAGAATATGGAGTCAATGAGCATTGTAGATGCAGTGATGGACATAGAGGCCTTATTAATAGGTGAAATCCCAATCTCTTTAAATTGTTCCACTATTTCTTTAACATTGCCAACTATCTGTAAGTCAAAAAAGGCAAAAGAAGAAATAGTGGAGATGGAAGGGAAGCACCTTGCTATAGAGGAAGACGAGGGCCATAGTGGGGTTACAATAGAATCCTTTGAAGAATGTAGACCCTAAAAGGCGATACTTGAGCAACCCTCTGTAGAAATGACGAGGCACATAAAGCCTTTGTATCTAAGAGCCCATCTTAATGGTAGAACTGTATCCAAGGTTTTGATAGATAATGGATAAGTGGTAAATGTAAAGCCATTGAGGATGCTGAGAGCTCTAGAAAGAAACATTAGTGATCTGATAGAAGCGAGAATTAATTTGTGTCTTCCTTTCTTGAAGAAGTATCGAGACCACAGGGGATTCTACCCTTGATATCACCATTGGCGACAAAGCGCATTATTTGTAGCCCTAGCACATGATAGACTCTACTGCAAACTACAACATTTTGTTACGGAGAGACTAAATTCATGCCAACTGGTGTGTGTCGTCCTCTCTTCACTAGTTTTTACTATTTTAGAAAGGTAATGAAGTGGAAGTGGTGCTAATAAACAAGCAGCCCTTCATGGGGTCTATAGGTTCTATAGAGGCTATGTATTATGATAAGGAATTCGGTCCGATCAAGTTCACTAGGAAAAGGAAAGATGGGGTCCCAAGGAAAGCATACATGGACTCAAAGGGCTGTGTGGAAATCCAAAAGGAGGCGACCACACTCCTAAAGGTTACTACAATAGTGCCTTATAAGCCGACAAGTGGTCCAATCAACGAGGAGATTGATGATGACTGATTACTCTCAAGAAGAAAAGGCAGTAGCTGCAACTACCATATTCAAAGTGAAAGTGCAGCAAACTGTGGAAATTATTGAAAAAGAACACCTCCAGGACACTTATGGAGCTAAGATGATTTTGAAGGGGATGCATATGAAGAAGATGAAGAAATACAGATGGATGATTTGGAGCAAGCCCCTCCTAAGTTTGAAGACATGCAGCCTCAAGTACATGATCCCATGGAGGAAGTGAACCTTGTCATTGTGGAACAGCCAATGATTACTTATATTAGTTCCTTGTTGCCTTCCGACTTGAAGAAAGAGATTAATGCAATATTACAAGAGTTCAAAGACTGTTTTGCTTGGAATTATGATGAGATGCCAGGTTCGGACAGAAGCTTGGTGGAGCGCCACTTGCCTATAAAGCTAAAATTTTACCCATTTCAACAACTACCCAGAAGAATGTCCAAGGAGGTAGAGCTAAAAGTGATGGAAGAAATCAAGTCAAGATGAAGTTTCTGATCTGCAGTAGTTTGCTCACCGCGGCGAAGTGGTTCGCCACAGCAAAGAAGAAGGCTCACTGCAACGAAGAGCGGGATGAGTTAAAGACTAGCCGTGGGTTCATCGTAGTGAAGAGGTTCACCCTAGCAAAGCCATTGTTTGTCGCGATGAAGGAAGGAAGCAACATCGACACCATGACCTTTAGAGGGGAAGTGTTGGGGAAATGGTTTCTATCTTAATGTTTTGAGTCAAGGTAGGCTTTTTAGCCACTATTGTTCTCAAATATTCGGTTTTCTCCAACGTAATACCTTTTCTATCCTAATGTTTTGAGTCAAGGCAGACTTCTTAGCTACTAATGTCAAACATGCAAGCTTTTCCCCAACACACAATAGTGTCAAAAATAAATAGTAGGCTTTTAGCCACTGTTTCATCAATTTCTCTAGAGTAGTACCTGATAGACACGGTATATAATCATCCACACACAAACACACTTCCAAAGGTAGGCCTAATGCGATCTTGGTCCATTAATTTAATGTCATGGCTGTAATTGCACGTGTGCTAGTGTTAAGTGAATCTGCAAGAAGTACACACAAGTTCATCACATCCAAAGGTAGGCTTAATGCCACGTTGGTCCATTAATGCAATTATCATGCTTATGAGTGCGTCTGTGAAAATGTCACTAAGTTCCTAGTATAACAATCAAGAAGGTTGGTCAGTAGCCATCTAATCAAGAAAATGTAAAGTGTTCACCGGAGGAATTGAAAGTAAAATAGCTGGAGGAGTTTCCCAGTAGACCTTAATGTAGTGAAAATGACTATCTTCTGTTTTGAAGATCGTTGGAGGAATAGGCCCTGAGGAACTGGCTGAACTACCTTGCTTTTGAATTCGCTCTTGGAAGTAAATTATCTCTTCCCTTTGCATTGATACTTCCTCCCGGCTTCTTCAATCTCTATAAGGTCGCTTTGTGTGTTAGAAAATTCAAGCTTGGGAACTATCCTGTGAGATCTCTGCTTGGGTTTGGAGAAGGTATTCATTACTACAACTAGTTTATATTTCTTAGCAACAAGAGGCTTAGACCGCCTAACTCCTTTCTTTAATTTTGCAACAAACCTGCTGGAAAAGGAAGTAAAGCCTACAACACAAGGGAAAGTTAGAAATAAGGGTGAAAGTCAAAGAACTAAATGCGAGAACCAATCAATAAAAATCCATGTACCTGAGGAAGAAGGGCAAGAACTGATAAGATCATCCGATCTGATAGACCACCAAGCTGAGAAAGATCTTAAATCTAACAACTTAATAGTCTTGGGTCAATTGCTTTACTAAAGCTAGAGTAGGTGGTCCTGAGGGTAAGGAAGGGAATGAAGGGATAAAATGAGTAAATCCAAACTAGCGAGTCCATAAGCAAGGCAAGTAAGGTAAGAAAATTGTAGAAGAAGAAGACAACTGAGGGGAAAAAGCATAACAACCTCCAGATGTCAAGACCATACAAAATGTGCTAAGGAATGCTAATAGATATTTAAAATCCATCAAGTAAGGGGTGGAAGAACTCAAGATTTGCTGCCAGGATGGGTTGGAGTATGTCGAGGCTTTAGGTCTGGTTGGGATGAGATGCATACGTCTTAGAAAGAGGAGAAAGTGCAGAGAATATAGTTCGAATGGATTGAAGCACTAAGACCAAGACATGGAGGAAAGAGTTAACACCTGATAGCTTGGAAATGGCAAGGAGCCAAATATGTTGCAGAAGCTAAAGGGCTCTTCCCACTATGTTAAGGCTTTTATAGTCACATATACTTGGCCATGGCCCTGTCTGAGGAGGCCAAAAAAAATGGTACCCAAAGCATAGGGTCGCCCAACGACGAGGGCCCTAGCTAGAGGAAGATACTCCACCGAAGGCTTACTCGATTGGGGAAAAAGACAAAATGGCAAAGAAGAACCCACAAGAAATCTATATGTTCAGTTGTAGAAGGAACCTCAATAGAAGTTTACCACTTCCGTATGGAAGATGAGTAAGAAGTCTGGGAGGTGGAAGAGACTTTGAGATATGGAAGCAATGGGCCATGGACATCTAGAAGACATACAACCTCTGAACCTCAGGCAACTGATAAAGATAGAAAATGTCCCTCGGGAGTAATGGATCACGGGGGCACAAAGGAAGATAAATGGTGAAACCCTTAGACCAAAACCTCAAGGCAGTACTCATCAAATCCAAATCAAGGGTTACACTTACTTTGGTAAGCTTGATGAATTGGGCAATACCTAAGGATTCCTAGTGTCCCTGGAAATGAGGAGATAACCTGTTTACGTAAGTGATCCAATCCTCAAATACCTTAGGCCATGACTTGGCTGGTAGAGCCATAGGTCGTAGTTCTTTTCCAAGAAGTATCTTTGATGGTGAAGTCGAAGGAAAAGGAATGGTCGGAACAGGAATAGCCACATCTCCAACCGCATGGGTAGTCCTGATAGGGGTGAAATGTATTAGCATTTATAGCATGTTTCTCAAGTGTTTATGTAACCTAAATGCTATATTCACACCCTTATGCGCAAATATTACACTAATCCCTCATCTGTGTGAGTTTTATAGATATTGAAAGTAAATCAAGCAAAGAAGAGGGCAAAAAGAATAAGAAAGCAGAACCTGCTACAAGGGCTTCGGGTTCGCCTAAGGAAAGAGCCCTTCGCCGAGGCAAATTAGCTCGCCAAGGCGAACTAAGAGCCTCATCGAGGCAAAGCTGAATAAGAGAAGAGTCCAAGCTTTGGGTTCACTAAGGCGAAGGCAATCTTTTCCGAGGCGAATGCCTTCACCAAGGCAAAGAAAAACCCTTGCTGAGGCGAAGGAGGAATCACATGCAAGCAAGGCCTTCGCCGAGGCGAAAGAAGACCACCATGATTTTTGACACACGTCTTCGCCAAGGCGAAGAATGTCAAGATTGAGGCAAAAATGCCCTCATTCTCAGCCCATTTTTTGGTCATTTTCCACATACTTTAAATACCCACATGTAAGGAGACTAAAAAGAGCATTAGGGGAGAGCTTGGAGTTTGGCACATATTCTATCTTCTAGGGTTTCTCTCTAAGCTCTCATTTTCTAGGGTTTGTAAATTTTGTTAGATATTTTAGCTTGTTTTTGGAGCTAAGTTGTAAGATCCAACTACTAGAGGCTTCTTGTAGTGGTGGATCCGGGTTTTGGAGAACTTCCATTCCATATTTGTTTTGTATTATTAAACCCTTCTCTCTCTCTTAATCTTTCAGCTTTATGTTTGCCATAAACATGATTTTGTTGGGTTTTGAGGCCGCTATGAGTAGCTAAATCCTCCTCCAGGGTTGGTTGTGGACATTGGTGTTTGGCTTATGTATTATATTGAATGATTTTGTGAATGTGATCTTGTATTGAGGTTTTATGATGTGGTTTTATGAATTCTCAGGTTTTATTCAATTGTTACATACTAAGTAGTGAATTTGAGACCAAGAGCTCAAAGGGTTTCCAAGGTGACTATTGGAAGTGTGCCCTTTGGATTTGATTTGCATCCCCTAATATTGTGTAATTGATAAAATCAACTCAAACTTAATCGAAATCTGGAAGTATCAAAAACTTGATGCTGATGGGTTTATTATGAGGACATCATCTAACCTTATAGAATAGTTGTATGGACGAAAGGTGATGATATAAGACAAAACCACTGGAAATTTCGTGCATGGACCTAGAAGGTGACTAATGGAAATTCCCAGGACTAAAAATTACCCTTCATGAAGTAACACATTGTTTAACCTAGATGGTGAAGGAGAATAGGGATTAGGTGTGAGAATTTGAAGTGAGACTTTCGAAGAAGGCATATCTGAGGTTCCTTGGGTGAACACAAGAGCGTCTTCACTTAATTAGCACTTAATGAATATAAGTCATAAATGCACCAATTGAAACAACTGGCCCTAGTGTTATTTCTTAACGTTTTTCCTACAACTTAATCCAACTATTTACTAATCTTTTAGAGTAGATTTTTAGTTTACCTTAGTTTCATTTTTAGTTAACAATCACTCTCAACTAGTTTAATTCAGCAATAGTAAGATTCTCGATGTGGTATAATAACGTATTCATTAATGAGTTCGACATAGGTTTTAATTTGAAAGCCATTATATTAATTGTGATTCATGCACTTGTAGATTAGGTTTCTTTAACCAAAATTTTATATAAACGAAAAGAACCGATGGGTGTAGTTCCAACCTAGGGGTGGACCGATGGGTGAGTCGGGGGTTGTCGGATTGGTTCCAAACACCAAAGAGGGTGTTTGGATAATTGGGTGTGCAAGTCCAGTAATGTCCCTGATGTGTATGCTTAATTACAAAGATAAACTATTTGATAAATAATTAAATTTCATTTGATAAATAATTAAATTTGATGAGAGAGAATAAGAATCAGTATAATTCTCTTTTGTAAGTTCAAAATTCTCTTTTGTAAATACAAATAATGACATAAAAATTCATCCATTTATTATTAATTTATTAGTACAATTGTTAACTCTTTAAAAAAAAAACTAAATTAGAGGTCTATTTGCCTAATTGCCTTTTATGTTTATTGCCTTTTATAGTTGATTAAGGAGAAGAGGAGAACAATTAAATTAGATTATTTTTATTTATTTTGAACTTCAATGAATCTGGCTTGTGCAAATTTATGGAATTAACTTTAATTCATTGGTTTATGGTGGAATGAATTAGGTGGTTAAGCTTTGAAATAATTTAGTCATTAAATGCATGATTATTATTTTTTATGATGCGAAATTATACAATGAGTAGTAATTCGAGGTCTTCAAGTGATCAACAGAATAATCAAGATGACAATGCTCCATTATGGAGGTACGTCACGAGAGAAGCAAAATTGGGTAAAGGGTGAGGAAATGTTGCTTTTCAATGCAATTTTTGCAGACAAATATATAAAGGGTCATATTATAGAGTCAAGGCTCACCTGTTGAAAATTAAAGGGCCGGGGTTGCATCTTGTATTAAAGTAATGAATGAAAATTTAGTTGAGATGTGAAGGGTGGTGGAGGAAGCCGAACAAAGGGTGAAACAATCTAATCCTAAGCAAGTTCCTTTACCCACATCAAGCGTTGGAACGTCTAATTTTGAGAATTCCTCTTCTAGTGCTAGTGTTGTGATCAAAAGGAGAAAGGGTCCTATTGGATCAGTGAGAAGGCATTCCAATATGGGTGCACGTGAAATAGTCGACAGTGAGATAGCTAGGATGTTTTACACTAGAGGGGTTGTCTTTTCACTTTGCTAGAAATCCTTATTATGCTCGTGCCTTTAAAAGTGCAAGTCAACTTCCAGGTTATGTCCCACCAGGCTATAATGCATTAAGAACTACATTATTGCAGAAAGAGAAGAGTAATATTGAGAATATATTAGAGCCAATCAAGAAGACTTGGAATGAGAAAGGAGTGAGCATTTGCAGTGATGGATGGTCAGATGCTCAAAGAAGACTACTTATTAACATCATAGCGGTTTCCAGAAAACAGGTAATGTTTTAAAGCAATAAACTATGAAGGGGAGACTAAGGACTAGCATTTTATAGCTGATTTGTTGATTAACACTATACAAGAAATTGGTCCTCAAAAAGTAGTTCAAGTTATTCACGATAATGTTGCGACACAGCGGCGAGGACACATTGGAGGCAAAGTACGAACATATCACAGGACGTGTGTGGTTCCACACTCTCAATCTTGCTTTGAAGAACATATGTGCACCATCGAAACACAGATGTGATGATGTGATGGAGCAATGTGGTTTGGATCTCTCGAGGTTTCAAGTGATGCCTCTTTCATCAAAGCAGAATTTCATTATGAATCATGCAATGAGATTGTCAATGTTTAATAATCATTGCAAGTTGAAGTTACTTTCAGTGGCCGATACACGTTTTGCTTCAACTATTGTTATGCTTAAACGATTTAAGACAATAAAAAGAGGCTTGGAGCCTTTTGGATGGATGTGGATTATATCCTTAGCTTTATTAGTGATAAGTGAAGAATGGGAGATGTATAAAGAAGATGATGTTGTGAAAGCTAAAGAAGTAAAGGATAAAATCCTAAATGAAGACTTTTGGATGGATGTGGATTATATCCTTAGCTTTACAGCTCCCATGTATGAGATGCTTCGATTAGCTGATACTGACAAACCTTGCCTTGACAATATTTATGAGTGGTGGGATTCGATGATCGAAAAAGTGAAGAAAGCCATCTATAAGAAAGAACATAAAAGCTTCACAGAAAATTCAAGGTCTAATTAAGATTTATTAGTTAAATATTTGAATTTTAATTGAAAGTTTTAATTATATTTGAACTTATATGAATCGTTTTGTAATTATACTTGTAGGTTTTTTGATATTGTGAATGGAATCTTGTTGGAAAGATGGACTAAAAATACACACCTCTACATTCCTTAGCTCATTCCTTAAATCGAGGTAATCGTAAGGTTTAAATTGTAGGCTTTCATAATTTAAATATAAATGATATTCTATAATGTTTAACTTTTTATAAATTATGTCATAACTCAACTTGTAGGTATTATAGTCAACAATGGCTTGATGAGTCTCATGATGGAAGTGTTCCACCACATCGAGATGGAAGTAGTAAGAAAGAAAAATATGTTTTGAAATATATTTTTCAAATGATTCTGAAAGGCGAGGCAAATGAGGAGTATGCTACTTTTAACGGGCTTGGAAGATTTTCTAGTAGTGATTCCATCAATGGCCCAATTGCTTTATGAGTCCTCTTAAATGGTGGGTTGTTCATGGAACTTCCGCACCAATGCTTCAATCGATAGCATTGAAATTGCTAGGACAACCTTGTTCATCCTCATGTTGTGAAAGAAATTGGAGCACATATAATTTCATTCACTCCATGAAGAGAAACAAGTTGACACCACAAAAAGCTGAGGACTTGGTTTATGTCCATAACAATCTTCCGTCTTACATCGAGAGATCTTGGGGAAACTATAATGAAGGCGAATCTAAAATGTGGGACATTGGAGGAGATGGTTTTGACTCAATGGATATAGAGAATGCTGGAATTCTTGAGATTGCGGATCTTCTCTTGATGAACTGGTAGGCGGAATTTTGTTTGATCCGAGGAGAAATCTTGGTCTTTAATTTTAATTATTCTTATGTTTGTGTTTGAATATTTGTAAAAACAATGTTTGAGCACTTGTTTATTTATCTAAATTGCTTTTTAAGGACAATATTTGTAAGGATAATTATTTTTATTTTATCGTATTATGTCGTGTCCTTGCCGTATCCATATCCTGATTTTTTGAAATTCGTCGTGTCCCCGTGTCCCGCCGTGTCGTATCTCTGTGGCCATATCCGTGTATGTGCTTCTTAGGTTGCTTGAGTAGAGGTTAGATTTCGGCACAGTTTCAGTTTGAAAATACTATAATTTCCTGGCACACTTGCGTATTCACAAATTCCTGTGTTTTTCTATGTTCTGGAGAAAATCCACAAAAACAATTACATTTCATTTTTAAATTAAAACTGCCAAAAAAAAAAAAGTGCCTTGTGATGACGGAAACGAAATTGAATTTTTTGATATGAAGTTATAAAATCTATTAATTATGTGCAGAAAAATAAATGCAATAAAAATAAAGGGGGATATTAAGAAATTGTTAACTCAGTTTGGTGCATCACACCTACTGCAAGACCATGCCCAGACATTGAACAATTTACTAAAAATTAATTGATTTTAAACACAATCTTGCAATCACACACTCAAAGACTCCTTTTTTTTGACAATATCCTTTTAAGTGGCCTAGTTTTACGAGCACTCTCGTCCTTCCAAACTTTTTTCCAAAAGCCACATATGCATCATTTTCAAATTAGCCAAACCAAGATCTCATCTCCAAACACATATTTTAGTCAAAAGAAACATGTTCCAAAAATCCTCAACGATATTTTCAAAAATATTCATCGAAGATCTCTTTCAAAATGTTTATCATCCAAAAGATTTATTTTTTTTCAAAATATTCACCAATCGTTTCTTAAAAAATCTAGCTCTTCCACAAGATATTCATCAACATATTTTTTTTGAATGTTTACATATAAAGGTACATAAAGCCAATTAATGAAAAGTCATAGCTTATAGATTTCTTATAATTTTTGGAGAATGTGATCACAAAACACATGTATAGGTTAAACTTTTAATACAGCATATAATATTGAAAGGTTATGCAGTCCGAGACAGCATTGTGTACGGAGAACAGATGAAGCCTATGATGGTTTGACGAAGATTCAATGAAATTTAGTTGGAGATGAAAAATGTTGAAACAAGATGCATATTAATGAATTTATTGTACTCCATTCATATATATATATATATATGACAGGCCGCACCCTGATGGATCCACAAAAAATAAAGTTGAGGAGGGACTTGAAACGAGAGTCGAATGATATAAAATTTTATTAATTCAAGAGGGAGGGTATAATTAAGGGTAAGGATTCGAATCCAATCCATTACAAATGATAATTTTTTTGTAAAGAAAATTGAGGGGCATATCCCCTAGCCTAAAGCTAGGTCCGCGCCTGCCATGGTATATGTTAGAAGAAATTGTCTCCTTATTTGTGGCTTTGGAAACACATAAATGATTGTTTGGACATTCAGTAGCTGCACATATCTTATAAAATAATGGTTATTCGAGAAAAGCAAAATAAATTAAATCTAATAAATGAGGAGAATATATAACAAGTTGGGCTCAACCGAGTCTTGATCGCGAATTTCACTTAAGACAAGTCGCGCACTCATACGGTGCTTTGAGATTCTCAAGTCGTCTGTCTCCCGAATGGAGTGTCGAATGGTCGGCAAAAGCACTTTACCGCCATTTCAAACCGAGGCGATGATGTGTTTCTTTCTATCGCTGGAGTAAAATGACGAAATGAAGGAAAACTCGAGACTCGATGACCTCTTTTAGACTGTTCTTCCTGAAATACCCCGACAACCTTTATATAAAGGAGAAACTTGACCTTTTGGAATGTCAAACCTTTGACTTCAAACCGCTAAATTGAGAATTAATTATTGAAATGAGATATGCGTGTCTCATTCATTGAAGTGTCAATTATTCCATATAAGCTGAAATTCATATAATTATGAACAAAGAATTATTCAGTGAAACTCTTAGAATTCCGAAATTAATTATTCATTGAATGTCATCAATTTCATTCACTATATCCAACAGTATATTCCATGGCCGGCAGAACGTACGTGTTTCTGTCGGATCAATCATATAGGATTGGCATTAAAGATGTCCGTCTACCATGAATATTTTCCAACGTGTTTCACGATTTACACAGGCTACGACGGCAAGCGTTTATCTACATACAAGCAAATTTAGAAGCGAAAACGGGGTACTTAAAATTTTGGATCTGAAAATATGAATCTGAACCCGTGTTGGTGTATCACAGCATTGACACCTTTCTTTTTTCCTTTTTTGTGTTAGGATGAATTGAAAGAAGGTATGATGGGAGAGTTTTCTTATTTGTGTTATTCTTTTTCTTCTTTATCACTCAAAATAACTGAATTCTCCATTATATAAAGATAATATAAGACATGTCAATCTGGATGTATCTTACGGGTCTTGGACCAGGTTAAGCCTATATGGGGGAACCATGCCCATAACCAACACCATAAATGCATGCTGGTGACAGCAAGAGCTAGCTATAATAGTTAAAGCAATGGTTGCAGGAGGTGCAAACGTTATGGGGTTTTCCATGCCGAACTTGATTAATTCTTTGAACCCAATAAGTTGGAAGTTTCTCCTTCAATGCCATTTCCGAAACCAGGGGAGCAACCTTTCTTTGTCAGTTTCTAATTTTGGGAGGAAGAGAAGAGTAATAATGCAATTGAGGAAGAGGGTGAGAGCTCCTGTAATTGTTATGGCAGTGACTGATCAGGAACAGTTGATTGAAAAGCAGAGGGTGGCGGTCAAAGCTGTAGCTGTGGTGACAGTGAGGAAGAAGAGATTCATGGAGCGGATGAAGGAGATTATGCTCCTCCATTTCTCCGATGCTTTCGCTTCTCCTTCTCCTACAGGGAGGGAGGGTCTCTTGCTCCAGATTGTGAGCACTCAACTTGATCCAAGTAAGTTGCTTTCCTCTTTCATGCATTTTCCTTCCAACTTCACATTCCTCTTTATATACTTCTTTATAAGCAAAAAAAAAACAAACTACGGGCCAATTTGGTTTATGTTTTTTAAAACTGTTTTTAAGAATAGTTGTTGAAAACATAAAAAAACACTATTTTTTTGTTATTTGAAAATTGTTATTATTATCTGAATTTGTTTTTTGGGATCTCCATATTGTTCAAAACAGAGAAAATAGGAATCAGAAGTATTTTTCTTGTATTTCTTGTTTTTCAGAACTAAAAACAGTTTTAAAAAATGGTAACCAAACAGGTTTCGATGTTTTCAAACACTGTTCTCAAAAAAAGTTTTCAAACAAACCCTACTCTTCTCCTTTTTCTGTGCTTTACTTACTGGTAATTCCTTTCCATTGATTTCTTACATTGCAGGAACATTGGAGCCAAAGCTAAGCAATGTAGCAGTATTAGACTGGTCCAAGACTCTAGAAACTACAGCTGACAGGATTACTTACAGAGTTGAATTGCAGTGGACTCAAACTTTGGTGTCTCAGGAGCCATCACAGTTAGCAACCAATAACAGGATGAGTACTTCTTGGAAATCATCATCTTTGAAGGATTTCTCCTTTTTGCCTGCAACTCCTGGGTTAATAACAAGAAAAGGGTCTTCTTTGCTAACAAGGTAAAATTAAGGGAATTGAAAAGGTTTATTGACCAATAAAATCCTAAACTTAGGGGATTTTTTCCCATTTTATCACAAACTTTAAAAATAGACAAAACAAACCACGTACTTTGGACTTCTTCCCCGATTTATCATCCATTAGCATCCGTTAGGAAAATGGCGTTACATGCCACCACATATATTTGATGTGGCATAGGGTGTCTTTGACGTAAAACATTTGCGTGGCACTATGATAAATTTTGAACAAGAGCAGTTTCGATTGGGAAATAGCGTCATTCTTGTCTTTCTTTTTTTCCCCCCTATTTTCCCACATTCCCCCCCTCATTGAAACCATAGATCGACGAACCCTAGATGCAAAATGTGTTCAAATGAGTTACTAAATTGAAGCAACAGGGAAGTGATAAGCGAACTCTTGAGAGACTTGAACACATTTACTTACAAAATATCTTGCTAGTTAAACTCTCCATAGAGACATCGTCGTGTTGATCAAGCTGTGATAAGAGGTTAGTAACTTAAAATTTGGTGTCGAGCATGCTTATGTTATCGTTATTTACTTGGTTTTTTTATGATCAAATTGAATTCATTTGGAATTTTATTGGGATTTGAAATGGGTTGTGAATCGAACACAAATGCAAATAAATTTAACATTGGTTGTGTTACATTCTAGTGCTATGGTTTCACACGTGTTATGGTTTCACACATTGTAGGTAGTTGATCATTTTTATTTTGTATTTTGGGTTTATGATTATGGGTATGTGATTAATTTATGGATTTTGAAGCACAACCTTGTTTCTTGGTTTCAATTAGGTTTCTTCTGGTGCTTGTATGTTTATCGATTTCATTGTCTCAGTGTTTCTCTCTTATGTGTGCAATACTGTAGATATGTTGAAGAGATTTAAGTTAAATTTTCATTTGGATGAGAGATTTACGTCAATAGACCCTATAACATATGTTGGAGAGGAGTCAACGTATGTTGGTCATTACCATGAAGATCCTGATTATATGTGTGAATTTGATATTTACAAGTTGTTGTCTAAAATAAGGTATGAGAAACCTAATCGAATGGCATTTAGCTCAATGAATGTACGCGTAGGTTCAGGTGGTAAAATGTGTCAGAATTCAACTGATTTTGTGAATATGATCAACTTAGCATGTAGTAAAGGGCAGGTAACGCTTTATGTTGAGGTAGAGAAGCTTAAAGAAAATATAGGTGGAGAGGAACGTGTAGGTGTACAAACACAATTAAAAAATGAAATTCAACAAAAAAAACAATTGAAACCAACCAACCATCTGACGAAATATAACCAATCAGGAATGAAGCACAAGCTGAAACACAAGTTGAAACACAACCTCAAACACATGAAACACAACCTGAAACCAATGAAAATCAACCCGAAACATATGATAGTGATGGTGAGGATGAATACATTCCTGTTGATGAGCATGAAACTGATGTGAGTGATGGTGAGGATTCCACATCAAATGAAGAATTACTTGAAGCTAGGAGATGTTCCAGAAGATTGAGGAACAAATTTGGTTAAGGGTTTCTTGCACAAGATGACAGTGAGGTTGAGTTTCCATCAACTAGTACATTGTTTAATGAGTAGAACCCACAATCAACTGAGAAGGGATATGAAAGTGCCTATGAAAATAGTGAAGAAGAACAAGACAGTCATGTCCCAAGTGATGTAGATGACATTTTTCAATATAAAGAACATAAGAAGAAGATGAGGTTAATTGAGTATGACCCCAGTTGTGATCACAAACAACTGGAATTTGTTATTGGGATGAAATTTATAGGACCACAACAATTTAGAGAAGTTATGCAGATGTACACAATAGAGAATGGAAGGAATATTAGGTGGAAGAGAAGTTATGCATTGAAGATGGAAGCAAGGTGTGTTTGTGACGCCCCAAACCCGGGGTGTCCGTTGACTACCTATCAACCTACAGAAAATCTATACGTCTCGTATCACAAGACCCATACCTGAGTAAAAATGGCCACTTAGGCCCCTGCATCAACACTCATGAGCATATACTGACTATATTTAATAGTCGAGGTTATTTCATTCTTCTTGTCTGAATACATATTAAAATTTATAATTCTAATACATATTGTCAAGGCTTATCAAATCATAACCCGGCTTTCTTTAAAAATGACTCTAAAATGTAGTCGTCTTCTCGAAACGCTCACATTACGAAAAAATATTCCCTCGACAAGGGTGAGCTATTGCCCGATAATTGGAATCACCTAAATGGGTTACTCCCACCTAGTGCATATGCAATGATCCAATGTAAACACCTCCAAGTAAATCGTGATCCTGACTTGAATGTCTACATACCCCATTCCCATGTCTCGAGTCTCACCGGCTTTTTCGCGCTTTAAGCGCATGAGAAAACATCATTTCAAAAACAAAACTTGTTGTTCTTGAAAATACCTCTACAGTTAATTAAATCATGGATTCCCTCAGGCGAATGTGTTGGAGAACTTCCCGAAGCTTGATCATAGTCCTCATCGAGAAATGATGTTGGAGTGTCTCCCAACCCCATTCTCGGAAAATCATCCTATGAAATTCCTTCCGCATCATATTCATTTTCGGAAAATTCGTGTCATGCACTCACACCTAATTTACCAGTTACAATTTACATATGAAAATGCATTATGCCATTTCATGTCATTCATGCTAATATATTCGCATATATCTCTATATATATATATATATATATATATATATATATTACTTATATTTAAATCACATACAACATGTTATGTAATTTCAACATGATTTACACCAAATATCTGATTTTTGTTGACCATCACCCAATTAACTCACTTGAGCTAATCCTGAAGCTCATATAATTACCTACACACAGAATTATATTCCATATAATTGAGACCTCATGTTAATACACAAAGTTCATGCATTAACCTACTAATTCCTATACAACTCAATCCATTCATTTCATCAATTCATACACATGGGCGTTTTGATTAATTTCACACAAACAGGGACTGATTTGCCTCGAAAACAAAACGATTGGAAATTTGTCCATGGTGACTACTCACCTGACTGATGGTTCCACTTTGTAGGACCGAATTCTATGCCCATTTCCGGTCTCCCTACACTAAACACAATTTGTGCACAATTTACAACCTGAGCACGAAACAATCCCTACACTACCTGGTTGTCAGATGGGTTGAAATTTCCACACTTGGTTAAGATTTGGGATGATCATGAAACTCCACTACGGCCTCAAGCAACACAAGCATCACAAAACACTTCAAACAAGAGGTAAAACAAGTAGGATAAAACCCCTACCTCACGGGTTTGTCGAAACTCAAGAAACAGTGCCCTTACGTTGTCACCGGTCATGTGGAACACTTTCTTTTTGGCGAAGAAATTCGACGGTCGGATCGCCCGGGATCTTAGAGAGAAGTGGCACACTCTCTCTCTAAAATCAAAAACCTAAGCTCACTGTAAAAGTTTTCTCCTCCCTTCACGTTTTGGTCTTTTGAAGAAGAAGGAGATGACACTATTCCAAATTTTGTCCTTTTCCTCATTTACAATTCAATTAATGTCATCCATGTCCATTCTCTTGGATTTTTGACATTTGGCATTATCTCGGCCGTCCATTTCCATCATCTCTCTAATCTTACAGCATGTGTCACAAGAGTACATGTTATAGGTGACTTTTTTCACATCACATGTCCTTTTACGGCACCCGATACTCAGTGCCTCGAAAAACATGCAAATTCTGACTATCTCGAAATTCGACGAAATTCGACGTGGTAGCTAGATTTTGCAAGACGATTCCAACGGTGAAGTCCATTTCGTCATCCGAGATCTAGAAAAATTCCGGTTTTGGCCAGAAATAGCGATTTTGCCCTTTAGAAAATTGGAATTTCTCGGGTCTTCTGGTATTCTTTGGTTGTTATTGGAAAGGTGTATATAGTTTGAGTTGCAGAAAGTATCCTTTTAATCTAGGTATTTATCAGCTACATAGCGGGAGGAGTTTGACAAATAAGCAAGCAACTACCAAGTGGATTGGTACCAGATATCTTAAGAAATTTAGGAACAATCCAACTTGGAGTGTTAGTGAGATGAAGGATGATTTGAAGGAGAGGTTTGGATTGATTTTTAGAAGGAGTATGTGTTAATAGGGAAGGGTTAAAGCATTACTTTTCATGGGGAACTTTAGAGAAGATATTCTTGCTAGTTGGAGTCTTACGTGTTAGAATTGAAAAGAGTTGATAGAGAGGGAACATTTGTGTGTAAGGCCCACCTTGACAGTAACTGTGTTTTTTGGAGATTGTATGTTGGGTTTTCTGCCATGAGAAAGAATTATTTAGTTGTTGACAGACTTGTATTTGGGTTAAATGGTGCATTTTTAAAGACAATGCTTGGAGTGTGTTTTCTTGCAACTATGGGAAGGGATTCAAACAACCAAATGTATCCCTCAGCATGGGTTGTAGTTGAAAGTGAGAATAAAGAGAAGTGGATGTGGTTCATGGGTTTTTTAATAACAAACTATGACATAATTGATGACTACAGATGGATAGTTATTAGTGATTAGCAAAAGGTAATGAAGTATGGACTAAATTTATATGTGTTTAATTTACTTTATTGTTATTTTTTTTATGGTATTAATGGTTTTTTTTTTTTTAGAAGGGACTTTGTAATGCTATTGCCCATCACATGCCTAATGTTGAACACATAAATTGTGCTCGGCGTGTATATGAAAATTGGAAGAAAAACTGGAAAGGTGATGAGTTTAAGGAGCTTTTTGCGGGCGGAATGTCTGACAAATGCAATTGACTACATTGAAGCATTGGGATAAACATAAGTGCAAAACGATGAAGCGTCGTCATTTTGTGAAAGACACTAAATTCTACAAGTCATTTTTTAGGTAGCAATGCAGCAAAATTCTTATGCTAACACATGATGTCAATTTGTTTAATTATCAATCTGCAAGTATGCAACCAATATAAATTATGTATGTGTAAACTGTATTTGCAGATGTACTTTAAAATGCAATGCAACTGATAATAATTTGTGTGAGGCCTTCATTAATGGAACAATTTGTAAGGCAAGGACAAAGCCACTTCTTGTAATGCTAGAAGACATTATAACATACCTCATGGAAAGGATGTTCAAGAAGTTGGCACTGACGAGTGATTCAAATGATGTATTATGCCCAAAAGTAAAGAAGAAATTGGAGAAACTGAAGGTTAAGTCCTCAAACTGCCACTAAAAACCTGCAACTTCCAACAAATTTCAAGTATCTTATGGTGATGATGTTTACTCAGTAGATATAAATGCAAGATCATGTAGTTGCAATGCATGGGATCTCACTGGCATTCCATGTAAACATGATATTACTAGCATTGGCTACATGAGGGAAGATCCAAAGGACTATGTTGATGATGTCTTTAAGAAATGGGCACACATAGATCACTATGTAATAGCTTTACATCCATTAAATGGCCCTCGAATGTGGCCTAAGAGTGAAGGGATCCCATTTAAACCTCCTCCTTATAAGATAATGCTAGGAAGACCTAAAAAAACAGAAGGAAAGATGCTGATGAGGAACCAAGAATAGCAAATAGATATAAGTTTTCAAGGAAATGTGTGAGACTGCAATGCAACAAGTGTTATTAGTATGGTCATAATAAAAGGAGTTGCCAAACAGTTCAAGCAGTGACAAAACCTCATGCAAAGGTAAAAATAATTTACATTAATATATGTATTTAGTTTTATAATTGCAATTCTAATACTTTTGCATCAATAACTTTGTAAAGAAAAACAGGGAGGCCTAGAAAATATCCCAAACAGTTGATTGATGAATCTACTCCCTCAACATCCAAGGTATGTACATTTTGATCTTAAAATAAGTTGATAGTTTGTGATTATCTCAATTCATTTCATGTTGTTTTTCTAACGCAAAAGGAAATCTAAAGAAGCTGACGAGCCTTCATCAATAGGCCAAGATCTATCAACTTCCCACTCGCCTCAATCAAATTCCCTAGATTTATCAAATTCCCAGCCTCTCTCAACATGTGAACCTGCAATACAGCCAAGAAGAACCAGAAGGTAGAGTGCAAGGAGTCGAATTTAGAGACTTCATCAACTGGCCAAAATCCATCAACATCCCAATCTCAATCAACTGCACTAACTCAAGATGCAAGGTTTGAACCTACAACACAACCAAAAATAACAAGAAGGCAAAGTGCAAGGAGTCAAACTAAAAGGTAATTAACCTATTTGGAAAGGAGTGCAAATCAAGGTGTGGGAATCTTTTATGGAAAAGCTACAGGAAATATTTATTCTTAGGTATGACCATATGACCTACTTTTTATGTCTTTATTTATTTTTCTGACACATGATACTTATTAATTTATTGCTTCTATGGATGTAGATGTACACTTCTCAAAATGTGGTGACTGTAAATAAGACAAACCACACATCTGGAACCCACAACCAAAAGGATCTAGCAGTGCAAAGGCCACCATTCATTGTGTCAGGGCCACATCATTCCCAAAGTGGTGTCAATGTTCAAACCAAACAAAGTAAGAGACTAAGTGTGTCACATGCTGCAAGTGGTCCCAAGAATGGAGCTACAACACATGTTGCCAATACTTCAAAGAATGGACTAAAATTGATAAAGGTTGTCTTGCTTTTTTTGATGCTTTTGTCTTTTGATGACTACCATATTTTGATGACTGTCATATGATGTGCAATCAATGTAAGGAAGTCACTTAGTTATTAGTAGACAAAGTCTTTAACTTATTTTGGTTAGTTGTGCAATGGTATATTGTATTATTGAATCCCAAAATATATGATGTTTTTTACATCAATACTTTATCCCATATTGTGTTGATTTGTTGTAATGTTGTTTAGCTTTTATGTCACATAGTTAAGGCACACATTATACACGATTTATCGGACAAAACATAAAAAGGCAGAAGGCAGAGAAGATTGGAATATTAGCACATCATTTTATATATAACAAATACTACAAATCAATTCTCATTCCCTCCCAAGTTCCCAAATGGAAACAATGTACCAAAATTCATCCCACACAACTCAAAGTAAATTCCCCACCCAACTATCTATCCTACTCAAAGTAAATTCTCAACCCAATTGTAACCAAGGATTGAAATTTCGGATATATCGGCCGATATATCGACGATATATCGGATATCGGTTTTTCGAAGCGATTTTTATCTGAAAAATCGTTCTGAACAAATCGTGAAAATCGGAAATATCGGCGATATTTCGCGATATATCGATATCGGACGAAATTTGGTAGAATTTCGGTGAAGTAGAACACTGCGGCGTGATTTGCTTCAAAATGCTCAGATATCGGAAATATCGATGGAAATATCGAGATATATCGGAAATATCGGTAAAATATCGGAGATATATCGGGATATATCGGAAATATATCAAAATGACCATATTTGCACCAAAATTAAATCCAACGGCTATAATTAAATTACAAATATATTTTGACCATCCAACGGTTATTTTGACCCAAAAAAAAATCTATAAATACCTCTAAAATCATTCAATTTGATCACAAATTCTCTATACCAATATCCAATCTTCATTTCACTCCAAAAAATTTTCTTTGTGATATCTCTTAAATAACTATATATTAGTTTAATATTTTAAATTAGTTAATTTAGTAATAATATATTAATAAATTAACATTTCATCTTCGTTAATTTTTTAAAATCCAAGTTATATATTATTTAATATCGTGTATGCATATTATAAATTTATAGTATTATATGAAGTTTTCATATTTTAAATTAGTTTAATTTAGTAATAATATATTAATAAATTAATTTTTCATGATAGTTAATATTTGAAACTAGCATGTGGATGAACCCCGAATTTCCTATCCATAGAGAAGTTGTAGATACAAGTCAAGACATTTATTCATGACATGTTCGATCTTATAATCAATATTATCGAAACACCATGTCTTGGTATGAGTATTGTCTTTACCAAAATTTGATATATCCATCAAATGTTGCAATTGAGTCACATCAATCTTCATTTTGATTTTAAAAACTCATTGCAATGTATATATTTGATTATTAATGTCATTTTTACACATTTTAAAAAGTATTTTTATGAATTTCAAAGTATTTTTGTTAATTTTCGATATATCGATATTCATAAAAAAATATCCACCGATATATCTCCGATATATCCGATATATCCATAAAATGCAAGTACCGATATATCCATCGAAACCGATATTTCCAACCTTGATTGTAACACCCTGAAAATACCCTAACGGTTTTATAACATGTTCAGTGTGTAAAATAAATTATATTATATTTTTCCGGCGTTTAAATGACTATAAACGAAAAATGATAAAAATCCAGAAATTTTACAAGAGCCAAATAAATTTAGTAAAAATGTCAAATGGGGACCCCGAGGGTCTAAATGAGAAGATGTAATGTTAAAAATGTGAATAAAATAAAATGAAAATTGAAGTAGTGAAATGAAGTGTTAAAATAGAAAAATTAGAAATGGGAGTGTGGAGTAGCCAAACATGGCCTTAGCCATGTAATGGGATTAAAGACCAATTTTGGTCTTAGAAAGCCATTTTCACATTTGGGTATTTCCGTTTTGAGAGAAAAAGTGTAACGCCCCAAAAATACACTAGAATTTTATAATGATTTTTATTATATGTATTCCGGGTATGAATTGAGCCAAACTTGGGTTTTTCCGGGAAAATTGATAAATTGTGAAAAGTGAAATGAGAATGTGAGCATATGAGTAAATATTATATGCTAAAATGAGAAATTGATTGAACCCGGAAATAAACCTAAGTGAAAAGAACAGAATTGGAAATTTGTAAAATGAGGACCTAAGGGTCAATTGATAGCTTAAATGCTAATGTGAAATAAAAGATAAATGAAAGTGAAATGAAAACCAATAAGTGAGAAAAATGCCAAAAATGAGAAATGGATTTAGTGAAGTGCCAAACATGGCCTTATAGTTGATAAGTGGTATTAGACCACATTTGGTCTTAGAAACCTCCCACAAGTGCCAAAAACGTTTTGGAGACAAGAGAGAGAGAGAGGAGCTAGGGTTTTGGGAAAATGTTGGAGATTTGTGTGAATTCCTCCATGTTTATGCAAGATCTTGCAAGGAGGAAGGAAGAAAGAAGCTAGGGCTTCAAGTGCAAAGTGATTTCAAGGTATTACATAAACCCTAGTTTTCTTTAAATGATATTTGGATTAGAAAAACCCTAATCCATCCATGGGTTTTGCTCATGGTTGTTTAGGATGGTATTTGGATGTCATTGGGAGTGATTCCCATGTTTTAGTTTGGGTTTTTGAGTGATATTTGGAGAAAATTGCAAAAATGAGCAAAGAAGTAAAACTGGGCAAATCGAGCCTTTACCGCAGCGAAGGCTGCCTCGCCGTGGCGAGGCCGAAGGCCAAATTGGCCCCCCCTTCAGCTACGCCGCAGAAAAGCGCTTCGCCGCTGCGTAGCAGTGCTACGCCACAGCAAAGGCATTGTTCATAGAGGCAAAATTTTCATATTTTTGTTCCGAAAGTCTCGTATTCGTACACCAATAGTGTAAGGACCTTAATAAATGATTAATAGAGGTTCAAATAAGAATGAAACTAAGTGAAAAACGTACCGTACCTCACTGCCTCGGAAATATTCGTTTAGTAAGACAATTATTCAACCACTAAGAGTGGAGAATTTGTATTTGACTAGGTACGAGTGAAGACTACAACCTGGCCTAGGACTAGTATCAAAAGAGACAAGGGATCGATAAATTGGTTTGTTGTTTGTTGTTTGTTCTCTGTTCTATGTCAGTTTGTTCTGGGTGACTCAATTCCCATTCAAGTTCTATTTGTGAAATATATATATATTGATTTGAATTACTAATATTCAGAATGTTTGTCAAATATCTGCATATACGCTTGTATTTGAACTATAAGTGAATTTACTGCATATGAGTAAATTGATTTGAAATGCATTACTGAATGACCAACATGTGAGGATTCTGACTGAATTCATCATAAAGGTAGCGAAGTATTTGTTCAATGTGAAATCACGTACTCAGGAATGACAAATAAAATGAGTTCACCAAGCTGAATACGTAAGTAAATGTTGACTTCTATAGTCATATGTGAGATTGTAATATTGATGAGTGCCTAAAACACTCGTATTACCATACGATGTCGGTCTTATGGTTTAGCAATTTTACGATTAAATCACGCGTTCCTATGGTCAGATGTCCCGGTTCTTGCATTTTGTGTGAGCCGAGGTGGAGCGGGCGGTTTAGGATCATTTTGGGCCGAGGGCGAGAAGTGTAGAAAGTTAGCAGGAACGTCGCGACGTCCCAACGTTGCGACGTCGGGTCAACGAGAGAGGAAGTCAACAAGCGGCAAACGTCGCGGCGTCCATGTGATTTCTCCATCCTGATCATTAAAAGCAAAGGGACGAGTGAGGTCGAAGAGCGTCACGAACAAGGGCACAGCGAGCGTAGCTGACTCAGATCAGCGGAGAAGAGACCTACTTTTGTATTTTCTTCTTTTCTGATGAAATTGTGGATGTTTTATAGTTGATTACGTGTGTACTTACGTCCAGTATGTTCTAGATTCATATGGGTTTGTTGAACCTGTCGCGGTGCGTGGATTAAAGATTTAGATTTTATATTATTCGGTTATTTATGACTTGTTAGTATTTGCTCACATATACGTGATTTATATACATGTGATGTATGGCCAACATTGGCATAGGATTTCTTTGGGTATCAGGATCGGCAGAGATGAAGGCATGGGGATGCGAATAAATGACCCTTGGTCAATTAAATTTTATAGAAATATCCTGATTCTAAGGGTGGCGATTAAGGTTAGCACATTTAAGAGTTTCAGAGTATTGGGTTAGGGTAGAGATACACTCAATCCTGCTAGTGAGATAGGCGGATACACCTCGAGAGAGGGTATCTCGTAGGCACGATCACCCCGTCATCAATGAGTCATGAATAGGCCCGAGATAGTAATTCTTCTAGGTAACAATCCATCAAAGTGGCGAGGGAGACATGGCCCTAGTCTCCACAACCTGATAGAGAATTACTAGAGATATAATTAGTTTAGAGTAATCCTCGTACATTAGTTAATTTGTCATTGAAACTACGTCGGATAATATTGAGGCTAAACTCATTAATCAACGCACTTTTCCCAGGTGGATCGATATCGAGTACTTAGGTACCTTGTATTGCGATACGGCCGTGCACTTGCGCACATGGGCGTATACATTTCACACATCACGCTTTCGGCCTATCAAGTTTTTAGCGTCGTTGCCGAGGAAAAGTTTAGTGTTGATATTGACAACAAGGCAATTAGATATTACTCTGGAATTTTTGTTTTTATTTTTTTTACAAGTGCTGGTAATTTGATCTTTATGTTTCGTGTGTGATTGCAGTAAAGGTTCTGAGTGAGGTGCATGCGAACACGGTCGAAATTTGAACTACATCAGTTTGATCTGGCGGAAGAACCTTACACCCGATTATCATAGGAAGCTGAGAACAGCATAGAATAGAAATCTAGCAATCATGCAGAACAATGAAGAGCACGATCTTGGCCATGAGCAAAACGAGCCACAATGGGAATAACGGTAGAAATCATGCACCCAGGCCGTTTATACAGCCAGTTGATCCATTCATGTTTCTAGAAGAGTTTGCCCTACCGCCTACAGTTGTTCAGACGGCTATCCGAAGACCACCTATTCAGGCAAACAACCGAGTTAAAGTCGGTAACCTTGCCAGAGGCTTAGGGACACCTGTTCATGGATTGCCCAATGAGAATCCGAGATATGCATTTGATGACTTTCTTGAAATTACGCGACACGATCGAAGTCTGATAGGGTCATTGAAGAGGCACTCGGGTTGAGATTGTTCCATCTCGCTGGGTGATGAGAGCCCGAGCATTGGTTGACAAGTCAACCACCATAATCCATTACTTATGGAGCGACTTAGTGCGAAGTTCTGACCAAGTTCTTCGCACTGCAAAAATTGCCTGTCGGTGCGAGAGATCAATACTTTTAGACCAGTAGAGGAGAGAACTGGCGAAGCATGGGATCGATTTCACGAACTATTGAGGTAGTGCCCACATCACAGACTAACCAGATGGATGCAAGTCCATACTTTCTATAATGAGTCGAGGAATCACGACTAAAGCATTGATTGATGCCTCTCGGTAGGAGGCGGTAATAGAAAGACCATGGACAAACATATGAAATCTTGGAAGATCGCGCTACTAATACGATCAATGATGGCTAGAGATGAATTACACCAGTGTAGGCCATAGGCGGCCTGAATACTTGAGGTTTTCCAGCAATCTAGTTACTCATGTTGCTGGCCCGGCCCTAAACGAGTTGACTAGGCGACAAGATGCGCGAATGCCGTACGAGACCGACCATGGGAGTTGTGTGAATTACGTGGAGGACTGACCTGGCGTCTGAAATGCGGTGGGAAGCCAAATAGTAGAAACTTGAGGCCCAGTATGTGTCGAGGTTTAATCAGAGTCAGCCATAGCAACAGGGTCAGTATGGGGGCAATAACTATCAGAACCAAAATCAAGGCTAAGGGTGGCATAATAATCAAAATAGTCAAAACAGTCAAGGTTATGGATGGAGGAACAATCAGAACAACATGCCACCACCCCGAGTGAGCGAACCACCTCCCGAGAAAAAGGTGGACTTAGAACAAGCCCTTGCGCAAATGCTTACCTCTCACACTACTTTTATGAATGAGACAAGAGCAAATATGCAGAACCGTACCACTTGATTGAGCAATCGAAGCTAGCACGGTTGAGAAACTTAGAATGCAGATGGGTTGAATGGCGATGCGTTGGCGGAAGGCAACATGGTTCATTGCCAGAACAATTCGGTGAAGCCACCACAGGAGAAGGGAAGAATGCGCAAGAATTTGTCACTGAGGAGTGGGAGAGAGTTGGAAATCACGAAGCCCACTGTTGTGATAAGAGAATTGGAAATTAAGTAAGACCGAGTTATCGGAGCGGATCTGAAGATGGCGGAGTCAGAATCACGAGGAAGCGGAGTTAATGATAATAAAGTTAGGAAAGAGACCGAAAAACAAACAAGAGCAGGATAGACACACCCTTACCAAAATTCCAGTATCCTCGAGAGGGTTGAAGAAAGGTAAGTTAGAGAAGCAGTTCGCAAATTTTCTTGACATCTTCAAGAAACTACATATTAATATACCCTTTATGGAGGCACTGGAGAACATGCCAAGTTACGTGAAATTCATGAAAAAAATCTTGGCAAATAAGAAGAAGTTGGAGGAATATGGGACCATCACCTTAACTGAGGAATGTAGTGCCATCCTGAAAAGCTTCCCAAAGCATGAGATCGGGTAGCTTTGCTATACCATTCTCTATAGGGAACCGGGTATCGGGAAAAGCCCTGTGTGACTTGGGAGCAAGCATCAACTTGATGCCGCTTTTGATGTTTAAAAGGCTTAAGTTAGGGGAACCAAAATCGACAAATATCAGTTTGCAACTTGCGGACAGGTCCTACCAACATCCTCGGGGTATAATCGAACATGTACTAGTAAAAGTTGGTAAATTCGTCCTTCCAACGAACTTCGTCATTCTGGACATAGAGGAAGATGACTCAGTTCCCATCATACTTGGTAGACCCTTCTGGCCGCCGGAAGGCGCCGTCGATGCGAAGGTGAGCTTAAATTGAGATTCCAAGGAGACAAGATCACTTTCCATGTATTCCAGCCCATGAAGCATCCAGATGATGATCCAAACGAAGATATCTCGGAACTTCACTACACAGAGATCTTGCAAGGCGACGCGAAAAACTTCCGAGATAAGCCTATTACTGCACAAAAAGACACCGAAAAGGTCAAGGGAATGAACGGAAGAATATTTCATCCACCTTGAACATTGGTTGTGAGCACTATAGGGAGATGCGTCAGCACTCCCAGTTTCTTCTAAGCAAATCGCACATTGAGATTCAGGGTTGTCGAGCTAACGACATTAAACAAAGCGCTTCTTGGGAGGCAACCTAAGCTTTTCTTAGAATTTTTCTCCTTCCATAGTTTAATTTTTATTGTGTGTTTTAAATTTTGGTTTGGTTTTCTGTCTCTTTCCGTAATCGGGATTTTCTTTTGGCTGTTTGTTTTCAGGGCCCGAGGTAGAACGTAATGTGGAGGATCTGCTCAAGAAACTCATTTCAGAAGTTAAAAGGGGTCAACAATTGTACTAGGGGGGTTTTTCTTATTCCTTAAAACCTGGTTGAAAATTTTTCATATTTTTTTTGTCTTCTCTGTCATGTCGCGACGTTGGATCCCAACGTCACGACGTTGCAACGTCGCGACGTCCCAACGTCGCGACGTCCCAACGTCGCGACCTCCCAACGTCGCGACGTCCCAACGTCATGACGTTGAAAGTTACACCCCCTGGAACGTCGCGACTTTGGATCCCAACGTCGCGACGTTAGATATATTGTTCTTTGGAACGTCGCGACGTTGAATCCATACGTCGCGATGTTGGATTTATAGCCCCCTGAAACGTCGAGACATTGGATCTCAAAGTCGCGACGTTGGAATATAGTCTCTCTGCCACGTCGCGACGTTGGCTACTCCACCTTAGGGAACGTCGCGACGTTGAGCCCGAACGTCGTGACGTTGCACCTGTTTTAGGTCAGAAGCCCTCTCATTTTTATCCTACCCTCACACATCCTTACCTGAAACCTACCGCACCTCCATCGTCGCCACCTCCGCCCACCACATCGCCTCTCCCCATTCTGCCTTAGTACCCACATCGGCCTCGCGCTGTCTCGGCGTCACCGCAGCTCGGTGGCTTTCGTTTGGTGCCACTTTACCCACCTCTGTCGACTCCCTATGAGTTTGGCGTCTGTGTGGCTCGGCCCGTCTGGTCCCTAGTGTTAGGTCTAGTTCGAGCCTGCGAGTACTTTAGGAGGCCCTAGGGGTGGTGTCCGTCTCCTTATCACCATCCTAGCCTGCGTTCCCATTGTGCACACTAGGTGCTCGACCTATTGTCTAGGTCGCTTGGGCTTGGCCTCCTTTCTGCCATTGGGCCCCGGTGCAACCTTTGGAGCTTAGGACATCTAGACCCACCCCTGCCCCTATGTCGGGTAAGCGGCAGAAATTGACCGCTAAACGGGGTCGGGCCAGTGAGGACCCGACTCCGAATTTCGACATCATGAAATTTGTCAATGAAGGTCCCGCCGATCGATTTGGTACCATATGTAAGAATCGGTCCTTCATCAAGGAAAAAGGCTTCCACCACCCCGACGATTTCTTTCGCAAGACCATTACGACTAAGGGATGGCGGGCGTTATGCCAACCACCTCGTCCGGTACGACGAGGTGTGGTAAATTCACATGACCTTGCCTTCCATGCCGTCAAAGATTAAGTGCGTGGTGTGTTGGTAGACTTCTCCGCGCAGTCTATCAACCAGTTCTATAATCTTGACTCGGTCCCCCCTGAGCCTTTTGATCGACTCTATGAGCGGCCAGACTACCCTGAGGTCATCCGGGTCTTAACCAACAGGCGAGGTGAGTGGAAGCTAAATAGTGAAGAGTGCAGCGGAGTGCGCCCCGAGCCCGAGCATTTGGCTTTATATTCCCCAAGATGCAGCATCACTTCATCAAGTCGCATCTCATTCCGACAAGAGCGTGTGTGAAGTAGTACTTGGCGTGCCACTGCTCGGCTCGCCATCATCGGGATATACCCTTTGATGTTGGGCAGGTTATCGAGGATGTCATCCTCCATAATCGGGACGCGAAAATGAACCTGGGGCACCCCTTTCTCATATACAGTCTATGCAAGCGAGCCGGGGTGCCCTTAGAGGACAATGAGGCGTGGATACACCCCATTAAAGCTATAATGGTCAAGCGTGATAAACCGAGTGTACCATGACCTGAGGGATTATACGACTCAGGCAATGAACCCTCGGACGAGGATGAGCTTCGAGAGTATCAGGATCGTTTTGACCTCCCAGTCGATCCCTAAGGAGACGGGCGTCATTCGCCTCACCCGCCCACCCCTCTGGCCCAGGCCTCGGAGGGGCCCCGTCAGCCCACCCCTGGCCTAGAGGACCGGTGCGCCCTCGCTGCAGCACGTGCCTTCCGGGACGAGACCCGGGGCACGAGTCCTCATTACCCGGGATATGGGGCCCTCCCCGTGACCGAGCATGCACAGGTCACACAGCCGATCGGTATTTATTCTCCGCGTCATTAGTCCCTCGAGGACCCATTTCGCCGTTTCTTGCTCTCCACCTTGCAGCGCCACCGTCGTAGTGACACGACCAATCACCAGGGAAGTTTCCTTCACCCTCACTTGTTCTTTTATAGCCAGTGGGGACACTGGTCACATCTGTTTGGGGGGGTGTGGGTGGTGATAGGATTTTTGTTCGGTTGGCATAGTTTTGTGATAGGTTATTTTTATTTTCGTATTCCTGCTTTAGTTTAGTTTAGTTTTCGTATTCCTGCTTTAGTTTAGTTTAGTTTATGTTTGTTTATTTTAGTATGCCGAGTCCTGTGTTTAGTTTTTTTTTTTTTTATGGTAGGTCATTTTACATTTAGTTGTTTTTTTTAGTCCTTTGGGGTCTCCAGTGTTAGGTTATGTTGAAGTTGAGTGTTTAGGTAGTGTGTGCGTGATGCCATGCTTGAGAGTCGAGGATAACTTTTGACCGAGTCCACTATCATCATGGAAAAACAGAGTATAACTCTAGAAAGGATTCGTATGGGTGTTAGATGCTCGGGAATTAGGTTGAATAGGTGGGGAGGCATAGGGAATCACCTGCAGGGATATTCGAAACTATTTCTCAATGAACTTTATCACACTCACACCTGAGATGACCTCTAAGGTATGCCTAGGTGCGGGCAGAGCTACTAGGTTCAGCAAACCACAGGAGTCTCTAAGCACCAAAGTAGGACACCTAGAAATAAAAGAAAGTTGCCTTGAGCCCCAGATGAAATATATATATATATATATATATATATATATATATATATATATATATATATATATATATATATATATATATATATATATATATATATATATATATATAATAAAATAAAAATAAAAATAAAAAGAGAAAAAGGAAAAAGATAATAAACATAGGAATATAATAAGTGGAATCTTCCAATCGGAATCCCGGGCACAGTCCGAGGGGCCTTTCAAAGCCCAATGCCCTAAGCCAACTAGCCAGGAGTCATTG
Organism: Tetrastigma voinierianum; assembly: GCA_016808115.1. Classification (NCBI taxonomy): domain Eukaryota; kingdom Viridiplantae; phylum Streptophyta; class Magnoliopsida; order Vitales; family Vitaceae; genus Tetrastigma; species Tetrastigma voinierianum. The sequence continues at coordinate 768,002 of JAEQBH010000984.1, forward strand.
ACTTCACTGCTCGTTATAGGGGACAGAAGATGGAAGTTTCCCACAGCTTACGGCCCTTAGGTTTAGTTGAGTGTTGGGGTGGCGTTAGAGAGCTGAATGCCGGTGCCCTTAACCAAGCGGTGGAAGTCACCCAGACTAATCCACACTACATATGAACCCTTCTGCATAAACTTACGGGCACTAGTTTTTGTTATGCGTAGGTATGTTGTGACTCTGACGGTTGTGTTGTTCTATCCTTCCGTAGTTAGATTCTCCTAACTAGGCGAGTTGAACTCAAGCTTGGGGGCGTCGGAACCTAGGTATACGCTAGAGGTCTTTTATTCAATGCACATAGGGTCCTTGGGAAAGGCTATTGAATGCCTCGGAGGTTGAGGCGCTTGTCAACTGCACCGAGTTCAAACGAATTCTTTTAAAGTCGAACTCCCTTGTGGATCCCCTGCAATTCGAATAAAAAGGCAAGTGTGTGAGTCGGTCCATTTTGATCCTTCGTCTATCAGCATGTGCATTACAATCCTAGTGTTAGGTTATAGTATGTAGGTTGTGTGTCCGATTTAGAGTCAGTTCTTGCTTGGGGACAAGCAAATAGACACAGGGGTGTGATGAGTGCACAAACACTCATGCCATACACGCGTCGGTCTTATGGTTTAAGCAATTTTCTGAGTTCATCGCATTTCTATAGTCCGATATCAGTTCTGCATTTTATTGTGAGCAGGCAGGCGGTTTAAGATCATTTTAAGCGAAGCAGTCACGAAGGGTTGGCGGGAGCGTCGCGATGTCGGCGTCGGCGTCGGTCCAGCGGAGAGGAAGTCAACAAGCGACCCAAGCGTCGCGTCTCAACGTCCGCGACATTGCAACGTCATAGCGTCGTGCGATTTCTCCATCACAATCATTAAAAGCAAAGGGACCCGGAATTTGGGGGATCGAAGAGCGTCTGCGAGCGAGGGCCGCGGAAGCGGGCGGCGGTGACCGGATCAACGGAGAAGAGACCTACTTTTGTATTTTCTTCTTTTCTGATGAAATTGTGGATGTTTTATAGATTGATTATGTGTGTACTTACGTCCAGTATGTTCTAGATTCATATCTAGGGTTTTGTTGAACCCTGTCACGATTGCATGGATTAAAGATTTGGATTTTATATTATTCAGTTATTTATGACTTGTTAGTATCTTCTCTATATCGAGATTCCCGCCTTTGCATGTGATGTATGTTAGCATTGGCATGATTTTGCTGGGTATCTGAGATCGAGAGATAGAGACGCCCGGGATGCGAGATAAAGTGACCTTGGTCAATTCGATTTTATAGAAATATCCCGATTAGAGGTGGCGATTAAAGTTAACACATTTAAGTGTTTGAATTATTGGGTTGGGGTAGAGATGCCTCAGCCCTGCTTGGAATAAGGCGGATACACCTCGAGAAATTATCTAGTAAAACCCCAGTCTTTGGAAATCATGATAAGGTCATGAATAGGCGAATAGTAATTCTTCTAGGTAATCCATCAAAAAGTGGCGGGAGACATAGCCTAGTCTCCACCTTCTGATAAATTACTAAGATAAATTAGTTAGAGTAATCTCATACATTAGTTAATTTGTCATTTCAAAAACTACGTCGAGATAATATTCAGGCTAAGCTCGATGGTGTGCACTTTTCCCCGTGGATCGATATCCGTACTTAGGTACACTATATTACTTGATACGACGCGTGCACTTGCGCAAATAGGCGTATACATTTCACACATCACGCTTTTGACCTATCAAATATCAAATGTGAAATCTCATTGCTACTGAATGACAAACATGACAGGATTCACCTACTGAATCTGTCGTGAATGTTGACTTCTATAGTCATATGTGAGATTGTAATAATTAATGTGGAATCACATTACTACCGAATGACAAACAGGGCAGGATTCACCAACTGAATCTGTCGTGAATGTTGACTCTATAGTCATATGTGAAAGCACAATCAAAAAGCGAAAAATGATATTAAAAAGTGTATTTGTATAAGTATCTTTTACATTACACTAGACATTGTATAAAGGCATTATTTTGATAAATGCATGATTTGTATTGAATGGAAATGGAAATGGGCGCATAGAATATGGCATGAAAATGCTTAGAGTATTGTTTTATCAATGCCCAGGTACCGAGTGATAGACAGTGATCAAAAGCGAACCCAAGGCAAGATCGAGAAATAATTATGAGTATGCTCCGACATTTGCATTTACTCCATCTTTTTGAACATTAATATTTTTAAAAACGATTTGAACTCTGAACATCTATTTTGTAAATCATTTTGAAAAGGCATGGAATGTCTTCATTGTAAATGCATTTTGTTAAATGTTATGAGCCTATTGAATTACATTGAATTTGTAAATGTTTATGGGCTTGCCCAAAATGAAGCTTGACTTAATTAAAGATTTGAGCAAAACGTTTATAGATAAAAATGTATTTGATAAATGGCCGGTGAGGCGTCACCGAGGTTTGGTCGAGGATCACGCCAACCCAGGGTAGGGTCGAGCCTCGAGGGGATCGCTCTGAGAAAGAGGCTAAGGGCTTGTGGAGAAGGGATATTGGTGATTTTTTTCCAAGTAACCAAGAGTTTGAGAGATCAAGAGGAAGAAGGATGATTGGTATTGAATAATCAAAAGATTAAAGGTATGGAAACCAAACCCTAACTTTTCTTTTCTTGTGTTAGGTTGATGAAAACCCCAAAATTTTTGGATAAAAGAGTTTGTATTGGTTGTAAACAAGTTTTGGGGGTTGCTCTAAGTTTTGTTTGGTTGTTTTGATTGGTTTTGATTAGTTTTGAGAAAATTTTATATAAAGGAAATGGTGATGTTTCAAAGGAGTTGCTGCTAAATGTTTTTCAAAAACTCTATTCTTGTTTTGGCTATAGGTTAAGTTATAATCACCCAAATGGAGTGATTCCAATTGGTAAAGAACTATAAGAGCTAGAGCTACAAATGTATGGAAGGTACCAGGAGCAAAATATAGCTCTAAGGCTCTTGAATATGGGTTTAAAGGTGAGTTTCGGGTAGCTCATGGGTATGCTCTGTTGTGGGTGTAGTTGTGGTGTTTTGGCCATAAGTTGAGTTTCACTCATCCAAATTTAGTGATTCAAAATTATAGATAAACTAGACTTCTAAGGGAATAATTTACTTGAAGGAAGTTTATGTAAATTGTAACCCCAAAGTTCCTAGAAATCTGTCAAAGTGGAGCTATGTGCAAATTCTGTTTTGCAAATTAGAGTAGTCTAGATGTAAAATGAAATAACTTGAGTTTTGGTGATCCAATTGGATGATTCCAATTGGAGAAGAAGACTTAGAACCATAGCTTCAAATGAGTGAAGGAACCATTACCAATTTATGGAGTTAAGACCCCATAAATCGAAAATAACGATGATTGTCTGATGAGTTGGGCATATCGACTAGTTTGGCATTGTCTGTAGCAGTTGGGTGATCCAAATGATATTATTCCAATTCCTACTGAAAATAGACTCATAGAGATATCATTTTATTGAAGGAAGCATGAGAAAAATATGGCTCATGTGTCCCTAAAAAATTTTTCAAGTGAATGAGTATTGGGTAGACATCAACCCTAACCAAAAATCCTAGAATGCACAACTGATTTTTCTTTCTTGGATTGTTCTTTAATTGTGATATATTTGTGATGGATTAGGGGTTGATGACGAGGAAGCTTGACCAAGAACGGGATTCCGAGGATAGGAATCGAAGAGTAACAACCTTTTTGAGTTTGTTCTTCAATCTATCTCTTGTTTCAAATTGGTGGAAGTTTTATCTACACTCTTCTTTCATTGTTTCAAAATTGATTGTGAAATATTATGAAATATTGAAATGATTTGTGATAAATTGCATATTGATTTGTTTTAAATTGATTTAAGACAACCGATTGTGAAATAAATTGCATATGAAAATTTGCATGAGTATTGAAAAATAAATTATTGTATCCAAATGTATATACACTATTGTAAATTATATTGAATGATTTGAAGGCCCTTAAAAGAATGTTAGCGAGATTAAAATTTGAGTTAAGGATAAGTGGTATACCAATAAGAATTGAATTAAACGATGCACTTGCAGAATGTAATAAAGTGTCACTCGATCCATAGCCCGACAGGATAGTATCGGTAGTGTTCACGAAATTGATTTTTAATAACCGGAGTCAACAGCCGCGGGACGTGCGTGTTATAAAAACCGTTTTATATCGGCTATATTTGACCCCGGACCGTCTTAGGTGATTAGATTATCTGTGCATGAAAGCATAGGTTAAATTTGATAAGACGAGTGATAATAGATTAGAAGATTTGCATGATTTGTGATTTGAATGATTTAGTGCATTATAACTTGAAATGACCAAAGAATTATAATTGAATGTAAATGAAATGAATATATATATATATATATATATATATATATATATATATATATATATATTTTATCTTACGTGGTCATTGGAAAAATGTACAAAAAAGCATTGTTTTATAAGCATTGCATGAATTGTTTAAACTAAAATGAAGAAAGAATTGTATAGAATAAAACAGCATGAAAATGTTTGCGTTGTTTTGTCGTGCGCAAGTATCGGTGAACATGCGAGGACAAAAACCGCGGGATTTCAGAGTCGACGTCGAGGCTCACGGTGTTGAGTAAAGATCCGACCATGCATTCATGAAATGGATTTGACCATTTTGTATAAACTCTGATTTTATTTTGTAAATGTTTTGATATTGAAAACTCTGATATATTTTGTAAATTATCTTATTGAAAATGGCATATAATGTCATATTGTACAAATGTGGGATTTATCCCAAAATGATGGGTCTACCACAAATGTTTTGATGCATAATATTATATATTCTATAGTATACGGAAAAAAAACGTATTTGTATTCGTATCGATAGTACTGGACTTTACATTTATTTTGATATCAGAGCTACAATTAAATTGTTATAAAAATAAAAAGGGGTGTTACACCAACTATCCTACTCCAAATAAATTCCCCACCCAACAAAATTATGGCAACATCAATGTGCCATAACTACCAATCCCACCCACCAAACTTGTCAACAAAACTGCCAAAAACACACAACAAAACACACACTTCCAAATCATTTCCATTTATTCTCCATCTTCATAAACTTCTCTACGACATCTTGTTTCCTAGTACATTCTCGCATCAGTCCTCAATGTCTTCTTTTCCTTCTTCAGTGCTTTCCTCTTTGATTTTTCTTCCTCCAACGAATTCAAGTATTCATTTAATTGAACCTCTAAAACCTCACACCTGGTTGTCAACCCCTCAGTGACCAATTTAACATCTTCAAGCTCACGCCGCATTGCCCATATGCTGTCATTTTGAACCAAATCCAGCCATTTGAAAAATCCACAATCCTTTCCTTTCACCTTCCAATAGGAACACCTTTAGAATCTCTTCCCTAGGTGCTTCTTCATATTGGATTTATACAAATTTGTATAAATTTCATGCATGGAAACAAGGCCCTTTCCCACATCAGAAACCCTAGATGCTTAAAAACTCTCAGTACCTATTGATGCAGACATTTCAATTTTTTTTTTCTTTGTTAGGGTTAGATCGAAGAGGATTAAAGAGAAGAAGGGTTAGGGTTTCAGCTATGGTTAGGTTAGGCTTAGGGTTGGATCTGAAAGAGAAAAAAGAAAGAGGAGAAGAGAAAGATGAAAGAGAATGAGAGAAAGCAAATTAGGGTTCAGTCAAAAGAGAAGAAGGTGAGAAAGAAAATTAGGATGGATCTTTTTAATTATTTTGGGGGGGAAAAAGAAAGATAAGAACGATGTCGTTTCCCACTGAAACACATCGTTCTTGTTCAAAAATTTTGCTAATGGTGTCATGTCATTAAAATGTCTACATGTCAACACACATGTCCTGTAACGCCCCGAAATATACCCTAGTCGTTTTCGACATGTTTAGGGTATTTTGTAGGCATAAATTGAAGTCTTCGTAAGTTAAATGCAAAAAATGGAAAATTTAGATGCAGAGATTTATAATAAGCCAAGGAGTAAATTAGTCATTTACCACTTGAGGACTTAAGTGTCATAAGATGAAAAGAGGGGATGCCAAAGTATAAAATTTAATAAGTGGGATTGAAATAAGAGAGAAATAAGGGGCTAAATTAGAATATGGCATAAGTTGCTTTGCAAAAAGAAAGGAGTCTAAGGACCTAAATGCAAAAATGAAAACTTAAAACAAAAAAATGGGTTTTCTTGTTTTGGCTGGCATGGCCTTAACAAAACATGGATAAGAGCAAAAAATTTGGTCTCATTTTGGAGGACAAGCGGAGTCGAGGAGAGAGGGAGAGGAAGAGAGAAGAAAGGGAGAGAGAAGGGAGAGAAGAAAGGAAGAAGGAAGAGGAAAGAGAAGAAGATCGATAGGTATGTTTTTCAACTTGGGATCCAAGTGTATTGTGATTTCCCTATGGCCTTGGTTTGGAGGAATTGTGTTCCTCCTTGTCTAGGTTTGTGGAAAGATCACACAAACCCCTTAAATTGAGGTTAGAAGGTAAAACTGAATGGTAGAAAAACATGGAATCCTCCCTTTGAGGTTGGATTTACGGTTTAATTGCAAAGTAAAGGGGTTGGGTTAAACCAAACCCTAACAAATTCTTGTATTTGGTTTATGTATGGGTTATTACCCATATTAGAGTGGGTTTGAGAGTAATTCATGATGGATTTTTGAAATAAGATAGAAGTAATGAAGAGGAATTAAGTAGCAAAGAGGTCATAAGAGATATATGAAATGGTTTTGATGTGTGTTTGAAGTGTAGAGATGATTGGGTATCAAAATATGGAAAAATGGGTGAAAAACCGCAACGTTACAGGCAATTTCAGTGGCGTAATGCCAGTCACGCCCCTAAGCCGTGCCGGTACACTTTAGTTCTGGTCATTTTGGCAGGTGTCTGAGGTACATGTTAGACGTGTACTGGTACACCCTATTCTCCTGTTTCGACCAGTTTTCGTATTTTAGCCATAACTTTCTCATTTCTTATCCGATTTGAGTGATTCAAGTGGCCAATTAAAATAGACTTCAAGGAGAATCAAACATATATAAATAGATACCTTCTAATTCTGACTCTAAGTGGCCCAAAAATTCACTCAAAGTGGGGCCATGTGCAAGCCCGATTCTGCATCGGTTGATCATAGAGTAGTCCGAGTTGTTTCGGACGTATCTTGAGTTTCGGAGCTCCGATTTGGGTGATTCCAGTTGGAGGAGAACCCTTAGCACCTTAACTTTAAATGAGTACAAAGAACCAGTGTCAAATATGGAGACAAGGCACTAGAAAATGAATATTGCAAACTGTTCCTCGGGTAAACTCGGTAAACCGACTAGTTGGCATGAAAATGCCATAACTTTAGTTTGGATAATCCGATTGAAATGATTCCAATTTCTAAGTAAAGTAGACTCATAGAGGAATAAGAATGAGACTAAGTAAAAAAAAAATGTACCATTTTCTTAGCCTCGGCAAGGACCGCTTTGCCTCGCGATATTCATTAGTATGATTTGGCAATCATAAGAGTGAATAAATTGTATTTGACTAGGTGCGGGTGAAGACGATAACCTGACCTAGGATTGACATCGAGAAAGAAACGGAATCGATAATTGGTTTGTTCTATACTTGTTCTTTATTCTAGTTTGTTCTTATTCGTTCCTTATTTTCATATTGTTCTCTATTTGTGAAATATTCATATATATTGATTTGAATCATTGTTATTCGAACTGTTTGCCAAATATATGCATGTATGCAGTATTTAGTATCAAAGTGAATTTATTGCATAAAAAGTAAATTGATTTTTGAAGCGTATTATTGAATGACCAACATGGCGGAGATTCACTTAACTAAATTCGTCATGGTAACACACTATTTAATAATGCGAAATCAACATTAACTACTTGAGACTAATGAGCGTGGCCCGAGTTATATTTGAATGTCGTGAATGTTGACTTCTATAGTCGTGAGACGATGTGTATTGAAGCGCGAAATCCATTACTCTTGAATGTGAAACGGGGCTTGAGATTCACCAAATTTGAATCACATCGTGAAGGGTAATTATAGTCATGTGAGGCGGTAATAGTGAATGTGAAACACATTACTCTTGAATGACAAACGGCGGGATTCTGGCCCAAGTCTGGCCGTGGATGTCGAATTCTATAGTTATATGTGGAATCACAAGCTAGAACAACGAAGCGATGGGTATTGAAAGTGTATTTGTATAAGTATCTTTACACATTACAGCGATATTGTATGAGAGCATTATTTTGATAAAATGCATGATTTATATAGACGAAAATGGAATCTGTGAAGGCGTATAGAACCACTAAGCATGAAAATGCTTAGGCGTATTATTTATTTTTATCAATGCAGTGCCCAAGTGATAGACATCGAAGCGAGACCGAGATCGGAGCTCGAGTCATAGAGAAGGAATTACGAGGTATGCTCAGTCACATACGACTACTCCGTTTCTTTCGAGACATTAACATTTTGTAAAACAGTTTGAACTCTGGATCATTATTTTTGTAAAGGCATTTTGTTAAATGTAAACGTTATGAATCTTTTGTTAATTGTAAATGTTTTATGGGCTTGCCAAAATGAATTGCTTCCGCGAAATTACAAAATTTAAAATGAATAAAATAAGCCAAATGTTTTGATAAGATAATTGGAAATGTCGGAGTAAACCGGGCTCCGGCTTGGATCCGCCAATCGGTCCAGTGAGTTAGTGTGACTCTTTTGAAAACTAGATTTAAATAAAGAAATTAGCTAAAATGATTTGATTAATGGCTTTAAACGAGCGTCCCCGGGGTTTCGATTCCGACTGCCGCCCGACCCGGGCTCGGGCCAGGGCTCGGGGTCGCCACGGCTTTGTGTGTGTCGAGCTGGGTTTGAGCGGTTCTACAAAGTGATTTTGAAATTGTTTGAAAATGATTTCGAAATTGTTTATGACATGCATTGCATTTGCATATAAAGGATAATATGACTCTGACGCGGATCTTGTGGGTCTTAATAGGACAAACATGAGTGGTATAAGTCCCCTTAGGGTCGAGGGTGGCCAAGGGAGAGTGTATAGAGATTGTCCCCCGTAATCTGAGTATGAATTTTTGGGAGATTTGATTGAGTTGTCCTTCAGGGAGTTTGATGTGATATTGAGGATGGACTGGTTATCCCGACACCGAGCTATAGTCGATTGTAGAATGAAAAGAGTGACCTTAAGGACACCAAATGACAATGAGGTTATTTTCATCGGCGAGAGGCCGAATCACCTCTCTAATGTTATATCCGCAACAGTTGCGAGAAAAATGGTGCAAAAAGGATGTGAAGACTATTTAGCTTATGTGATTGATACGGTAAAGGCAAGGCCTAGTGTATCGATATCTGATTAGTGACTTTCGGATGTGTTTTGGAAGAGTTACGGGATTTCCCCATAGGGAGATTGAGTTTGCTATCGACGTTGTACCAGGTGCCACACCGGCATCCATTACACCGTATAGAATGGCTCCACTTGAGCTAAAGGAATTGAAATTGTAGTTGCAAGAACTACTAGAAAAAAAAGGGTTTATTCGACCAAGTGTATCACCGTGGGGAGCTCCTGTGCTTTTTGTCAAGAAGAAAGATGGTACACTTCGGCTATGTGTTGATTATGAACCGAACAAGTTGGCCAAGTAAGAGCAAAGTATCCGTTACCCCGAGGTGATAATTGTTCGACCAATTGAAAGGTGCAAGTATCTTTTCGAAGATTGACTTGAGATCTGGGTATCATCAGTTGAAAATTAAAGATGCCAATGTGCATAAGAAGGCGTTTAGAACATGATATCGACATTATGAGTTCCTTGTAATGCCGTTTGGTTTGACCAATGCTCCAGCGGCTTTCATGGACTTAATGAATCGTGTTTTTCGACTGTATGTGGATCAGTTTGTTGTAGTGTTCATAGACGACATTCTTGTGTATTCGAAAGATCGGGAAAGTCATGACACACACCTTCGGGTAGTGTTGGAGACTCTGAGAAAAGAGCAGTTGTATGCGAAACTCAGCAAGTGTGAATTTTGGTTGGTAAGTGTGTCCTTTACAGGGCACATTGTATCGAGAAAGAAGGAATCCGAGGAGTGGATCAAGAAAATAGAAGTGATTGTCGAGATGGAAGCCACGAGAAATGTGACGAAGTACGTAGTTTCTGGGATTTATGAGTTACTACAGAGAAGATTTGTTAAGGGGTTCTACATGATTGCGGCCCTAGATGGCAGAGATTGCTCGAGAAAATGTAAAGTTTGAATAGAGTGAGAAAAATGTCAAGGAAGTTTCGAAAAGCTAAAAGCATTCTTAGCAGAGGCTCAGGTGCTTACTCGTAGGCCTGCGAGTAAAAAGAATATGTGATCTATAGTGATGCTTCACTAAATGGACTGGATGTGTCCTAATGCAAGGGGGTGAGTGTGGTAGCCTATGCTTCAAGACGGCTAAAGCCGCGCAGAAAAGACTACCCCGCATGATTTAAATTGGCCGCCAAATTGTATTTGCGTTGAAAATTTGGAGACATTATTTGTATGGAGAAAAGTGTTTCATTTACACTGATCATAAGAGTCTTAAGTATTTGCCCTCACAACGAGAGCTTAACTTGAGACAACGGAGATGGATGAAATTGATAAAAGATTATGACCGCATACTGATTATCACTCCTGAAAGGCCACGTAGTGGCCGATGCTTCGGAAGTGTAAAGACGCTGCAAACGCTTTCGAGCATTAAATGCCAATTTGTCATTATCGTATTTGGCGGGTGCAAGAGTGGGCGTAATTGATAGCGAGACCGAATTTGTTGAATCGAGTGCTAGAGGCACAAAAGAAAGATGAGAAAATTTCTGCCATAATAGATCAGATTAGAGATAGTAAAGAAACTGAGTTCACAGTGAATGAAAATGGAGTATTATATTATAAGGATCGGGTTTGAAAATTCGATGATGATGAATTAAGGAAAGCCATACTTGAAGAGGCACATGGTGGATCTTTTGCTATCCATCCCGATAGCACAAAGATGTACCAAGATTTGAAAACAAGCCATTCGTGGTCCCGAATGAAAAGAGATGTATCGTAATTTGTAACCAAGTGTTCGTGTGTCAAAGAGTAAAGGGCAAGAGCATCAAGTTCCTCTCGATTATCGGGCAGCCATCGTATCACCGCAGCGGAAATGGGAATTTAATAACCATGGACTTTGTGGTCGGGTTACCATTGACAGGAGAAGCATGACTCCGCCTTAGGTCATAGTGGACCGATCACCAAGTCACCACTTACTGGTGCTGAGAACCGACCATTCGCCGATGCCACAGAGTCAGATATCAAGTGAAATAGTTCGGCTACACGGATTCCTCGTATCCATTATATCAGACCGAGATCCGAGGTTTACTTCGAGATTTTCGCTGGGGGAAAAATTGCAAGAGGTCATGAGCACTCTGATCGAATTTCGCATCGCTCCACCCACGTGACTGATGGACAATCGTAGAGTGATCCGCATTCCTCGTGGAAGATATGTTAAGGAGTCAGGCGATCGACCATGAGGGAAGTCGATCGACATATCCCTTCGTCAATTGTTTGTGTACAACAACAGCTTCCAATCAAGTATTGAATGGCGCCGCACGAGGCTCTACATGAAGAAAATGTAGAACACCGCTGCGGTCGGACTCGAATTGAGTTAAAGAAAAAGTGATTGGCCCCGATTTGATACAAGATACTGAGGAAAAAGTTAAAATGATTAGAGAGAAATTAAAAGTGGCCACCCATTACAGGTCACGATACCGACATGAAGAGAAAGGATATTCGAGATGAAGCTCATGGAAAAAGTGTTTTTAAAAGTATCGCCTCGAAGAAGGTGTGATGATCCTAAAAAGTCGGTTCTAGATTTATCGCCCATATGAGGTAATCGAAAAAGTGGGTCCATTGGCAATACCATTTGGCTTTACCTCCGGACTTGGAAAAGATCCATAATGTTTCCATGTGTCCATGCTACGGAGGTACCGTTCAGACCCATCACATGTAGTCTCTTCGAAGACAATTGAGCTTAAACCGGATTTGACATATGAAGAAGAGCCAGTAGAGATTTTGGCTCGTGAAGGAAAGAACTACGGAACGTAAGAAGATTCCGCTATCAAAGTGTTGTGGAGAAACCACAAGACCTAAGAAGCCACTGGGAGTAGTGAAGAACCAGATGCGCAGTTAAAGATCCGCAAATCGAAGCTTAATTCAAGGTAAATTTCGAGGACTAAATTTTCTTGGGCTGAGAATTGTAATGCTCTTTAAATATAAATTCTAGTCGTTACTATGTTTAGGGTATTTTATAGGCATAAATTGAAGTCTTCGTAAGTTAAATGCGAAAAATGGAAAATTTAGATACCCGGAATTTATAATAAGTCAAGGGTAAATTAGTCATTTACCACTTGAGGACTTAAGTGTCATAAGATGAAAAGAGGGGATGCCAAAGTATAAATTTTAATAAGTGGGATTGAAATAAGAGAGAAAAATGAGGGCTAAATTAGAATATGGTGATAAGTTGCTTTGGTAAAAAGAAAGGAGTCTAAGGACCTAAATGCAAAAATGAAAAAACTTAAAACAAAAATGGGTTTTCTTGTTTTAAACAAATACGCCTTAACAAAACATGAAATAAGAGCAGTGGTCCTTCATTTTGAGGACCAAACCGTAGATGCAGAGAGGGGAGAGGAAAAGAGAGAAGAAGAGAGAGGAGTAAGAAGAGGGAAGAAGCAAGGAGCAGGGAGGAAGGCTAAGATCAATACAGATGTTTTCAACTTGGGATCAAGTGTATTGTGATTTCCTAAGGCCTTGGTTTGGAGAATTGTTCCTCCTTGTCTAGGGTTTTGTGGAAAGATCACACAAACCCTTAAATTGTTGAGGTTAAGAGGGTAAAACCCCAAATGGTAGAAAACATGGAATCCCTCCCTTTCTGAGGTTGGATTTACTTCGCTTAATTGCAAAGTAAAGGGATCGGTTAAACCAAACCCTAAACAAATTCTTGTATTTGGTTTATGTATGGGTTATTACCATATTAGAGTGGGTTATTTGAGAGTAATTCATGAAGGATTTTGAAATAAGATAAGTAATGAAAGAGGAATTGAGTAGCAAAGAGGTCAAGTAAGAGATATATGGAATGGTTTTGTAATGTGCTTGAAGGTGAGATGATCGGGTATCAAAATATGGAAAATGGGGTGAAAAACACACATTCGGGCAATTCGATGACATGTACCGTACACCCTGAACCTATACCGGTACACTTTGGGTTCCTGTCATTTTTGGTTAAGGTGTACCTAAGACATTGTTGGGATGTGTACCTAAGACACCCTATTCTCCTCAAGCTTCGACCGGGGCTGATTAGCCAAGGCAAACTTTCTCATTTCTTATCCGATTTGAGTTATCTGGCTATGGCCAATTAAAATAGACTTCAAGGAGAATCAAACATATATAAATAGATACCTTCTAATTATGACTCTAAGTGGCCCAAAAATTCACTCAAAGTGGGGCCATGTGCAAGCCACCTCACGGGCTGACATAGAGTAAATCGAAATGCTTCTTGACGTATTCAAGTTCCGGTGTTCCCATTTGGGTGGATTCCAATTTCTGGAGGAGAACCCTTAGCACCTTATCTTTAAATGAGTACAAAGAACCGTTGTCAAATATGGAGACAAGGCACTGAAAAAATGAATATTGCAAACTGTTCCTTCTGCAAACTCCTGGTGAACCGACTAGTTATATGAAAAAATTCCATAACTTTAGTTTGGATAATCCGATTGGAATGATTCCAATTTCTAAGTAAAGTAGACTCATAGAGGAATAAGAATTAGACTAAGTAAAAAAAATGTATCGTACCTCGCCGCCTCCGCAAAGTTTTGCTTTGCCTCGACGATATTCATTTAGTATGATTATTTGCTTAATCACTAAGAGTGAATAAATTGTATTTGACTAGGTGCGGGTGAAGACGATAACCCTGACCTAGACTGACAATAGAAAGAACGAAACGATAATTGGTTTGTTCTATACTTGTTCTTTATTCTAGTTTGTTCTATTCGTTCCTTATTTTCATATTGTTCTCTATTTCCAGAAATATTCATATATATTGATTTGAATCATTGTTAGTTCAAACTGCTTGTCAACATATGCATGTATGCGTAGTATTTGAACTGTAAGTGAATTTACTGCATAAAAGTAAATTGATTTCGAAACAAACGTATTATTGAACGACCAACAACATGACGATCTCACCAATCACCGTCATGAAGGTAACCCTATTTGTTCACGCGGAATCACATTGCTATCACGATGTGACATGACAGGATTCACCAACTAAATCTGTCGTGAATGTCGACTTCTTTAGTCATATGTGAGAAGGTAATATTGAACGCGAAATCACATTACTAATGCGACGACAAATGTGACATGATTCACCAACTCAATCGCTGCGGAAGGTTGAATTCTATAGTCATATGTGAGATTCAGATATTAATCGTGAAACCACACACACGACGACAAACAAAGGGATCTACCAACTCGACCGTCAGGATGTCGAATTTATAGTTATATGTGGAATCACAAACCGAACAACTAAACGATGGTATTGAAAAGTGTATTTGTATAAGTATCTTGCATTACACTGATATTGTATAAAGGCATTATTTGATAAATGCATGATTTATATGAACAAAATGGAATACAGAATCGTATAGAACCACTACATGAAAATGCTTAGCGCATTGTTTTTATCAACGCTACAGTGCATCGAAGTGATAGACACTACAAGACCCAAGATCGAGGAGCCAGAGTCATAGAGAAGGAATTACGAGTATGTCTGGCCACATGCATTACCTTACTCTTTCGAACATTAACATTTTGTAAAATGCTTGAACTCCTGATCATTATTTTTGTAAAGGCATTTTGTTAAATGTAAACGTTTATGAATCTTGTTACTGTAAATGTTTTATGGGCTTGCCAAAATGAATTGCTTCGCTTAAATTACAAAATTTAAAATGAATAAAATAAGCCAAATGTTTTGATAAGATAATTGGAAATGCTCTGAGTAAACCGGGCTTCGCTCGATCCTCTTAACCGGGTCGAGTCGGAGATTCGGGTCGCGACTCTTTTGAAAACTAAGATTTAATAAAGCGTTAACTAAAAGGATTTGATTAATGGCTTTAAACGAGCGTCCCCGGGGTTTCGATTCGGACTCGCCGACCAGGTCGAACCGGGCTCGAGGGTCGCCACATGTCCGCCACATCAACATACAATATGGCACTTAATGCCACTTTCCTAAGAGATGCTAACGAATGATAAATCGGGGAAGAAGTCCAAAGTACTTGGTTTGTTTTGTCTATTTTTAAAGTTTATAAACTCATAAGTTTAGGATTTTATTGGTCAATAAGCTAATTGAAAACTATGTTATGGGGTCTTTATTTCAATTTATCTGAAAAATTAGGAATGAAAGACCTGAAACCAAGGTCATGTCCAACGATTTAAAAGATATTTAATAAAGATGAAAAAATATTTGATAAAGATTCAACAAATCTTAACTATTATCTCGGTAAACCTTGGATACACGGCTGGGCCTAACATATGGTAATATCCTAGGTTTACTGAGATCATACCTAAGGTTTGTTATACCATTTATTAAATATTTTGCTCTCTTTAACAAATATTTTTTAAATCAAGGGATGTGGACTTGGTTTCAGGTCTTTTGATCCTAATTTTCTAAATAAATTATCATTGAGGAAAAAAATTCTTATGATGTGGACCATGTTCCATTTATCAAAATTGTAAATGTGATTTCAATTTTGTGTTTAATTATTTTTTATAAATTTGATTTTTTTGGTTTTTTTTTTTTTTTTTGGTCAGACATATTTACCATGTCAAACATCAGAAGGCCTGAAAGAAGTAAGAGAAAAGGAACTAATGGAATTAATGGGTGATGGACAAGGACTGAGGATGCCATCTGATAGAATATGATTGGGTTTAAAAAATAGGCGCGCAGGCCCGCTCACCAAACCCAAGAAGTAGGCAAGCTCGGTGAAGCTCCAAGGCTCTTAGCACCGGCCCAAAACAAAGCTCACCCATTCGCCCCCCTGCGGCTACTAACACCTGGATAGCCTACAGGCCCATATGCCTCAGAATCAAATCGAATCTCACTAGCAAGGGAAGTATGATAATTCTCAATAACTACTCCCTAATTATCCCTTATTAATCTAACAACGATAAGGACAAAAAATCCCCCATCCAATGAGAAAGAATCCTTATCACCATCCAATTGGGAAAAACATATAATATAAATACCAGGCCACCCCACCAGTGAAAGGTACGCGAAACATTCGCCCTCTAGCTAGTCGATCTTTTCTCTCTATAGGAAAGAACTAACTTAGGCATCGGAGCGGCAACGGGCGAGCCCCCGCCGATCCTCTTTCTTTCTTGTTCTTGCAGGGGAGCGCAGCATCCAAAGCCAAATTAAGCGGCCCGGCATCGACATTCCAAGCTTCGCCTGATCTCAACGCTCCAGCCCGCTTCAAGTGAAAAGGCATCACTGGGCCATACGTCCCTGTGGGAACGACGCCTTTACAAATAAAGCTGATCTCGCAACCGATGGTATCAACTCTAATACAAGCAGAGCCACGCCCAATCCTCCCGTGGATGCAAGACCAGCCAGTGGGTGGATACTGACCCCTCGTGCACACAGACAATGCAGCCAACACGCACGAGGTGGAGGCACCCGCCTCACCAACTAACGCTGATAGGAGTTAGGAGCCAACTCACCAGGCAAATGCAACGCCCCTCGAGCCGACTGCACCCAGAAGGCCATAGCATTACCACTCCCTCTAGGAAGCAGAAGCCACACCTCGGCGCCCTCCTTGGGAGGCGGCTATTCAGCTGAGCCGTGGGGCAAGGACTTCACCCAGCTCCCCCCGTGAGAGGAGCGCAGCAATATCGGGAGTGGCACCGGAAAACGATGAGCGCACTTTCTCAGCGAATAGGGGAGCACCATGGGAACAAAGAGGTTCAAGGGTATCCAATGTGAGCTCAAATTTCCACATTGAAGGAAGTCACAGCGTCGAGCACCGACCTACGATACCCCCTCGTGCAAATCGGAAATATCGCTCATAGCCGAGGTGTTATACTTCCCTTCCGACCAAGTTGTTCCGATACGCAAATAAAGGTATCTGATGGAACGGCGATCCCGTCACCATCTAACACCTATAAGAACCAAATGGAACTCGCACTCCGATATCAAGACTCGTACGCGCAGCCTCTCTACTATCACACTAAAAGGTCTTGCCACAGTCTTGGTTTCAATAGGCTTCACCTGCCTCAGTCTCCTCATTTAGAGAGCTCTCCATCGCCTTCGTCTCTCACTTCATTGGAGCCAGAACATACAGGAAGCCGAGTTACCACCTGCTAACCATAAAGCAAAGCCCGCAAGAAAGCCTGAGGTCTTATATCCAGAGGTTAATGCCAAGTCCTTGAAGGTAGATGTACCGGACGAGAAGTTCGCTATCACCGCATTTATCACTAGGCTAGGAGTTTAGTCAAAAGATTTGATGTTTTCCATCTCAAAGCATCCTCAGGCGAACATGGCCGAGGTGCTCGCTAAAGCGGAGAAGTGCATTAACGGCGAAGAAGCCCTTACATCTAAGAGAGGAAGCTCTTCAACAACCCATAAGGAGAAAAGCAGGACTGACAAGCAACGGGAGCGAAGCCCTAGGAAACAAATAAATCGAGAGAGATCTCCTAGGAGGGACAGGCAACGATCCTCGAAGAGGCGAGGAAGCATTAGAGACCTCCCGACCACCTCACTCGAGCCACTAATCCAGATTTTGGCCCTGCTGGTTCACCCCGACCCACAAAGATCACTGTGTCTCAGACGAAGGCAAGACGAAAAGTTCCTAAGATGGCCATCCTAGATGAGGACTGACCCTACCGAAAGAGATAACATCAAGTACTGTGAGTTCCATAGGGACCACGGGCATCGAAAGGACGATTGCATACAGCTCAGGAAGGAAATAGAATACTTGATTCAACGGGGATATCTTCGCCGCTACATAGCCTCCTGAAGGTCAGGATCAAGCGCAGCCACCACCACTCCGGCGGCCAACCCCAACCAGCACCAACAGCCCTCGGGAAATCCATGATCTCGTGGAGGATTCTGGCAGTGAGGCGGAGAGTCCACTCTCCGCTTAGGAAGGCTCATTTGCGTAGCATCAAGTCAGGAGAGGTAATGGAAGTGCAAGCAGTATCCAAACTGCCTCGACTCGACACTACCATAACATTCTCAGATTCAGACCTGAAGGGATGTCAACACCCCCACGACGATCCTTTGGTGATAAGGGCATTTGTGGCAAGCAAAACAATCCACCGGGTCCTTGTCGACAATGGGAGTCAAATTCTCGACATCATCTCGCTGGGCCACCTTTGATAAGACGGGCATCGAGAGGAGAAGCTTCAACCAACAAGACTCCACCTTACGCAGGATTCTCTAGAGAGAAAGTGCTACCTTTAGGTCAATACAAAATTAGTGCTACTTCGAGACCCCATGCCAACAATTCCTGGGCAGCCGAGGTTTCTCATAGTAGATGCCCCCTCTGCTTATAACATGTTATTAGGTAGACCCTCTCTCAACGCCATAAAAGTCATCCCCTCCGCTTACCACATGATGATCAAGTTTCCTACCACAAACGGAGTAGGAATGGTTTGAGGTGACCAGCGCGTGGCCAGGGAGTGTTACTCGGCATCCATGAGGCAAAAAGAGGATGACAACATATACGTGGACGAGCTCGACATGCGCGACGAGGTAAACACCCAACCTGAGCCCTAGGAAGAGCTGGAGTCGGTACAATTGGACGATAACCTTGAACACCTCGCCTACATCGGGCTCTTGTAAGCTGGGGCGGAAGACCCGGAAGACCTCGTAGGCCCTCACCCACTTCAAAATGTAACAAGGATGTTTTCACATGGTGCCAGGAGGAGGCGGGAGGGATCACCCCGCCAACAATCACTACGATCGAACGCACCGGTCCTTCAAACCGATCAAGCAAAAAAGAAGGAGTTTCGCTCCAGAAAGACAAAAAGTGATTAATGAGGAGGTCGACAAGCTCTTACAGGCAGGGGCGATCAAAGAAGGGTACTGAACGGTCACAACGCCGTACTTCACAAAAAGCAAATCCAAACGCGCCGTGACGACTTCATCGACGCCAATCGAGCACATGCTCTAAAGATAGTTTCCCTCACCGGATCGACCTTACAGTAGATGCCACAGCCGACCATGAACTTCCTCGCCTTTATGGATGCTTCTTTCTCCCGTTACAACTAGATCGTGACGCATCCAACGACTCAAGAGAGAAGACCTCATTCGTCACAGGGCAAGGGACCTATTGCTACCGGGTAATGCCTTTCGGACTGAAAAACGCAGGAGCTACCTACCAAAGATTGGTGAACAGGATGTTCCAAAGGCACATAGGGGCATCCATGGAGGTATATATAGACGACATGTTGGTAAAATCAACTACGGCCGAGCTCCATATAACTCATCCTGCCGAGGTATCTGCATCCCGAAGAGTACAACATGAAGTTGAATCCAAATGCTAAATGCGCTTCGAGTCTCAAATTAAAAATTCTGGTTTTATAGTCAACAACCGAGGAATAGAGGCAAACCCTGACAAGATAAAAGCTGTGCTCGACATGCCGTCACCATCGAGCATAATAGAAGTCCAACGCCTTACTGGAAGGATAGCAGCGCTAAGCCGTTTTGTATCCAGGGCCAGCGATAAATGTCAGCCCTTCTTCTAGATTCTGAAAAAAGCTTTCCAATGGGATGCACACTGCGAAGAAGCATTCGCTTCAAGTGTATTCGAGCACCCCCCCCCACTCTAGTAAGTCCTCCGAGGGAGAGCCCCCACCCCGCACCGCGCTTCAAATTTCTCAACCAACGCCGTCCTGATCAAAGACAAAGATCGAAAGTGCAGCAAATCTAATCCACTATCATATACCGAAGTTCCGAGAGGAACAGAGAGAGGTATCCAAAATGGAGAACCGATCCCGCATTAATAACCACGTTCGAAAACTCCGCCTTACTTCCAAGCATACCATCGAAATCCCGTAATACCCGATGAAGCAGTGTGTCGACAAACCAAAGACTCCTGAAGATTGATGAAGTGGGCCATATAGCTGGAGCGAGTTCGACATCGATAAACCAAAAACAACAATAATAAAAGGGATTATCTGGGCAGATTTCTCGTCATGAATCACCTCGACGGAGTTTGCCAAGGCGTCAAACAACGCCCGACCTCCCGCTTGGAAGCCGCCCGTAGACGAGGCCGCCAATGCCTGGCGGAAAGTGGTGTCGCCACTCGAATTCCTCCGTAAGGAATAGATATCGAGTATGTGCTCAAATTTGGGTTTCAAGCCTCCAACAACGAGGCCGAGTATGAGGCCGTCATAGCTGGACTCAACCTCGCCCATTCAATGGAAGTCGATCAGCTAGAGGTGTGCAGCAACTCCCAATTGGTAGTAAAGCAAATAGAAGACACCTACGAGGCCAAGGACAAAAAAATGATCCTATATCTTAAAAAGGTACGGGAATTACTGAGGAAGTTCGTACTAGTTGAGTTCAGACACATACCGAGGGCAGAAAATTCACGAGCGGATGCCTTAGCAAAACTGGCGACAGCCTCCCAAGAAGACCTCAACAAACTGATGATCGTCGAGCACCTTTCAAAGCCCTCCGTGGATCTCAGCAGCGAAGAGGTCTCCCCTGTCATGTTCGAGCCGAGCTAGATGGACCCCATTTGGGACTACTTAATAGAAGGACTACTGTCAAACGACCTAAAAGAGGCATCAAAACTTAGACTCCAGGTCTCTCCTTCACTATTCATCTGTGGGGCCCCTTTATAAGCGAGGTTTTTTCTACACCCATCCCTCAAGGCATCATAGTGGGGAGACGCCTAACCACATACCGAGGGAAGTACATGTAGCGTGTGTGGAAATCACATCGGAGCCAAGACCGCGGCGTGAAAAAGTCTTACGGCAGGGATACTACTGGCCCACAATGCTCAAAGACGCTACAGAACTAGTCAGGAAATGCAAAGTTTGTCAGGAGCACACAAAAATCTCTCACCTCCCATCTGAGCCACTGACTTCAGTTACAAGCCCATGGCCATTTCAGCAGTGGGGACTAGACATATTGGGACCTTTGCCCCTTGAAAAGGGCCAATGCAAGTTTATCGTCGTAGCAGTGGATTATTTCACCAAATGGGCCGAAGCCGAGCCTTTAGCTACCATCACGGAACAAAAGGTACGTAACTTCATTTGGCGTGCCATAATATGTAGGTTTGGTATCCCAAAGGCCCCCGTGTGTCCGACAATGGAAGCACCCGACAATCCTAAGTTCAGTGGATTTCTCGCTTCTGCCTTGGACTTCAAGAACAACTACTCCCAAATCTAGCTCATCCGCAATCTAACTAGACAGTCAAGTCACCACGTAACCCCAAAGATTGAAGACCAAGTTGGAAGATCTAAAAGGAAAATGGGTAGAGCACCTCCCCGAGGTGTTGTGGGAATACAGAACTACACGCAAGTCAACAACTCAGGAAACCCCATTCGCTCTAGCCTTTGGTACCGAGGCGGTAGCCCCTATTGAGATCGGATTAAAATCCCTAAGGATTGAATTGGCAAGCGTGGAACATAACGAAGAGGCTCTCCGCCTAAACCTAGACTCTAGGATGAAAAAGCTGATTAGTCCAAACGCATAAAAGACTAACAAAGGAAGACAAGAAGGTACTTCATGACCAAAGGGTCAAACCCATGAGTTACAAGCCCGGGCGACTTTCAGTCTTTAAAAAAGCTTCTACCGCGAAAAACTGGCTACATGGAAAACTAGGCCCAATCGAAGGCTCCCTATATCGTGTCTCGCATCGTCAAACCGGGTAATTACGAACTCCAAACGGAAAAAAAAGAAGTAAATTTCTACCCTTACTCGGAATGTCGAGCACCCCAAGCTTTTATCAATGTAATTCTCGGATTGTAATATTTAATAAAGTATCATTAGCTTTAAGACAATGCTATGTTTTTGTTGATTGTTTTTATTTAATATCCTTAAGTGGATAAAACAAAAAGAGGCGCATGTAATGGCTGTAATACCCGAGAAAATTACACACTTCAGAGTACACAGATACATGCTTCAAAAAAGAGAATATTGTTCTTTATTCCAATAAAAGTACAATCAATTACAATCAACAGTGCCATCCCTTACATCTCGGAAATAAACAGTACAAGCATTTCCCTCAAAAAAAAAAAAAAAAAAAAAAGAAATCTCAAGAAAGAGAAAGAGAGAGGGAAAGAGAGGAAGAGAGAGTGCGAAAGATAAGGAAAAAGACAAGGAAAAGGAGAAGAAAGAAGAGAAAGAGAAGAAGAGAGAGCGAGAACGAGAAGGAAAAGGAGAAGGAAAAGGAGAAGAAAGAAGAGAAAGAGAAAGAAGAAAGGGAAGAAGAGGAGAAAATAGAGAAAGCGGTACTAAAAGTTCTTCTTTAAGTACACCGCCCTCTCCGGATGCATTCCCTAGCACAGTTCTGTTATCGGACGGGGCTAGGGAATAACACGACTCCCATAAAGGGGGAAATGGGGAAAAAAACAACTCCTACAAATAGAGGGCCATTAGAACCAAACGCCCATCCCAGATTCCAGTGCATTCCCCCGTGAAGACGGCCAAGCCTCGACGCTCTTATCACGCAAGCAGTATTCCAGCTACGCCCCAAAAGGAAGAAGGTCTCGAAGGACGAGCCCATCAGAGGAGTAACAATCTCTATAAGTGAGGTAGGAGCACTCGGGAAATCGCGGCAACTCTGGCTCCGATTCCTCCACGCACCGTCTAATTCCTCCTCAGAAATCAGCATTAAAGATGCCCGCATCTTTCCAAGAAGTGGAAGTCAAATCGACCGCACTTAGCGCTGCTCAAGAGCCTGACCGCCTCAACTAAGGCTCCAGAGCCAAGGAGCAAGTTCACCAGCAAGACAGCCCACGGAGCCTCGCAGCTCGGCTTGAAGAGCCCAACCCGGTCAACTAAGGCCTGCAGCCCAGAGCAAGTTCACCAGCAGATAGCCCACTCTGAGCCTCGCAGCCGCTTGAAGAGCTCGACCAGCCAACTAAGGCCTGTCATCCTAAGAGCCAGCTTCAACTCGTAGATTAGCCCACTCTGAGCCTCCCCCTCCCTCTTCCCGCGACTCGGGCTTTGGAAAGCTCGACCGTTCAACTAAGGCCTGCAGCTCAGGAGTGTCTCAGCCTCAAGGAGCTGAGCCTACTGAGCCTCAACCCGCCGCTTTCCTCAGCGGCTCGGTTTTAAGAAGCTCAGCGCTCCGGCTAAGGCCTGGTAGCCCGGGAGGCGAGTTCATTTCGGGCATATTAGCCCGCGGGCCTCGGCTCGGTTTAAGCTTCATTTGCTTTCAGTAAGGCTGGTAGCCCAGGAGCAAGTTCAGCTCAGGTAGATTAGCCCACGGAGCCTTAGTGGCTCAATTTTGAAGAGCTGTTGCTCGGCTAAGATCTAGTAGCCCGGGGAAGCGAAGTTCGGCTCGGCGAATTAGCCCGCAGGCCTCGATTATGGCTCGGTTTTGAAGAGCTTTCATTGCTCGATTAAGGCCTAGTAGCCCGAATTTGGAGCCCTCAATTTTGCCCCTCAACGCTTGCATTTTATCCTATGGGTGTCACACTCACCCATCGTTCTCCTCTCTTACCATTAGGGCCCTTTTTAGGCTTGAGATGCGTCTCTAAGCCTCGGATGGGCTTGTATGTGGTCCGTTGAGTGCGTATGTAGTTCACTTTAGAGTGTCATCATGGCTTATTTTTTTTTATTTATTGGCATCGTTCTATAGGAAGCAAGTGGGGCCCCCTCGAGGTTTTAGCTCAATCAAAGTTTATTAGAGTATGTCAAATTCGGAGCATAGGCTGGTTTTTGATCATATCTCCCCTTGTCAGAACTCGGAAATTGTTCATTGTTTGTTTTGTTGGATTTCTTATTTGCAGGAGGTTTACATTTAAATTCATAATTTTTTTCAACCGTTTTGACTAATCGTGGCCCAGTTCATCGAGCCCGTCGTATACAACATTGTTATTTTGGGTGATTTTGGTGAGCACTCCTCCTTGTTTTCGATCATATCTCCCTCATCGGACGGAATGGTGCACCATTTTTATAGTCTCCTTATTCTTTAGGGAACATTCTATCAAAATTTCATAATTTTCCTCAGCCGGATGGGCTGGTTGGCATACGGACCTAGCTCGGTTAGTCGGGCCGGCTTGTGTGGGCGCTGTTTTTTTTGTGATTTTGGAGCCCAAATCCTATATGGTTCGGGTCCATAAGCTCCAGATCGACCATGGGCAGTATTGTGGGTCCATTTTGGGCCTTGGCTTAAGTTACATGCAGCCCACCATGAATCCATATGGATACTTGGTGGTGAAGCAAGCTGAAAACTTAAGATATTCAGCTTGCATGGAAAATGAGGAGAGGGAGTTAATGGAAGCTGTTTTCGAGATTGATTGGGCTCTTTTCAAAGCTTGAAGGTGGAAAACACCAGGTAGGCTCAGAAGAAGCTGGTGGGGAATCAGTACAAAAAGGAGAAAAGATCAAAGTGGAAGGGACCTTTGGAGGGACACTTTTCCAGACTCAAACGCACGTTTACGATTCTGCTTGGATGCTTGGCTTGGTTTCTTTTCTGCGTTTTGTGGAAGAGGTAAGAAATAGACCTGGCTCCACTCTATTCTTTAAGAAATTCTGATCAAATTTGAGTTTCTCCCTCAACCATTTAGGCCAGGTTTTTCACTCTCATGCGTGAGGCTAGGTTTAACGGTTTCTCTTTGGGTGAGTCGGGTTTTAGAACAGCGGTTTGTTTTGGTTGGTTCTCACTCATCTGAGCTGAGAATCGATCACCGTTTGTTTTGTTAGATTCCTAACTCTTTTAGGAAGGTTCTGGAAAATTTTGAGAGCCTCTCTCAACGAGATGGACTGGTTGGGAAACCAGATCAGTCGGTTCAATTAGGTTAGGTTTGCAGGAACGGCAGTTTGGGTAGTTCGGTTTGTTTTGGTTGGTTCTCACTCATCCGAGCTGAGAATTGATCACCATTTGTTTAGTTAGATTCCTGACTCTTTTAGGAAATTTCCGGAAAATTTTGAGAGCCTCTCTCAACGAGATGGATTGGTTGGGAAACCAGATCAGTCAGTTGGTCAGGTTAGGTTGCGGGCAGCGGTTTGGGTGGATTTAATTTGTTTTGTGGTTCTCCTCATCCCAGTTGAGAATCGATCACCGTTTGTTTTTAGATTCCTTAATCTTTTGGGAAGGTTATGGAAAATTTTGAGAGCCTCTCGGCGAGATGGACTGGTTAGGAAACCAGATCAGTCGGTTCATTTAGGTTAGGTTTGCAGGAACGGCAGTTTGGGTAGTTTGGTTTGTTTTTGTTGGTTCTCACTCATCCGAGCTGAGAATCGATCACCGTTTGTTTTGTTAGATTCCTGACTCTTTTAGGAAGGTTCTGGAAAATTTTTAGAGCCTCTCTCAACGAGATGGACTGGTTGGGAAACCAGATCAGTCAGTTCATTTAGGTTAGGTTTGCGGGGAACGGTTTGTTAGTTTGGTTTGTTTTGGTTGGTTCTCACTCATCCGAAATTTGAGAATCGGTCACCGTTTGTTTTTAGGGTTCCTGGCGCTCTTTTAGGAAGGTTCTGAAAAAATTTTAGAGCTTCTATCAAAGTTGACTGGTTGGGAAACCAGACCGGCCGGTTCATGAGGTTCGGTTGCGAGACGAGTTTAAGGTGGATTTGCGTTATTTGTGTTGGTTCTTGGTCATTCGGAGTCAGAATTGCACTCTATTTGTCTTTTTGAATTCCTGACTTTGTAAGGATGGTTCTGAAATTTTTTGAAATCTTTTCTCAACCGTCTGGATTGGTTGGGAAAACGAACCAGCCGGTTCATTAGGTTCGGTTTGCTGGAATGGCAGT
This sequence comes from Tetrastigma voinierianum, assembly GCA_016808115.1. Classification (NCBI taxonomy): domain Eukaryota; kingdom Viridiplantae; phylum Streptophyta; class Magnoliopsida; order Vitales; family Vitaceae; genus Tetrastigma; species Tetrastigma voinierianum. The sequence goes on from JAEQBH010000984.1 coordinate 794,040, forward strand.
TTGGGTAGTTTGCGTTATTTGTGTTGATTCTTGGTCATTCGGAGTCGAAATTGCACTCTGTTTGTCTTGTTAGATTCCTGACTCTGTGAGAAAAGTTCTGACAAGTTTGAGATCTTTTCTCAACAATCTATACAGGTTGGGAAACCGAACCCGGCCCGGTTCGACAGGTTAGGTTTTCGAAATAGCGGTTTAGGTACTTTTGCTTTGTTTATATTAGTTTTTGGTCATTCGTAGTCAGAATTGCACTCCGTTTGTTTGTTGGATTCCTGACTCTGTGAGGAATTTTCTAACAAAGTTTCAGAATTTTTCTCAATAGTTTGGACTTGTTGAGAACCGATTCAACCGGTTGTGCAAGACAGCTCATGGGCAGCCCCCTATTTTAGCATGTTTCAGTCTCGAATCTATCATGGCGTGCTCTTAGTTGCCCCAAGGAACCTGTAGGCTGCCTTTAGGGTTTGAGTTCAGTTTCGGTTTGAACAAAGTGGGGTAGTGGGCAATGTGGGATTGGTATGTATGGTTTGGTTTGTGGGATTTTAAAGGGAATGTGTGCTAAAGTAAGCAAACCACTTACCTCCTTTCAGCCTGCTTCCTTTCTTTTGGTATGGGATCCAATATTTGGTTTTAAATGCATGATGTATGATGTATTGACGCACACCTATTCGCTATGCATGGCTAGGGACCTCGAATTTTGAAAATGCTTAGTCGTTGAAAGTATTTGTATTCATATGCGCACATGGTGTTTGGATTTTGACATTTGTGATGCATTTGAGCCTTTCTTGACCTCTTATCTTGCCTTGGCTAGGGACACAGTATGTGCCTTTAATTTTGGGTAATGAATTTCACATGGATGCTTTGTGTTTGGGTGTCATGCACGCTTGCTATGTTTATTAGCTAACCTCTTATCTGCGACGCTTAGTGAGGACCCGCAGTAGCTATTTACCCTTTTGGTTGAGTGTTTTTAAGCATGCTAGATACGATTAGGTTGGTCTGATCTAAGTTGTATGTTTAGCCCTAGGAGACTATCGTCGTGACCAATATGCTCCTACATGCCAATTCACTAGTAGAGGCCAGGGTTCGGACCTGGGGGTGCTACCTCATATGAGGTACCTTTAGATGGAGTGTCGACCCCGGGACCCGAAATCTAGTTTTTCGCGGGCCAGAAAGCTTTTTCCATACTAGAGTCATTGGGGTTTATTGTTATTACTTGGTTTTCTACTTTATAAATAACAGCAAAGTAAGTGGCGACTCGAAAAGCGTCGCCCTCGAGGGCGGATTTTCAAAACTGAAAATCAACCCACATTTTCTTTTCATTTTACATTTTCCTTCCATTTAAAAAGCGAGTCGCCCACGGCTAGTGGATCGATGGGGTCCACACCAGGTCTAAGTTCAGGTCGGGCGAGATTAGCCCGCGGGCCTCAGCGACTGAGTTTTGAAGAGCTCATTTGCTCGGCTAAGGCCTGGTAGCCCGAGCAAGGATTCGACCGGACACATTGGCCTGAAGCCTCGCGGCTCGGTTTTGACTCATTTGCTCAGCTAAGGCTGGTAGCCCGGGGAGCAAGTTGCTTCGAGGCGGCGGATTGGCCCACGGGCCTCGATAGCTCGAGTTTTGGAGAGCTCATTGCTCGGCTATAGCCTAGTAGCCCGGGGCAAGTTTAGCTCGGTCAGATTAGCCAAGGGAACTGTGGCTCGAGTTTGAAAAGCCATTTGCTTTGTTAAGGCTGGTAGCCTGGGGATCAAGTTCGGCTCGGGCGGATTAGCCACGGAGCCTCGGTAGCTCGGTTTGAAGGCTTGACTACTCGACTAGGGCTGGTAGCCCAGGGGCAAGTTCGGCTCGGGGGCGGATTAGCCCGCGGGCCCTCGGCGACTCGATTTTTGAAGAGCTGTTGCTCGAGCTAAGGCTGTAGCCCGGGACAAGTTCGGTCACTCAGACGGATTAGCCGCAGACCTTAGCGGCTCAATTTTGAAGAGCTCGGCTGCTGGCCCCAAGACCCGGTGGCCTAGGGCAGTTCGACTCACGGGTAGATTAGCCCACGGGCCTCGTGACTCGGTTTTACGAAAGTTATTTGCTTTCGGTGGAGTCACGTAGCGAGAGCAAGTTAGGGTGGGAATGATTAGCCCTGAGCCTGGCGACTCGGTTTTGAAGAGCTCGACTGCTCAGTAGGCTGGTAGCCCGAAGCGAGTTCAGCTGAGGCATTAGCCGGGCCTCGGCGGTTCGGTTTGGGAAACTCGGCACCGCCGGCTAAGGCTGTGGCCCGGGAGTAAGTTTAACTCGGGCGAGATTAGCCCGCGGGCCTCGGTGGCTGGAGTTTTGAAGAGCTCGGCCTTTCAGCTAAAGCCTGGTGGCCACAGGAGCGGCGAGTTCAGCTCAGGCCCCCAGATTAGCCCTACGGGCCTCGTAGCTCGGTTTTGAAGAGCTTGACTACTCATTTAGACACGGTAGCCCGGAGAGCGAAGTTATTTGAGGCGGATTAGCCCACGGGCCTCGGCGACTCAATACGAAGAGCTCGGAGTGCTCAGCTAAGGCTGGTAGCCCGGGGCGAGTTCGGCTGAGGCCAGTTAGCCAGCGGAGCCTCATTGGCTCGGTTTTGAAGGCTTCGATTGCTAAGCTGGGCACAGTTACCCGGGGCAGGTTCGGCTCGGGAAGGTGCCGCCCGGGCCTCAATGGCTCGGAGTTTTGAGAAGCTGGCTGCTCGGCTAAGGCTGGTAGCCGAGCAAGTTCGGCTCCAAGCCTTGATTAGCGCACGGGCCTCGGCGGCTCAGGTTTTGAAGAGCTCGGCTTCAGCCCAAGAGCTGTGCTTACGGGAGTAAGACTCCGGGTCAAGCCCAGTTAGCCGCAGACCTCGCGGCTTAGTTTTGAAAAGCAGGCGCTCAAGCCCAGGCTGGTAGCCCGGGAAGCGAGAGTTCGACTCGAGTGATTAGCCCTGAGCCTCGGCGGCTCGGTTTGAAGAGCTGTTGCTCGGCCCCCAAGGCTGGTAGCCGGGAGCAGGCTCATTTCGAGACGGGTCTTGAAGGCCTCGTGACTCGGTTTGAAAGCTCATTTGCTTAACAGGCTGGTAGCTTAGGAGCCGAGTTCGGTTGATGATTAGCCCTCGGAGCTCGTGACCCTAGTTCTGAGGAACTGTTGCTCGGACAAAGGCCATATGTATCGATCCAAGTCGGTTGGGGGAAAGAAGCGACATCGAGGAAAAGTTACAAAAGCGATGAGATAGAAAATGGGGTATTCATTGAGAACGGCATTGCATATATCCGGGGTTCGAAGCCCAACAACAAAAAAAAAATGCAAAATTATACATAGGAGTTCAGACGTCATGCGCAAAAGTAGGACGAGGAGGCGAAAGAAGAGTGGGCCTCCCAATAGGGTGTTTAGCTCTCGAACGTTCGGCGGAAAGGACTCTTAGCCTCCTCGTCACTAGGGATGTCAAAGTTAAGGTCCAAGCCCGGGTAGGCATTAGCGACCTTCCTCTTGAAAGCAAGCCATCTAGAAGCCCATTGAGTGTAGAGCGCCGTCCACCAGGCTTCGTTATAGCTCGAGTCCCTACGAGCGACCCGAGTTTCCACGCCTCACGAAGGTCCCTCATGACCTGGCACTCCTCGGTCAGGCGTTCGATAGAGATCACAGCCTCAAAAGCTTCACGACGGGCTCCATCTAGCAGCGTTGCTTTATTACGCAGCTCATCTCTAGCAGCACGCAACTCTACCCGAGTTACCGCGGCTCGTTACGGGATGATTGCGGCTCGTCGTGACTACGAAGCTTTCGGTCTGGGCGACTGCGACGTCAGAGCCACCACCGGATCATCTGGTAGCGCAACGGCGGAGTCCTTTGACCTCGGCTCGTCTCGGCTACTCTTAAGCCATCTTGAGCCTTTTCTTCCCTACACTCAGCCCGCGCTCACTCCATCGTGGTATGCTTCAAGTCGGATTTGAGCTTCACGGCCTCCTCCGTCATATTTTGCATCGACCTCGCCGGTTCGGCTCGCTCGAGAGGTAAGCGACCACTCGCCTTGAGCAGACTCTAGCGGCTTTGACGTGACCTCGTTCGGTTGTGCTTTCCAAACTCTTGAATCGGTAAGCAACTGCTTGACGCCCGACATAAAGTCGACCGCGACGACTCGAACTGAGATTCAGCGAAACCTGTGAGACACGGGGAACTTACAAGGCGACCCTGCGGAAGATAGAGCGAGAGCTTCCTCAACGAGGCAAGGCTGCGGACCTCTTAAGGTGAAATCCCTGAGAATGGATGAGGCCGCGCGGTATAAGCAACATTGGAGGCGAGAATCCGATTTCCATCGGCTCCGGGCGCTTCTCCCCCGGCTCTTCCTCTCTCGGGAGGGGCTGCGCTCCGCGGGGACTCCAAGCGGTATGGGGCCTGCCCTCGACGGAGAGCTCGACCCTCCCTGAGGAATCTTTGGCCTTTGCAGCAGAACCGGAAGCCCAGACTGCGGGCATGGAGTCCTAGGAACTCGGCCGGAGCGCGACCTTGCCTAACCCTTGGACATGGGTAGAGGTGATGGAAGGAGGCGTCCCCCCCAGGCTTCGGGACTTTACCCCAGGCCGGACGGCCCTTCTCAAGGGAGTCCAGAGTTTTCCGCTTCACACTCCGAGACCTCTGGGACAACGTCTCCACCCGAGCCAGAAGCTCCCCCTTGGTGGGCTTGACAACGGGAGGCCCATCGTGAGAGAACTTCACAACGGATAGGGGTGAAGGCCTCAAAGTAGCAAGGCGGGAGTGATTCGTGCCACAGTAGGCTGAGCTAAAATCAACAAAATTTATATACACCTAAGTTCCTCACTCACTGCTGAGTAGTCAAGCTCACTGCTTGATTATGGTAAGTCTAGAGATTCGAACACGGGGATGGGTTTCATCCTAGAAATATTGGTTGCATAGTGCACGAAGGTAAGGCTTTCTATTTGGACTTTTTGGATTTGTGTTTCAAAAACAGTGGGAATGGTTTGAAAACTGATAATTGTAAAAACTGAAAGTTAAAGGTGAAAAAGTTAACTTTGAAGATTTAGGTCACTAACTTGGTAAGTTAGGGCAAAAAAGTGTCCTCGGGTTTTATCCTCGCGTTATGACATGCAACCTATAGTCCATGGCATAACCGGATCTATGTTTAACTAGCAAACCTCACCTTGAAACAACTCTGTTTGAGTCAATCACAATTAACATGCGGTTATGGCCCCTTTCTTGTTTAAAACCCTAACATTTAATATCATCTCGGAAGGCTCGTAAAGACCATCCTAATGAACCCGCAGTGCATCTAGCGATAAGTATGCCGTAATCACGAAAAGCATGGAGAGTATTGGCCCGAATCGATAACGCATTAAATGCTATCTGACCTAATTTGAAACCCTAACATATAAATATCATTTTAGAGGCTCGTGAAGACCATCTAAAGAATCCGCGGTACCTCTCCACTTGAATATCTGCTGGATCCTAAAACATGGAGAGTATTGGCCAAATTAATGACATTCAATGTTATGCAACCCTATTTTTGAGAAGATAAGGGCCATAAAATACAATACGTGTGGCTTTTTTTAATCACCAGAGACCCGGTAGCGTATGCCGCGCTAGCTAGCTTCCTTCCTCTTCAAAGAAAGGAGGCAGCCAAGCATCTCTTGAGTTGGCCATCCTGAGAGGGGTGTTCCTAACTTGTAGAAAGTGAGAGAAAGAGGAGAGAAGAGAAAAAAACAAAACCTAATTAGAAATATAAGACTTTATTTACAAAGTAAGAAAACTTACAAAAAAATCTTCTCTCCCCCCCGAATTGTTGCTTTGGGTTACAAAACAAGAGGGGTTTATATAGACCACCTGATACATGAAAATACTAAAAACCTATCAACTTGGCTAAGTTAAAGAATGATAAGTAATACACCAAGTTTGGAGTCGGTTTGGCATTAATTAAAACATGAGGCATTAAATTTCGCTAAGTGAAGAATTTAAGCTAACTAGCGAAATCTGTCGCGAAAATAGGAAATTTCGCTAAAGCAGTTAATTTAAGCTAGCTGCAAAAATTTAAGCTAAACTAGCGAAATTGTAGTGAATAAGCGAAATCATGTATTTTAGCTAAAAGCGATTACTTACATGGCTTAGGTGTCATCTAGCGAAATTGTCATTTCCCCATTTGAACTTACAAATATTTAGCTCAAACTGCGAGAATTTTACGCAAGTTTAGCGAAATTTTTCGCAAGTTTAAGCGAATTTACGGGTTCTGCTCTTGCCTCACATACCATCAACATCGAATTTTCTTCACTTTGCCTTTGTTTTCTCATTGATTCTTGGGTTTGGTTGATGTGAACATTGGGATCACACTTCATGATTCATCATTTATTTCGAATTGGACTCAAAAGTGCGCGAAACACCTGTAGAAAACAACCAAAAATACCTACAAATGGCATAAGTGGTACTAAAGAAGACTTGAACACTTCAATTGGTATAAATGACATGATTAATGCGCAAAAAAGCACTCAAAACCTATCTAATATAGGGTTGAATTACACACTTTTGAAAAAGCAAAAATCACACCCCGGCAAAGCGTTGCTAGTCCTTAGCAATGCAAATAAAAAGGAGATCTCATGTGGTGATTTTCAAAGTTATGATTAGGTTTATGTACATATAAACAATACCTTAAACTGAAAAATTGAAATCAAATTTGGCAGATGAAGAATCAAAACCATACAAGAACCATTTGAGTCAAATTGGTTCCATGATTCACCAACTTGAATTTCCACCTAAGTGCAATGGTTCTTTTTTGTAGCAGTTAAGCTGATAAATTGCAAAATTTGTTCTCTCCCCCCAACCTAGCACTGACATGGCCTTAAGCTGTTGAACAACCTAAATAGGGTTAGTCACACTTTTCTTTCTTTTTCAACTATATTGTAGAGTTGCAATGCTTAAAGTCGACTTCACGAGTCAGGTGTGAGGTCCACGCCATTGACTCCTGACAGTGGGTTTAGGGCATCAAGCCAAAAGGATCTACGACCACTAACTCTAAAGGCTTCACCCCCAGGACTCAGGGTAACCCGAGAAAATTAAGCACCTACAGTCGTTAGACTCACCTATCCACCCAGTATGCTTGAACCTGAAAATCGATGACTCGACCAATTGGTATAGGGCGTCGAGGTTTTTCAAAGGCTTCGCCATACACCCCTCGGGCCAGGTGCTCGGGTTTCAAGGCAAAACTTCACGACTTTATTTGTCTTTTTCTTCTTTTCTTTTCTTTCTTTTGCTTTCTTTTCTTTCTTTTTGGAAGACAACATTGGTCTTCAAGTATGGAAGTACAAACCTATCTAGGTTGCCAACATGCTTAAGGCGGTGTCTAGCCGAAAGGAAGCGAACAAATTCTGACCTAATGAAATAATCTAGAGTGCGATGTGTGAATTAGCATAAAGGAGAAATTTCAAGTTGAGCATCTTTGGGCGTAAGTGACCAAAATTGTTTCAAGCATGATTTGTTCTAGCATAAGGTGACAAATAATGATTCAATTTTCCAACATGAAGCAATTCAATTGTCCAATTGTAGCAATTCAATTGTTCAATTGAAAAGAAAAACATTTACACCTAGTAAAGGCACAAAACATGATATGTACAAAAAGTTGTATATATATAAACTGAATAGCTTTTGATATAGCCAAAATGGCTAATACATGAATACAAAGCTAAACACAAAAATATCACTGCCTACTATATGACTGTACATAAATCCTAATCAGATCGGTGGCGAGTTGATAAAGGCGATAACTATACAAAAATCATAAAAAGAGACTAAAACCACCTCAACTGCTTTGTGAGGTGGTGGTGGTGTAGTGAACTGGAATTCTTCTTCTTCTATTGGGAACATCCAAAGAAGCGGCGGCTGTGGTGCAAGGTCCTCTACGACGGGAACATAAGGGGAAGACCAGATTGGGTCATAATCGTGTCGGCATGGAATGCTTTGGGCCAACCTCGATCTGGGTTGCTGTGTGCCGTGATGAGCGAGATAGCATCCATCGCACCCGGCTATCTCTCGGTGACATGGCGTACTCCGTGAATGGTGTCTTGAATAGGATGGGCGGTATCGGTACTTGTTCTTCGATGTAGTCTGTGGAGGAGATGGAGGTGAAGCGATCTGCGGAATGGGAGTCCTCGTACCTCGGGCTCGAGAAGGCGGGCATATCATGCATGTTGGTGGTCCTCGGCCTCGACTGCAGTACCTCCTCCTGAGTCTGTGGTCGTATGTGGAAAAGAGGCGGGCATAGTCATCACCAGCTCTTGACATGACAGGGGCATCGGACCCTAAATCTACGCACAGGCTCCTGGGAATCTAGATGCTCGAGAGCGTAACATAAGTCGCGGCGTAAGTAATGGAGGCTCTGCGCTCGTGCGAGGTCAGCAGATGGACCTTGCCATCGAGCTGTGAGAGAGGCCATCACCCCGGCTCAGAGGGGCTGGGCAATCCCAGGGATGGGCTAAGCGCCTCCCGGGGATGGCCTCCTCCTGCGCACATAATGCTGCGGGAATAGGCTCGTGCGGAGCAGGTGGTGTCGGCATCGGGGCGGGGGTTGCCTCCTGTAGAATCTTTGGACCCGGCCGGTGGTGTCAGCCCGGTCTCGGACCATCCGCAATGAGGCGGGTGGGCCCAATCTCTGTATCCCTCTGAATTTGCGCGGTATCTGCGCGAATGGCTTCTTGAAATGTCGGATGCTCTGGTATGCAGGGGCGGTCATCGATCTTGAGCTGAAGCTACGTAATGAATTTGTCTCACTCCACGGATGTCATGGAGTGGTAGAACTGTAACACCACTCTCGGATAATAATACTGTCGGGGAGTCATGAAGGTAGGGCGAATACTCCTCGATCAACCTCACTTAGACTCCGTTATCTAAGTCGACCCTCGGTGCGGGGGACGTCATGTGCGACTCTAATGAGACTCTCTACGATTGGAGTCGCACATTCCGGAATGGGGTTCCACTACGAATAGTGGCCTCGAATCCTCGAGGCGGCGACAAGCTGTGGTGATGATCGCCTCGGCTGATCACGGCCCAGTGACGAGGCCAGAAGATGATGACTTCGCTGGGCCCCGTGTGCGGGCAGCAGGCGGGCCCTCACAACTCTCGGGGGCCTGGTGATGGGGCCAGGGTCCCAATCACCGTGTCGATAGCGTCGAGATCGGAGAGCTCCTCGAGTCTGGCCCTCGCGGGGGCGGTGATAGTCTTCAGGCCCGGGACCCGGAGGTGAGCCTCTCTCGGGCGTCTTGAATCTCACCGCCCATTAGAAGACGGGACCCGCCCGGAGTGAACCATGCGATATCGAGAATAAATTCTTTGAAGGGCTCGCTCAACGAAATCTTGGCTGAGGCTCTTTGGAGGCTCTTGAACTCTACTAAAAGCAAGCAAACTAACCCGGGGCTCAGTTGCCATTGAAATCGGCTACGAGAGGCGGCAAATCTTGTTTAGGATAAGACCATATCGCGAGGCGGGGCACGGAAATGGCTGAGCAGGGAGCCGCGGGTATCACAGCTGATGGAGGCTCGGCAGAGCGATGAACGGGACGGGGCTGCACCGTGCGCCCAGCGTGGTGGAGGCTCACGGCCGGTCGGGGCGGCGTCAGCGCGGCTGCTTGGCTGTATCTGCGGCGTGAGCGGTCGGGGCTCGATCGAGGCTCTGGCTACGGTGGCCCGGAAGTGCGCGGGCGCTATGAGTGCGGCCAAAATGGCGGTGGTTGTGGCCGGGCGAGGAGTCTTGGTGCGCGCCCAACTCCGGCGGTGGCGGGCGCGGTGGAAATAGGTAGCTGGGGCTTGTTGGGGAGGAGATATGAAATGAGCGTTCGACCCGACCCCCCCGCTGTTTATAGGATTGTTTGTGGCATGAAAGTCTCTCTTGCACCATTTGGTCGGTAATTTAGCTCTTGCTCTCTGAAATCCCAAAAAATTTGAAATTAATTAATAATATAATATGAAATAATACTTATTATAATAAAATTTACTACACCGAAACTATAATTAAAATTTAATATTGATGCTTATAAAATACAAACTAAGGCTACCCGAAAATAAGCTTGCTAAGTTAAAAATTTTAGAAAACTAACTAAAACTAGAGAATTAATTAACTTAAAACAGAAAATAAAATTTTTGGAACTGCAATTCGGTTTAAAAAAACACCGAGCTTGATTCAATTGAATTACTGAGGGATTCGAGGAGAATGATCTCCTCGGCCCATGCGGTAGCACAGGCGCTCGAGATGTTGGGTGACGATTGTCGAGCTGTTCCTCGAAGTAAGCGAGTTAGATTGAGCAAGTGGCTTGCGATTAATTGTTGTTGGCAAGACGAATCTTCATCTCCCGGGTGATCACTCCACACGAATTCACAGGCACTTTGTTTTCTGCGACCGATTGAAACACTTTCATGGTGATTTTTCGGTTTCTAACAAATTTTGCTTGTTGTTCATATGAAGATGTTAACTCGAGGTCATGTTACCAAATGTATGCATGACCTTCATTAGCGATTTATTATTGCATTGGGTGTGACGAGAAAAGGTCTTCTAAGATGATTGGTACATGATTGGGTTCACTTCAGGAATTGGCTCGGTGTCAACACCACAAAATCTTGGGTAGTAGAATTTGTCTATTTTCTAAAGACATCCTCAACTATCCCCTTTGGGATCTTCACTGATCCTATCGGCTGATGATAGTGTGATGTTACAGGTAGGTTTAAGTTCACCTAAACCTAGGCATGATACGAATCTGGCATTAGGTTCCTAGCGGCTCCTAAATCAAGCAATGATTTGTCTATGCAATTCCACCAGTAGGCCCGGGGTGTGGGAGATCGGGATCCTTGTATTGGCGGGATATTTACTTTGAATTATGGCGTATGTTGTTAATCTGCTTTCTCGATACTAATCCCTTCTTGATTGTGCAAAGATCTTTCAAAAATTTTGCATAAGCGAGGCACTTGTTGATTATATCCAGTAAAAGGTATATTTAACCTTCACTTGCCTTGAAACCTCAAGAATGCACCTTGTTGAGTTGCCTGCTTCTTTCCTCACAGAATTGCTTGTGGAAATGGAGGTGGTATCACGGTATTTCATTGAATCCTCCTCTGGGAGTATGCTCGAGGTTACGATTCTTCTCCTGCTGGATTCTTAAACGGGCTTTGGCATGTAGGTTGATCAACCTCTTCACTTCTAAGGGTTATTATGGCCTTAACCTCATCCATTCCCGAGATGGATGACCCTACCTCATGAATCCTTTAGGATTTGGAAGTGTTTGTGATGGAAACCTCCTCTCTCTTGTACCTCGAAGCAACTTGTTGATCTTGGTGATTGAATACGTAGGTTATCAATTTACGTTTGGGTGCTCTCAAGCCCATCTATTCTTTTATTCGGTGTACTTTCTACAGTATCAATCCTTTGTGCAGTTCGCATTGATTCCTTTTTGTTCCTCGACAAAGTTGCCCGCGCCTTACTTTCAGGTGATATAGCTTGTTCTGGAAGAGAGGATGGTGGTTGTTGTGGCTTGTGAGGGGAACAATGAGTTTGGCACTGGGGTACATAAGCGGGGGTTGGGTCTCCATGCAAGGTTAGGGTGATTCCTCCAATTGGAATTGTAGGTATTACCATATGGAGCATTGGATTGTTGTGGCTTGTATTGTCTACAGTGTTTGCACATTCTGACATCAAATCCTTCCACTGCAGGGGCCATAGGACATGGTTCTGCCCAGGTGCACGGGTTGGAAATTGGTGCGGATTGGGTGTGCGGGATTTTCGGTCAGCACACTGCACCTCTTGGAGGCCCCATTTTGCTTTCAACTCCTCCGCTCCTTCTTGGGGTTGAAATCCACAGCTCTCGTCTCTATTTCTTAAGCGGTCATACATCCAGCCCCTTAGGTTATTTGTTGGTTTCATCACATCATTTCTGCAGGGTTAGGCTCGTGACCCTTAGGAAGTTTTGACCACGTAATTTAAAATCCATGGCTTCATCGAGGATCTTACTTAGAAAGTCTCCCACACATAGTTTCAAAGTTGCCTCGTAGCGGGAGACATACCACCGTAGAAGTGGTTCACCCGACATCCATGTCGAGCCATGAATTGTGGACATGCAGCGATGGTTTCCATAAATCTTTCCCAACAACGGTAAAATCTCTCACCATCTGTTTTGCAAGGTATAAATTTGTCTGCTAAATTATTGGTCTTATGAGCGAAGAACTTCTTCGGGAGTGCTGCCCGACTCAGCCCGATTCCTAATTGGTTCTAGGCCTCAGTAAGGTTGAGCCATATCTTGGCCTTGTCCTTTAGAGTCAATGGAAATGCCTTTAGCTTGACAAATCCATGTCCATCATACCTTCCTTAAAGTGAGTGCAGACCTCCTCAAAATCCACTAATATGGTGTATGGATTTTCATTTTCCATACCATGATATGTGGGGAGTAAATTTTGAAATATGGCCTCATTGCTACATCTTATTTGGGGAGGAATGATACGAGGATGGGGCACTAACTCTAGGAGGTGGATGTGATCCCCTCATGGTTCTATAGGCATTTGGATTCATGGGAGGGGTTCTGGTTGGCTCTTGTTGTTCTCAGGTATGGGATCCATGGTATCGGTATGTACAGCACGACTTCACTAGCTAGGTCGACTGTGTACTTATCCTATGCAATCTACCCGATGCTCTATCCTAATCGCTGCATAAACCTCGTTACAAAATTATAGAGACAACAAAAGAACTAACAAAGCTTGCAAAAGGTTAAGGTTAATAACAAAATTAAAACTAACTAAATGAAAACTGAAACAAAGGCGCCATCGGCCGAGTGTCAAAACTAGCGCTTCCTCGCAGAATCGAAAGGACAAAAGAGGTAAAAAGTGTTACCTTTCACTCTGTGATGTTGATCACAAGTACACTTCAATCCTACTATTAGTGGTTTGGCACTATCCGCAACGGCGCCTGATTGACAAAGCACAAAGAGTTGAGCTAAATCAACAAAATTTATATACACCTAAAAGTCTTTTACTATCGCGTAGTCAAGCTTACTGCAGCAGATAAAGGGTTCAGGTCGAACACTGTGGGACGGGGTTTCATCCTAGAAATGATTTGCATAAGTGCACTAATGCAAGGGCTTTCTATTTGGACTTTTGGATTATGTTTCAAAAAACATGTGGGTCGGCTTGAAAACTGATAAATTGTGGAAACCCGAAAGTAAAGGTAGCAGTTAACTCAAGATTTAAAGTCACCACCTTGTGTTTAAACAAGGTCCCCGTTTTATCCTCAAGCATGGATAATCAACCCATACCCATGGCATAACCGGATCTTATGTTTAACTAGCAACCTCACCCTCGAAATAACTCCTATTCGAGTCAATATTGGTGTAACATGCAAGCCACGCCCTTTATCGTTAAAACCCTTAACATTTAATATCATCTCAGAGGCTCTGGGGAAGACCATCTGAAGGAACCACAAAGGCATCTAGCAATAAGTATAATCGTATCCCTAAGCATGGAGAGTATTGGCCAAATCAATAACATTAAATGCTATGCAACCCTAATTTGAGAAACCTAATATATAAATATCATTTCGTAGGCTCAGAAGACTATTCAAAGAATCACAAAGACTTCTCTCTCACCGAATATGAACTGATCTGTAGCATGGAGAGTATCGCCAAATTAATGACATTCAATGTTACGCAACCCTATTTTGAGAAGATAAGCGCCAGTAAATACAATAATTCGTGAGCTTTTAATACAAGAGGACAACATGCATATGCCCCACCACTAAGCTACCTTCCTTCCTCTTCAAAGAAAAGGAGGCTTTCACCTAAGCATCTCTTGAGTCGTCATCCTCAAGAGGGTGCTCAAAACAGAAAGTGAGAGAAAAAGAGGAGAGAAGAGAAAAACAAAAACCTAATTAGAAATATAAGACTTTATTTACAAAATGAAAACTTACAAAAATCTTCTCTCCCCAAATTGTTTGCTTGGGTTACAAACAAGAGGGGTTTATATAGCCAATTTCAATACATGAAAAATACCAAAACTATCAACTTGGCTAAGAAGGACACAGAGTAATACACCAAGTTTGGAGCCTGGGCTTACATTAATTTTCATAAAACATGACGAGGCATTAAATTTCGCTAGGGTCGAAGAATTTCGCTTAACTAGCGAAATCACTGTGCATAATAAAATAGGAAATTTCATAGTTAGAGCCACAACTAGCGAAATTTCGCTTAGTTTAGCGAAATTCGCTAGCTTAGCGAAATTGCAAAGTGAGTAGCCAACCATGCATTTTCGCTTAAACAAGGCCTAGCAAAACCCAGGTCATCTAGCGAATTTGTCATTTTCACAACTCATAAATATTTCGCTCGGGTTCCCGCCTTCGCTCCGCTCTTAACATCGAATTTTCACTGCATTTGTTTTCTCTGTATTGATTCGGGCTGGTTGGATGACTGAACACTGGGATCACATCATGATTCATCATTTGACTTGAGATTGACTCAAAGTGCGCAAACACTGCAAAACAACCAAAAATAATTCTCTAAATGGCATGGGTGTACTTGGCGAAGACTTGAACACTTTAATCAGAGAATGATATGATTAATGCGCAAAAAGCACTCCAAAACTCATCTAATACAGGGTTCAAAATTGCACTTTTGTAAGTACTAATCAGTGAGGACTCGAACCTAAGATCCGGACATCCACTTGATAAGCCTCAGTGTTTACTCAAGACATTTGGTCAATTCGTTTATGACCTTATCTTCTACTCAAGATAAGTGGTGAATCCTCAAAAAACGACACCAATGCAAAATCAGAACACCCTATAACTTAATAAAACTGTGACTTAATCTAAACCAAAGAAAAGCCTACGTAGACTCTCTGTGAGCGGTCCAGACACGACGCCCCAAAGCAGGTCTTCTCCACAAGGCCTGGATTCAACTCCATGGCACATCAAAAGTAACGCTTTCCAAAATTTATGGGAATGAGATCCGAGATGATCGTGAGAGGGAGCCCAGCACGCTAGATGACACAGCCCCGCCGCTTCCTTCCACACCTGTGTGAGGTCCAGAATGCGAGCTATACTAAGAACACCCAAGCCCTTTTATCCTCAAAGAAACCAACAACCCACCGTAATACCCCGCAATCAAGCAAAGCCGAGAGGGGCAAGACGCCAAATGTCAGCAGACCCTTTATAAAGGTGTAGAGTGAAACGGAGGTCATCACAGCGCCACCCCAAGAAGCACTACACCATCTCGGCACTGACCACGAAGAGGTCAAAATTGCCTGGAGACCACACCTGCACGCCTAAAAGGCAGTACCTCCCATCACAAGGTATTTAATCTCATCAATTCTAATTCCTCGCTTTTATACAAGTGGAGAGTGAGGTCTCCATGATCTCTGGCAGAGCAACCACCGCAGTCTGATCTAGAGGCACCACCTATCCGGGCCAATCTGTGATCACTGCAGGAGTCACCCCCCACAAAGAAAGAAGAGGAACCTTAATTCCACCCGTGGAGTATCGGGACAGAAAGAAACAAGACCCAACTAAGCTGCCCTCAAATGGGCCCGCCATATTACTCAAGAGACACATGGAAGCAGACGACTGGCCCCAGGAACATAACGGCGCTGGCCACCGCCAAGGTATCACAAAACGCCAAAAGAAATCTCTACCAGCGTCGGACACGAACTTTAACCCGCAAAAGAAAAGCTTCAACATCGGAGGCACAACGCAATTCGGGCCAGAGGGATGTTCTCAAGAAATCAAGGAATTCAGAAGAACGAGCGGTGAAAGTCGGTAAGTCATCATTATCGCAGGATTTGACAACGCATAAAGCTCCCTAACTCAAATCCAGCCTCAACGGGCCATGGAAGTCGCGACCCGATCTACAAACAATACAAAAAGTTCTGCCCATTGGCCATAACTAAGGGTCAGCAACTTAATCGGGTTTAAAAAATAGGCGCGTAGGCCCGCTCACCAAGCCCAAGAAGTAGTGCAGTCTTCTTAAATGGTTTCTCCTGGTTCTCAAGTAATCAAAACAGAATAGAGCCTAATTCATTCACCCTATACATTAACACTGGGATAGCCCAAGAGCCCATATTCCTCAGAACTCAATCAACTTCAATAACAAGGAAGTAGGATAATCTTCTCTACAATAACTGATCCTCACTATCCCTTACACCCGACAAGAATACGATGTAAAATCTCTACACGCCAATGAGAAAGGACCTCATCACCATCCAATTGGGAAAATGATACATAATTATAACACAGCCACCCCCACAAGGTGCACGCCAAACATCTCGCCCTCTAGCTACCGATCTTTCTCTCTATAGAAAGAACTTAATCCTAGACATCGAGCAATGGCGAGCCCCGCTCGATCCTCTTCTTTCTCTTTGTTCCTGCAAGGGAGCCGCATTCGGCCAAAGCCGCGCCCAACGACTGCCCACCCGCCCAAAGACCTAATGACGCCTACCCACCTGACAAAAAACAGCATCATCAGAAGGGCGTGACTACGATACATACTAATGATCTGAGGGACCCAGCATGGCGTGGCCTGAATATGCAAGGCCAACTTTAGGGTGGTTGCAAAAACTGCCACATCCCAAGTTCAGAACTGAACGTCCTCCTTCACAGAATGGTGAGTATTATCACTTGAAGCTTTTACTTTAAATTGAAATGAACTACTGATGGGTCCCATTAACCAATATCGACAATCAGCCTCTATAAATGCATCACTTAATCAACCTTACCCTTGCAAAGTCAAACCCCATTTATTTCTAGACCAGTTGAAAAGAAAATATGTACAAAAACCCACAAATAAGATTGCTGGGAAACTTGAACAGATGGTGATTGTGGATTTTGAAGCCCATATCCAATGGACCTTTTAACAAAGCTCACTGAGTTTTTCTTTTAAATTATTATTATTTTTTTTGTCTTTCATTATTATAGAACACATATCTTAAGCACAAAGATCACCTCTACTAGAGATCTCATCATTAGCCTGTTCAATATCGCAATCCATACGCTAACCTGTATTTAATCTAAATATTTATTGAAAACTCAATTGATGTGCAATACAGTTTAGCATCTTATTAAAAGTGTGCTTTAGAGTTGAGACTTATGTTTACTGCTGCCTAAGGTTATCTCCTGAATGATCATTTATCCTTATGAAAAAGAAACATTTTAGTGGAAACTCACCTTTAAAAGTTACTATCGGGCAAAGAGGTAACTCCAAATAATTATAAACCCCACATGCGAAACCAAAGTTATGGCTTGAGACTAGAATGGCCGTTACACCTTCCCAGCATTCTGTCCCCTATAAATGTTGTTTCCAAAAAGAAAACGGTGCATGGATGGTGGGTATTCGTGTTTCCTACTAGAAAGTACATTAATTATTTGAATTCAAAAGAGTTGTTAACGAATTAATGAGTGTACAGATCATTATTAAAGGTTGGAAACAACTAAATATCTGTATTCATAAACTGTCACTCACAGATGTTGAAGCAGAGAGTCTGAAAGCATGCTTTGACGCAAAATTTATGTGCCAAGAGATGAAGCACTGGGGGAATCCAAGCAAGAAGCCATGGATATAAGGAAGTTGAAGGGAGTGCTCCGTAATATGATTCCCTTTCTAACAGCTACTCTCTCTACTGAAGATGATGCCATTGAGGGGTTTTCACGCATCATTAATCTCTACAAAGATAGGACACTTCCTAAAATTAAGTCACCTGATGAATTTCTGAAGAAACTCCCTATGCAAAATATTCTTGGAAAAATCCAAGAGTCCATAGAAGAAACTTCAAATTCGACCCTCCAAAGGTCATTTCTAGTGCGCACTTGTAACACCTCGTTCCGAGAAAGTGTACAATATATGTAACTCAAGATTCAAAAGATATATACCAAGTGGCTTCCCTAATTATTCGAAAGTGTCATAGCAGTATTTTAACGTTGTTGAAGGATGAAAATTGTAAAAGTTTCAAATGATAATAATAATAATAAAATTCGTCATAATATCTTATGTTTCAGAAATTTCAGATCTCGATGATTTAAAAGGACTTAATACGCTCTAAGTAAATTTGTTTCATAAAATCTAGTGGATCTAAAAAGTTTCATAGAATTTAAATGGAATATTTTACGATTTTCTCTAACGATACTGCCAAATGATTCAAGAATTAGATTTTTACGAAAACTAATATAAGTCAGGAAATTGTTTGAGCTAAGCTCATTTAAAATAAAGTGAAATGAAAATAAATAAATTGTTTCGAAATAGAAACGGATCTGAATGAGACTATATGAGTCATATATCTAAATAATAATAAATAAATAAAATTTAAAAAAAATGATAAAAACGAAAAGTCAAAAGGAGGAGACTTATAGAGGGAGAGAGCCAGATGCAGAGAGCTTGAAATGTTTTTTTTTTTCTCGTTTCAAGATTCACGGAAATCGGATAAGAGTTTTCATTAAAGAAAAGCCAGTTAGTCCACACAGAGCCTACGCTATAATCCAAAATCTTAAATAATATCAAACTCCAAGTGATAGGGAATTTTCCTATTTATGTTATTCCTATCCTAAAGTTAATTTAATGACTTAAGATTTGCTTAGAGACCGTAAATTTCAGTCCAAAAATTTTTGTACTAAGTTTAGAAATTTTTAAAAATTTTCGGGACTATTTTTGGACAATCTGAGTTGAACTTTCTGAATTGTTTTGGGATAGTCCAGATAGGATTTTCAAAACTGTTTTATTGTAGTCCCGAATTGTGTTGAGGTTTGGTTTTGATCCTGGGACTGATATTTTCGGGTTTATTTTCCATCTAGGAGTCATTTTGGTCTTGGTTAAGTCTTAGGGGTTGTTGGATGGCATTTAAAGAACCAGATAAACGCATTTTTCTGGGTTCACGTATGTTACTGTTCACATGAAGCCTACAACTTATTTTGGCACTTTTTCGCCCAACTCCACCCAGGTGCCTTGGACTTATGGAAAGCCCTTGAGTCAGAATCTGGTCTTATGCCTGTGGTGGAATGACATTTAGGGCCTACATTTTCTGAAAATTTAATTGCAGTACCAAGGTGGAAGTTGGGTTGGTCAGATAAGCCGTAGGTACATTTGAATGCAGTGTAAAGGAGTGAGAAATTCAGGAAGTCTGCTCAATTATTGTAAACGGAAAAGAGCAATGTTTCTAAACTTTATTTTTCAATGCTAGTATATTATTTTATAAATCGCTTATACAATTTGAATGTTATGGTTTTAATTTGTTAAACTACATTCGGAAGTTTATGTTTTAATTTGTTAAACCATATTTTATGAAGCAAGCAATATGTTATTAAGGCAAGAACTTATGATTTTGATTTATTAAACTATATTTTAAATTATGGTTTTGATTTGTTAAACCATACTGGTAAAGGCAAGTATTATGTTTATTAAGCAAGCAAACAAACTTATATTTTATAAGTTAGCCTTAAGAAATCCCTAGTCTTACATTACGGCCAAAGGTATTCGTGACATGCAATGTGGAAGTTAAGATGATGATTGCATTTCATTTTATGGTCAGTTTGGTAGGTAAACTTAGCTCATGCATTATGGCATATTAGAGGAGGACTGCAGGTATGTACTCGGCGACATAGGTTAGCTGCCTCTAGCTTATTATGTGGTGACGAGTATCCCACCATATTTACTCTGACTAGGTGATGTAGACATCTATATCCTTCCACCCCAAAGTAGAGCTTATTATGTGGTGATGGAGCATTCCACCATATTTACCTGACTAGGTGATGTGACACGGTCCTTCCACCGCACGGTAGACACAGGTTTCGTGTTTACTAGTGGCACAAAGAAGAAAGGCCCTCCCAAAGGGTTGATCATTATATTTATACATTTTATATACAAACTTAAAATCTAATTAATCGATAAACAAGCAAACATTTTACTTAAAAGTTTTAGAAACTTTTATAGCAAAGCAAGCAAGGTTTTAAAAGTGTTATGTAAAAGATTGTTTTACGCTTTGAGACATTTTAAGCATTTGAGAAAGACATATCACCGGTAGCTTTACTCATTATTTTCCTATTTTAAAAGTACCTTCCGTGTAATGTGCACGGACAATGTGGGACATGGTCAGTGTCCTGATTTCTAGTTATATGTGTTGTATTTACTCACTCGTATATATTTCTAAAGAAAATGACTTTGAACTTGTATAGTCAGGCATATGTATGTACATAGTTTTGTTTTATGAAAATGTGGATGAGCTCCGTGGCTCTTTGAAGAAGTATTGTTGGCTGCCATATTTCAAAGCGTAAATTATATTTAAGGTGTTTTGGGATATGTCCTATATGCACTAAGTATGCCGCTAAATTTTATAAAATCACAAGTTTAGATGGGTGAAAAGGTTTTACATGTTTCTTAAGAAGTTACACAACTTAGCTTCACAAGATTCCTCTCAGTCGTTGGAAGCATTTGGTTGAGTTCAATGTTCAGACATCGCTAGCAAAGGCAAAGCGGTCAAGTTGGTAATTACAGCAGAGTCTTAGGAAACTTGTATTATTAAGCATCGAGTTTTTTATACACTATTTTACATTATCAGTAACCATGGATTTTCAAATTCAAAGTACATACATTTTAAGTGTTTAAAGCACAATAGCTTGATTTTTAAGTGAGAATAAAGCACCATGTCGTGCAAGAGGACATCAAGGTCAGCTCCCAAGAGGAGCCATTCCAGAGGGCTTCCAAAGCTGCACTGCAATACCTGGAGGGAGTTGAACACTAGCCAGTTCTACACGCCTATGAATCAACCTCCAACGACAGGTCAGGCTAGACCATCTGGACCACCAAAGGGAGCTCAAGTTTGGTAGATTTGCCACCGAGAATGGCATGCATTACTCAGATATTAGCTATACACTCGCCACTGCAGCCTCACACTCTGGGCCACCCGCAGAGGTTCTGAAGAGCCTGTGAGGGTCTAGAAAGAGAGCACATAGTCACGCTGAAGCCATACAGATCCGCAAAGGGTGATCCGTGAGCGCAGCCTGCTATGGCTCATGAGAGCCAAAGATAGTAGAGTCTGGCTAGGGGATGTGAGTTCTTCAAATGATCTCGCGCCCCGGATACGAGGATCGACGGGCCCATGGATTAAGCACTCACATAAGGCCACATTAGGATTGTTAAAAGGAAATAAAGTCGTATAGGCCAGGGAAATCGAGGTAAAGTTCAGGAATACGAGTTATCTTCTAGTATGATCTTCCACGCAGAAAGGTATGTCATAAGGATCATTAAGGTTATCCGGGCCATGTGGTGGAGACAGGAAGAAGTGACTTGTGTGATGATTCCATTTGTTAGAGAGTTCCCAAATGTATTCCGTATGATATCAGCAGATTACTCCATAAACAATGGAGTTCACTATTGATTTGATCCTGTGGATCGAGCCCGCTTCCATTCCTCCCGATAGACACCCCGCAGAGTCGAGGGGTTTCAAGGCCCAATCAAGAGTCATTATATGATTCATTCTACGAGCATATCCTGCTGGGAGCTCCAGTTCCCTTCACATGAAAAGAAATATGGGAGTTTGCGGTTGTGCTATGGGTCTGATGGTGAACAAAGTTACCATTTGCAATCAATATCCACTCCCTAGGATCGATGAGTTATTCGATCAACTCCAGGGGTTTCGAGTGTACTCCAAGATAGATTTGAGATCGGGGTATCATCAGTTGAGGGTGCAGGAGGGTGATGTTCCTAAGAATGCATTCAGGACATGCTACGGGCATTATGAGTTTCTGGTGATGTCATTTGGTTTTACTAATGCTCAGAAGCCGGCGTTTATGGATTGATGGCCCCGGGTATTCGGTAGGTATTTGGATAGGTTCGTCATAGTTTTTATCGATGATATCCTAGTGTATTGAGGTAGTCAAAGGAACATTAGAGCACACAGGTTATGGTATAGACCCTAAAGGGCCAGCAGCTATATGCTAGAGATTGAGTAAGTGTCGGTTTGGCTTGATATGGTGGAATTCCCTGATCATGTGGTCTCAGGTTAGGGGTGAGTGGATCCCATAAAATAGAAGCTATGGTAAGTTGGAGCTTAACCAAAGAATGTCGGTGCTCAAGCTGCACTTGGTTTAGTTGGGTATTACAAGAAGTTTGTTGAAGGTTCTCGGGATAAGCGACCTCAGCGACAAAGGCGACGAGGAAAGATGTCAGTATGATTGGGTGGATGCACACTTGACCAAAGTTTCGAGGAGTTGAAGGGTAGATTGACTTCAACTCAGTTCTACTTACCCAATGGGAGAGATGGGTTTATGTGATTCTGATGATGCTTCCGTTAGAGATGTAGTTTGTGTTTTGATGCAGAATTATAGGGGATTGCATATGCCTCTAGGCAACTGAAGAAGCATGAGGAGAATTACCCTACACATGAATTAGAGCTTACAGCAATTGTGTTTGCCCTGAAGATATAGAAGCATTACTTATATAGTGCTCCTTGCAAGATCTTTACAGATCATAAGAGTCTTCAATATATTTTCACCCATAAAGAGTTAAACCTGAGGCAAAGAAAATGGCTTGAGTTGATTAAAGACTACGACTATACTATTGAGTACCATCTAGGAAAAGCTAATATCGTAGCAAATGCCTTGAGTAGGCGACTAGAGAATTCTTTGTCTCATATGAGATCAGGTTATCTTCCACTGTTAGTGGATCTGAGAGCTTTAGAGGTGATATTAGAGCTAAGAATTCAGGAGCATTGTTAGCCACATTTCATGTTAGACCTCTCCTAGTGGATCAGATTCAGGTAAGGTAGTTGCAGGATCCACATATGATTAAGCTTAAGTAAGAAATATAAAAGGGAAAGAAAGCAAAGTTTCAAATCAGAGATGACGACATGATAGTGAAAGGGCAGAGAATGTGTGTGTCAGAGGATGGCGAGCTGAAGAGAGACATTATGGAAGAAGCACATTCATCTTCTTATGCTATGCATCCAGGTAGTAACAAGATGTACAAGACTTTGAAAGAACATTATCGGTGGAATGGGATGAAGAAAGAGATCACAGGTTTAGATCTCACAGATGCTAACCTATCGGCAAGTGAAGGCGAGCATCCCGGAGGCCCATTAGGGAAGATCACAGTTACTCCCTGTTCGGTATGGAAATGGGGAGAAGATCACTATGGATTTTGACGGAGTCTTCCATGGACTCAGAGGTAGCACGATGCTATATAGGTGATAGTTGATCAATTGACGAAGTCTGCTCATTTTCTGCCAGTTAATGTTGAGGATTCTGTGGAAAAGTTGGCCCAATTGTATGTGGATGAGATAGTGAGACTTCATAGGGTTCCAGTTTCGATAGTTTCAAATTGAGACCCCAGGTTCACATCCAGGTTTTGGCCTAGTTTGCAGGCAGCTTTAGGTACTCGCCTTCATTTCATATGACATTTCATTCTCGAGACGGATAGCAGGTGGAGAGGAATGGATTTAGGCGTTAGAGGATATCTTTGAGAGCTTGTGTGATGGAATTCAAGGGAATTTGGGATACTCGTTTGGCATTGATGGAGTTAGCCTACAACGAAGCGACTATCAAGCCCCGATATAAGAGGTGGCTACATTTAAAGGCGTTGTATGGTAGGAAGTGTGGGACTCGGTGTCTTCGGGATGGGGTTATTGAGAGGAGGCTGGTAGGCCACAGGTTGAGTGCGGAGTCACTTGGAGAAAGTGAAAGTTGTCAGTGATAACTTGAAGACGACAAAGAATAAGGCAGAGAAGTTATGCGGACAACCATCGCAGAGACTTGCAGTTTGAGATAGGTGACCGGGTCTTCCTGAAAATTTCCCCTTTGAAGGGTGTTTTAAGATTTGGGAGGCGAAACCCAAGCTCGGTTGAGATTGCAGACATAGCGAGATTGTAACGAACAAGGTGGGACATTAGCTTACGGGTTGAAGTTACCCCGAGTTATCAAGATTCATGACATATTCCGTAATGGCTTCATTCTTAAGAAGTACATCTCAAATCCTTCACATGTCTTGAGAGAAGCGCTAGTCTGACAAGGAGAACACGACTTATGAAACACACAGTGCGGTGTAGATCGCAAGGAACAAGTGTTAGGAGTAAGTTTGATTCGGTAGTTAAAGTCTGTGGAGGAATCATGAGAGGAGGCGACTACACACGGGAGCTAGACCGGATGACCGATGGTAACATCTCAACTATTTTCGGATTGAGGTATTTTCCTTTCCTTTGAGTTTAGTTTGTTCATTTCGATGACGAAATGTTTTAAAGGAGAGAGGATTTGTAACGCCCCGTCCCAAGAAGGTGTATGGTACGTGTAACCGTAGGATCGCATATGTGCACCAAGGGCTTCCTTAATTATTTGAGTGTCATAGTAGTATTTTTTAACGTTGTTTTTAAGGATGAAATTGTAAAGTTTTCAAAGGATAATAATAATAATAATAAATTACCATAATGGTTCAGGGAAGCCTAGAAAATTCTCTAGATCTCAGATGATGAAATGAATTGCGCCGTTAAATTCGTCTCGTGAAATCTAGTGACCCAGAAAAGTTTCGTCAAATTAAAGATAGTGGAATATTTTACGATTTTACGGATGATAGAGTCGCAGTGACCGAGAGGCGAGATTTTTACGAAAATCTCAAACGTCGAGAAAAATGAACTTTGAGCTAAATTCATTTAAAATAAAATGTAGCGAAAATAAATAAATTATTTTAGGGTAGAAACGGATCTAAATGAGGCAATATGAGTCATATATCCAAATAATAATAATAAATAAATAAAATAAAAAATAAAAGGATAAAAACGAAAAGTCAAAAGGGAGGAGACGGGAGGTGGGAGAGAGCATGTAAAGAGAGAGAGAAAAAAAAAGATTTTTTTTTTTTTTTCTTTCTTCGCTTCTCTCTAAGATCTACAGAAATCGAATCGTAGGTTTTCATCGGAGCAAAAGACAAAGTTGGTCCACGCATCGAGAGCTATGCATGGGAACCAAAATCTTAGCATTTCGTCAAACTCCAAGAGATAGGAAATTTTTCTACTTGTGTTATTTCTATCCTAAAGGTCATTTAATGCCTTGGGATTTGCTTAGAGGTCGTGAAAGGCCGTAAATTCCAGTCCAAAAATTTTTAGATTGAGTTTAGGAATTTTCAAGACTATTTTTAGACAATCCAGGTTGAATTTTTTGAACTATTTTCGGACAATCCGGGTTGAATTTTCGGGACTGTTTTAGGATAGTCCGGACATGATTTTCAAAACTGTTTTCGGACAGTCCTAGACTATGTTGAGGTTTGGTTTTGATCTCAGGACTGATATTTTCGGGTTTATTTTCCATCTAGGAGTCGTTTTGGTCTTGGTTGAGTCTTATGGGTTGTTGGATGGCGTTTAGAGAACCAGATAAACACATTTTTATTGGTTCGCGTATGTCACTGTTCACGTGAAGCCTCAAACTTTGGATGGTCATAACTTTTTCGTCCGAACTTCGATTTGGGTGTTCTTGGACTCTACAGAAAGCCCCTTGAGTTGAGAATCTGGTCATATGCCTTTGAATGGCATTTGGTGTCACGCCCCGTTTCCCGGTCCGACCCGATTGGCGAATCCGAACCGATTTCGGGTGCGAAACCATATACTGGGACTCTTTACTTTTTTTTTTGAAGCTTAACTTGCCACATATGGGTATACAAACAATTTTTTGTAATAACCAAAAATCATTTACATACAAAAGAACTACCACGGTGGTGTCTATCAAAATCTATACACATATATACTAAGTCCCATTTATACAAACACTTATACATATACATATCTAATACAAATCATCAGAGATCGCGGAATAGTGCGGGTGAGCACCTATCTCTGAGATGGCCCGTACTGCTGATGTGGAATGTCCTGTCCTCTTTATCTCCTCTTCAGTACCTACACAGATTGAACACCGTGCTAAGCTTTAAGCTTAGTGGGAACATATAGACAATAACGACCAATAACAATAATCGTCGTCACAATCTTTTTACATTTACTTTTCCTTATGCATATAACGAAGCCTATTCTTATGTGACTTCTAACTCATCTCATATTATACATGTAGATTTTATCCTTTTTAGATTCCATATCATTATCTTATTCGTATGACTTCTATGTGTCATGTCATTTACAAGTTTCACTTCATCTCTTCTATGTAGCATATCGGATCATAATCCAAACAACTTATACATATACAATGACAGATCGGAACATATCAAAGTCATATCAAATGCATACAAGATCAAATTAGACTGATACACAGCTTAATTCATTTAGTTATCGTTTTATTTAAATTTTCATTTTCAAAAGTGTCGCGACCCGAATTCCCGACTTGACCCGATTGGTGGATCCAAGCCGGAGCCCGGTTTACTCCGACATTTTCAATTATCTTCTCAAAAGCATTTTGTTTTATTTATTAATTCGTTTCAAAAGTGTGTGGGCGAATCCCATGAGCTTGGCGGGTGGTGGATCAAAATGAGCCCGGTTTACTCAGGCGTTTGCACAATTATCATCTCAAAACATTTGCTTAGTTTTATTAAATTTTCATTTTCAAAAGTATCGTGACGAATCCCAGGCTGACGGCGGATCAGAGCGGGCAGTTCTTCCGACGTTTTCAATTATCTTAAACATTTTTGTTTTGTTATTCCATTATAGTCTTTTTAATTAAAGTGGAAACATTTCATTTTGGGCAAGCCCATAATTATTTACAATTATCAAAGATGCATTTACAATTAAATGCCTTTATATCCCACATAAACTCATGCTATTAATTTCACATGCTTTTCATTTACACATCATTATCATATCTGCAGCCATTTTCTTCAAATACAATAATTCATTCTATTCAATTTATGAGATTTTAAGCATATACATAAAAATCCATTACACTGCGTCAATGTTTAGTTATTTCCTTTGACTATTCAATTCACATTTTTGTGGGTCTAGTTAAATGATCCCGCCCATAATCATCGTTATGCCTACATTTAAAATTCAGGTCTTATCATGACGGATGTTGTTTAGTGCATCCCGACATTATCGCAATGAGTCTCTATCGCGGCGGATGTTGTTTGAAATTTTTGACATGTGGTATCAATTATTGGTTCAATCTCCCATCGCGGCGGATATCGTTTTGGTACATCCGACTTCACGTGGTATCGTGTGGTTCAATCTCTGCCATGGCGGATGCACGGGTTTGATACGCTCCCGACCGCGTGGTATCACTTGACCGGTCTCCCATCGCCCAGCGGATTCTGTTTGGTGCATCGACCGCGTGGTGTGCCCCAGTCCGGTTCAATCTCCTATCATAGCGGATGCGTTTGGGTACATCCCAACACGTGGTATCAATTATTTGGTTCAATCTCCCATCGCGCGGATGTGGTTTGATATCCGACGCGTGGTATCGCTTTGTCGGTCTCCATCATGGCGGATCTTGTTTTGGTGCATCACGACCGTGGTAAACCATGACCGGTCTCCCATCATGCGGGGATCTTGTTTTGGTGCTCCGTGCGTGGTATCAATTACAAATACCACTCCGCGTCAAAGGCGGATGCCGGTGGCGTTTTATCCATGCCGTCAGGACATTTTCTTCAATGTCATCGCCATCGCAGCGGATGCCGGTGGTACATCCGCCAAGTGGAACGTGGATGATTCGAGAATTGCGCCGTGGCGGATGCGGAATTAGTGCATCACGTCGGCGGTTCACCATTCTTCATATCATTCAATTCACATTTGACGGACTCAGTTTAATGAATCCATCTTTTCATTATTATTCACGTTCATTCGGTTTCGAATATCACATTTAAATTTCATATTAAACTCTGTATTCACATTACAAAGCGAATTCGTTTGATGAATAAAGTCACTTTATTATCATTTACATTCATTAGGTTTTCAAATATGCATTTCAATTCCATATTCACTTTCGTATTATCTTTTCAAGATATACTCCATCACATACTCATTCATGTGATCATTTATATATACTCATTCATATGCTCATTCCACGTATACTCATTCATATACCTTATTCATGCATATATTCATGTATACTCATTCATATGCTCATTTACATTATACTCATTCATACCAACTCATTTACGTATACTCATTTCATATACTAATTTATATTCAATCATGTGCTCATTCATATACTCATTCGCGTATACTCATTCATGCGCCATACTCAATTCGCCATTCATTTACTTATACTCATTCCACGTATACTCATTCCGCGTGGCCTTTCATGCATACTCATTTTCGTGTAACTCATTCATATACTAATTTACATATTAATCATGTATGTTTCATATATATTCACGTATACTCACATTCATGTATACTCATTCATAAATTCATTTATATACTCATTCACGTATACTCATTCCGTGTACTCATTCATAATAACTCATTTTCACATTATACTCGATTTCATATACTAATTTACATATTCAATCGTAATGCTCATTTCATACTCATTCCGCGTATACTTCGTTCATGCTATACTCATTTCTTAAGTCGTTTACTTATACTCATTCCGCGTATACTCATTCACGTGTACTCATTCATATGCTCATTCACGACTCATTCATATACTAATTTACATATTCAATCATGTGCTCATTTCATATATATTCACGTATATGCTCATTCATGTATGCTCATTCATAAATTCATTTACTTATACTTATTCCACGTATACTCATTCCATATATCACTTATTCATATATTCATTCATACTCATTCATGTATACTTGTTCATATATTCTTGTCCTCAATGAATCTATTTGCTTAGAAATTGAAATCAATCAATGGGATCATTCAAAATAAAGTTATGGCATTTTCATGCCAGCTAGTCAATTCTGCGATTACATTAGGGGTGGAGTTGCCTTACTCATTTTCCGAACTAACTTCTGTTTTATTTTTGTATCTTTGTACTCTTTTAAAGATAAGGTGCTAAGGCTTCTATTCCAACTTTAGAATACTTAGATTCAGACCTTAGCTGGTCCGTCTGTGACGCTAGGGACTACTCTATGTTCAAGCGTCAAAAATTTGACTTGAACATATTTACTTTTAGTGAATTTTGAGCCACTTAGAGTCAGAATTTGACGA
The DNA here is from genome assembly GCA_016808115.1 of Tetrastigma voinierianum. NCBI lineage: Eukaryota > Viridiplantae > Streptophyta > Magnoliopsida > Vitales > Vitaceae > Tetrastigma > Tetrastigma voinierianum. The sequence goes on from JAEQBH010000984.1 coordinate 823,092, forward strand.
TGTCTATTTATTTATGTTTGATTCTCCTTGAAGTCTATTTTAATTGGCCATTTGAATCACTCAAATCGAATAAGAAATGAGGAAGTTATGGGCAAAAATCTGGCGGTGGCGGGAAGCATATATGCAGGGGTGTGCCGGTGCACGTCTAACGTAATAACAGGTACACCTTAGCTAAATGACCGGAACCCAAAGTGTGCCGGTACGGGTTCAGGGTGTACCGGTACATGTCCCCCGAAAATGCCCAGAATGTGTGTTTTTCACCCATTTTTCCATATTTTGATACCCAATCAACTCTTCACTTCAAACACACATCAAAACCATTCCATGTATCTCTTGTAAACTCTTTTCTACTCAATTCCTCTTTCATTACTTATCTTTCAAAATCCATCATGAATTACTCTCCAAACCACTCTAATATGGGTTATGACCCATACACAACCCAATCATAAAGGTTAATTGGGTTTGTTCTAAGCCCTAACTCATTTACTTGATTTAACCATGAATCCAACTTCGATAAGAGGATTCTATAGGCATCTTGTGCCATGGGGTTTTACCCACCTTACTTTCCATAATTTTTGGGTTAAGATGAAACCCTAGCAAAACCCTAGGTTTGGGTAAGATAATAATCGTGCAAAACCAAAGATCCATACTCAAATTTTGTAGTTCCATACAAAAATCCAAAGTTCCATACCTTTTTAACCTTGCTTGAACTTCTCTTCTTCTCTTCTTCTTCTCTTCCTCTTCTTCTTCTTCTTCTCTCTTTCTCTCTTCTCTCCCTACGGTTTGTTCTCCCCAAAATGAGACCAATTTTGGGTCTTAAATCCCATGTTTTGCTAAGGCCATGTTTGGCCAAGTAAAAATCCATTTTTGCTTTAAGTTTTCATAATTGCATCTTGGTCCCCCATTTCTCTTCTATTTCTATACCATCTTTTCTCTATTTGCCTTGAATCCCATAACTTCTTCTAAATTCTAGTTTGGCATATTAGCTTTTGGCTTTATTACCCTTGGGTCCTCAAGTGGAAATTGACCACTTTACCCTGTCTCTATGTGTGATTCCGGTCTCTCATTTTATTTCCGAGAAAATTCATATTTTGGCTTATAATATACCTACTAAACAAGTCGAAAGCCCCATTAGGGTATATTTCGAATTATATTTGGGACGACATATTTTCTGAAAATTTTAATTGTAGTACCAAGTGTGCAAGTTGGTTGGTTGTGATGACGCGTGTGGTACATTGAATGTGTAGGGTAAAAGCGGAGGCGGAGAAATTGTGAAGTCGTGCTTAATTATTTTAAATGGAAAAGTGAGTGTTCTAAACTTTATTTTTCAATGCTAGTGTATTATTTTATATATCATTTTACAATTTGAATGTTATGGTTTTAATTGTTAAACCATATTTGAAAGCTTATGGTTTTGATTTGTTAAACCATATTTTATAAAGCAAGCAATATGCTTTATTAAGCAAGCAAACAATTTATGGTTATGATTTGTTAAACCATATTTTAAAGTTTATGATTTTGATTTGTTAAACCATATTTTATAAAGCAAGCAATATGCTTTATTAAGCAAGCAAGCAAACTTATATTTTATAAGTTATGCCTTAAGAAATCCCTAGTCTTAAGCAGGCATTACCGATCAAAGGTATTCCGTACGTGTATGGGAAGTTAAGACATGATTGCATTTCATTTTATATTTGTCTGGTCAGCGAACTTAGCTCATGCATTATGACATATTAGAGGATAACCGTGGCACGTACTGGAGTATATAGGGTTAGTGCATTAGCTTATTATGTGTTGACGGAGCATTCCACCATATTTACCGAACTAGGTGATGTGGACACGAGGTCCTTCCACCAGCACGGTAGAGCTTATTATGTGGTGATGGAGCATTCCACCATATTTACCGGACTAGATGATGTAGACACGAGGTCCTTCCACCGGCACGGTAGAGCTTATTATGTAGTGATGGAGCATTCCACCATATTTATCAGACTAGGTGATGTGGACACGAGGTCCTTCCACCGACACGGTAGAGCTTATTATGTGGTGATGGAGCATTCCACCATATTTACCGGAATAAGTGATGTGGACACGAGGTCCTTCCACCAGCACAGTAGAGACACAAGTTTCTCGTGTTTACTGGGATCTGGCCAATGAAAGGCACCGGTGGTTGATCATTATGTTTATAAGAATTTTACATACAACTTAAAATCGACCACTGATAAGCAAGCAAGTATTTTTACGAAAAGTTTTAGAAATTTTTATAGCAAAGCAAGCAAGATTTTATAAAAGTGCTTTGTAAAATATCGTTTTTACAGTTTTGAGACATTTTCAGAAAAAGCAAGCATATTATAAAGCATACACTCACTGAGCTCTTTTAGCTCATTATTTTCCTGTTTGTAAAAATTATCTTCCAGTCTGGGTATGCGGATGTTGGGACATATCAGGGTCCTCGATTTCTAGTTATATATGTTGTATTTACTCACTCTGGTATATATTTGTAAAGAAAATGTACTTTGAACTTGTATAGTTGTGCATATATATGTACATACTTTTGTTTTATGAAAATGTGATGAGTGTGAGGCTCTTTTGAAGAAGTGTTGTTGGTTGCCATATTTTAGAAGTGTAATTTGTATTTCCAGGTTTTGGGACATGTCCTATATGCAGAAATTTGTTATCTTTGTCGAAAATTTTATAAAATCACAAGTTTAGAAAGAAAAATTTTATACGAGGTTTAAGGCCAAGCAACACGGCAGCTTCACGAGTTCTCTAGTCGTTGGAAGTATCAGCTGGGAGTTCTATGGAGTTGGCGGCACATCGCCTGCTAGTAGGGGTGGGGGTGTGTCAGCACTACTCATGCTTCTTCTTTATCCTTAAAAATCATTAACATCTCAAGGCAATCAAATGCAATTTTAAAAAGAGCTCATCTTTGAAAGGAGGGAACTTCTGTTTTCCTAAAATACAGTTTGCAGACATAAATTTTCAGCCACCATATCTTTGAGAAAGGAAGTACCAAGCAATAGGATATGACTACATCTCACATCGAAACAAGGGAAAAAGCTCATTTCTTAAGCTATAAGTATGGGTTTACCAGCTGTCGCGCATTTAAGCATGTGAGGGCTCATTAGGTCCCGAAGTGGACAATATCTACGTAGTTAATCGGATAGATTACAAATAGCATTAATTTTGCATTACGGTGAGCAAGGGCGTTGTGTCACTGCGTAGGGGTGTTTTATAAGTATACCGTATCGGATAAAGGAGAAAGTTTTATCTTATATTAGTGAGGCTTCTCGGCTTATAGTGAATCACGTTTAAAAATTAATAAGAGGCACTTGGCTTCAAAGTGGATAATATCTACATGATTTGATCATATCATTGCATGCCTGAAACTAACAAATTTTTGGGAACACTTCACCCTCAGGGGACACATTGTGCTGCTTGCGAGATGATGAACTTGGCCGTCAAGCAGTTGCTGGAATAAACCCTCTCAGCATACAGAAGCTCGAGGTAAGTACTAAGAATAAGGATTTTCTTTTTTTTAATATTTGGTTATACTATAAAATATGTCTAAGAAATATGAATATATTAAAGTTAGTTGAATTTTATGCATTTTCAAATTCTTATATCTTTATGTGAAAGAACTAAAATAAGTAAAATAATTTTTAACTATCCTACAATATCCTTTTCCTCTTTCTTTTATGTTTTCTCTCAATTTTCTGAAACTTTTAAGATCTTACTCTTTCCTTTTTCCATGAATAAAAGTAATACCAATACCAACTTGTATATTTCATGTACAAGTTTTCCCACCTACGAGCAAACTTGATCCCTCTATCTACGGTCCACAAGAGTCAGCAATCAAAGAGGAACATATCATTGCCCACTTGGATGGAATGTCTTTGCAACAGGTATATACATACATATATATATATATATATATATATATATATATATATATATGGGAAGATAATTAAGCTCTTCCCATCTTTGATTTATTTGTGATGTCTTCTGATGGCTATAGTGAAACAAAAGAAATAAAATGTTCTCGAGTAGAATCTCAACTTCCAATGCAACTTATGGGGCTGCATCCTCACCAAACAGCCATTTCTTTCTTAAATTTTGGTGAGAAGACTATTTCAAGCTCATGGGAAAATGGAGGCCATTTTCAAGAGTGGTTTCAACCCCGAATAACGAGTCTATTTTAACACTTTTTCGATGTATTCTTCTACCATTCTCTACCTGAACATCTCTTAAGCATTTATAAATAAGACAGGCAATCAGTCCCGTGAAGAACAAGAGAAGAAAGGAAAGAGATACTGTGAACAATCAACATTAGCATATTCCAATCATCCAGTAACTAGAAGGTTAGGCTCCTTTTCAGACCAAAATCAAAGCCCCTGTTTGGTTTGTGTTCTTGAAAATTGTTTTAAAAAAACAGTTTTTTGGAAACACAGAATACCAAAAAGTATCCTTTGAAAACAGTGATTTTGGAAACAAGGAAAACAAAAAAAAAAAAATGGATGCCCCTTTTTATCAAACAAGCTATTAGTGTTTGGAAACATGGATAACACAAAAATTGTTCTTAACCAAACAGCCCCAAAATCTCGCCTTTGACTCATGCAATCTGATCGGGTGGCAAATATTTCAAAAACGTTTTGATAGGTCAATCAATGTCAGAAACATGGAGCTCCTACAATATACTCCTAATTGATTGATTAAAGAACTCTTAATGAAAAGGAAAGGTAGAGAAAAATTATGAAGCTTTATCATCAATAACTGATAGTAATAGTTAACATAAGCAAGAGTCCAAGCGTTCCCAACACAAACAATGATAGGTCACGCTTGATAAATTTCCCAAGGGACATTAACTTTTTGTATCACAAAATCATCATTTTTAAAATACTCAATACTAACAGTTTTAACTTACTTGGTGTCTTCTCTTTTTTTTCAGGCACCCGATGAAAATTAGTTGTTTATATTGGACTATCATGACATTTATCTTCCATTTCTAAATCGGATAAATGCTCTTGATGGCCGGAAAGCCTATGGAACACACACAATCTTCTTCCTGACCACAGCAGAAACTCTTAAGCCCAATGCAATCGAGCTCAGCCTTCAACCAGCGGACCCAAATTGCACGCTGAAGCACATCCTCCTCCCTTCTGTTGATGCTACCAGCAATTGACTTTGGCAACTTGGCAAAGCCCACGTCTGCTGTAATGATGCTGTCATTCATCAACTTATTCACCACTGGTATGCATTCACGACCAACTGATAATGTGCTAAAAACAGAGTAGCTAGAATTTTGAGTACTTACTTAAAACCAACAACCCAAGTTATAAAAAATAAATAAATAAAAGCCACTAGGATTAGGGATGGCATCGGATCGGATTTGGATCGGATTTTTTAAAATCCATATCCGATCTAAATAAGCAATATATCCCGTATAAAGCCTTCAGCTATCACTACGGATAAAGAAATACAAATCCATATCCTGGCATCCGCCGGATTTCGGATATTCTCCACGGATATCGGATTTATCCATCGACACTAAGACATATTTGCTAACCTATGACACTAGTTATAACTTTCATAATTCATAAATTTAGGAATATAAACTAAAGTCTAAAGTTGGCAAACATCACAAAAATCCTTCAACTACTTTTGTCGTGTTATTCCGGCAAATGAGAATTTTCTAGAACTAGTATAGTGGTTCATACAAAGCCTAGGTAAAAAATTGAAAAATGAGGCAATTAATTTTAAAATTGAAAACTTGGAAAAGAATGAGAGAAAATAAAATAAAATAAAATAAAACAAAATAAAGAAATAAATGTAAGAATCGGGTCATAGATCGAGAATCGATCGGCTACTTGATGGGTGTAAGCTTGAGAAAATCATATCATGCCTAAAAGAATATATCCCAACATTTATGTGTCAAAAGTTAATTTCATGATGTCTAGAATCACGGAAAAAAATCAATGAGACATTCTAAAGTCGTTTAATAATTTATTTTCAACAAAACATATACAGTGTGCCGGTTTATGAGTAAAAGAAAGCAAGGACATTTCAAAACTTTGATTTGTTTTCACATCTGATTTACTTTACAGAAACCAATATTAAAAAAGAAATCTAGAATGGTATAAAATTATTGGAAGTGAAAAAAAAGTATTACAAACGGGTCAAAATCAAATTTTAGTCTAGAAATACGAGTAAATGGACAAGTTGAAAAATAAAAGAGTGAAAAATCATTACTTTACATGAAAACCGGATAATTTGTATCACAATACGATTTACTTTTCATAGTCTAACTTTCCTTTTCTTTATTTTTTTTTTTATTTGGTTTAATTCGAGAACCGTCATTCACAGCCATTTACAAAATAAAATTATTATCGTGGAACATAACTTAAATATTTCATACACCAATCACGATTAATATTTTATTCTACAAACAACCAAGCTACAACACATTCTCCACTTAGAATTTTGCCTTGCATAGTATTATTATTATTATTATTTTAATTTCCACTCATGGAACCCGACACTAGACTTAATATTTCTGACACACAAGCATGATGAATCTCAACATTTAAAGCACAAGCATGATGAATCTCAACATTTAAGCACAAGCATGATGAATCGATCTTAATATTAGAACATGATATATGTATTTTAGATTGGTAATGTTCGACAATGCAACACAATATTATATTACAATGATTACGTAATTAAGCTACTCACGTCACAAAATAAAAAGAAAAAGCGAATCTGCAATCACTAACATCCGAATGTTATGAAGGAATAGATCCCAGAGTTGCTTTAATGATTTGACGTGATGCGAACTACAAGCTTGTTTTGAGATTTCACGAGCGGTCGAATGAGTGTTTTCTTTTATAAATCCAAATTGGTTTTTTGGATATTGCAAAGTGGTGTCTTTATACTTATGCTTTCGACAACTTCAAAGTATAAACTCATTTTCTATCAAAAACGCAGGCTATCTTCCATAAAACCACTCTCCGTCTCTTCCCTTCTTTCTTCCTCCTTTCCTCCTTTATATTAGATTAAGATTTATACTTAATAGTCGTAGAGTTAGGGTTAGTGATGTTTGATTAGGTTTCAAGTGTTAAAATTAAAATTTACAATATTGGGAATTAAAATTTGTGGTGTTACATTAGGTTAGGGATTTAGGAATTTAAAAATCCAACGGTGATCGCGTGTCGGACTCCTACGCTCAAGAGGGAGGTGTCGACTAAATGCCACCGCGAAGCGAGATAGAGCCAGTCATTAAAGAGAGTTTAAAGAGTCGCATAAGTTTTAATTCTTACTCTGACGGAGGGCTTCTTACATTGTCGGCGGCTATCAAGTCTTGGGTGATTAAGAATGGCCAAAGCTCAAATCACTTGGAAGAGATATGTCAGTCCACCCATTGGGAAGGATAATGAAGGCGTGGATACGTATGAGCGTATGAGACTATCAGCAATTAGGGTTTGTAGTGTTATACAAGTTTAGAATTTCTTGTGTTAGAAGTTAGGGTTTACAATGTTAGCATGTTACGTTAGGATTTACAAATTACAATTAGGACTAGATTTATATTTATAATGTTATTGTTAGGTTTGGGGTTGTTATTATATTTTTGATATTCGTTTTAACTTTACTATTAGGATTTTAAAAAATAGGCAATTAAATATTTGAATTAGTAATGTGAGATCATATCCATAACCCATATAGTGTTATTACAATTACAATTAATTCAAATATTGTATCGGATATTATAACATTCGAATATTAATTCAAATAATGCCTGTTTGGGAATTAGGATATGATCTGGGGTTTTGGATAGGATATGCCTAAATCCATATCGATCCATATCCATTCAAAAAAATCGGATTTTATCCATATCCATATCCATTATCCAGTCAACGGATTTTTCTACTGTTTGACCGGATCGGATCGGGTCGGAAATCCACGAATACGGACACATTTGCCATCTCTAACTAGGATAGGTCCAAGTGCAAGGACATGCTCCCAAGAGGCCCTTATTACCTTAAAATACAGTTTTAAGGTTGAAAGGAGTTCATACATATATTGGTCCCAAGAATGTTTTCACTACCCCCTCCCTTCCCCAACAACCCAGCCAAAGGCAAACACAATTGTCATTTTGCTCAAGGGGATTAGAGGGTCAAACAACACGAGACCCCCTATAGAGCTAGATAAATACTCGCATTAAGGACATTGATCAACTCTAATACCATTTATAATGATCCGCTTCAAACTCTGTAGGTACTACTTGCTTGAAGTTTAAAAGACCATCAATGTTTTTGAATCACATTTACAAAATTAAGAGAAGTTCATAAAAATATATGGTTCTAACTTTTTCCCTATTCAATATGATAATGATCCCATTATAAATGATACTAGACCTAATACTTGACTTCGTGCGAAAGTTTGTTTGGTCCCACAAAAAGTGTCATTTTGTTTGGACTAATAATCCTACGGGATACAATGAGCAGATTGTATCTATTTGCCTTTGATGAAGTTAGTATCTAAAATCTAAACTCTATGCACTTGGCTTCAATTTCACAAGCACTTGATTATTAAGCAGCAACACTAGTGAATATTAAGCAGCAAAACTACTGAAGCAAAATCACCAAAATATGCTTGTGATAGAAAAGAGGCTTTCTATATGATCCAACAGGTTGAGGACCCATGCATGCGTGGAACCATTTATAATAGCAGCACATCAACAACTGAGTGATATGCACCCTATCTTCAAGCTGCTCATACCCCACATGCGATATACACCGAAAATAAATGCAATAGCTCGAGAGACTCTCATCAATGCAGGAGGGACTATTAAGAGTTTCTTCACTCCCAGAAAATACCGTATGGAGATGAGTTGTGCCGCCTACCGGGACTGGTGGCAATTTGACATGGAGGGCCTTCCAGCAGATCTCATTAGAAGGTTAGGCAAGCACCTTATTAATCCTCTTAACTATGTCAAACAATAGATTTCTTTTAAAGCATGAACTGAAAAAAAAAAAACCCAACTCTCCTAAAAGTCCTCACATGCAGCCCCGCATGTGGTGAGTCAAACAAACCAAAAAGAGTCTTTCATGGATTTCCAAATTAACAAATGAGGATGTCACAAACCAATGACCTCTTGCCGAACCATGCTTTGATACCATGTTAAACAAACAACTTTCCTAAAAGCTCAAGTTTGTAAGATTTTGGTTTAATATGAATATCATGCCTTTAACATTCAAAGTCACCAAACATTTTTTTTAAACTCTAGTTTCATTTTTATGAAGAGGGGCGGCAGTACCAGACGCAACGGAAGCAAATGGGTTGAGACTACTCATTGAAGACTATCCTTATGCCAACAATGGCCTCCTGATATGGTCTGCCATGAAGAGCTTAGTTCAGACCTATGTAAATTACTACTACTTAGATGCAAATATGATCAAGTCTGACTCAGAGCTCCAGGCCTTGTACAATGAGTCTAGAAGGCTGGGTCATGCAGATCTCTGCCATGCTAACTGGTGGTCCACACTCTCCACTCCAAATGATCTTACCTCCATTCTCACCACCATCATCTGGACTGTGTCAGGACAGCACGCAGCAGTCAACTTTGGACAGTGCACCTATGGTGGCTTCATCCCTGCACATGCACCGCTAATGCGGCGACTAGTGCCAAAGAAGCATGATCCTGAATATGTAGATTTTATCAAAGATCCACAAGCTTACTTTCTGTCATTATAGCCAAGTTTGTTTCAAGCAACAAAGTTCATGACTGTGATTGAGATAATCTCTGCACACTCACCTGATGAGGAGTATCTTGGACAAAGAAAAGACCTGTCCACCTGGTCAGGTGACCCTGAGATTATACAAGCATTCCACAGATTCTCAGTGGAAATCAGAAGGATTGAAAAGGAGATTGAGAAAAGGAATGCTGATCCAAGCTGCAGGAACAGATGTAGAGCTGGCATGCTTATACCAAGCTCAGGACCTGGGGTTACTAGTAAAGGTGTGCCTAATAGTATAACATTGTGATAGAACCAAAGGGTCAACATTCCTGCAGATCTTTTCAGAAATTTATTGTATTCACTATGCAGGAACTAGGAAGTGAGGATGAATCTGTTTTAGAGAGAAGGCAGCAACAAGGAAAAAAGATCTTACATGCATTTAAATTAATACAGATGCATCCTTTTATGTCTCCTCTATATTAGAATGTCAATAGAGCAATGAATGATCTCATTCCATAAGAAACCAACATATCCAGTAGAAAAGTAGAAGACAAAAAATCAGAACATGTGGAGCACAATTAGACTAGTTAAATTGATAACTTCTTACCCAAAAGGCTCTTCCAACACGTGTTTGGTGCTAGAGTTGGTGAAAAGGCTCTGGTCCCCTTTAGCCTTATGTTGCAACCTTAAATTTGAAGTCGGAATTCATTAATTAAAAAAATTCAAACACCAGGAGAGCAGAATATTACTTTTTGTCTTCAACGTTTGATATAGATGAAGGACAAAGAGAGCAGATTTCAGGGCTCAGGAAGGCAAATAGAACATTTCATAAGTTGTAACCAAGTATGCAAGCTTATGGAGGAAGGAAGATTAGAGTTTAGGAGTAATTTATTTCGAGGAATAGGGATCTTAGTTTCTTAGCCCATTCGCATAAAATTTGCTGAGATCTATGGGATACATCCCAATGGTTAGGACACCAGCATTTCTATCAAGTGGATGCATTTTTTCCCCTTGGAAATCCATCATTCGACCCTTCCAAGATTTATCGATTTATACTTATTTTCTAGTGGGTAACAAAGGAAAGATCCATTTTTTGGGAAGATCTTGTGGTGGGGGAACAAACTCTCAGTTCCCAATTGCCTAATCTATATAGAGTTGTTCAGTTAGATACTCTCTTTAAGCATCCATCCTTGGTCGTTCTTCCCTTTTTGCTTGGGACTTTAACTTTTGTTACAACCTCACAGATCTGAAGATGGTGGATTTTCGAAGCCTCATGTCCATTGCACCAATCATGACCCTCCCTAAATGGGTGATTTCAGTCATTATCATCCTCAAGCTTATTCATGTTCAAACTATTTTTCTCGGCCTTATCCTATGAATCAACCTCAATCTTTTTCTCTAGTAAAATTCATTTGAAAATCAAAAGCCCCATTCAACATTTGATATGTTAGTAGACAATAAGAAGGTCAACACAAATGAGTGGGTTCAAATAAGAAAACCCTTCAAAGCCCTTGGGTCTTAATCATTTCAACTTGTTTTATTTTCTTTTTTTGATAAGTAATCGTTTCAATTTGTATATGGATAGTAGAGAGTCAACCAGTCACTTTTTTATTTAACATTGTCTATTGAATTTGGAGCCATGGTACAAGCTATCTAGGTTAAACAAATTGGATAAGGTATCTCCAAGAAGTGCTAGTGACACAACAAACATCTCTTTCAAGGGATCGGGAACTCCGTAAAAGGCAAAGTTCTATGGCATATTGCTTGCCTTATGTTGATTTGGTTAGTATGATAGGAAAGAAATGCAAAGATATTCGAGGAAGTAGTTTACTTTCGAGATAACACGAGATCGAATTAACTTCTATTCCTCTTTCTAGGCTTCTATTGCTGCCACTTCTAAGGGCATTCCATATCATGCAAATTGATTGGTTCTAGTAATGTACATCAAGTGGGTAAAATTAGCAAAGAGAGGATCATTTCCTTTGTATTTTTGAAGAGGGCTTTTCTATCTCAATTCTGATCAAATTTTGCAATTGGGAGAAGGATTTCCCATCCTTCTTTTGTGCTTAATCCATTTTAATGAAAATTTTAGTTTCTAATAATCATAAATTGGTTAAAAAATTTGAAGGGGGAGAGAGAGAGAGAGAGAGAGCAAAAGTAAAAAATTACCTGCAAATTCTTCTAGTTGAAGACTCCTTTGAGTTGGTAAGGGGTTCTGGCTCTGGACAGAGACCCATGATCCTGCCATACATTTTCTGCCGCCCCCTTCTTTTGAGCTGCCGAGTCTGGACTTTACACCTGTCGAAGTAGAAAATCATGTTAATTCGCTGACCCATTCCCATGATACAGTCCTCGATCTCATGTCATTTATCATAGTAAACTACAGAACACAACTATTGATAGAAAATCTTTATGGACATCATACAAGCAAGTTCTTAGCATAAATAAATAAACAAACAAACAGAGATGCTTTGCTGCCTTATCGATTTACATAGCAACATTCAGTCTCACTATTTCCAATAGTCAAGCTGTAGTGTTAAACTAAACAAATTTGATTTTTAGGTCCTCCATTAAAAGGATTTGGTCACAGACATATAACATTTACTGTCCCACCACTGATACTAAGGCATTGTCACCAGTGGTGCTGTCACTTGCCCACCTCAACCCTTTCAATTTACTTCCACCTCTTCACTGCCATAAGCAACAGTACAACAATGCTCTAACCCATAGAACAACTTATCCAAACAACAAAACAGAAATTCTTGGGGTTTATGGTTTTCTGGTTTCAGATTCCTCATAAATTTGGAGGCTCCTTTTCTTTTTTCCTTTTTTTTTTGATAAATAATAAGGCATTAAACAGAAAAAGCACCTAACCCATAATTTTCAAGTCTTGACGCACGTAAACCCTTCATTCTAGTAATCGTAAATAATTATGCTACTATTCAGGGGAGAGGCTGCACCAATATGCATCTTTAACGTATTTAGCAAGTTAAAAGCATCAAGGATTAGGAACTGCATTTTTTAGTAGGACTTGGAGTTCACTAGATGCATTTGAAAATGTGTCCTTTCTCTTTCCCTGCCCCCCAACCCCCACAAATTTTAACCAGGAACACCCCACAACAACCACCAGCGTTCACACCACCACCTTTTCTCAGCCCTTTACCCCTTGAACCAATCCTCAAGGGCAATTTTAATTTCTAGAATTGAAGGACAGTTCCTTTAGCTTAAAATCCGAGTATCCAAGATATGTAATGCTACTAATAAAAGGATTATTCCCTGCTACTTGGAGTTAGGTGCAGAAATCCAACTAACCATTCAGTTCGGTCCTAGAATATGTGTGCACAACTGCACATACACAAACAGAGAGATTTCATCAAGAAAAATGAGTTTTGAACAGAAAATTGCCGCGACCGATTTGCAAATCCTGAAAGGCCCTAAAATTTTAAACCTTGAAATTGAAAATATTAAAAACCAAAGATCCTTACCTTGTTCGTTCATGAACAAATTCCTAAAGACAGCAGCAGAAATGAACATTGTGAAAGCAAGAAAGAGGGGAAGTGTAGCTTAGACTCACAATAACCTCAAGCATATAAAATGATGTAAACTCAATAAAAACAAGTCTTTTGATAATTTCCAACTAAAGTTACAGGCTCAGTTTTTGTTGTGTTAACAGCTTGTACAGCATTTAGCCACCTCACCAATTGAACAAACATGCACCAATTTACCTTAAAATTGCCCCCTTAAAGAAAAAAATCTACATGAATTTTCTCTAGAATATGCTATCTTCATAGTTCTACTCTGCAGAAACCTTTTCCCTGCATATTTTGCTCTTATAGTTGCAAAGGCTACCCTGCTTTTCTTCTAAATTGTATGCTATGTCCAGTTCACTAATGTTGAATAACGCATATGATGTTTCTATGATAGAAGATGTTGCCATCACTCTACAGACAAAGACCAGGTTAATGTGCCTCAGAACATAGCCCTTGCTTATCAATTACACGTTAAATTTACTAGCAGTGGGAAGGAAAATAGCACAAAGGCCAATTGAAACCCATGAAATAAACTACCATAGAAAGTCAGCCCATACCTAGGCAGGCGCGGACCTGAAAGGAAGCTTTGTTTAAGCATTCCCAAGAACCTTAATGCTGTGTGTAAATTGTGAAATCACAACTCACTATCTTATGAGATGGGAATGGTAGAGTAGCCTAGATGATTTGGTGTTTCTCTCTCTTCGTCAACCCAACTAAACATAGCTAGCAGTTGATGAAGAAAAGAAAATAACGATCAAGGATGTCATGACCAATGGTATGGCAGTAGTCTGTGGAAATAACAATTGTTCCAGTTAAACTAAACCCCTCGACTTCCCATAAGAAAAAGAAAAAAGATTCTTATCTTCCTGATTGGAATTGTAAGCAGTATGCAATATTTTGGTCTTCTCCAATAGCATATTGGTCATGAAAAACAAACCATATCAGATGTTGCCCTATTCTTTAAAATCGGCCCATTTTACGATTAAAAATGACATTTTCTTCAAAGTACCTATGTGGCTTATCAGACTATCACTTCCTGCAATCCAATGGGAAGAGTCAAAGTTATGACTCATACATACTCCCACAAAGTCAATCAGAAAATAATTTTATGTTCCAAAACACGTGCATGCTTTGTAATAGGCGCAGAACAAGTGCTACCCAAAAAGTTGGATAGTAGTTACCATCTGTCCCAAAATTTCAAATTATTTTCTGAGGAGTAAGCCAGCAAACAAGTATATAATGCAAAAGTACCTTAATGGTTCCAAATATCGAATTTTTATATTGAAAAAGTACCTTAATGGCTCCATTTAGGGGTTCATTCCTTCCCAAATAGCTAACTCAAACCAATTCTGAAAATCAGGATAAAAAGGCACAAAACTGATCAGACCAGTTTCTTATAGACATGGGAGAAAGGCGAATCAAATGCCTAAGGGCATGGTAGGTATACACATCTCGTACTTTGGTTGTGCCTCTTTTAGGAATTTTTAACTGAATTTATTCATTCTTAACTATCAAAGGAAGCAACAATGTTTTAGATGGAATAGTGTTTAACACATTTTTGCCTTTATTCCCTTCAAGGACCAACAAAGCCTTAACATTGAATTCCCTTAATGCCCTCCAAGTCAAATTATATAATTCCCAACATCAATACAAACAGGCTTTAGCATTCACTCATTGAAAACTTATTTTATGGGAAAAAATAATTATACACTCACACACACACACACACACACACACACACATATTTGTTAGGTAAAAATATTATATTGAAAAGGAAAGAAAGTACGCCCAGAGGGCAAACCATAGCATCAAGGAGTATGCATTGGTTTCCAAGTGGTAGAATTTACAAACAAACAAAAAAAACATCATCCGCCCTCAATAAGAACCCAACCAAAAAAAAATTGTTTCATACACACACACAAAAACATATGCACATGTCCAAATTGGTTCAAAGACACATTAAATTCCAAAATTGGTTTCAAAGAGATATTTATTTTACTTTATATGTAAGCCATGATTAAGCCTGGTTAGAGTTTTTTTTTTTTTTTTTTTTATTAAGTTTTGGAAACTAACAGAAAATTTCAAATTCAACTCTTAGGGTTTCCATTCGTGAAAAAAAAACCTAAAGCATATGAAGCTTAGTTTTTTTTATAAGTTGAAACTTACTTTTGTCTTTAAGAGACTTTTTGCCCATTGAAAGGGAAAGAATTTCGCTCCAAGATATTTTGATTCTTAGAACCAGGATTTTAGAGTATCTCCATGGAGATGTTAGAAACAAAGATACCAACTTCAATCTACTCATCATGGTGGGTCTGCGATCACTTTCAGCAGAAAAGAATGGAGTCATCGGTGAAGTTCAAAGGAGACCAAGGCAACTACTAATCTGGAGTTCCAAATCAGATTCAGACCTCACTAAAAGAAGGTTTGAAAGATCATCAAAAAGTAGAAGCATTAGAAGGTAGCAAATTTTGAAGTAGAGCTGCATTTAAGGCTGGATGTTGATACTAAGGGTTTGGTAAATTTCCGTATTCTCTTTTAATTATACTACCAGAAGTTTCAGCAATTTGTAGTCCTGAACCCATGGTTTTTCCACCTGATAGGTAGATTAATAACTTCCAGCATTCCCATGTAATTCACGGTGATCATCTTTTTACTTGTCTTTTTTCTCAATTGAGATTGATTTCATTGATTGGTTAACAGAATTGGTATCAAGATCTGTTGAAGGATAAACCTATCCAACCTCCATCTTTTTTTTTTGATAAAGCAACCTCCATCTAATTTAGGCAGACAATTTTATCATTTTCAATCTAGTAAAATATTTAATATATATAAAAAAAATTCATGACATATAGTTCTGCAACACTTTGAGCACCAAAAGTGCCATTGATGACAACCCACAAATTAGAAAGATCATGCTCAACAAAATTAGAATTAGCACCAAAACGTAATGTGTTATTATTCATTGACAAATAAAAATGTACAGGGTATTCAAGAAACAAGAAGTGGAACTCAAATGTAGCAAGAAAATAGAAACCCATTTAAGACAACACTAAAATGGAATTCAAACAACCATACTAACCCCATTGAGCCGCCCTCATAGATTTAAACTCACACCAGTAATCGTACGATATAATCCATAAATATCCCCTTCACAAAACCCCCCAGATGTCCAATTTTTCTAACCCACACACTCAAATGCATACAATACCTCGGGCGGAATCATACTTAACCAGAAAAAACATGGCTAATCATACTTCTCTCTCCAAGAATAGACAAGAAAGAACACCCAGGAGAGCGCCAACAGAATGTCTCCAACAATCTGTCTCAGCCAATCGAAAGCAAGATCCTCAACTCGTCGTTCGAAATAAAACCTCCAGAGAGCCATGGAAACATGGAGAACGGTGCAACCTTTGGCGAAAAACGACTGAAACTCCCGGTCCTTGACGAAAGCCACCATGAAGAGAAGGAATCCAATTGCAAACAGAAGCAAACCCGAGAAAGAATCGGATGTCCGGATCAAGAGCTGATCATGGGGAGTGGATCCGAGAAGCTTGGTCGCGGTTTCGGGTCCGTGCCCGAATTCGTAGATATCCTTCATGTAGAACATCATTAGGCCTCCACAGGTGAGAGCAATAATAGAGTGGAGAAGGCAGATGACGAAGAACCCAGGGGATGACCCCATTGATTGTACAGTGTTCGAAATCTCACCAAACAAAAGAAAAACGGCGGGGACGAAAATCAAAATCAAAACACTGGAACTCTAGATATGGCGCACAGGATTAAACCCCTGAAAACCCAACCTCCGTTGAAGAGAGAATATAGAAACCCAAACGTCACCCTAAACCGAACCCTAGCCTCCCGATTTCGATTTTTTTCCTAATAACATTTTACGACCAAGAAGGTGAGCAACGGAGAGAGTGGTAGGAGTGAGATTCAAAATTCAAATCCACGGGACACGTGGCGGACGTCTAATAGTGCCGACAGAGAGGGAAGGCTGGGTTGGTGAGACCTGAGGTAACCTTAGCGACATCCAATAGTCATTAATATCTAGGTTGGTCCCATTTCCATTAACGGCACCATACTGTTAATAGCAACTTATCAATTCAAGAGTTTCAGCACACTGTACTCTTTTGTTTATACCAGATGATTTTTTTTTCGAAAAGAGATTACTATAAGCTAAAAAAAGTTAGAGAATAACCTAGAATTCAGGTTTAATAATAAAATAATACATTTCCAAAGGAATTTATATATTTGATAATTGAAAATCTTTGAATGCAGATTACGGATTACATGGTGATTCTTGCACCAATAGTGATGTTTTGTCTGCCAACATTTCGGGTTTGGCCAGCTTTTGCGTAGTACTTAGCTAAGTGACCAGTTGCACACGTTAAGGACCTAGCAATGCTTTTGATCAGATTTTATAGCGAGTTTTGTAGTTTTACGGTTATAAAATATTGAAGATAGGGATGCAGCTTGACATGAAAAATCAATTGAAACTCGGAACCGGAGGCAAACCGAGGAAGAGCGAGGCGAAAACATAACAATTGTAACCACAGAATTGTGTACTGCAAGGATTCGCACTCCTGCCCTTTTTTTCTTGACTTTTTGACCTCCTTTTTGTGTTTTCTTCCCAAATTATCCCTGTAATAGTCTACTACTTTTACATGGCATTTGGTAATTTCGTTTGTTTTGGTGATATATAATCTTTGAGAACAACGCTGTAAAGGATCGAACTTTCTCGTGTGAAGTTTGAGGGGAAGCTTGTCGAACAAGCTCTCGTTTTCTTTCCTTTTCTCTCGAGTTTCTATCATTTCTCATGGCCAGCACCCCTACGAGGATGACAACTCGGAGGATGAGTGGTAACCCTCAGCCTTGAGTAAAGGCGCGAGGCCAAGAAGAAGGAACTGAGAAGCGAATGAAGGAGTTTACTCATGTATTGTTTTCCAATCAGGGCATTCAGCATTTGTGTTTTTCATAAACTACGGGGTTTTAGATCACTTGAGTCATAGGCTGAGTGAGTGTTTGATGTTTCAGTGCGTTGGATCTTGTGCTAGATCTAGTGATGTTAGTTAGTTATCATTTATGAGCTATTAGAAGATGAGTCAAAGAGACATGTTTTTTCTGTTCATTTTCAAAGGATAATTATTGAGGGTTAAGTTTTATAGCTAAACCAATATCTGATTCGGGAAGTAACTATATGTTACTATCCCCAATGCGAGAAAAAGACCCCGAGAAACCCTCATTTACCTAAGGAACCTAAGTCCAGTGACCTGATACTTCAAGGGAATTCTTTGTATATTTTTACTTCATTTTGCTTTTAGTTTTCACCACAAAAATTCACTCTTTTTATAACAACCCAAAATGTAATCACTAGTTTAAACTTCACTGTTAGTCATTTACACAAAGAAAACCCATCTTTGTGGACGATCCTAGAACCACTGTACTATAGTAGCTATGCTACGTCAATACGAAGTGTTAGGTTATTAATTTTGTTTGATTTAAGAACACCCGCTGGGTTTGAAAGCGAATCAATAGCATACTGATGAACATGATCTGATAAAACTGTCGGGTCGAACTTTGTTATTTGAATTGCCAATGCGAAAACCCACGAAGATGCTAATCATCGATGACACAAATACCCATCGTAACAAGTTGGCAACAAAACTTGTCATAACATGTCAACGATAAAAATACGAAAAAAAAATAAAATAAAGGCAAACTCAAATCATTGTTGAAAAAACAACTTTATTGGAAAAGAAAACTCATATTTGGGAAATAAAATGATGGAATTTGTGATTTCATGCCAAAAATTGCCTAAAAAAATCACCTCTCATTTCTAAAGAATAAGGACATGAAAGAAATAATTAAGGAAGGGATGACTAGGGTTTCTAAAGATAGGGAATTATGTTTAAGTGGATTGTTAGACAAATATGAATGAAAAAGAAACCCGATTCACTCATATTATGTAGAGTTGCACTTTTTACCCATAATTAATTAAAACATGCACTCTCTCACTATAAATATCAAATTGCTCTCAATGAGTTGACCAAATCGACCCCATTTTTTTACCACATAGAACATAAAAAATATTACCATATTTTCATGTCGATGAACTACAATGCTCATAAGGCGAGCTAACACGTCTGCTTTTGAAATCCTCTCTGAGAAGCTTGAAGTTTAAAACAATCATGGAGTTTTGCACGTAGATGCAGATTAGCATTTGGCAATGCCCTAGGTCTTCTTCTTTCTCCAACCCTAAGTACCTATCTAGTTGGGGTATTGGCATTAATTCTATCTTTGATGTATGAATCTCGCAAGACATCCCAGTAGAATTCATGATTCAGTTGTTTTAACTATTAGAGTATATTTAAGATTCATCTTACTATATTAGAGTATATTTAGGATTTCTTTTATTATCTCAATGTTTTTACCTTTTTGCCCTTTTATTGGTATATTTATATATCTCTACTCTCTCAATAATAATCAAGTCTCTTTCATAATATGGTATCAGAGCCATAAGCTTAACAACAAACCCTAGTCATCGCTGTTCATGATCCCCCTTCTTCGGTGGCCTTATTCTCCCCAATGGTTAATGCCTCTTCTTACCCACCAGCTGTGTCGTGCCCTCTCGTGCACCATGAGTCTGCGAAGGCCGTAATTACTCACCTTGAGAACTTGTCGTTCTCATGGTAATGCTCGAAGCACCGCTGAACTCCGCATTACAAATTACTCATTAGGCGGATACAAATTCCATCTTTTATTTAGGTACAACTTACTTGGGTTTGTCGATTGCTCAAAGTTGTGTCCTTCGACGACGATAACTTTGCCTAATGTTTCTTTTCCCTCCCCAAATCCAGATTAAACTTTTTGGCTCTGACAAGATCAATTGCTTCTTAATGCAATATTTGGATTCGTCTCTCCCACGATCGTGTAGTTTCTCTCCACCTCCACCACATCTCAAGCTACGTGGACCACCCTCAAGAAGACATATGCCTCTCCCTCCTACAGACGAATCATGGTCCAACCCCAGAATCTTGCCAATCCTTAGTAAGGTACTCGAACCATTACAGAATACATGCAAGATGTTAAACACAACATTGACTCTCTTACTCTCATGAATGTCCCCGTTGACTTTAATGAGCTCTCTGTCCACGTTTTGAATGAACTTGGTCCGGCCTACTCGAACTTATCTCATGCTCTTTAAGTTCGTGAGACTCGATTATGTTAAATTGTTTAAGCACCTCTGAAAACCTAAATTTGACTTAGGCATTCGGTTCCTCTAGCCGTCGTAGCCTCCCTTCGGTGATTTCCATGGTTACTTTGCACGGCTGCACAAAATTCCCATCATCGATTCGAACAAGCGAGTGTTGGCCCATGACCCCAACCGACACCATGATCTGGGCATGCCTAATGTCCCTGACAATTTCGGCCTTCTCACCGCGACCCCGATTGAGGCATAGTCAATATCTCGGGCAGCCCAACAACTCTCGTGTCTCCCTGCACGGCTCCCTTTGTCACACTTCGGGCATAGTCACTGCAGGCTCCTACTCCGACACATTGGCTCAACCAGGGCTCCATGACAGTAATCATCTACTCATCTCGGCACTCTGGCGCTCTTCGCCTATTCTCACTCAGTGCTCCAGGAACGACCTTCCACCGCCCCGCCGCACCACTGCGGTCGCCATAACTCCTGTGCAACTATGGATTGGGTTGTTGATTTAGGCGCTCTACCTGGATCTTCAGCGGCGACCTTTGTGTATATTTTTGCGGTGTGATTATTAGTGATGGCTCAAGTTGATAAATTTCCAACATTGGCTCCTTTTCTCTTACCTCTCTACCTACACCTTTATTTTTCTAATGTCACCACATGTATGCGCCATGTGCAGAATCTTCTATTTGGTCTACGACTCTGCAATGCGAGATAACCCTAATGTTTTATTCTTTTACTCTTTCTTTCAAGTGTAGGATCGTCACATAGGGGTCCTGCTTTGGTTCGCGACGGCTTATAGAGGCAGTATCTGTGCTGGCCGAGGAAGTCGATCCTCCTTAGGTCTTTAGCCCAGCTGTCATCTACTCTCGGCTCGGTGCCGCTATCTCTATGGCTTTTGATGTCTCGGTCATCGTCCTTGCCAATTTTAAATTTCTTAGTGTTTTAAGTATTTCTTTTTCGAAGAACATTTCGTCCACTCCTATTAGCTCTTACATTAGTATTAATAAAATCCACAAGTTACCTTTTCAAATCAAGCATCTCTTCTCTCCACTTGATGTAATCTTTTAGGTTGTGGACCTCACCCGTTTCCTCTTCTGATGGTTTCATTACTACGTTATTTTTGTTGATCATTTCACAAAGTATATGTGGTTTTATCCATTATGTCGTAAATCAGATGTTCATTCAACCTTTTTTGCCTTCAAGCAACTTGTTGAAAATGATTTCACCACCACCATTAAAACACTTTACATCGATAATGGGGGTGAATTCCTAGCTCTTCGATCATTCCTTGCGACCCATGGTATAACCCATCTCATTACACCTCCCCACACTCCTGAACACCTTAATGGGTAAATGAACACCAACATGACATATTATTAAAGCAGGTCTCACTCTCTTGCATCAGAGCCTCCATTCCTCCAACATAGGTCATTGTCTGCTTTTCTTGTAAGTACGTATATTTAAATCGTGAGGATGCGAAAGTTGGTATCTCTCTTGGTTCCACGTTTGAAAAGTTATTCCACACGAGTTCTGTTGTCGAACTCCATGTCTTCAATTGTTTATGTTTTCCCTAGTTGTG
This sequence comes from Tetrastigma voinierianum, assembly GCA_016808115.1. Taxonomy (NCBI): domain Eukaryota; kingdom Viridiplantae; phylum Streptophyta; class Magnoliopsida; order Vitales; family Vitaceae; genus Tetrastigma; species Tetrastigma voinierianum. The sequence goes on from JAEQBH010000984.1 coordinate 845,148, forward strand.
TCCCTACTTTTCCCACAAACTCAGCCCCAAATCTAGTTTGTGTGCCTTTCTCAGCTACTCCCTTACTCAGGGTGCCTTCATCTATTTTGACCCCACTCTTAAAAAAATCTTTGTGTCCCAACATGTCAAGTTTGTGGAGAATGTTTTCCCATTCTCTTCCTCTCCTCGCCAGCCACCCCCTCACCCCATTCTTTACGTTAATGGACATGGACTCTGCTAATAAAGCTTCATCGTTCGCACTCGGTGACATTCGACACCACCGCAAGCTCAACCCTCTTGAGTACTTCCCCATCCACTGGCCCTCCATCTACTCATTGTTCTGCCCAGGCGACCTTAGCATCGTTGAGCCTCCCGCAGGACCTCTTGAGTACTTGCGACACCTATCCGAGGGGTCTGGTAATGACAGATCAACTGCAGCTGTAAATACTCAGTGTCCCGATATCTGCTCATTTGTCCTTCATATATTAAGACTCATTCCTGCATATATAATTCACAATATACAAAATATACTTGACCAAACTGTTAACCAACAGTCCATTTAACAGTTCTTTTATACGATAAAAAGGTATACATGTTTGGTTGCTCTGAATACTGTCTGAAGACAAAAAAAAAAAAAACAAACAAAGCGCATCAGGCTCTCATCCCTCATGCGGTCCCATATGCGGAGTCGAGACACTGCCATGGACTATAAAGAGTTACGATGGGGTGAGCAATGCGGAGTAAGTTCTCCACGAAGTCATTCTCACATCCCAAATGTAATGCTGTCAGTGCATAAACATCAATCACATTTCATACAATTTGGCACAGCTTGATATATGAAATGTTAAGGTGTGCATCGTAAGATGAGGCCTCGTACTCCTGGCACGAGTCTATGGAAGCTCCCCCACACTTGCAATTGCCAAGTGTGAAACCAACTCATTGGTAATTGTATTGACTTAAACCCATTGGACAACCTCAATTTTAATTTATCATTTCATGATTTTCTTTTTCTTTTATGGGCTAAGGGGATTTTCGGTTTTATCAACGGGGCCGCGCATGCTGGCATTCGTGAACTTACATCAGCTGGGATTCATGTCTAACCGTAAGCAGATAACATTTGGGTCTTTTTCCACCACAGGGTGGATCTACTAACACACTTTCATGAAAACATGTAATTCATCATTTGATCAATTTTATATCGATGAGTCTCAACCTTGGACTTTGTCCGGCACCCTGACTCGACCATTGCAAACACCCAGTGAATACTCAATACCATGCATCCACCGACTCGTAGCGTGGGGACATGCATGCCAATGCATCTTTGCCCGATGCATTTCTTCCCATCTTTTGTAACTATATGGGTGCTACATGAACGTTATTACACTATCGGATAATTATGAATTTTTACATATAATTTGAAATCTATGCAGTCGATGTTGGCCACATCGATAATATCATGTTTTTGATTACTCTTTTTGTTTATGTTTGTTCAGCGAAACGATAAACTTTGAGCAGGATCCATAGATCTGGATAAGTGGATTGCCTCATAGTTACCTCCTGAATAGACTGGGTTTGGTTCATGGATCATGTTATCGTTTCATCACAAAATAGTGATAGACCATAGACTTGTCAGTCTGGACCTGTTGACCATAGCAGGTCTCTGGATTAGTGTTGAGTGACTCAAAAATCTACCAAATCTGAAGTCAGTTTTTTGGACAAGTTCATGAAACTCTGTGACCTTATGAAACTTAGCCACAGTTTGTGGTACTCCATGAGCAGCTACATGCCATTTTTGTGCTGAACTCAAAAATGGCATTTGGAAAATCACTAGCCGCGCTAGTTTATAACTTCCAGTTTTCAGTGCCACTGATGATCATTGCGATAACCGACTTAAATTTTCAGTTTGTCAGCTTGCAGCAGTGGGACACTAGGAAATCTCGTTTTCTTTCTTGCACCTTACCTCTTTTAGGTTTCTTACTCTGAACTCTTTATACTTCCTTTTCCTTTTTTTCTTTTTATTCTTTTTCTCATTCATTTATCTCAGTTTCTTGTACCTCATTCTGTTTTCTCTTTAACTTCTTTTCTGTTTTGGATATAAATGATCATTAATTGGGAAGAGCTTCTCACCTCTTGTTCAAAAAAAAGAAAAGTTTTTTATGTGACCCCTCATTTTCATTTTCCTTATTTCTTTTACGATCATACCTCATAATGGTTAATTTGGAGCTATGGAATCACGCCACCCACGTACTTTAATGTGAGCCATTCTTTTTAAGAGTAATCATTACATTCTTTCCAAGTGTCACTCTCTTAGGGTGCCATGTGGCATCCTCTTAACCATGCCATGTGTCATCCGACACCCTACGCCTCAAAAAACGTGAAATTTCAATTGTCTCGGAATTCTACAAAATTCTACGTGGTAGCAAGATTTCGCAAGATGATTTCAATGATGAAGTCCGGCTTTGTTATCCGGTGATTCGTAACACCGGCTGGATCGAATACCTGCTTTACCATTTTTCTCGAAAATCTCGATTTTCTGTGGTTTCACAACTTCCCCATCACCCCACCCGACCTCCCGCCAACCAACATCCCCCTAACCTATACCGTCGATCTCCATAGACCTCCCGAGTACCTCCCCGTCACCCTGCCTGACCTCCCGCCAACCTACATTCCCGACCTCACCCTCACCTTTCCATAAGTTGTTTCCCTCTACTTGCCTATTAGTTCTAGCACCCTCCCCCTTTTCACCTAGCTCTACTCCCGACCCCTTACCCATCCCCCCTTCCCCATTAAACCATCATCCCATGCAAACCTGATCTAAAAGTGTCATCATCAAACCTAACTCGAGATATGGTGTCACCGCCGGCCTTCCACCTATCTCTTAACCTTACACTACCGCCCGAGCTCTCCAAGATCCGAAGTGGGTTCAGGCCATGCAGTTCAAGTATGATGCTCTTATTCGGAACGACACTTGGCCTCTCATTCCCCCGAGCCCAGAGCAGAACATAATGGGCAACAAATGGGTTTTTCGCATCAAACAAAATCCCAATGACTCTATTGCTTGGTATAAAGCTCAACTTGTTGCTAAAGACTTTCACCAACAGCTAGGTATTGATTTTTACAAGACTTTCAGTCCTGTAATCAATCCCATCGCCGTCTATACTGTTCTTAGCATTGCACTCCATCGCCAGTGGGTCGTTCGCCAACTTAATGTTAATAACTCATTTCTCAACAGGCATCTCACCGAGGATGTCTATATGGCGTAACCGTAGGGTATATGCAATGCCAAGTATCCACATCATGTCTGTTGTCTACACAAGACTATTTATGGGCTCAAACAAGCTCCCCGAGCTTGGTATAATAAGCTACGCACTTTCTTGCTCTATCTCGGCTTTGTTACATCCCGTGCAGACTTGTCTCTCTTTGTCTATTCCCGCGACATTGCACTTATCTACTTCATAGTCTATGTTGATGATCTGATTATTGCTGTGTACGACTTCACTTGTTAACACTATTATTCAATAACTCACTCTACATTCTCCAATTTAAGGATCTCGTCACTATCTTACTGGTGGCGCCAGGTTCGCCACCTCCTCTGCCTTCCTATCTCAAAAAAAGTATGTCATTGATCTTATGAGCAAACATAACATGCTCGGCTCCAAACCTATCTCCACATTTCTTGTCGTGGGTACTTCCTTGACTGCTAATGATGGTACTGTACAGCTTAATTCCACCATGTACCATCAGGTGATCGATAGCCTCCAACATCTCCGGATGACTAGACCGGATATTTCCTTTGTCGTGAACAAATTCTCCCAATTCATGCACGCTGGGCCGTTGAACACCACTGGGGGAATCTGGCCAAACGCCTGCTTTCATTATCTTAATGGCGCTCGAGATCCTTGTACTCAGCTTCTCGTGATACACTCCTCAAACATTATATGATTTCTTTGATGTGGACTAGGTTGGTATACCAAATTATTGTACCTCCACAATTGTTTTTTTCATATTCCTTGGTGCTAATCCAATCTCTTGGAGTTCTACAAAGCAACGCATCAAGGCTCGGGCTTCCTCCACCAAGGCCGAGTATCGCGGTCATCGCCGCCATGGGCGCCGAACCCGCAATGGGTGAAGTCGCCGCTTGCTCCGAGCTTCTTCCCAATGCAAATTCCCTTCTCGCCTACTCGCTCTCAAACAACCTTGGTGCCACTTATCTCTCTACTAATCTTGTTTTCCATTATCGCACGAAACACCTTGTGATTGATTATCACTTTGTTCGGATTCTCGTCACTGACTGAATGCCAAGGTGGTTACCTATGTCTTTATCAGGACCAACTTGCTGATGCCCTCACCAAATCCCTCTCTCAACCTCGCCTTCTTTCCCTATGTAACAAGATTGGTGTTGTTTCTGGCACATCATCTTGAAGGGGCGTATTAGAGTATATTTTTTATTCATTTTATTGTCTCAATACTCTTACCTTTTTACCCTTGTATTGGTATATTTATATACCTCAACTCTCTCAATAATAATTAGTCTCTTTCATAATATTAACAATATTAACAAGTTCCACAATTTCGATAAATACTCCTTTTAGTCATGAACATTTATTTTTATACATGGGGAACATTTTACAAATACCTTTTAGCATTTTACAAATTGCTTTCAATTTTTTAAATATTAATTATGATTTTAATTTCTTTTGAGTTTTTTGTTTATGCTCCGAGATAGAATCAAAATAATGAAACAAATCAAATAAAATGAATTTGACCATTAAACATATATGTGAGATGGTTGGGGTCTCTTCTACCTTAACCCAATGATGTCGAGTTCGAGCCTCGATAATGCCAATTATGTTCTATGGTAGAACTTTACTGTCCTTATGATCCCTTCCGGCTCCTATAAAGATTAGTTTTGGTATGTATGGCTTAAAGATGTCTTTCATGTATGCACGAGTCCGTTCAAGACACCTCATAGTTTGAAAAATAAATAAATAAATAAAATAAGTTTGAATAAACATATAAAATTAATTTATTAATTTAAACCTTTTTTTTTATTTTTTATTTCTAAATTTTATTTCATTTGGCTTCTTTTCTCCCTATTTTCTTGAGTATGTTACCAAATTACTGTATTTGAAAAAAATAATTATAAAATTAGTTTGGAAAGGAAAATAAAGACGGCATGCAATGCGCTTGTCATGGACAATGGCACTGAAATTATCAATTAAACGTCACTTATCCATGACAAATGCAAGAATGAGATTCTGTGGAAAATGCTAACATTCACGATACAAGTAATCGACCTTTAAAAAGAAATTTCGTTGTTAGGGTTTGTTCAATCTCCTCCTCTACTCCTCCCCGCTTCCTCTCCTATTGTCTCAATCTTCTCCGCTTCCCTCTTCTAAGCAGTTAAGACTTGAGTCGTAGTGTAACGACCCGTACCAAATAATACAAGTTTTTTTTTTTTAACACATTTGACCAAGTTTGACTAAGTTTGACCTAGTTGACTTTTTCAAGGATGGATAATTTTGGGTTGGCTAAGACACCATTTCTCGTAGTCTCTGGCCGATACGAGTTCATAGACTGTCAACGCCAAAACCGACTTACTGATAAAAGTTATGGCCTTAGTGGAGTTCAAACAGCCAAAGATTTACCGCTGTCCAAGGTCGCCCCGCTTTACCTCGAAAGCTAATTCTAAAGCCTCCTGATATAAACCTAGTTTTGCGTGTCAAATAGAACCCTAGCCCCAAAACACTCATTTTCAGCTCTAAAACCCTAGAGAAATTCCCCAAAACCTGTGGACCCCAAACTGGGTAGTTTTGAACCGTTTTTAGGCCAAACGGGTTTTGGTCGTGGGAGACACTTCCGGCCACCACCTTGATACACGCGCCAGCCAGGGAGGAGCGCCACCACCAGACAACCATCGCCGTGAAATTTCATACAACCGCCACGGACGCGACCTGCATCGAAGCCTGCCGAACGCGACTCCAAACACACTGGGTCGCCGGATTTGTCGCCCGCTGCCATTGCCATTCCAGCCGACCCATACCTCCCTCCCATTTTGACCTCTGAACTCATTCATGTGGTCCTTTTCTTCGATTCTCACCGCTTTGAAAGATACGACGAAAACAAGTTTGGCCGACGGTTGGATCTAGTTTTCCGGCCACCACAACAACTGTTGGACCAAGGTAAGGGTACTTCATGTTCCCGGTCTCTCGGGCTTCGCTGATATATAGTTTGTAAATTTGACGTCAAGCTGCTATTTTCCATTTTAGGTCATTTAGTAATTACCGAAAATGCCTGATCGAAATTGAGCAACTAACCTCCGGTCAAATTAGGCAAAATTGAGATGAATTAGTGAAATTGGATATTTTATGATTTATCGAGGGTTCAATTTCGAAAAATTAGCCTCCGTAAAAAAGCCCCAATTTTGATATCTGCCCATAGGGCACACCAAAGATAACTGGACCGCCCTGAGCCCAATTTGTATAGTTTTACAGTTCTGTAAATTATCCTAAGACATTTGGCATCCTAATGTCTTTGCTTAGTTAATGAGCCTGTGCTGCATTTTTTATTATATTACGTAAACTCACGTCGAACCTGTAGACGATCCCCAAGTAGGGAGTAGACTGAAGATATTAATTCATGAAAATGCATGGAGTATGCTTTAAATGCTTGGGGGTATTATTAAGGATATAAAATGGTAAATTATTTTTTATATATACATTATTTAATCGAATGGTTGGTTATATAAATATAAGTATCTCGTTTATATAAACAAGTTATCATTTCATGTGGATTTCGTCAACATTTTAAATATTTGGAAATTTTACTGAGTTCGTGGATAAATTTGTGGTATTTAAACATTTTGGTACATGGATTGAGGTTTAAACCACTTTGAAAATTTATTGACTTAAGAAATGGATTTTGAGACTTTGTGAAATGATTATAGTACGGTATCGTTGGAAAGGTATATGTGAGGAAGGATACGGATGATGGTTGTTATAAGTTGACGTACCATATAGTACCAGAGGTTCGATTCAGTATTTATATTACACTGGGTTTGCCATGGTGCCGTGAGGCTCGATTACTCCTCGACTAAGCATTATACTCGGGCTTGCCACGTGTCGTGAGGTTGGCTTCATCTATCCAGTTATATATTATTTCCACGCCGTGAGAGCGGGTTTACCCGACGGTTTATTAGTTGCCACTCTGCCACAGGAGGTCGGGTTCCATCCAATGGTTATATATTATTTCCACTACCGTGGAGGCTCAAGCCACCTCGACCCGCTTATTGGGCTGCCACTCAGATCGCGGGAGGCTGGTTCCATCCAATCCGTTATATATATTATTTCCATCTACGTGAGGTCTGGGTTTACCCGACTGCCATTAGCTGGGTCACAGGTCGCGGAGGTCAGTTCCATCCAACTACTATATATTATTTCCACGTACCGTGAGGCTCGGGTTTACCCGAACGTTTAGATGGGTACATGTATCGTACATTGTTGGTTTCTCGAGTAAATCCATAACTATTTCAATCTTTATGGTCATTGTATTTCATGATCTTTCTTACTTACATGATGTCGATATAAATTATGCTAAATTTGATGTCAGAATAAACACAGTAATGATTTTCTTAATAATAACTTCGTTAAATTTTTGAGCATGAATTTCATCTGTTGACTTGGGTATGGAGTTTGGGTTTTTGTGAATGATTTAAACCCGGGACCTTGCAAAAGAGGACGGAGGTCTCGAGATAGAAATGTCAAAGTAAAAACCTTATTTTCCTGCAAATTATGCCACTGGGAATGGTCACAAAACATGTTTTCTGCTTTAGTAGGAGTAGGTCTTTTATTTATTTATTTATCCTTTCAGTGTTAGTGAGATGATATGTGTTGATGATTTTAATTGTCTTAGAGGAGTCTGAATGATGGATTGTGCTCTTTCTGGTCCCTGAGAAACGATTGGGGAAGTATAGCTCTTTCAAATTCTTCTTAACTCCAAGATTTAGGATATAGAGAATCACCTAAAAAATATCCAAAATTTAGATATGGATGCAAATATACAGCATACATAGTAAAGGAAACAGGAAAATCCAATGAGAAATCAATTACAAGTATAGCTATGTTTGAAAAGAAAAAAAAAAACTTTATATGTTCTTTTCTTTTGTCGTTTCTTTCTTATTTGTAAACATTCTTAAATATCTCTTTATGGCTCATGTCTTGATCCTCATAATGGATCACTTGTTTATTGGTTTTTAACAGAACCTGGAAATCGCTTGCCTGTTGAAAGGCAAAAGCCATATTTACAACCGTTTTGAATCATTGGAGCTTAAATAATGTTCAAATTGTTGTTTTTGCAATATCTCTACCTTACAATTGCTTGTCTGTGGAATGGCATACCTGGTTATCTTAGCTAATACGAAGTTTAATTATCCAATGCTGTGAAAAGGTTGAACACTTCTGATCGCCTAAGGAAGGAACATATATATATATATATATATATATATATATATATATAGTGTTTCAGAGAGATTTTTTTGGATTCTCTTTTGTATCCTTTGATGCACAGAAACATATTTTTATTTTTCTTTTGTTGTTGACGTGGGGGACTATGATGATAGAGGTGGAAATTTGGAAAAAAAATCCTTGAAAACCATGTTAATCAATGCTTGGTTCTTGAGAATCCATTTAACTATATCTAGAGTATTTTCTTTATCTTATGTAAATTCAAGAACACTTTATTTCCTGATCATCCTTGTGTTATTTCCTGATCCCCACTAGGCTTCCCTGCCTAGATGTTAAAGTAAATCCCATGCTCAAACATTTTGTAAATGCTAGAATGAATTTCATGCTTATATGTTTTGCTAAACAAGATGCTTGATTTTAGGCTGAGTTGGAGGAGGCCAACCAGAAAGAGGGCCCAGAAATCGATGATGCTCGAAGCACCATAGCAGAAGTTGAACAATTTTTTCAGACAGCAGAGGACTAATTACCATTCAAGCCCTATTAAGCAGTCAGCGTCAAGGGAGTAGTGAATTGGTTCTCTGTTCATAATTCTGGAATTTGTAGGGTTTGCTTTTCCTGTCACCAGCCAGAATGTGATGCTCTCTGATGGGGTTCTTCTCTTTGATCGTTACTTAAAACAAAACCTTTTCCTGCCTTGTATTTGCTTGTCCGAAAGTTATATGAAACATTGAATTGCTAGTTTCATCATCATATCTTTCATTGATGCAACTATCTGTTTTCATTTTTTTACCTAAGAGGCAGGTTTCTTTCTTTTATTATTTGGGTTTTTGTTTGGAGGAAAATAAATTAGAATCTTGGTATGGTTGTGCAGTGTTATTGAATTATTCTCTTGTGATATTTCCAGAGTTAAAGTCGAAGTCAAAATTATAAATTTTAAAAGATAATATTGGTGTATCAAAAGTTTAAAAGATTGACAATGTAAAAGGAAAAGGTCTGCTGAATATGTAAGAACTTCATACATAAAATTAGTTATATAAGTATATAAGCTTATTGCTGAGAAAGAAAAACTTTTGCCTTTCTCAAATTGAGTGTCATCAATCATGTTTCTGTCAAATACCATTTGAAGATTGTAAGTATTTTTTTAAAAAGAATGCTGTTTTATTTGTTTTTTTTTTTTTTTTTTGGTAATCTTGTAGAGAATTATGCTTTAGGGTGAGATGAGATTCTTATTTGATAAAGAATCCATGAAACCACTCAAATTAAGGCCAAGGATACATATTTTGAGAGACAAAAAAGTCTATCTCCCCACCCAACAATCTAAAACCCTAAAACCCTAAAACCATAAACCATAAACCCCAAACTCAAAACCCTAAAACCCAAAACCCTAAACAGAAAACCCTAAAAATCTAAAACCTTGAAACCCTCAATCCTAAACCTTCAACCTAAAACCCTAGGACACTCAAACCCTAAACCCCTAAAACCCAAAACCCTAACACCCTAAACCTTAAAACCCTAAAACCCTAAACCCTAAACCCTAAACCGTAAACCCTAAAACCTTAAACCTCAAAAGCCTAAAACCCTAAACCCCAAACCTTAAACCCTAAAACCCTAAACCCTAAAACCCTAAATCCTAAACCCTAAATCGTAAACCCTAAAACCCTAAACCCCAAATCCATAAACCATAAACCCCAAATCATAAACCTTAAAACCCTAAAACCCTAAGCCATAAATCCCAAACCCCAAACCCTAAAACCCTAAAAAACTGAAACCCTAAACCCTAAACCTTAAACTTAAAACCTTAGGACACTAAAACCTCAAAACCCTAAACCCTAAACTCTTAAAACCCTAAAACCCGAAACCCTAAACCCTAAAACCCTAAACCCTAAACGGCAAACCCTAAAACCCTAAACCCCAAAACCCAAACCGTAAACCCTAAAACCCTCAACCTTAAAACCCTAAAACCCTAAACCTTAAAACCCCCATAAACCCCAAACCGTAAACCCTAAAACCTTAAACCTTAAAACCGTAAAACCCTAAACCATAAACCCTAAACCCTAAACGACAAACCCTAAAAATCTAAAACCCTAAACCCTAAACCCTAAACCTAAAACCCTAGGACATTAAAACCTTAAACCCTAAACCCGAAACAGCAAACTCTAAAACCCTAAACCCCAAACCCTAAACCCTAAAACCCTAAACCCTAAACGCAAACCCTAAAACCCTAAAACCCTAAAACCCTAAACCCTAAACCGCAAACCGCAAACCCTAAAACCCTAAACCTCAAAACCCTAAATCCTAAACCCCAAACCGTAAACTCTAAAACCCTAAACCTTAAAACCCTAAAACTCTAAACCCTAAACCCCAAATCGTAAACCCTAAACCCTAAAACCCTAAAGCCATAAACCCTAAACCCTAAATGACAAACCCTAAAAATCTAAAACCCTGAAACCCTAAACCCTAAATCTTAAACCTAAAACCCCAGGACACTAAAACCTTAAAACCTTAAACCCCTAAAACCCTAAAACCCTAAACCCTAAACCCCAAACCATAAACCCTAAAACCCTAAACCCTAAACGACAAACCCTAAAAATCTAAAACCCAAAACCCTAACACCCTAAACCCTAAACACCTAAAACCCAAAACCCCAACACCCTAAAACCCTAAACCTTAAAATCCTAAACCTTAAAACCCTAAAATCCAAAACCTTGAAACCCAAAACCCCAAAACCCTAAAACCCTAAAACCCTAAAACCCTAAAACCTTAAACACTAAACCATATTATTGGGTATGTGATAAAGTTGATGGTAGCAAAACGTTGTGAAATGATACATTGACTAAACAAGGTGATTGAATATAGCATCCATGAATGTAGTTTAAATGCTATGATAATGATCCATCCATTATTTTATTAATTTGGGACCATTTTGTACAGTCTATTATATTCAAGCTTCAACTATTCCCGTGATAAAGCGCATCAATGGAAAACATTGAGACCTAAACAGATGTCAAATACGCGTGAGCAGTTCGTTATCGCGGCTCTCGATGTTCCGGCCAATGCACGTTGAACACCGACCGATAGAGGATGTACTCAAGGCCAACCATTGACAAACAAATGTTCAAATTAGTCCTCAATTATAAGTATCCCCTAAAAAGTGGAAATAGGTTCCAACCTTTTCCAATATGGGATGACAGTAGTGTGTACCGAATGTTGAATATGGTTAACACAACTAAAATTGAGGAAATTGAATTGTATATTGAAGTTGTTCGAGTCAAGGCACAAGTGAATCAATCTATGGGTGGTCATATAGATTTATTGGTTCGTGAGAATTATAATGTTGTAGAATTTGACTATGGTCAGGCCCTTAGTGAAGGTGTCTAAATGACATTGAGTATGTGAGAGCAGATGAAGACTACGCTTATGAAGAAGCTAATGATGAATGTGATGAAGATGTGGATGATGAATCTAATGGAGACATAGATGTTCAAGCTGATGGACATGTATCATCCTTTTGTACTTTCAACCAAGTTTTAGAGAATGAGCAAGGGATATATGTCTCTACACATGCACCATCGTGTGACGTATCAAATAACCCAGATGCCGAGATTGGGGAGCGAGTCATCCCTGCTCATTATCACTTACCAACAAATCAATTTAACAGATGTTGAAAACTTAGGTAATGTTACTCGCAAGTGACTATGGGTGAAACATAGTACCGATTATTCGAAAGTGGAGAATTCAGAGTTGACCGCTTTTTAATTTAAATATGATTTGCAAGAGGTTGCGTGATTACCAATTAAAGCACAATTCAAGAGTTTGTCATTGTTACATCCTCAAAAAAATTGGTCATTTTAAGATGTAAGAAGGCCAAAGAATGTCAATGCGATGTTTCAGGCTATGGTTGTGAAAGATACTTGCTTTTATTTGTTATCAATAAATATAAATGGCCACATGCTTCGTGTCAATCTCTCGTTTAACCACCATCATCAATCGGGACTCCAAATGCCAGAATGTCATATAAAGGCAATAATTAAGGCACAATTCACATTGACTACAAGCCATATTCAAGCAGTGCGATGGAGAAATAGATATGAAATATCTTACAAAAAGGCGGCTGATGTAAAGCATAGCACTTAGGATGTAGCTTATTCGTGACTTTTTCTTCTCACTATATACACAACCGGCCACATTTGTTCAGAGCACAGAGCAAAGCAAACTTTAGATGTGTTGTAATTTGGAAAACATGTGACATTAATATGCCAAACACTAAGATATTCCAACGCTTGTTCTGGTCATTCAAGCCATCTATTGAAGGGTGGGTTCGAACATTGTCGTCCCATAATGAGTATTGATGGTACACATTTGTATGGGAAGTATAAAGGCACGTTATTGATTGCTATGAGGTGTGATGGAAATAATCAGTTGTTTCCATTGACATTTGCTATTACAGAAGGCAAAATAGTTGATAGTTAGAAATGATTCGCATGTATTTAAATAAGAGTAACTCAACGAACAAGGATTCAGGTTATATCCGATGCATATCCGTGTATTATGGCGCGAATGACCATCCCCATCTGCCGGGTCAGCACTCCATCCGCCTTTCAGATTTCCTGTATGCGCCATTCGCAAGCAATTTTTATGACCGTTTAAAGATAAATTGTTGAAGAATTCGTATGCAGAGCGCCTTAGTGAGCGTTAATCATAAATTTAATACAAGCATACGATTTAATAATCGGGAGAGAATTAATTCTTACACAACAATGGTTGCAGGCAATCCTTTCGCTTATGGGCACTTTCACACAGATGGAGATCAAGATAGTGGATAATGACAACTAACATGTCAGAGGTATTTAACAAGATTCTTAAAGGGAGTTCGTAGCTTAACAATCATCAGATTAAGATAAATAATTTCTTCCGCCTTAATAGCTTACTTTGTTGTAAGAAGGGAACTAAAGAATAGATTGGCATTTACGAGCAGCCATCATATGTTGGATGCCGATTCAGTGGTCGGAAGTTGGTCTGATGGAAATTGTTATTTACGATCACATACAGGGCCGATTTCATGTCAAGTCAAGGAGTGGTCGAACGAATCGCCTCAACTTACATGACAAAAATTACACATGTGGAAAGACACTGATATATGGATTTCCATGTAGCCATATCATAACATCATGCTTAGACGCGTATTATTTCGCTTTTGTAAGGCTACTACACGCGCCGTACTATGATACACATGGGCAAACTTGTTTTATCCAATATTTAATGAAGATGAGGCCTCTTTATGATGGTCCCTATGATTATACCCACTTTGAGTCAATAAACGTTAAAGATGGACGTCCTAAATCAACCCATGGTATTAATGAAATGGACGTTAGGGAAGGAAAACAACTATCACATGGGTCAGGCAAACAACCGGCCATAATCTACGGCCTTGTAAGAATAGAACCGTTCAAAGAAATGCCCGCATTTAATGTATGAACTTATTTTCTTGTATAAGATTTATGGTTATGAGTTTCTGGATTATGAAATTTTAGTGTACCTTATTTTAAGCAAGAATATATTGGAATAACGGTGTGTTCATTATACTCTATTGTCACAGAATCATGATCAGATTAATTATGTTGATACAAATTTCAGAATTTGTTTTATTATACGCTTCTTCAGACATCCAAAAAGTTGTAGATATGATGTCAGAGGGCTTCATGATGCAGATCCTTTGGATCCATCCGTGTTGGTCTTACAAGACAAACACAGGTCGCACTTAGTAGATACAGAGTAGGTATGTATTTTATTACTTATCAAATAATATTTCCAGTTGTAACATATAATTTATATATAATCAATTATAAAATTTTGTTTCTTCGTTGCTTGTAGTTTCAGGAAGTACTCTACCCTCGACAGTAGATGAAAGCCTTCATGCGTATGTGGAGGATGGATATACGGATTCGTCCCTACGTGATCCACGCGAGATTTTATGGTGTATACCGCTTGGGCCACATCATGATCAATTAGCCACTTATCACTTGTCTCATCGAGAGATGGTGGCCCGAGACACACAAGTTTCATGGCAAAGTTCGCTTGAGGATGACGATCACGTTACGTGATGTAGCTATCATCCGCCTCCGCCGATCAACTGACGCCAGGGCAACACCGGGACATGTGTGCTCGATGGCGAGTCAGGTGGAGTTACTTGTCACCCCACCCGCCGATGCTCTAGAGGATCCGCTATCTCCATCCTGGTTATGTGACTAGTTATCCACCCAAGACCGATGCAAGATGAGGTGGCTTTCGAGCCGAGTGCGCGGGTTTCATCTTTTAGCGTTGATGCGGATCCTTTTGCGCTGTGACAAGAAGGAGTGCATGTTCATTTGCGCCCTCATCGCCACGGCATTGAATACACGCAACTATAGTTTGGTAAGACTAGCACATATCGCGAGTTATGTCGAGCTAGCTTAGATCGTAGACGTGGTATTAGCAGTTGTATTACACTCATACAGGTATGTTAAAAAAAAAAATTATTACATAAACATTCATATACACAACACATCATTAGGTTGCTTACTTTATGTTTATTTTATATTCAAATCATGGCTCAGGAGACTTCATGCACCCCAATTCAAAGTGACAAGATATGATCCAACACCATCGCCCCTGTTTCATGATGACGACAATGAGACCTAGCTGAGGCTCTACCATGGATTACGCATCGTCGCCGGTTTGTCAAAAGCCGCCTTCCATCGGGTGTAGCGGAGAGCAATTTTGACACGAGTGCATAACCCATCAAAATTCTCTCCGATATCGATCACCGATGCACAAACCCTTGATCATAATGATATATGTAAAAGTATATGGTTCTAAGGTAATTTCATTCATATTCACACATACAAAAATTTGACGTCAAGTGTAAATGTGTAGGTCTTATGGAAACCATACGTCTGGAAGTTGGTCGACCACCTTCCGATATCTACCACGAACAGATCGTCCTACGTGACGATGTCACCACTCTGTAAGCCCGAGACCGTTGAGTGGCATCGTCCAGAAGCGAGTCTTGCGCCTCAGCTTTAGCTACAACGGAGATACCCATCTTACTCTTATGAGCAACAACTACATGTGAGCGGATGCATACGTGACGACACCAGAGAGATCGGGTGACATATCATGCCCATACTGCCTTACGGGATACGAGGGTAGATTATCACTATACCTCTATGGTGGGTATGACTCATCAAGGATCCATATATGTTGTAGCATCGTCAGATACACGACATTTTATGACAATTCACCAGACAGTATGATATTAGGTTCCATACTATAAATGCAGACTACTCAGGTTTTGCAAGTTAGAGTCCTTGTGGTTTCTAAAGTGTTTTCCAAATTTCAATCAATATTAGTGTATTTATAATTTGTCGATTCATTTAGATCTCACATGGTCGACATAGCTAGGTCGCCGCGCTATACCACCATTGGGTACGACACATCACATTTTCTATATCAATGTTACATCAAACGGAGAAGAGCATCACATCAGCTGCCACGACGAGGCATCTACATCACACGGACCATCCATTGGGACTCACAAAGTCATCCACTCTAGACGTATGCTACCCAAGGTGTAGGTGTGTGAAGAGGAGAGGAGCTGATCGCAGCAGGTCGCTGTGGAGGATGACGGGTGGAGAGGTGGTCATGGTCGATGGTGAGATACGCGGTGCACCCCAGCCGACATCGCCTACTCGATAGTTCCCCTCATACCTACTCCTCACCTAAGATTTTTATACCACACCGACATCACCTTCCATACCCCTGCACTTACACATCTTTACCATATCCGTGTCGCCAGAGCCAGCCTCCATAGCAATAGATATCACCTTCACTTCACCCTTTATCATCCTCACATTGCCTCTGCGCATCGCTTCAAAATACCTTGCAGAATTCTTTATAATAACTTTTATTATATATTCCAGTATAATTGAGCTAAACTCGGTTTTTCCGAGAAAAATCACATAAATCGTTAAATCCAGGGAATGATAAATAAATATGTGAGCATGTGGACAATGATAGATAAGTAAATGAGAAATTATCGGAACTAAAATAAACCTGAAGAAAAGTAAGTACCTGGAATGTAAATGAGGACCTATGGTCTAATGAGAATGATCTTAATTGCCAAGTGAATTAAATGATAAATGAAAGAAATGGAAGAGTTAAAATGCCAAAAATGAAATGGATTAATGAGTGCCAACATGGTTTTATGAGAAGTAAGTGGTATTAAAACCACATTCGTCTTAGGGACTCACAAGTGCAAAACGTTTTTGAGAGCAAAGAGGAGAAGAGCTAGGGTTTTAGGAATAGATGGAGATTGTGAATCTCCTCCATGTTTATGCAAGATCTAAGGATAGAAGGAAGAAAGAGCTAAGGCTTCAAGTAAAGTATTTCACAAGGTATTGTCAAACCTTAGATTTCTTTAAATGATATTTGGATTAGAAACCCCCAATCCATCCCAATGGTTTTGCTCATAGTTGGTTTAGGATGATTCTAGAATGTTCTTTCTGGAGATTCCCATATTTTGCTTGAGTTTTTGATGATTTAACAACGACTGCTTCACAGATAAGGCTGCTCTGTCAAGGCGAGGCCGAGGGCCAAAGCAATACACTCCACGCGTTCACCGACCATGCCGCCATTAGTCAAGCGCTTCGCTGGTTGCACTGCTCACAAAGGCAAAAATTTTCGGATTTTGTTTCCGAAAGTCCCGTATTCATGCACCACGCAAGCACCCTTAATAAATGACTATTAACGAGGGTCTGTAAACAGAATGAAACTAAGTGAAAAACATACAGACTCTGCTATGTGATTAGTGCTACTTCACTAAATATGATGTGTGTGATTTGTTAGGGACCTGAGGATCACCTAACCTAGGATCGAACAAGTCACAAAAAGAAAGAGATCATCATGGTTTGTTCCATCTTCTTTCATTTCATTTCCACATTTGAAATGTTTGTTCTAAATTTATGCTGCACTAGCATATTTTGATTGCTTAATCGATTTGAGGCAAATGATTGTGAAATATTTGCAGTTATGAAAATTGCATGATTATTGAAAATGAACTCCGTTTATACAAATGTACATAGCTATAATATATTTTGATATAAAGGATTGTAAAATTTTCGTAATAAACAAGTTAACCGTTTAATTGCACATGATAGATTGGTATACCAATAAGGGTCAAATTAATAAAGTGACCGCGAACAACGTGATTGATGGCAAGCCACTCCGATCTCTGTATTCACGACGTAGATTTTAGTTGTTCACTAAATTGATTTTAATAACCAACAAGAGTCTACCGACCGCATCAAGGTTATAAAATCGCTTTGAGAATCGCCTGCAGCCCAACGGGATCGTGGCCGGTGAATCCAATATCCCAGATAAATTTAAAACATGTGATTAAATTGCTAAAGGCGTAATCGAATTGATATTGAATTGTTGACATATTGAGGAGTAGAAAATGCATGAATTGGTTATAAATGAATTATAACATATGAAAGCGTATATTTGATGATCAATGAACCATAAATAATTGCATAAAGAGCTAAGTATATAGATAATGACATTGATCATCAAAAAAGATTTGAAAGTTTTGTTTAGCAAAATTGCATGCTTTGACTTAAACTGAAACGGCAGAATAGAATTGTATAGAACCACTAAGCATGAAAATGTTTAGCGTATTGTTTTTATCAACTATGAGTGTGATCAGCTGGATTGGATACCGATCGGTGTTTTAATCTAAACTCTATGAGCTCGTGGTCATAAAGAAGAATTACTGAAGACGCCCACATATGCATTCACCCATTTCCTTTGAACATCATGTATCTTGTAAAACAATTGAACTCGAACATCTATGTTGTAAATCATTTTGATAAGGCTTGAATGCCTTCCATTGTAAATGTATTTTGTTGGGTCTTCAGATAATATCATTGACCGAATGCTTAAGGGTCGCCTAAATCAAACCGCTCAAGTAGCATCGAGAACTCGCTTATGAATGAAATGTATTTGATAATGGCTTCACTGGCGTCCCTGCCTTGGCCTTGATCCGCTAACTGGTTCTGCCGTCAGGGCTTGCGCATCCCATCGTTGACACCATCCTCGACCTTGTATCGAGTCAGTCCACTTCCACTAGGGCGACTGCTCCACGATAATGCCGAGTACTTCCATCCACGCCTCCCTCATCATTAGTCGATTAGCCCTTTTGAGATCGCACAGACCATATTGATCAACAAATCATTCTAGCTGCCTCAAGAGAAATATAAAGACGTCATCTTGTGGGACTCATTAACATATGTTGATTATTTTATATATTGATATTTGTATACAATGTTTTAATATATTTATATGATTTGGTTTATGCATGGGGTCTTAATCGCTAGTGTTCCCTAGCTTACCGTGGGTTGTTTGTTATGATTCTTTGATAATCGTAAAGCTGCGTCTTCGCCAAGATCTTAGTTCAGGGTGCTTGTGTTTTTTGCCTTGTAGATAAATGCCCTCAGGGCACCTGTATACATCCTCAACTCTGCTTGGGTTAAGCTTCCAACCCTTTAAGTTACCGAGTCTCGCTTATCGACATGTAAAAACAAATCAAATGACAGCCCACGACACCATGTATTTTTAGACACATATTTGTCTTCTTTTTGTTTTTAGCAAATGACACAGATCAGTCCACTTTCAAAATAAAATGAGGCTCTCTTTTTTTTTTAGGGTCCAAAGATACTAAAAACGCACGAAAGAATGGGCTGATAAGCCAACAAAAACAAATATAAAGTCATAATTACAGAAGCTGAAAATGTACACATTATAAATCAAAATTAGGTTATCAAATTTCATAAAGATTTAAAAAAATTATTTGCATATTTATCAATCACCTTTACAAATAGAAGAAGATAATAATTCATCATGTAATTTCCTATGACCTCATCACATCTTCACAAGATTTACTTGTTCATTAAGTTAATATTACATCAAATACTTCTAATAGTCTAGTTATAAATTATACCTTAAACTTATTATAGTATTTAGTACTCAAAATATGTAATATAATTTATATAGGTTATTAAACCAAAGTATGAAGAATGGTATCAAATATAAAATAATGAAATTAAAGCCCAATAACCGCTGTTATGGTTAACAGTATTTGAAAATTTTAAAAGCAATTGCCGCTAACCATAACAACGACTTTTAGCAAATAATGAGATCCAATTATTGCCACATGAAGCAACAACATTACGACTTACTTCATCAATATTATGTATTAAGAAGTGATATACCATTTTTGCCAATATTATCCATAAATTAATGAATCATTTTTTTCAAACATATTATTTCCATCTAAAACTCTATTTTCTTTCTACTTTGCGGGTTCCAAAAAATTCTAAACTTAGGTATAACAGATGTCGGTGGATGAAGAAGAACAAATGAGATCTAATTTCCTTATTAAAAAAATTAAATAAAAATGAAATATTTGTAAAGCTGGGGCATTATACGGGGTGAGATTGCCGGGCGGGCGGTGGAGGGGCAATAGCAGTTGGCAAGTAATGATAAGAAGAAAAAGAAGTGGGAGAGCGAAATTGGGATAAAGAGGATAAATTTTTTTTTTTTTTGACATCAAAGCAAAAACTAGCATTAAGAATTAATAGCATCGCATATAAACTGCAAGAATGACAAATGTGGGGTTGGTCTCCCAAACCATAAAGTCAGGGTGCCTAATAGCATTTCTGGTAAGAATATGGGCAACAACATTATTTTGCCTCTTATGAAACCACGCTTAAAATAATGCTCTCCTTGTAGAAGGAATAAGCAATCTCTTGGATCAAAGACTAAACCTCACTAAAATCAGCATGTCTGCTCGCAGTCACTACTGAAGTGAATCTCGTTTCAAATATCACTCGCTTAAAACCTAACTCGCTGATCTCAAGACAACGCTCCCAGAAGCCCATAGTTTAACCCTCGACGTGGAACAAGCTATTCACTACCCGAGAGGCGATGGCATAGCAGTCTTGTGAACTTTAACCACAATTCTAACTCGATTTGGCTTCCTCAAAAGATCACAAGATCTATTGCATTTACAGCTCGTATGCGCATAATGTTGTTTGAACTACGTGGGGTGAAATGACTCGCTTCGACAAAGTTTAACGCTTTTGCACAGAGATCCAATCAAAATTCAAGAGCCACAAACTGCTTCCGCCGTGGGGATTCATGTGATCCATCCAGCATCGACGTTACGCTGATCCATATACCTCAAAGCACAAAGATCGATTTTCCAGCAATTTCTTTGTTTTGAGTTTTTACCAACTGAAAGAACCATTCTACAAGCTGGTTTTGGCCATAGAGTCAATCAAGTCAGACACCTTCAATTGCGACCAACAAGATGTAGCAAAAGGGCATGAAATAAATAAATGCCAAGCATTCTCGAGGCTATTTGCACAAAGACATAAGGTTGAGACATCAATACCTTGGATTGAGTCAGAATCCTGGTAGGAGAACCCTCTACACATTCTCCATAAGAAATTTTGATCCGGTGGGGGCCTCTCTATCGCCTACATATAACCCAATCTCCTTCGAAAGTCGCTATGAACACCCAATAATTGAGTAAATACATGATACCCTGTTTTCACTGTGTACTCGCTTGAATTTGTAAAGTGCCATACATATTGATTCGCAACAGCGATTGAGACAAAGGTATACTTTTGTATTTTCAAAGAACATTCGAGCACAAAGATTTCTACATATCCCACATCCCATTCCATTCGCCAATCACAAATCATCGAATTCTCGTTATCAAGTTCTACTCCCGGGAGTTGTTTCAGAACGCAAAAATTTTGATCATTCCTCAACCAAGGATCGCCCAAACATCAATCAGAAAATATTACTCATTCTCCATCGAACACCTCCGCTTCAACAGAGACTCTGAAGACACTCCGCCGGCAAAACTCGATCGACCCTAAGGTGGCCTTTAGAAAATCCCTCCGGGAAAATATTTAGCTTCAAGATCCCAGAACAAGAGTATTTCCAACCAATCTTCCTAACATAGCAATATTAAACAATGAGAGCCACGAACTTATACTTTTTCATTTATTTTCTTCACACTTAGTTTATCCCATGTTACCCATTTCATGCCAATTGCTTCATCTTTTCGATCCCCACTCAAAAGAGTTCAGCATTTTTTAACTCATCCCAGAATGCAGGTGGGCGCATAAAGGTACTAATATGTCGAATGATCAAGTACCGCCTTGATCAACACTTCCCCGCCACCGGATATAGGTCCTGGTTTCCTGACTCTTTGCCAAATGCTCTTTAATGTGATTGAATACCATCTTCTTCTTTCTTCCAATCAATGAGGGAGCCCCAAGTACCGCTAAGATTTAGATTGCTTGATACATCTGCAATGTATGACAATCGAGTCAAAGAGCGACAGAATATCCTAACTAATATAGATCCGCATTTTGTGAAGTTTACCTCGCCTTATCAGCTTTCAGAGTTTGAGAAGAATTTTCTTCATCACATTACATTCTCTCTCAGAGGCTCTGAAGAAAAACAGGCTATCGTCTGCAAAAAGAAGATGGGAAACAGTTGGACTAGTTCTACTAACTCGACACCCATGGAGTACTCCTCTGATTTCATTCTTTAATCAATGAAGATAACCTCAAAGACATAAGATAAAAAAGATGTGAGACAATGGATCACCGTCAATCCTCTTTCTGAATAATCGCTCCTACTCTCCTTCCATTCACCAATACATTATACCTCACCGTAAGGAGATCACAAGATCGACCCATCTATTATCAAAACCCAATTTCAACATAATCCCTCGGAGGAAGCCCTAGTCTATTTTGTCATAAGCTTTGCTGATATCAATTTTAAAGGCCACATCCCCATGTTTTCCTTTATTCTTCCTCTTCATATGATGGATTATTTCAAATGCCAATGCGACATCCGTGATTGACCTCCCTAAACAAATGCGCATTGCCCTAGTAGTCATCCAGGTAAATAATTTTTTCAATCTGGCTTGCCAAAACCTTAGACAAGATTTTATAGTTCACATTAGAAAAAATTGGTCTAATCTTCATGGTTTGGAATTCTGATGTTTTGTGTGGATCAAACATATTCGTATAGTTTCACCACTGAGGAAAACAAACATGATTATTCATCCATTCTGCATTATCTCAGTATACATCACCACTGATAAATCCCAAAACCGATAAAATGCAGGATCGGGGTTTACTCGGGTCCTCGGTGATGCACGATGCATCTCGCATAATGTGGCCTCCTTAAATTCACCGAGAACAGCAACAATGCAATATTCCTCTCTTAATTCTAACATCAACACAATCCAAGACTTTACCATACTTGCTGTGATTATTCGAATACATCTTTAAAGAGCAATATGCTACTCTGAATGTCCTGTCGTATTGAACCCATTCTCCTTATCAAGAGTCAAACCAAGAATCTCATTTTTCTTTTTCGAAATGAGGCAACAGATGAAAGAACGCTGAATCACCATGACAAAAAATTCGAGTCTTACCCAAAGATGCAAATTGTCTGGGGCCAGAGATAAATTGAAGTTTTACTCTTTGAAATACCGGTCAGATGCCTCATCGCTTTAAACCAATGTTCCAACTCGCTTTGGGTAAATGTCAATATCCTTCGACCCGAGAGTTAATTCCTTACCCCAAATTTAATAAAGAATCTAAGACATGAGTTCAACTTGCTCACCGTTGCACTGGCTTATCTGGCCAAGCCCGTGAAAGCAATTGTTGTAATTCGTTCGGGACAACCACCGTTTCAAACTTAATTTTCGTATTCTCTTTTCGCACCGAATCTAACTCGGTGTGTAAGAGTACTGAGAGTGATCGAATTGTGGCAATCAATTAAGGAGTTTACTCCCATGGAAGAGATTCACCAAGCATCCGAAACTAAACAATGGCCTAGCTTTTCCTCTACCTAATTTATGTCCCTTTCCTCTCCGCGTAAAGTAAAATCTGAAGAGGAATGTCTACATCCACAATCAAGCAAGACTTAATCCTCTCAATCAAACAAAGTTCAACTTCCCTTCTTATCCGACTTCGGGCAACCTGCTCATATCCCTATCACACACCACTAGTCGACGAGCTGACAAGGAACGAGCAAATTCCATGATTCGCGGCTCTGAGTTCACTCCCATACCATAAAAACCGCCAGCGCCATTTTACCTCTCACTTCATCCCATCTCAGATCAATACGGGTGTGTCGAGAAACTGTGAACCCCAGATTTTTCAGATCGCTCCATGTAATGCACTTCCACTCCACTCGCTTACACCGCCTATCGCGCAGCTTTCTGAAACCCGCTACCACACTTATTTCATTACTTCAACCAAAGCCTTCCAAACAAAAATTACGGTGGGCCTCGTGAGTTTTGACCAACTCACTTAGCATGAACTACGCCCACCCAACCCCAGCCCAAAACCGAAACTGAGTTAGGCGGGCAGCTTCGCCCCAACGTGTCCCGCCAATAAAGGTTATCCGGTTTGCCTGTCGAGAAAGTCGCATTTCTATATCATCCACTTTGAGTTTGTCTAAGGCCATGGTACTAACTTTGGGGCTCCACACTGGCCATGTACCTTCCTTTTTTATCACTCGCAAATAATCATGTATATCTTCCTCATCTACCCCATGAACTCGCAAATACTTTCCCGCCTCTCTCCACCTCATCCAAACCCACACGTCAGGTCCGCTAACCGCCTAACCGCTTATCAGGGCCTCGACCGTAGGTTTTGGCTCATTTTCCCGTACTCATCTATGCTCCAATTCGCCTCCCCATGCTCATCGAGACCCACCAGACGCCATCTCCAATTGTTGACCTTGATTTGCGGCGTAACTATGATTGGATCCCGCCCGGAAGTCGACGGATTGACGCTGTTCGCACTTCATCCACTGCACCCTTTCCTAATATCATCAACCTCAGAGCAATGGGACCAATGCCCTAAGCAACCAAGACAGGAAGCGCAGGTTGGCCAAAATGCTCATATTTAAAGCGAACAAAGAATCCATCCCCACGTGTTGTTCTTATTCGTTTTCACGCTCAATGGGAGGTCGAACATCCTATGTTTCAGCACGTAGTCGCATATACTCCTTCCGTACTTCCACCAAAATTGTCACGGTATCATATTCAAGAAAAGAGCCATTATAATTTCCTAATTGCTTGTCTAATCGATTCGGTTATACAACTGTAGAATGTAGTCGCAATTTGACCATATGTCAACAGAATTAATCAACTGGTTAGGACATCAAAGCTGAATCGTAAAATTCAGCGGCGGTTGTTACATGTCCACGCCTCCCGGGCCAGAATTTTTTGAGATCTACCACATAAAAATGAAATATATACCTTGATCACAACTGTAAATACAAACACCCTTTCCTGTCTCACATAACGATCCCAGCAAAGTCAGTCATTAACGACGGCAGAACCTGGCCCTACCAAAATTAATTCAAACGTATTTTCACCGCCTACACTGCCCACCCTTCACAGACAGAATTCTGGCCGTGACAGAGACAAAGCCATAAAGAAAGATCCATAATTGTAAAGAATCAGAACCAAATAACTCAGAAAGGGGTATACAAAACTACTAACAAAGATGAAGAAAACAAACCCTCAATCCAGAGAGAAGCTTCTCAAACAAGGAGAGGACTTAAGGTGACTGATTATAAAGAGGATAAATTAAGGCAAGGAATAATGATCTTTATTAAGAGTAATAAAGAACTTTATAATTAAGAGTAATTTGATCTTTATAATGGGAGTACATCTTTTCATTAATTATATGTAAAAAGTGCAAAACTCTACTTAATATAAGTGAATTGAGTTTCTTTTTCATTCGTATTGGTCCAACAATGCACTTAAACATAATTTCCCCTTACATATTTAAAATTGATCATAATTAAGAGGTATGGAAATGCATTATCCCACAAAATATATATAGGAAAATTGGTAGCTACCCATATTATAATTATTTGTAATAAAGAGTATATGTACAAGAAAAAATGAATACAAATAAAATTTTGCAGAACCTAATGGAAGGAATGAAATAAGGAGGGAAAAAAAGTGGAAATAATGGGGTGTGTTCTTCTCTTTCTAAGAAACAGAAATTACAACACTCATCCTTGCAAGAACCTTCAGCCGGGCGTCCAATTTGGAACAACGGGGAAGGAAAGAATAAAATTATAAATTTTATACCGAAATAAAATTATTAACTTGAATCAATGGCCTTGGCACCCACCACAACTTTCCGGTGACGCCTTGAACCGGATCTCCGGTCTCTGCTGCGCTTTGCTGGGACCCTTGGGATTTGACTATTTAAGGCACTAGCAGTTGAGATCTCTGCTACTGGTGGGGGTGGTGGTGGCTGCGGCTGGGACACAGGCAGTTTATTAACCGATGGTGGAGGCTTAACAGCCACCCCAACAGGGGGAGGCCGGACAACATCTTTATGGTACCCCTGCATGCATCCACAAGTAAAAGTTGTCAATAATTAAGCAATATATATATATATATATATATATATATATATATAGACACACACACACATAAGAGGGTGGAATATGCATTTGAGTTATTATTGTCCAAGCAGATTGATTCGGAAATTAAGAAACAACATTCAATGAAGGTCACTAAAGCCTGCCTAGGTTCTTTACCCAGGAAATGAAAAGCACAAAAGTTTGGTCCAATGGGGGCACTTACAGGAAACAAAAAACATAAAATTGAAGGCCGATGAATATACTGTAAGAATACCAGGAGCAAAACAAATTGGAATCTTGCAGCTTAGTTAAGAACATATGCAAAATATCTAACGAATCATTAACAGAAAGAGTTCAAGACCACATATAAGAGCCAGAAATTTTTCACAAATACATGTTTCTCATGAACACTGGATATGATTTTCAGATGTTTTCCAAGCTATTCAATACCCATTCTCCCCCCGCCCGCCAACCCCTTCCCTTAAAAGTATCTATAGTATATATAGCTTTTCCAATACTTAAAAAGACAAATTTTTACATGTTAGAAAAGTTAGAAACACTTCCTAAAATTACTGTCAAACACAACAACCTAAGTGCCTCCTAGTTTTCAGCACTGACAAAATTGCATAAGCTCAAATCTGCTTTCAAGTAGTGCACTAAGGTCCAAACTCTCTATTACTTAAAAAAAATACACAAATATTTACACGTTAGAAAAATTAGAAACGCTTCCTAAAATCACTGTAAAAAATCTCTCCTAGTTTTGAGCACTAACAAACTTGCTCTAATACTTAAAAAACACAAATTTTCACAGGTTAGAAAAGTTAGAAACGCATTCTAAAATCAATGTCAAAAGTCTCTCCTAGTTTTCAGCACTAACAAAATTACGTAGTTGATTAAGGTCCAAACTCGCTATCAAGAGTATGCTGTTGAAGACAATGGAATCCACAACCATGGCCACCAATTTAAGGCTTCAACAAAAAACAGTCATTAAACAATTTATAACCATGAAATGGCTGCCATTTTCAATAACAGGCATATATCCATGATTATTGATTTATACTAATGATAATAAGGCAATAGAGCAATTCAATCTCATTACACACCCAGATGAGAATAAAATAAATCAAATTAAACTTGAGCAAGCAAAGATGTAATTTTCTTTCCTAACACAATTAAATTCTTAACTTATTAGTTCCCCTCCTAAAAGAACCTGCCTCTCTATCATGATTTTCTTACCAAAAAGACAGCCATAACCAAGATAAAATGATTACCTGAACCACAAAGTTGCGCCTTTCACAATCCAAAAACATATTGACAGTCCAATTTGTCTTTGCTCTAATCTTGTCTCTTACAGTAGAAAAACTAAGTTGATCCCTGGATGTAAAACGGTCAACTTCGTTGAACCAAAGACAAGTAAAAAGGTTGCTGATAGGAATGTGTTCCCTTACAATCACGCACCCTTCAGGCACATCTGCAGACCCAGCAAAAAACCAGAAAACTAAGTGACATATGGAACAGATAAAACTGAATAAAAGGTGAAAGTGATCTCAGACCTACGGACATACCACTTGTAATGGGAAGCTTAGCCTCAGAATATGGTGTTAAGCCCTCACTTTTATAAAACTCGATCTGAATATCTATCGATGCATTATCATACTTCGCAGCAGCTTTATTTGCCTCAGCTTCCTCGAACACATCAAAGCGCCTATAATGTCTAGATATTGCAAAACTGGCATTTTTCCTCCACAGGAACCTGAAAAGAAAGGATTAAGGCACCGAAACATCACTTGTCATGAAACAAAACATATAAAACCCAAATTATTCAACCATATAAATGCATGCAGTCAACTCATTCATTCTTCCAAGTCGAATGAGTTTGGGCAACATTCTAACTACATCCATAAAGTCACAGTCCACAGTTTTAAATAACCAAATTATTCATCATTTGAAAATCCAACCTCTTTTCCATTACTAATTCTAATCTAGACTCAATACTACAAGGTCTTTAGACTCCAAAGGAACCAAATTATGCATCTATATCCCGTGTGTGTTGCAGCATATGTTTTTTTGGTCGATAAAAGAGCAATATATTGACCAAAAAAAGAGTATACAGGGAGTATACAAAGAAATGCCCCAAGGGCCAAACAGAAAGAAAACATTCAAACCAGCCCAAAAAATACAACATCCTAGGCATAGGCATAGAATCTATACAAAAGCAGCCGAACAAAGGAGATATCCACGTTTGAAATACAACCAGCCCAAGTAAAAAGGGAACGGATAACAGAGAGTTTCAATCTCAGGGTTGAAAAAGTGGCGTCTACAAAAATAACTCTATTCCTTTCCTTTCAAATAACCCAAAAAAGAATTAGGGGAGCAGCCCTCCAAATAAATACTATTGGTCTTAAAAGAAACAAGCAGACTAAAGGCAATGACATTTTGATTAGCTATATTGAATTCTAGAATAAGTTCTACCACCCAAATTTTGTTAAATTTTAACAAACTTTTACATATATGATAGATATATAGATGGGAAGATGACCACATGCTCATTTGTACCTTTCAAGAATTTGATATGGATCCACCACAAGCTCAAGTTTTCCATCAATCCACAGAGAATAGCGAGCATTAGGGAACATCCTATGCAATAGAAGCTTAGGAACCTGCCATGAAGATCATTTTAATCAAAGGGGCTTTAAATACACCTTGATGCAACATCAATGCAATTTACGTAACTATGTATTTTTTTTCTCTAGACTGGAATTTTACTCAAAATTCAGTTAAAATTAGGAGTGGCAACAAATGCGGTATAAAAGACAAAAAAAAATTCTTGCAATGGCTATCTAACCAAAGACAAGACAGAACGTAAGTCACATACTCAATGCCAAGCCCATTTTTCTTGATGATGTGGAAAGTTTATAAAATCACTTAGCTTTAAGACCAACAAGAATCCCTCTATAATATGACCATTTTTAGAAATTTTTTGAGAAGCGCCTCGATACCATGATAATCGATCACCTGAAACTATGGCATGCTATTATGCATTATTTTCTAAAATCATTATGTATTGGCAGTAGTATCAATAACCGAAGTAATAAGCCTAGGCCACTTACAACCAAGGCTTATAACCAAAGCATAAGGCAAACCACTAAAAGTTTCTAATCAAACCATTAAATAACAAAATCAACAGGATACAATCCTTTATTATCCAACGTAGATTTCACAATAAATAGCCTAAGCTTCCTGAAGCAACACCATAACAAATGAATGTTAGCCTGTCTTACACAGTGGGCTAACATCCTAACAGCGTCTTAAGCTTTTAGGAAAGTTGACAACTTAGCATAGGACCAAAGCTCTGATTAACAAGAGCTCTCCAGTTTCAGCCTCTCATGCTGTTTATTCCCCATCTTCTTATCTATCCCGCTAACTCTACCCTCATCTGTTTATCAACAATCCACAACAACCTGTCTTTCAACAAGTCTGAGGCTGCACACGATAGTTTAAGCTTTTTAAAAAGTTGGTAGCTTAACCTCAATGATATTTGAAGTTGATAAATCAGATCAGAATCAGTATTCCATATGTGATGAATGTTATTTCTAGTTCTGCAAGAGCGTATACAAAGGAGAATATGTACATTTTCATTACATGCTTAAGTTATAGAACTTCCTTTTTTGGCTTTGAAGCTTATAGGCAATTTAAAAAAAAAAAAAAAAGGCTAATATTTACAAGAGTATAGCTGCTCATTCATTTACTGGCTAAAATTTGGGGTATTTACCTTTCCATTGCGTCTTGCATCATTGTAAGGAAGGTTGTGGACAACAACAATTCTCCACAATCCGACCCTCTTGTTGTTATCCAAATCATCAGACTTCTTCAAATAAGTTTCTGTTTCTTCATCCACAAACATATAGAAACAGACATTCTCTTTTGCAGCATCACTAATATTCTTTGGCTGTTGTATCGCATCATAGTTTGCTGATCAAGAATACACTCATTAGAAAACCAAGCCACCGGCTTTGAAGGTAAGAAATCAATGGTTAAAATGATTCATATAGAGAAGTACCAAATATTGCAGATGCAACAACCACACCATGACATTGCTCCATCTCAAAAAGGTCAGAATCATCCAAGTTGAATCCTGTCTGCCGACCAGGTTTAGTTCCTCTGACAAACCTGATTAAGACATGGACCAATTAAAACACAATACAGAAATGAGTGGAGCTGAAAGTAAAATCTGATACAGGTTATTAATCATGTATATACTAAACACAATGAGTCCAGTAGCAAGTAAAACAACCTCCAGAAATTATGCAAATATTTAAGAAAAAAATTGAAAAAAATACTTAACCATACCCGCAGTGCACAGTCATTGATTCTCTGATATCATAAGAATTAGCCCGCTGCTCCAAAGAAGGATATCCACCAAATTCAGAGCCCCCAAATGAATCACCTTTTGTTAAATTTTCCTCATAGACATATGTTAATTTATTGAGTACAGGAGAAGGAGATGGGTCTTTCGGCATTAAGGCAACAGCTTCCTCCACAGGAAGATAACATACCGGACATGCTGAAACATAAAGAAGTAAGAACTCAGCAATTGGAAAATCCATTCATATAAATAAATGTCTTACAATGAAACTATGATTTAGATGCCATCTTGGAAGTAAATTAAGTGCTTGTGAGTGATAGCAACATCACATTATTATATTTTAAAACCCAAGAGGCTTTCACAACCAAAACTTACGTCGTGGTCCAGTTCTTTTTTTGTCTGCCGGTGGGGGAGGTAAAACAAAACTCTCGCATGGGTGTCTAGGAGGAGGAGGAGGAGGAGGAGGAGGCTGTGCTATACTTTCACTTATCACGGGAGAACTATTTTTCAGTCGGTATGCTACACTTTCACTTATCACGGGAGAACTATTTTTCATTCGGTATTCATCAAGTGGCTCTCTATAAGAAGATTCATCATAACCGAAGGCCGGGCGGCCTACAACAACTTCTCGTGCATCACCTGTAACCACCCATAAATCACATCATCTTCTCGGACTAAACAAAACTAGGGCGTAGTTACAGAAATCAAAATTGAGACTTTAAAAATACAATTCTATTAAGGTGAATCTAAGGTACGGGCAAATATATGAGTTTGGCATCAAATTGAATCCTCTAGACAATCAAATAAAACATTTAAAGCTCTACCATTTTTTCATATCACTGGACCAACTCGGATGAAAATTAAAAGGCCTGAAAGTGTTAGTGGATTCACCTTCAATCATTGGACTACCAAAAACAGATCACCCAAAATTCAAAAACAACTGTTGCACAAGGGTAAAGGCAATATTCAATTCCAATAACCAATCAATAATCCTACCACTATTACTACTGCTAATAGTCACAACAACCAAGTGGGTGCAATCAAACCTTTGCCAACATACAAAACCCAAAGGAAAACCGCAGCAGAGATTATGCAAAGCAGCAGCATTCCAACCTTCTTGCGGCCGGCGAACTTACAGATCCAATATAAAAAACTTTCCTTTTCTTTAAACATCTTGGTCGGCTTGCGGCCAATGACATATCCCGGAGGCGGAGGAGGCAGCGGCGTCGTTTGAACGGCACCACCGTTCTGAAGCTGTTGTTGTTGCTGTATTTGATTCTGCAGCAATGAACCATAACTCCCAGAACGCATACCCAATGAACCTCCATTCATCGTCCCCCCAAACTCCCCCGTCTCATCTCACTTCCCACACTCCCTCGATCAATTCCACTGCGACAACCACCACTTATCGATCCGTTTTTCTCTCTCAGTATTCCTCCCACTCTGATGTCAACTGAAGAAAAATAAATTAATCAATTTTGGCGGGCATGAATGTCAGTTGATGATCAAGAAACCCCAGAAGATAGATTTATTATCCGAGGGTTTGAATCTAGGGTTTCGGAGATCAATTCTGGATCCCGATTTGCCTCGGACTCCTCTTTTGGAATTTCGCTGTTCTTTTTCTGATTTTCGGGATATTGTCGCTTTGATATATATGGAACTCCCAGTGAAAACACAAGAAAATCATTGAAGCCGCTAAAGTGTGCCGTGTGCGCACTATCCCGGCCTGACTCCGACGTTTAACTTTTACCTTTGATAATTGTAGTTGGTAACCGGTAACTGGTAGTTTTTTAGGGGTAAGAAGTAACTCCGTCGCTGTAAATTCAGATTTTTTTTTAGAAATATTTGGTTAAATCAAATAATCCAATTTTTTTTTTTTTTTTTTTTTACCGACCGGCTTCCAATTTTTTTTTTTTAAATTAAACCATATATTACAATTTATTATTTAAGTTTAGGATAATTCATGAAATTAGTTTTCTATCAATTTTTTTTGTTTAAATAATTAAGAAATTTTCTATGATTCATCATTTAAGAATTTCTATATTGTTTGACTCGCATTTATCCAAAAACTTGGATGATTTTAAATAAGTTTAAAATTTTTTCCTTATTCTCTATGATTTTGTAAGGATATTCTTCGAAAGTAATATAGAAACTATATCTCTTTCTTACTTTATCTTAATATTAGTGATAATTAAACATCTGACTCGTGATATTTTTTAACCTTTCCTTTTAACATTCACAAGACTTTAATTCACCTTCAAATACTTTTTAAAATAAAAATGAAAAGAATAAAAATTTATGGTTATTTTTGGGTAAAAAAAAAATGGTTGAAGGATATTTTTGTAGAAAAATATAAATCATATAATAATACACTAATATGATCAAGTTATATAACAAACATCTTAATTAGACACAGTTCGTTCACATGTCTATCTCATTTTATTAGAATGATTAATATTTACAAACAAATACAAACAAGACATGAGGGGTTCGAATTTTTCCTTTAAACTTGGTTCAAATGGGATGAAAAACTGGAGAGACTCTAGGTTTGAATCTTTATAAAAAATAGTATAATAGTAAACAAAATTCACTTGTGTCAAGGTTGTTTTACTTAATGTCAATAAAACTTTTTTGCTTTAATGTTATCAAGACTTTTCAGCTTAACGCTAAATATTTAATATCACAAGATTAAGTCGCTTGTTTTTAACACAGAATAGCATTACTAAGTAAACGGCGCGATTATTTCGCTCCCGCCCGCCTCGCTTCCAACGGCACAAAGCTTGGTTTAATTTTTAATCGTGCTTAAACTTGACAGCTTATTTTTCTTAAATCCGAACGCCGCGTGATTGTTATTCCTTTAAAAACCCCTCGAAAAATTAGATTTTCAAAATTCGTGAACGCACAAAAATAATAAATTGATATAAGTAATCGCGCCCCGTAGCCCTGTATCTCTGATGACGAAACTGATCAAGGGCCATTAAATTGCCCTCAGAAATCTAACGACCTTAAAAGTTTCACAATTATGAGACAAGCTTGCCGGTAATGTTTGTCAACACGGCGAATAAGATTTTTACAAAAATCTCGAAAAGCTGTTAACGACGATAAAGCTCATTTAAAATAAAACGAACCTAGTTAAAATAAAATCAAGCTTTTAATAAAACAAACCTCGAACGGTTGAATACGAACCACGTATCCAATATAATAATAAACCTCAAGCTGCAGATATTTTAAAAATAATTTTTTATCTTATTTTTATACTTTAATATAAATAATAATTATTATTATAATGTTTTTTAATAAATAATTTATAAAATTCATATAATATTTATTATGAAAATATTAATTTTAATATAATAAAAAATAAAAACAATATAAAAAAAATATAAACAAAAAATAAAATGAACGCTAGCTGGTAATTTTTCATTCGCCCATCTGCTTAATTTTTTTAAATGGCATGTGCATTTAAAATCGAAAAATAAACAAAGCCTCGGTCAAGACGGACCGCCTGGCCCCAAACCCCCTCTGTCACATCCCTAAGAGCCACAGACTGGAAGAATGACAGCTTTTATTTTTTCATGCGAATGACTGCTCGAATGTAGTGCCCAAATATTTTCACTTTTTCTATTCGGGAATTTAAAAATTTCAAGAATAAAATGCGAAATTAAAAATGTGCAGCTTTAATCGGGAAAAGCCTATTTAACTTCAAGATTGTCAAAATAAATATCACCTGGGCCCCATGAATTTTAAAGATTTACCAAAGATTGTGAGTTTTTTTGGTAGTGGGTCAGTTTATGGGAGGTGTTGAGTGGTGTTATAATTTTCAAGGAAAACATACATTTAAGATGTGGGATATGGGGATTAGGTGAAGAATTTAGTATCGTGTGAAATTGAATACCATGATGAAGGGACCACTATCGATTCTATCCCCAAAAGGGAAGATGCATCTCCTTCCTAGAAACGCTCTCAACCAGACCATTCAAAACCTGATGGCAATAAATAAATTAATAATAATCAAGAATTCTAGTGGGTTCTTGAAACAACCCTCTGACCAAATTTTCTCAGTAGGAGGATCGAGCAGGAAGGCCACTCTTCATTTTTATACGAGGACCAGGTCAACTATCTACTCGGTCGGCTGGACCTGGTTGTAGGTATTAAATTAAATGGTTGTACTTAAGGTGAATTTCAATTGACGCAGCCAGCGGTACGACAATTCTCGGATGATTTGTCGTATCCACTCATTTATCTAAACCTCAAGGATATGTTTGATTTTCCGGGAAATGGGAAAGAAAATTGCAAGGGAAAATGAATGTAAAATAAAGGTAAGGTTTGTTTGATTATGCATGAATATTTTAAAGGAGAAAATAAGAAATTTCTTTTTCCTTGGAAAGCATGTGTTTTAGTTTTTCTTTTTAATGATAAATTTATTAAAACATATAATCAAAAGTGTTAAAAACTTTAAAGAATAACCGAGTTTAATAACTTTAGAGAATAACCCAGATTAATAGTACAAATGATTGATTCAAGGTTTATACATTTGATAATTTAAAAATACTTAGAATATCTAAGATTCCAAATCTGTTTATTGATAAATAGTAGTTGATCTGATGACTATATCGAATTGAACTTTGTTATCGAAATACGTCGTAACAAGTTGAGGACAAAACACACTGTAACATGTCGACGACAATACATGTAATAGTTTGGCGATAAAAACAATAAAAAAACATAAAGACAAACCTAAATCGGTATGAAAAAAACCATTTTATTGAAAAAGAAAACCGATATAATGATTTCAGGTCAAGAATGATCAAATAATCATCTCTCATCTCTAACGAACAAGAGTCTGAAAGAGAAAAACAAAGGGAATGACGATTAGGGTTTCCAGAGAGAAATATCTTGAGGGGAAAAGCATTGTTTTAGCCGATTGATTTAGGAATAATTGTAAAACAAATGCATACATAATACAAAATATATGATTCATTACGATTTTATTAGGATTGAAAAATAAGATTTAAATATCAACTAATGGATACTGTAACCTGGATAATAAGATATAAA
The DNA here is from genome assembly GCA_016808115.1 of Tetrastigma voinierianum. Taxonomy (NCBI): domain Eukaryota; kingdom Viridiplantae; phylum Streptophyta; class Magnoliopsida; order Vitales; family Vitaceae; genus Tetrastigma; species Tetrastigma voinierianum. The sequence continues at coordinate 880,539 of JAEQBH010000984.1, forward strand.
AACGTTACTTATGTAATAAAGTAAATAAAAAATGCTTCATTATTAAGGTATAAAAAGTAATTTAGATGAAAAAAATGATTTATGTGTAAATAATATGATTCGAGTATATTATGGTTATATTGCAAATGACCGACCAACTACGTAGATATTATTTATTTTCGGCCAAAATATCCTTTTATAACTTTGAAAACAAGTCATAAGCTGGATAGATTCTATTCTTATATGGTTTCATGAACTTTCCCCCATATCTGATGTGAGATGTGACAAACACTTCCCTCCCCCCATGTAAATACAACATCTTCGTTGTGTCAAGTGGGATTACGGAAATGAACGGACAAACACCCACGAGGCCAAAACGCACGCTCCCACATCGCCGCCACGATCGACCGATGTCATCATAACGACTTCTACAACCGCGTATATTTCGCCGATCCTATGGGCCCCTCACATCTTTAAATCATATCCACGCGTGATAAAACAAATAAAGACTCTATCCTATCGTACATTAATAACGCCCTCGTCATGTCCCATGAGACACAGACCGACCGACAAATATTCCTTAAGCCTCGCTGGAAAATACCCATATGTTGGACCGAAGTAGCTACAAACGATATCGCAGCCCGATCCCCGACCCATGCCGTCTGCCCGCAGCATATGAATGTTTGTTTGTTTGGTCATATAATTCCATATAACATATCAATGACGTCAGATCTAAGGCAATAAGCCAGACATCCCATATGCGGGATGAGTAAAGTTCCTAACATTATATAACTCAGAGTTGGCACCCGCGGCCGCCTGCCGTTGGGTCGCCATCAGCGGTCATCGGGCCAAACCGCCTGCGCCAAATTGGCATGGATTTTTCAGCCAAAAATTTGAAGAACTACCACCTTAAAATCAAATGCCACGCCTTTCAAATGCCTTTAAAAGCCGAAGACTCGGTGTGTCAACATACCAGTCATCAAATTCACCCGCTAATAATAACAGAATCGTCCACTCAATTTAATCGTGATCCAAATAGCCCACCTGCTTTGACCAATTTTGCTAATTTATATATAAATACGTAGACTTCTAATCTTTAAGACGCTGCTTTTAAAATGGATGGTGAATCCAGCCCCAAAGCGTATCGATATCTTATATAATTGACCGAATCGTTACAAAATCTTCGAGTGCTGGACGGAAGTCATTAGAACCACCTGAAGCCCCGCTAGGAACCAATGTGTTCGTTTGGTGTTCTCAGATTATAGAAGCCTCAGAAAGATTCCAACAAATGTGAAAGAATACTCAAATTTGGGATGCTAAATCAAAAAAGAGCGCCCGGGGTGAGCTGAGCAATAATGGGAGTAAAATCATTGTCGATGAATGCTGATAAAAGATGGGGCAAATTCCACAGAAATCGTTTCATCAAGAAAAATTAAAACCTCTTTCTCACCCTCATAATATAGCCTGAGAACAAAAAAAAATGATTTTCCACACATGATCAACAAGTGAGATAGAAATTTTTTGTGTTTTTTGTAGATTCCCTCCCTAAAACCCAAAAAAGCAACCAAAAAATGAAAAAAAATTTATAAATTTAATACCCTACAATTTAAGAATCCGATAAATAATTTTTAAAAATTATTTAGTTTGATTAAATACAATTTTCAACTACAATTTAATAAATATTTTATAGTATTTGGAATGATATAAGATGAATGAAGCCAGATACGATGTGAATTATTGTGCCACAGGAAACTGCAAAATCAAATGTGATTTAAGATAGATAGCAACCAGACACACCACCCGCTTCGAGACGCTTTAGCTTAAAATCCTACCAAATCTCAAAACGACTTTTCGGTGCTGAAAATATAACTTTAAATACTTCAATTTTGGGATGATCAATAAGACGCTTCTTATACGCAAATCAATGGAGGAAGGGAAACCGCATTCGATTGACTGGGTATGGGAGTCCGCATTTGATTGATTGGGTATGGGAATTGATAAGGAAAGAGGAATGAGTAGTAGCGGTGGATGAGAGATTAAGAGGGAGAGGTCAATTGGATGAGAAGGAAGTGGAGAAGGTGCTGCATTTGGGGTTGTTGTGTACGTACAATGATGTAAGTAGTGAAAATTTTGGAACGGAGGAATAATGAGGTGTCTGAATCGGAGGAGGGAAAGGAGATGGATGTGTATTTGCTAGAAAGCGTGAGATCTAAGTCTATCTGGTCTAAGTATTCGCACGCATTTGGCCGTGGCTCACACCCGATATTTGCAGCAGATAGAGTCTTGGTTCTGGAGAAGTATTCTAAAGGTAATTATCCTTAACACGTATTATGCGTATTGTATATTATTTAATATGATAGACAATATAGATCTTTAATTAAATTAATGAAGTCTATAATATATAACATAACATAACATAAAGAAAATAATAATGAGATCATGATAATAAGATTCCTATCATATGTCACGTCACGTTTTTATTCAAATTTATCTATAATCATAAGATTAACTGGGGCACGACACCGCCGATGGGCCGCTTGCCTCAGGTCGTATTAATATACTACACGCGCTCAACATTCGCTAACCAAACCATACTTAATAATACACGCACAACATTCACTAACCCGCACTAACTCATTTATTAATCGCTGCTGGGGACGTGGCCAACACGAATACGATCTATTTAATTTGATTATTTAAAATAATAGCACTATAATTAATCATTCACGACGTTAACAAAAATAACCTATTAAATTTAATGTTTATTAATTTTTATTATTTAAATTAATAGGAATTATAATTAATAATCCATATTTAACACAGATGACTTATTAAATAGGTTAATTAATTAATATACACTAAATCCGTCAATCTTGATTAAATTCGTTGTTAGCAGATCAACACAACATGACTCCATTTATTAAACGTTGCTAGCGGCCAACATTTATCACGACCAAACACGATATACTAACCCATACCCGCAAAAACCGTATCGCTCGCGGTCGCTGCTCACTTAGCCAAGTACAATTTTGTTTGGGCTTCTAGGATTAACAAAACTAAAATATTGTTAATCCGTGACAAACACTAAAGACATGTCATACTTTTTAATTAGATCAAGTAGTGGATCTTATAAACTGTGATCTTAGTTGATTAGAATTGACATGGATGCTTCGCTGTTAATGTAATATTACTCCGAGACTCATCATGAGATAATCATATATGGATTATCTATCGAAATATAGGGATGATAGTCCTTTACACAAGAACGACGCAAGATCCTGGGGATTTAAGTGCTCAAGGATATCTTTGAATACTAATTCTGCATTTCTTGACTTTATCTCTGCCACTCCAAAGGTCGCTCATAAGGTGATGATTAGGAACAGTTTGAGGTATTTGTAAGCATCAAAATATCGGTAAATAAGAATATATCAGTAATTAAATTTTACAAATATATAAGAAATATCGGTAAAATATTGATGGATACTTTTACAAAAATATCGGAAAAGAGAAAATTATATAAAATTCATATAAATACTTCGCAATTTTTAAAAAATAAGTGAAATCCATATATTGGAGTTATTTAATATTACTAAATTAAATATGTAATTTAATACTATTCATAATTTACGAGTAATTATTTAATTCATACAATTATTGATATAAATATTATTTATATAGATAATGAGAAATGATTTATATATTATTTATGTAGATTTGATATATAATATTAAATAATATATTATTTTATTTTATTTTTTACTTATTATTACGTATATTATGTAGATAATGAAAAAAATTCAAACATTGGATATTATAATATTAAACGAGATATATAAAATAAATCATATGATAGTATCTCGATGTGGTTTGAATGGGCTCAAGCAGCCCACCTCACTAAGCCTTCAAAGAAGTGGCGCGCCTAACTAATACTCAGCCCCCAGACAAATTCAAAACGGCGCCCTACCACAGCCCAGCTGACGATTCGATGAATTAGAAGGTCCATATCCTGCAAATCAGATTGTATTTTGCCCATAAAAAAAATAGAATAACCCCTAACAAGATATCATCCCGCCGATCCAACCAATCTTATCGCTAGCGGAAAAAATAATAACAGATCATCACCAATGGACTTCCCCAATAGCGACATGAAGATTATCCAAAATAAACAACTATTTCTAAATCCATTACCAAATCCGATATTGATAAGAAAATCACATTCAATGGGAACAAATCCTAGTTATAGTACAACTGGTCGAACATCTACTATAAATATATGGCCACCCCAAATGTGAAAGGTACGACTTTGGGGACGCATACCTCATACGCAACATTCGCCCTCTAAACGCCTCCTCTTTCTCTCGAACCGGGACTTAGGGCATCGGGAAGGCGGCCACTCAGCACACCGCCGACCCCTTCTTCTTTGTTCTCAGAGGAAGAAACACGTCCGAGTCTGGGTAGACAATAGTGCCGCGATCCTACCTCAACCCGTGACGACGAGACGCCGTATCCCGCCCCACAAACAATCCGGTCCAAATTTCAATGACCCCCACACGCCCAACCCCGCTCTCATTAAAAAGGATCATTAGTCAAGGCCGCACGCCTGTGGGAACGACACGTTTATATAAATATAATCGATCTCGCCATCACAGACAACCCGAATCAACGCAAGCAGAGCAACGCCTAACCGCCAAGGACGCAGGATCCACCAGCGACGCCGGGACAAGAGACTTCCAGACAAGCAGGCACGGGGTGCCAACACGAACGGCGGAAGCACTACCGTTAATCAACGCCCGATAGAAGAGTTAGAACAACTTACCGATGTGATACAACATCCACTTGAACACGATGTGCCCAGAGGGTCACATTCCCCGTGAGGAGCAACACGGTCATGACATTCCCCCAAGGTGTCAAACAAGGGGTAGTCCTGGCCGAGCCAAGGGCACGGGACCACACTGGTCTCAAGGAAAGGGAAACCAGCAATGCTTGGAGGACATGTCGGGAACGAAGAACTACATCACCCACAGTCAGGAGAAGGAGAGCAATCATGGGAGCAGAGGTTTATGAGTCTTCAAGAAGAATCCCACCGCACAAGCGAGCTAAGTAGCCGGACGCGCCGCACACTACGGACTGGTACGCCAAATCAATCACCCTTCACCGCGAGGTGCTACGCCACTCCCCTTCGCCGAAATTCAGAATGCCATAGCGTAAAGATTCACGGAATTAAAGATCCCGGGCCGACCACCTCAATACTTACAAAAATCAAATGGAGTCGCACGTGGCATCGTGACCCCGTGGCGATGTGTGGCTTTCGCTACCACGCTAGCGGCCCAAATTCGCCTGGCTTAATGTAATTCCACCTTCATCAATCTCTTCATTTAGAGAACTATCCATCAAGGCTCGCCTCCCACTTTTACTCCAGGCCGTGACGCATGTAAAACCGAAGTTACCATCTGCTGACCGTCAAGCAGTACTGCCAGAAAGTCCCCAAGTCCTACATGCAAAGATTCAACGCCGAGTCCCTAAAGATAGACATACCCGATGAAAAATTCGCAATCACTGCATTCATTGCTGGGTTAGGAGTGCAGTCGAAGGATCTGATGTTTTCCATCTCAAAGAACCCTCAAGCAAGCATGACCGAGGTGCTCGCAAAAGCAGAGAAGTATATAAACGGCCAAGCGTTCTCATATCCAGTTAGCGACAGCCTCCACCCATAAAGAGAAGAGGGAATGCATACAAACGACGAGGACGAAGCCCCAAAAGACAAAGCGACCAAGAAGGATCTCTGAAGAAAAATGAAGAACGATCCCCAAAAAGGCGTGGCAACCTCAGAGATCGTCTGGGTCCACCGCAGTCCGAGAGACGACGACGTTATTCGCCCCAAATACCACCCTCGACAAATTTCGTCACGTGCTCCCATACGCAAGCACGAAACGAACGCCTTGAGGTGGCCAACTCAAATGAAATCAGATCCCGCCACAAGGGACAACATTAATATCATGAGTTCCATAGGGACTATGGACATCGCATCGATTAACCCAGATACATCTAAAGAGAGAAATAATAAGAGCATTTAATACTTACATGCCATTCTGTTTCATATCTCCAGAGGGTCAGGCCCAGAATCAGGCCCAGAATCAAACCCAAAACCAGGCCCCAACTCAACAACCGCCCGGCGCACGACGACTAACAACAAAGAACCCCGAGAACCATATGATCTCGGAGTGATTCGCAGAGGAGGAGAGTCTAGCTTAGGCTCTGAAGGCCCATCCGCAAGAAAGATAAGGACAATGGAATGGGAAATACAAGCGGTATCCAAACTACCGCGGCTCGACACGTCCATCACATTCTCTGACTCGGATCTGGAGGGATGCCAACACCCCCATGAAAACCCATTGGCAGTTCTCGTAATTGTGGCCAACAAAAAATAGTTCACCTGCTCTAGTTGACAACTGAGCTCACCGACATCACGCCCGCTACACCCTTCGATAAAATGGCATTGGGAGAGAAAACCGGAGCCCGTCAACACACATAGTTGGCGCGGGATTTTCTCGTGAAAAGGCGCCACTGGGCTCAACTAACTCGGTGCTCACTCTCGAGAGCTCCCCTTGGCAAAGCATAAATAACAACAAGATTCCTATCAGATTTTTCCATCACCTATAATATGTTGTTAGAAGACCACTCACAAGTAATAAGCCATCCTCCGGTGATACCATGATAATCAAGTTCCCAACCATACACCGAGTAGGATGGTCTGAGAGTATCAACGATAAATGCGAATGCTACACGTACCCCATGCAAAGAGCTGGCCAACTATGTGAATACGGATCGGCAGCTTGACACGGACGCAGGTGCCCACCCGACCCGAGCCTTCGGAAGAACTAGAACCAAAGATTTCGGATGACGGACCGCAACATCTCGCTTCGCATCGCCCGGCGCCAGCGTAAGACCTCAAAAGCCTCCCACGCACTCGGGGAGACGTAACGCAGACGCCTTCGTACGGGAAGCAGCGATAATGGGGAGGAATCGACCCTACAAGACCACCCATAGGGTCAAATACCGTACCCATCCTTCAAACCGGCCAAGCAGCAAAGGAGTCGCGACCGTAAAGGCAAAGCCATCAACGGTGAGGTCGCGTGCCCTCCTCAAAGCGGAGCTGATCAAAGGAGCGTGGAGTATCCCGTGGTCAAAACGCCGCTCGCTAAGGAGCAAATGGCAAGTGGCGATCAGACGACCACCGATGCCATAAACAAAGCATGCCCAAAGGACAACTTCCCTTTGTTGAGGATCGACCTCATCGTGGACGCCACCGTTGCGCCATGAACTTCTCGCTATGGATGCCTTCCTGGCCACAACCGACAAGACGACCCGCATCGTTTTCAAGAAAAGCACCCTGCCGCCACAAAGACAAAGTGGAACCTATCGTTATCGGTGATGCCGTTTGACTCAAGAAAACTGCCAGGAGCCACCTACCGTAGGCAGAACCCGGATGTTCCGTATGCATAGGCGCAACTATGGAGGTATACATAGACGCCACATGTCGGGTAAAATCCACTACACGATCTCACATCACTCATCTCTCCTAAGCTGCCCAAATCCTAAGAAGTTACAACATGGAAGCTAATCCAGCCATGTGTTCCTAAGGTGTCGCACTTAAAAAAAATTCTCGGTTTCATAGTGAACAACCGGAATTGAGGCAAATCCGCACAAGATAAAGGCGTGCTCGACATGTCAGCTTCACCCCTTCCGTATGTAAAGGAAGCATGTAAGGCCCCGATAGTGGAGGATTGCTTTGCCTGCTCGTATTCGTATAAGACAATGCCTTTCTTCCAAGTTCAAGAAAGTTTTCATTGGGATACAAAGTGTGAAGAAGTACTTCGCCTTTGAAAACATACCCGAGTTCCCTCCCACCTAGTAAGTCCCGGCCCAGGCCCTTACTTCATACTTAGTCGTGCCCGACTTTCTCAACCAGCTATCCCGTCGTGAGACAAAAGAGCAGTTCTGAAGACCCGCCTACTATTGCGTACGAGCCCAAGAGGAGCCGGAGGAGTAGGGTACCCAAGAATGGAAAGTTATTTTTGCTTGTAACCGCAGCCAAGTCTTCACCGTATTTCCGTGCGCTCATACCATAGAAGTTCCAATGGGAATACCCGATGAAACAAGTGTCGCATAACCCAGACCCTGAAGTGGCCGATGAAGGGCCATGTGAGCCGAGCAGTTCGATATCAAATACGTGCCAAAAACTGCTATAAAAGGGCGTCTTAGCCGATGCCTCACATGAGTTTACAGCCGCACCCGCCTAAAGATGCTCAAACAACGATCGACCTCCACTTGAAACTCTCCCGCAGATGAAGCTTCTCGAACGCGCAAAGGGGGAGGAGCGTTCATCCCAATTTCCCGTATGAATAGACATCGTAGCACGCACCATTGGATTCCATACGTCCAACAAAGAAGTCGAATATGAGGTCAGCCATAGCAGCTCCCACCTCGCCCATTCACAGAAGCTCTAATCACTAGAGGGTCTGGCAAAGGACTTTTACCGGTGGTCGCAACAGAAGATACCTACGAGGCTGTGCCGAGAGGACGATCCGCGGCCTCCAAAAGGCTCGCGACTCTATCAAAAATTCTGTGACGTATGCGCGTCGGGCATGTCCTCAGAGCGAGAACTCCCGAGCCGACGCCTGCAAAGGTAGCCACAGCCACAGAAGACCGCAAAGAAGTCGACACCTATCGACCACCGGGCGGAACCCCTCAATCGCGATCTCTACGGCGAGGTGGTAGCCTGTGCCTGGGTCCAAACCGACTGATGGAGCCCATTCGTATTACATTGCACTTTAAGCCTACCGTGACTAATCTCAAAGAAGCTTACAAAATAAGGGCGAGGTCTCGCCGTTTACCAATCACAAGGAAGCCTCTACAAGCGAGGATTCTTCACACATTTCCTTAAATGCATCGCATGAAAAGACACCGAGTAATGCGCAAGAGAAGTATACGAGGCATAGCGCGGAATCACACGGAGCTCGAAAGCATTGTGTGCAAAGTCTCGGCGCGTGGGTACTATTGACCTGGCCAATACTCCAAAGATGCAACCGACCTAGTCAAGAAATGCGTATCCGCCAGAGCACGCAAGATCTCACGCCTACCATCGTAATCCTCCTTAACGGCCGATCACAAGCCCCTCGCCTTTTCAATAGTGGCTCGGGACATACCGACCCCTGCCCATTGGTAAGGGTCAAGCACCATAATCGCCGCTAAGGATTACTTCACCAAGTGGGCGGAAGCCGAGCCTTTAGCCACAATTACGTTTAAGATACTAATTTTGTGGCGAGCCATCATACGCAGCTCGTATCCCAAGAGCGCCCCGTATCGATTAACTGAAATCAGCTTCGACAACGCCAAATTCGTAATTTCCCTCGTGCCGGTGCCTCGAATTAAAAATTATTACTCATCTCCGCCGCACCTCAAGAATCTAATCCTGACAGTCGGTCATCATCGTAACCCTTAAAGTCGCCTGAAGACCAAATTGGAAGACCTTAAAGGAATTTGCGACACCTCCCCGAGTATTACGCCCGCGCATTCACACAAAAGTCGCTGAACTCGAAACCCCATTTGCCATAGCCTTGGCACCGGCAAAGAGCCCCGCTGAGGCCTAATAAAGCTCCCGTGTGATCGAGTTAGCATCTGGTGGAACACAATGACGAGGTTCTTCGCCTAAACTCGCTTAGAACTCCTGGGATGAAAAGCGAGCAAGTTCTAATAAGGTGTACAGAGGATTATCAAAGAAGAATAAACAAGGTATCATAATAAAAAGTCAAAACTCAGAGCTATATGCCGGTGATTTGTCTTAAAGAAACCCCCGCCATCAAGGAAGAACTCGCCATGGAAAACTCGGGCCCTTAACCCGGAAGGTCCCGCATCATATCTCGAGTCGCCGGCCTGTGCAATTATGAGCTCCGCATGCAGGAAGGAAAATTCAAGATACATGGAATGCAGAGTATCTTAAGCGTTTTACTAGTAGCTGGCTCAGAATGTTAAATAGAGCTCATCGACTTTATGTAACTAGCCGAGCGTGTCGTTGGTTTTAGTTAGACATCTCAAATGGGCCGTATATATAAGACAATGTGATAAATACATAATGAGAAAGTTCATAGACAAAGCCACTCTTTTTTATTCCAATCGGATTACATTCGGTTAAGCAATAAAGGATATCACTGATTACACTGCACAAAGCCCCTAAAAAAAAAAAATGAGAAAAGGAGAAAGAGAGATGAAAAGAAGGGAGAAGGGAAAGGAAAGAACTGAAAAGAGGAGAAGAAGAAAGGGATGGAAGGAGTTTATGCAGAAGAAACAAAAAAGGGGAGAATGAGATGTGGAAAAAAAGATGAAAAAGAAGGAGAAGGAGAAAGGAGGAAGGAAGAGAAAGAAGGACAGGAAATGGAGAAGGCGACGCAAGAAATGCATCGCCCTCTCCGAGCGCATTCCTCAAAGACGGTTGTGAACAACATGACTCCCATAAAGGAGAGACTGTGTTCACAACTCCCACATGTAGAAGAACAACAAAGATTGAACCAAATCTTCGTATGATCCCCGCCGAAGAAGACCAGATCTCGACGATTCATCTCACCTTATTCCGGCTACGCACCGAGAAAGCAAAACATACAAAGTATGCTTTTCCCACAAAGAATAAAGCCACGCATTTAAGTAAGAAGACCAGCACCAAAAAGTCACCCGAACGCTCCAAATTCTCCATCAATCTAAGACAGACGCTCGCGACCTTTCCAAGCAAAACCGTAAGTCGAATGGCCGCGATGCGTTAGCTCAATCCAAATATAGCGCAGCCGCAGCCGCACCACTTTGACGAGCCCATCTACTACGCATGTGCCACGCCGTCTCAGAGCTTCCGACCGCCAGTTACATTGCCACTTCTACATCGCCACTTTTCTGGCTGAACGCCACTACGCGCCACCGCGCGCCCACGAGCCAAGCTGTACCACTTGACGAGTTCATCCACTCGCACAGCGCCACGCCGCCTCAGAGTTAGATCAACCTCACAGCCACATTGCCACGGCTGGAACGCCACCAAGGCTCACAACGCCACAGCCGCGTTTTCACTTCGACGAAGTTCATCTACTTCCGGCACAGTGCCACGCCGCCTACGAAGCATCTCGCCAAGCTACATCGCTACTTACCGAACGCCACCAAAGCCACAAATGGGCCATGAGCCAAGCGTACCACTTGACGAAGTTCATCCACTCGCGACAAGCCACGCCGCCAGAGTCCGTATCACCAAAGTTACATCGCCACTTACCGAACGCCGCTGGCATTACGTAAATACCATAAGCCAAGCAACTCACTTTACCGAAAGTTCATCTACTCACGTTAATACCGCCAGAGGCCGACACCAAAGTTACATCGCCACGGCCGAACGCCACCATGGTTACGCGCTCATGAGCGTTAAGAAGCTCACTACAGTTCATCTACCGGTGACAAGCCACGCCGTCAGAGTCGATCGCCGTTACATCGCCACTGCTGAACGCCACCAAGGCCACCGCCGCCAAGGCGAGCCAAGCGGTACCACTTTGACGAGTTCATCTCACTCGCACGCCACGCCGTCAGAGTCGATAAGCTCGTGCCATATCGCCACTTAAATGAACGCGCCACTAAGGTTACAAACGCCATGAGCGGCAACCACTTTGACGAAGCTCCATCCACTTCAGACAGCCACGCCGTCAGAGTCGATCGCCAGTTACATCGCCACTACCGAACGCCACTGAAGCAATACGTAAATACGATGAGCCGCAACCACTTTGACGAAAGCTCATCTACTCGCACAAAGCCACGTCGTGAGTCGACCGCCAGTTACATCGCCATACTGGCCGGAACGCCACTAGCGCCGCAACGCCAGCGAGCTGCGTACCACTTTGGACGAGCCCTGCCTACTCGCACAGCCACGCCGTCAGAGCTCGATCGCCGTGCCACATCGCCACTCAACGCCACCAAGGCCACAACGCCATGATCCAAGCAGCTCACTTTGATGAGTTCGTCTACTCTGGACAGGTCACGCTACCTAAGGAGCCATCTCGCCTGACAACTAAGCCGAGCCCAAGAACTCACTCGACGAGCTCGCCCAAACCGCCTCATATTGACGGTAAAGTTCACATGACAGCTCGCCCAATCGCTCGCATTGACGAGTTTTCCTAGAAGTCCACATAGACAAGACCGCCCCAACAGTTAGCAATTGACGAAGTTCACGGACGAGCCCTCCCGCCCAACAGCCATGGGCCACGAGCTCTTCCCAAAGAAGCCACATGGACGAAGCTCTCGTCAATCGTTTCGCATTGACAAGCTCTTCCCTAGAAGTCTGCTATAGACGAGCACTGAAATAGCCGCAGCACCGACGAAGTTCACATTTCTGACGAGCCCCCGCCTGGTCGGGCCATACGACGAAGCCTCTTCCCAAGAGCTCACATGGACAGCTTCTACCCAACTGTTCGCATTGACGAAGCTCTTCCTAACAGTTCACATAGACGAAAACGCCCCGTTAGCTCACACTGACGAAGCCTCGCCATGGACGAGCCCCCTCGCCCCAACGCTCGCTGGGCTGACGAAGCCTTCTCCCAGCTAGCTCATGGACAAGCTCTGCCCAACTGTTCGCATTGATGAGCTCTTCCTAGAAGTTCACATAGACGAGCACTGCCCAGCAGTTCGCAATTGACGAGTTCACATGGACGAGCCCTCGCCCATCGCCATACGACGAAAGCTTCTTTCCTAGCGTCACATGGACGAAGGCCTAACTCGTTTCGCATTGACGGAAGCTCTTCCTAGAAGTCCATAGACGAGCACTCGCCTCAAAGAAGCCAAGTAATTGACGGAATTACATGGACGGTGCCGCTACCGTCGCGATCCAGCCTTTCCCAACAGCTCACGGACGAGCTCGCCCAACCTGTCGCACGGCAGCTCTTCCTAAGTCCACATAGATCGGCACCGGCCGAGCGGGCCGCACTGACGAAGTTCCTCATGGACGGTGCCCCGCCATCGCCCAGCGACAGCTCTCCCCGGTGCCAGTCGGGCATGGACGAGCTCTGCCCCAACTGCTCGATTGACAGCTCTTCCTAGAAGTCCACATACAGTGCACTCCGCCTCAAAGAAGCCGCAATTGACGAGTTCACACGGACGAGCCCCGCTCATCGGGGCTCACGCCGACGAGCTTTTCAAGAGCTCATTACGACCAGCTCGCTTCCTTGAACCGCTCGCACGACGAGCTCTTTCTAGAAGTCCACATAGACTCCAGCACCGCCCGCCAGCTCACAATTGACAGTTCACATGGACGAGCCTCGGCCAATGTCATACGACGAGCTCTTCCCTGCAGAGTGTTCACATGGACGAAGTTTCGCCAATCAAGCTCAGATTAACGAAGCCTTCCTAGAAGTCTACATAGACGAGCACCTTCAGCGCCGTAATTGATGAGTTCGCTACTGACGAAAGCCTCGCCTGGGCCAGTTTCATACGACGAAGCCTTTTCCTAGTTAGCTCACTTTAGGACAGCTTCGCCCAATCGTTTCGTGATGACGAAGTTTTTCCCAGAAGTCTGGGCATGTATCCAGCACTCGAGCGCCACACTGGACGAAGTTCAGCTACGGACAGCCTTATCTAGCTATTCAGATAGACTTAACCCAACAGCCTACGCGTTAACGAGCGCTTTGCCAAAAATGTGTCATGCAAACTTAAGGAACTGTACCTAACTCATGCAAATCGCCCGATGGAGATCACCGCCTGCCGACGAGAGCTCGCCCTTGCACCAAGCCGCCAAGACATGCAAGATAGCCCACGGCTTCTCAACGACTCAAGCTCGACGAGCGACCGTCAACCTTAATTCCTCAATTCAGGTCGCACAATTCACAAGAAAAGCCAAAAAATACTACAGTGAGAACGCAGACGATAAAAAATGAATATTTATTAAAAGGAGAGCTATGATATGTCTCGCCCCAGCCGACAAAAGGAAGTGTGTACATAAAAGAAAAAGCTCCATATCGGGGGCAAGAAACAAAGTAATAGAAACTCAGGCGTCAGAGGAACGCACGATGAAGAGGGGGAATGGGTTTCAAGAGTATTCTCGCTCTCAGAATAATTCTCATGCGGCGACACCCCTCCGCCTCCCATTAGCCTCGAGGATCAAGTCAAGTCCGTGTCCGGGTAGACGCAACGGCCTTGTCAAAAGCGAGCCACCCGCAGGCCCATCGAGCACCGGGGCCGGTCCCGGCCCCGTTAACAACATCATCCCTCCGGAAACCAAAGATATTTGTCGTGGTAAAGCATTCCCCACGCATCCACGAGCACACTTTTCATTCACCCGCCTCCACCGAATTTACTGTACTTTCTGAGGCTCCTCACGACGAGTCACGTTTAGTACGCTTCGTCTCGAGGCCTTGCCACAGCCACTCGCTAGTCAAGGCATTTTTATCACACGTGATCGCCATCGGGTCGACGTGCATTCCTCTGAGACTCCTCGCAGTCGCCGGATGACGCCTAGCTCCCTCCCCTAACCGTCTGGAACTCAGAGACCGGAGGATCGCGCCCCATCCCGTTTTCGATCAGATCACTCGCTGCAACCCTGAGCTCACCCTGCACCTTTGAAGCTCGCTCCAACCGCCGCCGAGCTACTCCGAACTTCCATCCTTCTACTCTTCCGTCGGCACGAGCCGACGCAGATGCTTTAGATCGCATTTTAAGTCTCTCCACCTTTTCAATATACGTTGCACTCCGTCTGCCAAACACCGCCTAAGAAAAAGAGAGAGGCCGCTTCGCCTTATAAATCCGGCGATTTTTACATGCTTTTCAAGCGACCTCCGCTTATTCGGGCCACTTATCGGCGGACCCGCTAAATAGTGGCTATCTGCGCATCAAACATGAAGTCAACATCCAACACGGGATCAACCTGAAAACAGACACTATCAGATATAGGGACTTACCGAGGCAACCCCTTGAAGGGATAGAGCGGGGAGCCTCGTAGACGGCGCTTTCGACCTCCCGAGGTGGAATCCCTAGGATGGGCGAATGTCACTTTCTGCATGAGTTGATGTGAAGAAGCGAAAGTCCTCATCGCCATGACTTTTGATTCGATTTCTTCTTTTGACCCTTCCACCCTTCGAAGTGGCTAGCACTCTCGAAGGCGAGATTCTAAACGTGGCAGGCACTAACCGCCACGCGGCTCCATCCAAGTGATTTTTGCCTCGGCGGGCTTAGAAGGGGTGGAGGCTCGTGACCACGGGGCCTCGGCGCGAGGGCGCTGCGCCAGCTCCGCGTTCGGCCCGAGTCGGGAGGCGCCCAGTTTCTGAACCTTGACCCGAAGCCGCGGTCTTTCTCGAGTGGGAGCTTGATTTTTCCGTTTCGCACTGGGAGAAGCCACGAGACAGTCTGCCCCAGTGGACGAAAATCTCTCATTTAGTAGGAGTGGGCTGCCGGTAAGCCTAATGGGAGAGACTCCCACAGTGGAATGAAGCGAGGGCCTCCAGCGGTGAAACGTCGCGAGACCTCGATTTGACCGGGCGGGGAATGTCCGATTTTATCGACTCATATAAGGGCGAGTAGGACATTCCGCCAACACGAGAGCTACGATTATCTTGGCGCTAAGGTAGTGAAATTTTCAGGAAACATGAGAATAATGCGAAATTGATATTCAGCAAGCATACGAGTTACATAAAAAGCAGGCAAACACTCACGAAGATTATCGAAATTGGTCGAGCCACGAAACACCAGTATCATCCTTCTCGGAAGGATCATATTCCCAGTTGCGACCACTAACAAAGAAATAACGCCCCTTCCACGACCTATGGGAAGAAGGAAGATCAGTGATCACCAGAGGAGCTCTAGGGCTCCTGGAGAAATAAAGGAAGCCCTCGGTAGTCTCCTTTGGGCTAAAAAGATAGAGGAGCAGAGCTACACTAGGGACGCCGAGCCCCCTGTCCCTAAAAAAGGCCAATAGGCCCACCAAAATGCCCCAACCATTGGGAGCGAGTTGGGAAGGACAGACATTGAAATGTTGCAGAACCCCTTTCATGAAGGGGTGCAGTGGAAAACGAGCCATTATCGAAGGCGGCGCCAGGCTTGTCTGGCATCCAGGGCCGCGGCTACGCCAAAGGTCGAGGCGTTGGGGTCCATACGGAAGCCCGAGGTCGATAACGTTCGGCAAAGTAACCCCATACGAAGGACCGACCTTGCTAGGTCCCACGATCCGCGACATGTTGGATGGCGATTTAAAGGTATCGACCCCGGGATATTTAATTAGGTTTATTTTCCTTTATCCTTATCGAGGAAGAGGAGAGCCCGGGGCGCGTTTGGGGTTGACCACGGCGAGCGGCCAGGAAGCATCCTAACCGGAGTCAGGCCGGCAACAGGCGGAAAGTCATTGCCAATGCGTGCAAGAAGAAGCGGCCGGACCCGTAATAGAGCAAGCGGTAAGCGAAATCCGATCAATCTAACTAACGCCTCGTCGTACCAATCGAAGAGCGAAAGGTAGAGCCTTGATGGTCAGGGAATAAGACACGGAAGAAGCTACAAAAATGCAGAAAAGACTCTACACAAAGGGTGGACCGAGAGAACTACGAGCAAATAAAGTACGAGATGTGAGGAAGAGGTTGGAGGACCGAAACACCGGGACAGGAGGAGATTCTGCGAAGAAGCGAAGAAACTAGGGTAGGAAGCGGCGCGAGAAACCCGAATTAAATGCATTTATCACAAGACATATGACGACTAAGCGCTAACTTCGCCTGACCTCAAACGAGACACGTGGAAATTGCATCCGATCTGAGAAGCGTCTGACCCTTGCCCGATACCGTAGTACCCGAAATTTGAGGGTGCTTAGTAGGTTTGAAAAATGGGCTGGTATCATCAAGCCCCGAAAGAAGTGGCGTAGCCTTGATACGGGCCTCCTCGATCTGACCCAGCAGAAGGCGACCCACATTTGGGTGAAGGGCGATCTTGGATGAATTAGAGGTGCATATGCTGTGAATCAAATTGTATTTGATCCACACGAGAAAATAGAATAACCCTTAACAGATATAAATCCTGCCCGTCCGTCGATCTGCTCAACTAGGGAAGAAAATATGTAATCATCCAGTGGAGTTGGATCTCCGATAAAGGAAGGAGGGTATCGAATAAGCATTTATTTCTAAATCCATTACCAAATAGGTAATGATAAGAAAATCATGGCTAGGAACAAATCTGATTCTGATACAGCGGGATTGAACATCACCATAAATACGTATGCGTGGTGAGTATGCGGCTTTTAGGTATACTCGTATGCGAAGCACATTCATGCACTAGCGATCTCTTTTCTCTCGGAAAGCGACTTAGGCGTCGAAGCGACCTTCGCAGGCACGGCCCTCGTAGGCTCCCTTCTTCTTTGTTCTTGCGGAGGAGTGTTACGTCGGAGCGCAACGGTCTTGATCTGCGATCACACTTCGACCAGTTGAGTCAGGATGCATCCCGACCCTGAAACAATCAGGGTCTAGCCCGGCGACCACGCCTTGGCCTCAGTGGGTTAGGTTAAAAAGGCATCATCAATATCAATTAAATTTTAAAAAATACTTGAAATTTCTTATTATTTATATAGATAATGAGAAATTATTCATATATTAGTTATATAGATTTGATATTATAATATTAAATAAGATTTTTTTCACTTATTATTACGAATATTATGTAGATAATGAAAACAATTCAAAATATTGGATATTATAATATTAAATGAGTTATATCAAATAAATCATATGATAATATCAATTAACTTTTACAAAATATTTGAAAATTTTAACTAAATTTATATTTATTTATTAACAAATAAAATTATTTTTATTTTTTTACTTCAATTATTTTTGTTAAAACATATTTAATCACATTTAAAATAACAAATAAATTATTTTTATTTTGCATACAAAATATTTTATATAAGTGTTACTTTCTGAAATTTGATAATTGTGATAAGAATATTTTGAAATCCATATTAATTTATAATTAAAAATTATCTTAACATTTTATATTATCAAATCAATTTTAATTTAAAAATAATATAATTTTATTAATTTTTAAAATTTAAAATTTAAATTTTTTTTAAAAATGTGAAAGAATTAATATGAAAAAAATAAAGAGATAATTGATATGAATAATTCATTATGTAAAAGGTTTTGTATTGCAATGGTCTCGTCATAAAGGTCTCTCTCCTCCTCCACTTCCACCTTCTACCACCATCTCCACCTCCGTCTCCTTCTTACAGAGCAGGGAAAACACCAAGCAAAGATTTCATGCCTAGCATCCATAAATTAATAGCTTCTTGACCTCTTGAGCATGATCTCTACGTCTTAACCCCACTTAGGCTACTCCTAAACTCCAACATTTTATTGAGCAAAAGCCTCTTCCTCAGGCTCGGCTACGATCGTTGCTTTGGAGCACTCTGGTCGTTGCTCAAACCTCTCCTAAAAATTTCACAAAAACAAAATGTAGTTCGGAATATATATTGAATCAGTTTCAGAAACAGATTGCTTTTGGACTATAAATCAATCAAATTGATATAAATTCTTGTTGTTTACCTACGTTTTATCTTCTGCGTGGCTGCTGAGAAAACATCAAAAGAGGAAATCAAGTGGAGAAAAAAAAAAAAGGTAGAGAGATATGAAATGAAGCAAGTGGAGTGGGGCCACATTCCAGAAAATGGAAAATGAGAAAAACGCACAAAAAAGAAAAAAAATGGTGTTAAAGCTTCTCAAACTCAAAGCAGAGAGAAGAGCCAAAAATCATCATCATCCTGATCCGTCCACAATCCCCCAAAACGTCACACCTCGAGATTAAAGGAAAAAATTCACAAACAGCTGAGAGAGAGAGCTTGACGACAAGGGAAGAACAAGAAAATAGAATATCGAAACAACATGGTTAATTATGAGTATTCCTCCTATTTTCTCCCAAAGCAAGTACCTCCTCAAAACTTCTTCTCTTCTTCAAAAGGGATAATATCTCCAGATCGAGAAAAAAAATAGACACAACATAATATTCAAATACTATTTCATTTAAAATTCCTCGATTTCTCAGCAACCAAACAAAGGAGAAATCAATGATAACACATTCAAATTCTCCAATGACCTTGATAAAGTATTGATGATCGTAAGAAATCTGCGAGAAGGCAAGTCAGCGGCAAGACTCTCCGTGAAAGTCTCGGTGGCGGCAGTCAAAATCAAGCTCAATTTTCTGGTGCCGCAGTCTCCGACGACAACATGAATACCAATCCGAATGCTCAAGACCATTGCAACATGGAGGAAGAGAAAGACAAATGTGGATATGGGCAAATTATAGCAATTGCAAAAAAAAAAAGAAAACTGATTTGTTTTTTTTTTTTTTCAATCACGAGCCAAGCAAATAGTCACAAGTGGCAAGAAAGTTAGAGGATCTAATTTATTTAAAAAAAAATACGGGGCTAATTAGGTAGTGATCTATGACATTTTTTGACCTGTTTAATCGATTACTTTTATGACGGGACTAACATGATATGGAATCCCCTAAACTTGAGATTATTCATAGTTAACAATATGTGAGACTAATTAAAGAAGATTGACCAAACTATAGATTATTCCTGTCAATTACCCCAAAAATAAATTGAAGTGATAAAGTTTTATTTTTTTTAAAAGAATGGAAGTGATAATGTTGAAACCGTCAAAATTTGAAATGGGTAAAATAGAATATAACAAATATTTGCACTATATTTACTAAAGCAGTAGTTGGCTTGGTGGAGACCTTACAACTAGATTGCATTTTTGGTCGGGGTTTGAAACCCCAAAGCCTCAAAATTTCAAAAATTGTAAGCCCCTTACTGATATATCACCGAAATATCAGTGAAATTAACGATAATTGATCGAAATAACCTTTACTCGACTATCGGTGAAGGATATCCTATCGGGGTCTATTGATAACTGAAATATCGACGAAATATCTCTCGATATTTATGACATTTCCGTCCTTGGGTATTCAAAGGTAATTGAGTAGCTAACAAATGATTCATCACTCCCAAAAAAGGGAGAGCATACATATGGCCTCTTGTCAGGATCATTACTCGGGAATCTCTAGCCATAGTGGAAATATCATGAAAAGTGTCTTCGGGTGCATAACTGAATAGTAATGAGTTTAGGGGAAAGATCTAATATCACTTGGGCTAGATGTGACGTAGCTAGTCTAGTGGGAGCTACACTTCGTCCATGTTCTGAATTGAGTGTGGTATAGATTGGTGAGATGACGAATTGCATTGTATTTGTCTATGGAAGGGTTTGCAGTCAGACCACTAACTCTCCGGTCAATTGGGGGTCATGATGTGTTGCTAGATAATCTCTCATGACTTGATTAATTCAATTGTTGAATTAAGTGGCTAACATAACCGGTAACTTAATGCGTCACACACTTAGAAAATGAAGACTTGATATAAAACGGACTTGGATGCAATCCAATCATGAGGGACTTAACTTTCAGGATTAAACCGCTCCGAGATTAGTGGAATCCCGAGACTAAGAGGGCTCATTTAGAGAATGGGATAAGCAAATGTTTGCTCATGGACTTAAGGCCCATGAGAGAGCATGCTACCATGCATGGAGATGCATGTAGCATATTCCATCTTGAGTGACGGCTTTTTAGTCTTTTCATAGGGTAGGTTTCTCCTATAAATATGTGGTTATGGGAGAAACCCTAAACCCTAAGGTGTGATGAATGAAACCCTAATCTCCTAATCCTGAGAGTTTTGAGTTCTCTCTTATTCTTGAGTAGAACAACCAAGACGGAGGGAGATTTGAGAGTATCAAATCCATTCTTCTTCCTCCCTTACTGAAACCAAACTTGGCTAACATAGAGTTTGTTTTCAAATCCGTCTCCTTCAAGGTTCTTGGGTCTCGTCTTCGTGTGGATACCGTTAGAGACGAACCAAAGACGTGGTTTGTTTTTGGTCAAGCTGCAAACATCCTCTAAGAGTAGCTCTACAAAGGTATGTGATGCTTTGAACTCTTGTTCTTTGTTTTGATCCGTTTTGATGAACTAAATTGGTCTAAAGGGTGGGATTCCAAGTTTTTTTTTTTTTTTGTTATATCCACTGTGTTGTAATGCTCTTGGCACTATGAAATCCCTTCAGTGGTATTATAGCTCACTTAGTTTCATCAAAGTAGATCTATGTTGAGGGTTTTATATTTTGGCTCCCATGGGTTCCAAAAGCTTTGAAAATGAGTTTCAAATCTTGAAAAGTTCCATCATATGTTTTTCCTTCATGTAATCTGGTCATGTGATGATCAATGATGGTTATTATGTTAGAAAAACGGTTTGGATGAGATTCAAATACCCAAAGTTGGGATTTTTGGTATGAGTTGTCGAGACGAACTATAGGAGCGTCGCGACATGTGTTCTTCACGTCGTGGAATTGGTTGTTTAATTGCAGGCAACATTGCGACGTGGTGGCCTATAAGCAAGAAATGTCACGATGTTGGTTCTCCACATCTCAATGTCGCCTATGATCACCAGACATTCTTGGGACACAGCGACCACATAGTGACGTGTGGGTCAACTTCGCGACGTGGATGAAAGTGTTCTTCATCTCCCAATGCTCACGTTGTGACGTGCGGTCTTCACGTTGCAACGTGAGCCCCTGTAGTTTGGTATTTTGGTCCATTTTCTCTCCTAGGTTTGCCCATTTTGAGCCCACATCTCTAAGTTAGACTGATGGTGAAATATGAAAACTAAGGTTCAATTTTTTAGCCTTAAAATTTTTGGAATCGGTTTTTAAAGTTTGAAAATCTGTGTTGAAATTTCCTTGAAGAGATTTTGGATGATTCATGAGTTGAATCGGTTAAGATCCATGACTTGAATCATTTGAGGTTCATGATTTGAATCAATTTTGGGATGAAGTGTTGAGACCTTCATTTGTTAAATTGGAATCTTGGAATGCCATTATCTTTAACTTTCAATGGGTTGCATTAGAGAATGCAAGTTTAAGGGTGTATGTTAGCATGATGGATGATTAAGGACTTTGCCCAATGATGATTAAGCATATTGCATTTGATTATTAATTCTTTTTAGGTAAATAGGGTATGCGTGTCTCTGCCTCTCTCTATTTTCTCTATGTATTTCTCTTCTCATCTAAGTCCCCCTCAAATGTAACTTGAGATTCTTCTTATTTGAATGTATGTAGTTAGATTACATAGGAATAGGATTAGTTGGTGGACATACAAAGGAGAAGAAGCATGGAAGATGATCCAAGAAAGAAGACCTTGAAATGTAAATTTGATTTATTTTCATGGGTTGTAATAATCATGCATATCCTTAGGTTTGACCTAGTCAATTCCTTTTTGGCTCATGGAATTGATTATAGAATGTCCATAATTATGTCATATAGTTAGAGTAACTATCTTTATAATTTCATAAGATGAATGGATAAATCATGCTAATGAAATGATAAGACTTATCTAAAGAAACCCCTCAATTATTAATATTAATGATAACGCCTTCAACTAATATGGTATGAACTTAAGTTCTTCTGGAATTGAGGTTGTTGGGTAAACCTAAGCTCTCTTTATAAGGACATATTCTATCCATGGAAATGAGTTTTCTTGATTAGTGGGTTAGCTTTAACTAGACTCATTAACTTGTTGGGCAAACCCAAGGTTAATGTTGGATAGAGACATAGTTAGGTCAATGTACATAAGATGTACACGTATGATGAGTTGATAGCCTAATGATAGTGCACATATCAATAGTTGATAGCACTGGATTCGATAGTTGCATCGAATTGTAATTAGTATGGTTAAGAAACCTACCTATTGATCCAAGATGGCTTATTGGGTAAACCCAAGGTCACTCTTGGTGATATTAGATTCACAAATTGTGAACGATAGCAATTGGTATGGACAAGATACCTACCTATTAACCCAAGGAGGCTTGTTGGGTAAACCCAAGGTCATTCTTGGTGATATTGGATATCGACCCACTAGGAGAACCTCTATATAGGTTATCTCGGATCAACAATAAGAGGTATGGATTCGGAATAAAATAGTGGGAGCCATAATGCGTAATTATCAAGTCGTAATAATTATGCATTTTTAAGTACAATCTAACATGATTGCTTTTATATCTAGGTTGATAGAATCAAACCATGTTATCAATAGTGAACTTGCGATCAATATTGGAAGTTGATCGGTGCCAACTTCATGGACTGGCTAAGGAACTTGAGAATTTTTCTCAAGGCAAAAAGAATAGCCTATGTCCTTGTTGGCCCACTCCCAGAATCCCTTGTTGTTGATGCATCTGATGAAGATCAAAATGCATATCAGAAGCACTTGGATGATAATGTGATTGCCACATGTATCATGATAACATCTATGTCACCATAGCTTTAGAAACAGCATGAGGCTATGACAACTCATGCCATAGTCGTCCATCTGAAGGAGTTGTTTCATGAGCAAGCGAGATCTGAAAGGTTCGAGGTCTCTAACTTGCTCTTTTGCTCTAAGATGCAAGAGGGGACATCTCCAGTACAGTACGCACTGAAGATGAATGGATATATTGTAAGGTTAGATCAGCTGGGTTTTGGTATGGATAATGAATTAAGTATAGACTTGATTTTGGATGGTTTGCTTGATAGTTTTGCATAGTTTGTGCTCAACTACAGGATAGACGATAAAGAGACCTCCATACCTGTGCTTATCAACTTGATTAAAACAGTTGAATCCACCTTGAAGAAGGCAAGTAAAACTGTGATGTTTGTGGATTCTTCTAGTTCTAAGAAGAGTTCTAAGAACACGAAGAAGAGGAAAATCACTAAGCAAAAGGGAGGGGTGGCCAAGAAGAAGGCCAAGGAGACTTCCTCAAAGGGTACTTGCTTCCATTGTCGCAAAGAAGGCCATTGGATGAGAAACTGTAAGGCTTACATAGAGTCGAAGAAGAAGGTGGCATATGATGCACCATCATCTTCAGGTATTTATGTCATTGAGGTTAATACTGTTTCTCATGACAACATTTGGGTATTACACCGTCAGGCTCACATATGCAATGTTACGCAGGCCTTAGAAAGCCACAGGCAGCTTCTCCAGAGTTATTTCCACCTTAGATTACACAAGAGTCAATTAGCTGTTATTTATTAATCTATCTTCTGAACTTCCAGAATAGTACTTCCAGAGTCAAATTTATCAATTGTTTTGTATATGTTCTCTAAATGACAAACAACATTATTTATGTTTCCTGTTTGAACAAGAAAGGGTTTCATTTAAAATTTTATGACAATGTTTGTTACATTATGTTAAATGATGTCTTTTATGTTGGTGGTACTTTAAGCAATGGGATTTACATATAGGATATGTTAAATCCAATTCTAAATGCCAATGATAATAAAAGACAAAAGGAAGATTGTAACACCCCAAATTATACTCTAGTAGTTTTATGACATGTTTAGGGTATAATAGAAGTCAAATCAATTTTTTATTTCTGGAAATTTAAGTGCTAAGTGTGAAAAATGGTAAACTAGTAATTAGCAAATTAAGGACTCAAAGGACATAAGATAAGAAGATTATATGTTAAGATAGGATATTAATAATTTGACTTGCAAATAGAATGGAAGTGGAGGACTAAAATGCAAAGGGAAAAATGTGAGCCAAATCCATAAGACAAACACTTGTCTTCTAGGATAAGGATTCTCACCATTTTGGCTAAGAGAGGGCTAGGGCATACAGTTTGGGGAGAAGAAGAAGCAATTCTTGGTGATTTCTCTCCACTTGGTTAGGGCTTTACTTGTTCATGTAAAAAGGAAAAAGAAAGGGAAAGAAAAGGGAAGCCAAGTTGAAGTTTAAGGAAATCATGGTTAGGAAACTATCCTAACTCATTCTTTGGTTATGTGTGTATTAGGAAAACTCTAACTCTCATTATAAAGGTGTTTTTGGTTGGTTTAAATCATTTTTGTGGTTTGTTTTGAATTTGTTTTGTTTTGGTTGGAAATCTTCCGGTAAAATAGGGTAAAAATGCCTCAATTCTATTTCAACCCGACACCTCTCCGCCTAGGAGAAGAAGTGATCGCCTAGGCAAAGATCTGTATGCCTAGGCAAACCCGAGGGCTGGTTTTTGACATTGTTCCTTCGCCTTGAGGAAGGATTGATCCGCTTAGGCGAACCCCTTTACCTAGGCATAGCACCGATTCACCTAGGCGAACCCAAGACCTTGTTTTCTAATCACTGTTCCTCCGCCCAAACGAAGGAATGCTTCACCTAGGCGAACCTCACCGCCTCAAGGAAGCTTACTTTGCCTCAGTGAACCTGTTTCTGGGCAGAATTTGTGTTCTTGCCCTAAGAATGTGATTAAGAACAATATAACAAGCACAGTAATACATATAATTGTATGCCTACCTAAGACCGAATAGTGAATAAATAGGCACCTTTGATTAGTGCTTCGACATTCTCTGTTTAGTGCAACGACACTCGTGCATAATATTACGACACTTTTGTTACGTGTTTCAGGCACGTTCTGTAAGTGCTTCGGCACCTCTATTCAGTACTGTACCTTACCTTCAGGTACCTATTGTGCTGCGTCCCTCTCATTCATTATTACTAGTCTATGTAGGCAAACATATATATGATAAGTATCTAAATAATGAAATATATGAAAACAAAGTAATCAGCTCTGATACTAAGGCATATCTCATTTCTGTCCTGTAATGTACCTACATGTACCTTAATCTAAGGCATAGTATTTTACATGTATACTATGATTGCAGACCACCACAATTGGTCATATATGTTCTCTGTTTCCCACTAATCTAAAAGCTTAGCACGAGTGTTTCATCCATGTAGGTAATGAAGAGGTCGTCAGAGACATCCTGCATTCGCTAGGGCCAACACAGCATTAAGAGTCCACCTTATGTAGGTTTTTTACTCTGTTTTTTAAATGTAAATGTAATATTTTGAGATAGTAGAACTTGTGTAAATACAAGTAGTTGGACTCAGGTATATATGTACAAGACAATTTAAACACCACTATGGTGGTAGTTTTACAAGATTATATCTTCATGAAATATGTTTGATGTAAAACCTGGGAAAAATTTAACTTTTCTGAAAAATGACAAAAACATTAAAAATTGTCTAAATGGTTAAGGGAAACCTAGAAATTTTTCTAAATCTCAGATGATGAAATGAACTTCACTGTTGAATTCATCTCATGAAATCTAGTTACCCAGAGGAATTTCGTTAAAATCCGAGACAACCGAATTTTCATGATTTTCGGGGCGTTGGGTGCCTGGTGAAAAAAAAAAACGGGGTTTTTGAGAAAAATCTTGAAAGTAGAAAAAATAAATTAAGTAAAGTTCATTTAAAATAAATTGAACTTGAACTGTGACGAAATAAAATATTTTAGAGCAAAAACGGACCCGAATGGGTTGAGAACACGTGGCACAACGTCAGCCATATCCTTAAAACTTAAGATAAGTTAAAAGGTGAAATGAATGGGAAAAAAAGAAAGAAAGATCATTTTCTTTTCTACAATCTGGTCGTGAGGGAGAGAGGGAGAGAAAGAAAAAGGAAAAATCAAAACTTCTCTCTTCAATCCACGAAGTTCCGTCGATCGGAATTCGTCGGGCTAAGAACGAAAGTTCATCTACTCGATGAGGGCTATGTGTGGGTACTGAAAACATGAGATTTTGCAGAGGATTCAAGCGAGGAGTTCAGGAAATCAAAGGTTTTACGTTTAGGAAGTGTCAACGGGACTTTCTAGAGTTTCTTCACGCCCAAGAGTGCAGTGATTCTTCCTAATGGGCTTATTTTCCATTATAAAATACTTCGAAAAATAATGGGTTGGCGGAATACCTTGTTTCAGGAGTATGATGTCTAGTTTTTGGGGCTGATTTTCGGTTAGAAAAAGGGAGAATTTGGACTATTATCCTTTAGGAAAATTGTAGCCCTATCTAAGAAATTGATGTTAGGCTTTTGAATCACCCAAATTGGACCTCTATAACCCAAGTTATGGTCTGTTTTTCGGGATTGCTACAGCTTAGGCTATTTAATGGTTTTTTTTTTCCAGATTTTGGGACTATTAGGGGGCTAGTTTTATGAACCTAGTTCAGAACTATGCTGTGGTCTGTTATGGATTGTTGTGTGGAATGTTTTGTGGGCATCTCTATGCCACAATTGGTCTTGAGGATGAGGTTATCATTGCTTAAGTTTGAATGACATGCTTGGTAGTAATTAATTGGATGTCAATAAGTGTGTCCTAATGTATTGACATGGGGAGAGTATGTATGTGTGTATGAGTAGGTTGACATGATTTGTGTGATTTAATTGGAAATTGTATGTTGATTGATATAATTGTCCAAGTGATGCATGGGTGTAATGCATGAATGAAATTGTCAATATAACATCTATATATATGTGTGTGTGTGTGTGACCTGGCATAAGCATGAAATGGCATAATTGCATTTCATATGCACGGGGACATCGCATGAAATGGGTGTGTTTGCATGGTTGTTGTCATTCACCATTCTTGGTGAATGGGTGGTGGACACGGTACCTTGGACAACATCCAATAAAGTTCCACGACGGTATGGTTGTAAATTAACAAGGCGGCGTTGATCGTGTGGGATCGCGGGGACAACGTCCATCTGAGTCGCATGGTTTGAAAATGCAAAATGAAATTATGTGTTAGGTGAAAGCTCGTTATCTTTTGGTTATACACACATATATGGATCCATCTAAGGAAAGCCCGTAAAAGTGTGGGAAGGTTTATGGCTTGTGGTGGGACTCCTAAAATTGTCACCCATAAAGACACATGGATTTTTTTGAAAACAAATGATCATTGAGGTGAACATCTAAAATCTTTTTTGGTTTGAAAACAAATGAAATTTGTTTCTGTAAAATGATCATTGATGTAGTCCAAGAATGATGACTTTATCGCATGGGTTTCAAATTTTGTGTGATAGGAGTCACTGGGACTCTGGTTGATGGAGTTAGTGAGGACTTCTACATGGACATGGTGGGTCGCATCTCATTCATGGCATGTGAATCCATTCTAGGTTTGCATAATCTTGATTGTAATGTGTTTTTTGGTGACATGACTCATTGCATGTGCATTAGGTAAGGAGTAACCTATGGGAGTTTACCTACTCTAAGATTGCTCACCTTGTCAGCGTGGACCCCCTTTAGGTATAGGAGGTGTAAGGAGACGACGCCACTGAGCAGCTCGCTATCATGCGTAAAGCCATTGTAGTTTTCTTGGTTTTACTTTTGTAAAATATATTAGTACAAACTGTTTTGATATGTTTTTGTGTAAAGAGTATTGTAATTAAACTCTTAAGGACTATGGTATTATAGCTTTGTGCATTATGTTTGAGTATGGATAAATGGACCCTATGTGGTCATTTTTACTCGTAGATGGACCCGGAGAGGTCTTGATATGATATTTGGCCCCGGATGGGCCATGCTATTATATGTTGTACATGTTGTATTTTTTGGTAGAGCTCCCTGTACAAAAGAGATTATGTCCGATTTTTGTTAAATTATGGGTCTCGGTAAAGGGGACCCAATAGTGTGGTATCGGGTTACCCGACATCCACAAGTTTTCTACGGGTTGATGGTTGGTCAACGGACCTCCAGGTTTTGGGGAGTCACATTTGAAAGTCGGGCCCCACAATGTCTAATTAATAGTTCTTCGTCTATATGACGCCTCACTGGCTGCTCCATTTGGGAATGGCGTTACAAAGATAATTTAAAATCATCGTTTTTATGGCATTGTAGTCTTGGCCATATAAGTGAGACGCACATGACTAAGTTACACAAGAGTAGTAGCTTGGGGTCATTTGATTATGAATCATTTGACACCTATGAATCATGCTTGTTAGGCAAGATGACCAAGTTACCTTGTAAAGGAAAGGGTGAACGAGCAAGTGGAGCATTAGACCTAATACATACTGATGTATGTGGTCCTATGTCCGTGCATGCTAAAGGTGGTTTCATTTACTTCATAACCTTTATCGATGACTATTCACATTATGGGTACTTGTATCTAATAAGGTAGAAGCCTGAGGCCTTTTAAAAGTTTAAAGAATTCATAAATGAGGTAGAGAAACAACTTGGGAGAAGTATTAAATCACTTAGATCAGATCGAGGTGGTGAGTACTTAAGGCAAGAGTTTCTAGATTATCTCAAGGAGAATGAGATTTTGTCCCAATGTACTCCACCTTACATGCCACAACACAATGGTGTGGCTGAGAGGAGAAACATAACCTTCTTAAACATGGTGAGGTCCATGATAGGCAAGAAAAATCTACATAAATCTTTCTGGGGTTATGCACTTGAGACTTATGTTTATATCTTCAACAGAGTCACATCCAAGTTAGTTGAGGTTACTCCATGTGAGATATGGACTAACAAGAAGCCCCATATTTCTCACATGAAAGTATAGGGTTGTCCTGGTTATGTGAAGAGGACGGTGCCATATAAGATTGAAGTTAAGTATGACAAATGTCTGTTTGTAGGATATCCTAAAGAAACGATTGGAAATCAATTCTACAACACTTTGGAACAAAGGTTGTTTGTTTCAAAGCATGTTGTCTTCTGAGAGAAAGAATTTCTCTTAATAGAAGACAATGGGAGCAAAGTTGAGCTTGGTGAAGTTCAAGATGCTCTAACAGATGCTTCTCATTTGACTGAACCTAAAGCTGTAATTCATGATGATGAATTAATAGCCAACTTTTCTAAAACACAAGTACTTCGTAGGACAAGTAGGATACGTACTGTTCCAGATAGATGAATTTCTCATTAGCAAACAGAAGGACATATTACTCATAGAATATAATGAGCCGACTACCTATGAAGAATCTCTCAATAGTTCAGAGTCTGATAAATGGCTCATAGCCATGAAGTCAGAGATGGATTCCATGTATACAAACCAAGTATGGCCTTTGGTTGATCCACCTGAACGGATAAAACCCATAAGGTGTAAGTGGATCTTCAAAAAGAAGATAGACATGGAAGGTAATGTGATTACCTATAAAGCTAGGCTTGTGACTAAGGGTTATTGTCCGATTTGATGAGACAATCAAAGTGTTTGGTTTCTCACAAAACCTGGATGAGCCTTGTATGTACAAGAAGACAAGGAGTGCAATCGTATTCCTAGTGTTGTATGTGGATGACATACTCTTGATAGGAAAATACGTCTCAGTTTTACAATATATCAAAATTTGGCTATCCAAGAATTTCTCCATGAAAGACCTTGGAAAGGCGACCTACATATTTGGGATTAAGATCAATAGAGATAGATCTAAAAGGTTGTTTGGTCTTTCATAGTCTACATTCATAGACAAGATGCTAAAGAGGTTTAACATGGAGCAGTCCAAAAGGAAACATTCCCATGACACATGGAGTAACCCTCTCGAAATCTATGTGTCTAAAGACATAAGATGAAAGGACACGCATGAGTCTGATCACATATGCTTTGGCTGTAAGATCAATCATGTACGCTATGTTATGTACTAGACCCGATGTATCATTTGCTCTGAATATCATGAGCAAATACCAGTTTAACCCTGGTGATGGTCATTTGGTAGCCGTCAAGAATATCCTTAAGTATTTGAGAAAGACTAAGGATTTGTTCCTGATTTATGGAGATAGTGATCTGCATGTGTTTAGTATACCTGGATGCCGCCTTCCAAACTCGATAGAGATGATTTTAATTTCAATCTAAGCATGAGTTCATGTTGAATGTTGGCGCATTTAGTTGGAAGAGTTCCAAACAAGATACGATCATGATTCCACAACCGAATCATAAGACACATGCCGCACCCATGAAGTATTGATAAGGAAGTTCATTGCATCCAGGGAGTGGTACCTATCATTGTAGATATGATACCTTTGTATTGTGACAACAATGGAGGCATTGCGCAAGCAAAGGAACCACGATCTCATCAATGATCCAAACACGTATTCAGGAGATACCGTTTGATTGGAGAAATCATTGGTAGACATGATGTAATCATAGAGAAAGTACCCATTGATCAGAATATTGTTGATCCTCTAACTGAGCCACTTCCCCGAACAAAGTTTGACTATCATGTGTTCGCCTATGGTATGAGATACAAAGGCGACATTTTAGTGGGTGAGAGTTCGTTAGAGAAGTGTCAAAGGCACCGCCCCAAGACGTATCGTATGTACGTATATTATTTAATATGACAAGCATCTTCACTAATTTGATGTTCATACGTTGAATTGATATAGATCTTTACTAAAATTAGTGAAGTCCATGATACATAACATAGCACGAAGGAAATCATGATGAGATCGTGATAATAAGATTCCTATCATGTGTAATTATGTTAGTATCTAAATTATCCTTAGTCATAGGATTAACGAGACTGGACATTGTTAATCAGAATAGACTAGCACATGTCAAACTCCTTGATTAGATCAAGCAGTGGATCTTATAAACTGTGATCATGAGTTGATTAGAATTGGCATGTGGATGCTTGCTAAGAGCAACAAGTACACTAGACCTCGCCATGAGACAATCATAGATTATTACCGACAAAGGACTAACCTTTGCTTTTAAGGAATATATATATATATATATATATATATATGTCGCAACATTATTTCTCTATGTCGCGACATAAAATTAAAAAGGGAACAAACCCTAGGTTAGTTTTTGTCGCGACATTTAATGAAGGCACAACAAGCATTTGGCCTATAAATAGATAAATTTTGAAACATGAGAGACCACCTGCCTCATAAACCATAAACCCACTCAGCTTTCTTCATCAAATCTTTCTCTCATTTCGAAAACCCTAGATTCCCAAAAACCTGACTCTTACCATGTCTGAGCCCTCGCCCCTGGTTCCTAATCTAAACGAAATGATGGAAGAGTATGACGAGAGGAAGGAAGAAACAGTCTAAGCGACTCAGGAAAAAATAGAACATGAAGGAGAAAGAGTTGAAGAAGCTAGAGCAGAGACTGAGCAACCAGTGGAAGAAACCAGAAAGAGGGGAGAGGAGCTGAAGAAGCTAGAGCCAAGCGCATAGAAGAAAAGGCAAGCGATTTAGTCTCAAAGTGTGCTTATTTCACATGGAGGGACAAATTGCAGCATAGAGACTTTATTAGTGAAAGAGGCTTAAGCAAGTTGATTTCTCCATTCTTGGAAATAGTTGAGAGCAAAGGATGGCACCTTTTCTGTGAGCACAAGGCTCCTGGTTTCGTAGATGTGGTGAAAGAATTCTACGCAAACATGGTGGGAATGAAAGACAATACAGTATATGTCAGGAACAAATGGATATCATTCAGTAGGGAAGAGATTGACAAAACCTACAATTTGAATGAGAGGAAGAATGGTTCGAAGTTCAAGAAATTAGTAAAGAACCGTGACTTCCGTAAAATCGCTGACATTTGTCGACCGATGGCAAAGGGAAGTGGAATGCCACCAGGAAGAACCCACATGAGTCCATTGCGAGAGGTTCACTAACTGAACAAGCAAAGGTATGGTTTTATTTCTTGTGTTTAGTCATTTTACCTTCCAAGCATTTGAGTACTGTCAGGTAGAAGGAGACAGTAATGTTGTATGCCATCCTGAAGGGTTACAAGTTTAGTGTTGGAAAAATCATAGAAAACTCAATTTTGAGTTATTACATAGGAGGCTATAGGGAACTAGTACCTCATCTAGCACTGATCACGAGGCTCTGTATTTTGGGGGGTGTAGACAGAGACTGTAAGGAATAAGAGACTTGCCCTAAGACCTCGCCCCCTAACGTTGACAGGAGTAATCAAAGGGCCAAAAAATAGAGGAAATGAAAAAGAGGCAGAAACAGAAAGAGAGGAAAGCGATAATGTGGAAATAAATAAGATACAATTTGATAGTGCAACTCTAAAGCATCCATAGAGACAAGAATGTTTGAGCCCCATTTTGACAGTCTCTCCAAATCCAAAACAGATCCATCAAGAGCAAGCTGAAAGCTCTGGGCATCATAGCAACAACACGGAATTGATGGAGATGCTTAAGATTATGAGACATGAAATGCAAGAAATGGACAACCAACTAAAAATCCAACTCCAACTAAGGGATGAGTACATGGATGTTAAGTTAAAAAGAAGAGATCAGAATCTGGAGGAAGCACTCAGACTGAGATATGAAGAGTGGAAGAGCATATGGGAAACTAGAGTAAGAGAACTCAATGAAGAGCTCAGGGCAAAGGAATATGCCTTCTTGTCAGATCAACTCAAGAGGACGTGAGCCGCTTCAAGATCATGAATGAGAGGATGCCATGTAGCGCACGTCAGCATGCGATGCCTCTGCTACCTTTATGAAGAACATCAGAAAGAGATAAGGCTCCTTATAGAGAAAATGGACAAAGAACTAGAAGCAACCTTAAATTATAGGGAGAAATTGTGGACATAAAGTTTGGACATGATCAACAATAATTTGATCAAAATGTACTCTGCTCAGGGTGAGTTTGAGGGAACTCTTAACTCTATTGGGCAGAGACAAAATGATCTCATTAAACAGATTACACTTTCAATGGAGAGGTCTGCATTCAATAGAGCCGAAGAAGGAAGTAGGTCCAATCAGCCACAAGTCCAGATCCTTGAATTCTCCCCTTCTACAGCTGGTTACAAATTTGAATCAGTTAACTTAAACCATCCGCATAGGCATGACAAAAGAAGGAAATAACTTGCCCTGTTGTCTCTTCTCTCTTCCCTCTTTGTAACCAAATCTCATCCATCTAAAATCTTAAATAAAAAAATCCCCTTTGCAAAACTTGGTGTCCATTTTCATTTTGCACTTCTTTTGTGTCTATTTTATTTTGCTTTCCTTGGTGATAAATAAGTAGAAATTGATGACTTTTAGTGTATAGCTTTGCT
This sequence comes from Tetrastigma voinierianum, assembly GCA_016808115.1. Taxonomy (NCBI): domain Eukaryota; kingdom Viridiplantae; phylum Streptophyta; class Magnoliopsida; order Vitales; family Vitaceae; genus Tetrastigma; species Tetrastigma voinierianum. The sequence continues at coordinate 914,403 of JAEQBH010000984.1, forward strand.
GAATAATAGAGAAACCAGTTTTCTTAGTTTGTATTGCATAATATCTGTGAATTATTTGGAGAATTGGACTGTTGATGAAATAGAATAGTTGCTTTGTTAAATATATCTGAATTGAATGGTTTGATTTAAACAAGCTTTTACTGGTAAAATAGCATAGCAACATATCCAGGAACCAAACATTGGCGTAGGATGAAATGAACTGAAAGAGGTAAGTTGTAAGGATATTAATGAATGTGTTGAACTTCAAGAAAAAGGAAGATTGCAACAAATTGATGGAACAAATAAGACCTATAATTATGTATTGGTAAACAGTTTAGTTATTATGAATCCTGATTAACACTGCACATGGTCAAAAGTATCTCTAAAACAGATTGTGCTAAGGTTAGGGACATCTTCTGGGATCTATCACAGTTAAATCTTCAAATGTCCTAGAACTTGTTAGATTATTAGTCAAGGTGAAATTCTAAGCAATACCACTAACAGGAAATTATATAGGCAATTCTTGGAAGATTGAGCCTTTCAAAGCCTACCCTATTAATATGCATAAGCATACACCTTAGTTCCTTATTTGAGCCAATAGCCAATTTCATCATCAACAAGCAAATGAAAAGCCTAGATCCTCCTTGAAACATAATCCTATAGTAAAGAACCCTTAATTGCCCAGACTACATGACAAATACATCAATGATGGAAGAGGACAAGTTTGGGGGATATTATTTCAAATTACAAAGGATGATAAGAAGGGTTTAGACAAAAAAAATCAATTGAGATGAGGAAAGATGAAAAGAATGAGGAAAAGAAGTTGTGAAAAGAAAAGTATTAAGGTGGAATTAGTTTGGTCTTGTAACCTTCCTTCCTTGAATAATTAAGTTCTTAGGGGTATTCAACACCTAGTACCCTAATGCCAACTGGTACGAGAGTTACTAAACCAAAGTTCGTTAAGAGTGGTAGAAAGCTTAAAAAGGCAAAACATTGCATTATTCCATAAACCTTGATAAAAAATGAAAAGTGAAAAAGCTTCTAAGAGGAGGAGAATTTACAGTCTGAATGTGGTCAAGAAAAATACCACAATAGAGAGTATGTAGAAAGATGCACCAAACCAAATGGGGAGATTAGAGAGTTTACATCAATGGAAAAATCAAGGATGCATAATGAAGGCAAGTATGTCAAGTTGTAAGTGAAATCTGGGTAAAATTGTCCAATTATCTACCCAATTACCCAGGCCACACATTATAAGCCTAAAAGACCTAATTGATTCTAAAGGTGGTATATGCTTACATTAATGGAGATTAATATGACAAACAAGCATATGAGACATTAAAGAATAAAGGAGAAGTATGCTATCTGAGTATTATCCCAGAAGATTAATTAATTTGTCATAGAAGAAGAGAGAAGACCATCACACACTCCTGGGCTGCATCGTGGCCAATAAACGAATCTGTTTACACTATAGAAATTATATGGTTGGCTTAGTGAACTTAATTGAAAATCTTCCTAATTCTAGATTGGAAACATGTTTAGAAATAATTTTACAACTAACTTATGTATCTTGCCAAATTGTGGATTCAACAGAAAAATGTCATAAAAAAAAAAGAGCCAAATTGTTTGAGGACAAACAAAATCTTATTTTCTTTGCTTGGGACAAGCAAAACTTTAAGTTTGAGAGAATTTGATGAGTCCTAAATTCATCTAGTTTTAATCCATTTTTTTTGGCATGTTTCTAGAAGTTTATGAGCAATTTTAATGTTGAATTTGGAATATTCACCAACTTTGTGTTTTGCGGGTTTTAAATGAAAAAGAGACAATTTCAACAAGAAAAGCAGAAAATTGGCTAAGGCAGAAATATCTATCGTGACAAAGAAATTTTATGTCGCGATAGGATCTCAATAGAACTAGCAGAAGCTATGTTGCAACAAGATGCGCTATGTCGTAATAAAGATCAAGCTGAACTCAAGCTAGAAGACAAAGCTTTGTCGCGACATGTCACAACTCTGTCGCTACATAAAGAATTGAAAATGGTAGAAAAAGCTTTGTTGCAACAAAAGACAACTCAGTTGCGACACAAAATTCAGAGTCAACAATGGAAGGTAAGACAACTTTGTCGCGACAGAGAAGTTTTATGTCGCAACAAACACAACATAAGGTTGAAGTGAAGTATGTCGCGACAAAGAAATCTATTGTCGCTACAAAAGATGAGAAGAATTGCAAGATGAATGTTGTGATGCAGAAAAGTATGTCGCGACACAATGAAGAACCTGAAGGCAGAGATCTCTGTCGTGACAATGATCAAGCAGTGGAAATAGAGTTTTGTCTCAATAATCAAATTTATGTCGCAAAAATAAACGCTGTAGAGTAAGAAATTTTTATCGCAACAAAAGAAAACTATGTCACGAAAGAAAATGGAAGAGAAATGAAACCAGTCATGACAAGTTTATCGCAACAAGGATTTCAATGTTGCAATAAAATGCCCAAAATCAAATGGCAAAGATCAAAGAAGAGGCCATGTCGCGACATCTTTAGAGTCCGTCGATACGTAGTTCCGCCCCGCAGATTGCAAGAAAATAAGACTATGTCGCGACAAAGAAAAAGTTTGTCTCAATAAGAAACTCTGTCACGACAAAAGAAATTATTATCGTGACAGAGATTGAGAAGAACCATAAAAGAATGTTGCGACATACTTTTGTGAGTTCGGGAAAGGTAGAATTTGTCGTGACAAAGAAACTCATGTCGGCTAAGATGAAGATGAGAGAATGTATGACTATTACATACCATTTTATGTTATGACAGTTCAAACTTATGTTGCAACATAGAGCAAGGCTGAAAGGCAAGAATTTTTGTCACGACAAAGAAATTTATGTCGTGACAGAATTTAAAAGCAGCAGAAAATGACAACTCGTGTTGCAACAAAGTTTTTATGTCGCGACATAAGACACTCATGTCGCGACAAAGACTAAATAACCTCAGCAGAACTATGTCGCGACATTGCCAAATTATGTCTCGGTAGAATTCAAGAAGAAACTACAAAATAGCGTCGTACATACTTTGTATTCTTCAATCGCCGTAATAATAATTTCTTTTGTCGCGACAGAGTTTCTTACTACTGCATGGGTCTGTTGTCGCGATAGACTTTTTCTTTGTCATGACATAGTCTTGTTGTCTCGCGACCGCCGACCGAACTCAGTCGCGATTGCATCAAGATGTCGCGATATATTTTCTTCTTGATCTTTGTCGCTGGTTGGACTGTTTATTGCAACATTGAAATCCTTGACGCGACAAACTTGTCCTGGCTGGTTTCATTTCTCTTCCATTTTCTATTAGGACAAAAATTTCTTACTCTGCAGTGTTTATTGTCGTGACATAAATTTGATTATTGAGACAAAACTCTATTGCCACTGCTTGATCATTATCGCGACGCAGATTCGCCCGTGGTCGCGACAGAGATCTCGCCTCGTCGCTACATAGCCAGGAAATGAACATTCATCTTGCAATTCTTCTCATCTTTGTCGCAAATCCATAGATTTCTTTGTCGCTAAGATACTACTTCAACCTTATGTTGTGGTTACGACATAAAACTTCTTTATCGCGACAAAGTCAGTTCTCGCCTTCCATTGCAAACTCTGAATTTCAGGTCGTGACAAAGTTGTCTTTGCTGGCGGCAAATCTTTTCTCTCACACCTCGCTTTGCGTCACGGTTGTGCCGTGATTACCGCGACAAAGCTATTTTATGGCTCGAAATCTCAAGTTGATCTTTACTGCAACATGGTGCTCTTCCTGCTACATACATAGCTTTTGCTGGTTCTATTGAGATCCTGTCGCAACATAAAATTCTCTGTCAGCGACAAAGACTTCGCCTAGCTAATTTTTTCCGCTTCTTGTTGGAATTGTCTCTTTTTCATTTAAAACCTGCAAAACACAAAGTTGATAAATATTTCATAATTCAACATTAAAATTGCTCATAAAATTCTAGAAACACGCCAAAAAAATGGATTAAAACTATATTAGTTTAGGACTCATCAATTATCTATTGAGTGTAGATGATAGTCTCATCATATCAATGGTGCAAGTATCTTTAGACTTGAGCAACTCAAGGATATCTCAATGTCGACATGTATTTCACTTCACCTCGTCAGCCTTCCAAAGGTTTCTCATGTGGTGATGATTAGGTACAACTGAGGTATTCAAGATAATCGAGTAGTCACGCTGATCTACCCAATTCTAATAGGAGAGTATATATATATTCATCGGGACTACTCGGGAATCTCTAGCCATAGTGAAAATGTCACGTAAGAGTGTCTTCAGTGCATAACTGGCGAGTGATGAACCGGGCAAGATCTAATATCGCAGCTAGATGTGGCATAAATTTAATCAAATGGAGTTACACTTTGTCCATGTTCTAAACCGAGTGGGTTATAGATTGGTGAAAAGACGAATTGCGTGGTATTTGTCTATGGAAGGGTTTGTAATCAGACCACTGACTCTCCGATCAATTAGGGATCATGACGTGTTGCTAGATATTGCTCATGACTTGCTTAATTCAATAGTTGAATTAAGTGGCAAACATAACCGGGAACCTTATGGGTCACACACTTAAAAGATGAAGACTTAATATAAAATGGACTTCGATGTGATCCAATCATGAGGAACTTAAGTTTGGGGATTAAGCTGCTCCGAGATTAGTGGAATCTCGAGACTAAGAGGGCTCATTTGTAGAATGGGATAGGCAAATGCTTGCTTCATGGACTTAAGGCCCATGATAGAGCATGCTACCATGAATGGAGATGAATATAGCATATTCCATCTTGAGTAAGGGTTTTTTAGTATTTTCATAGGGTAGGTTTCTCCTATAAATATGTGGTTATGGGAGAAACCCTAACCTTAAGGTGTAATGAATGAAACCATAATCTCTAAATCTGAGTCGGAGTTCTTCTCGTTTCGAAGAACAACCAAGAAGGGAGGAGACGGAGAGCATCAAACGATTCTTCTTCCTCCCTCACTGAAACCAAACTTGGCTAGCACCGAGTTTGCTTTCAACTCCGTTTCCTTTGAGGTTTCTCAGCCCTGCCTTCAGGATACCATTAGAGACGAACCAAGATGGGCTACGCCACGCCCTATCCCTCTCCTCGTGAAGAGAGGCATGACATGGGACTAGGACTCCTTAACCTACTTTTCGGACCTTAGTGGGCCCATTTCGGACCTTCTGGTACTACCACCAAGTGGTGTTTAAATGTCATGTATATACATGCCTAAGTCCCATTTACTTGTACTTACACAAACCTTACTATTACATAAACTTTTACATTTACATTCTGAAACCAAAAAGAAAAACCTACATCAGTAATTCTATTGGGTCGTTGTTGGTCCTCAAGAGTATATGGAATGCCTCGGATGTCCTCTTCAATACCTACACGGATGAAACACTCATACTAAGCTTATAGCTTAGTGGGAAACAGATAACAAATATGACCACTTGAAGTGGTCCACAATTACATGATACATATAACATAATGCATATGTCAGAGTTTACGTATAACCAAATTCTATAATAAAGTTTTCATATCTCCCATAAAAGTTCAGAACAGAGATTATTCATATTCTTATCATATAAATGTTTGCCTGTATAGGCTAGAAATAATGAATGAGAGGGACACAATAGGTACCCGGGCGTACGGTGATGAAGATCAACGTAGACATGCTTCGCTTCATCGCACGTGCTGCCAGAAGATCTAGCAAGTAGCGCCAAGCATCAACAAAGACGCGGTCTACCCACGCAATGGGCGTCGAACATTAGGTAAAAGTGTCGCAGTAATCGACAGGTAACCGCCCACGAATAGGAAGTAGTCGAGGCACTAGCAGAGTGCCAAAAGCATCATCAAGGGTGCCTATTCATTCGTTATTCGGTCTAAAGCAGACATACATTTATATATGTTTTCGAGCTTGTTATTTTGTTCTTAATCACATTAGCAAATAAGGGGCAAGAACAATGTTTGCCCAATGATAGGATCGCCGAGGCGGCGAGGTATAGAGCATTTTTCATATAACTTTTATACATGTACTAACCATTTCATTCGAAATTAACGGAAGAACATAACAAAAACAGGTTTGCAGGACCGGTACTCGAACCTTAAACAACTTTGAGTACCGGTACTTAACATCCTCTAGACCTTAAACAACTTTGAGTACCGATACTCAACTTTCAATGCAAGTACTTAACATCCTCTGGACCTTAAAACCACTTCTGAAAACAGACTAACTCAAGATCTGTGACTCAATTACGATTTCGCAGTTTACCTTTCACTAGAAATTTCCAACCAAAACCCAAAACCAACCACAAAACTGGACTAACACCAACAAAAATCACTTTTATACAGAGATAGGGTTCTTTTAACCCAAACATAGGTAAAGAGAGAGTTAGGAGGGTTTCATAACCAACAAATCCATACACAAACCTAAACAAGTATCCATACATATAGGTTCCATACATGAATTCCATACTAACAAATATTAGAGTTCCAAACCTGGATTTCTTCTTTTTTTCTTTTCTTTCTCTTTGCTTGAATAATTGGAAACCCAAAAATGGCTTCTTCTCCTCTCAAAACAGTAAACCCTAACCTCCTCTAAGCCAAATGGGAAATGCTCTCTTCTATGAGGCCATGCTCGCTTTATGATCTCACTCATTTTACTTTTGCTTTATTAATCCTTCACTTATCTCTATTTGAAAATCAACTTGTCATATTTCCACTTTAACATATAATTTTTTCATCTTATGTCACTTGGGTCCTTAATTGGCAAATTACCAATTTACCCTTAGTACTCAAATTTTCGAAAAATGCAAATTTTACTTATATTATACCTTAAACATGTAATAAACTACTACGGTATAATTCGGGGTGTTACAAGTTCATTTTTGGTTAAGCTACAAACGTCCTCCAAGAGTAGATCTACAAAGGTATATGATGCTTTGAACTCTTGGTCTTTATTTGGATCCGTTTTGATGAACTAAATTAGTCTAAAGGGTGGGATTCCAATTTTTTTTTTTTTTTGTTATATTCGCTGTGTTGCAATGCTCTTGGCACTATGGAATCCCTTCACCATGTCCATGTGTTCGTTCGACCCGATGTTGGACGAGAGGTGAACGGTGAAGGATGAGAGCAAAGTTTTCAAAATTGAACCAAATCGGCCGGTCCAACCGGTTGAATAGTGAATTAACAACAAAACTGGTCTGATTCAATTGTTAAAACCATTTTTCTTTGAACCAATTGTGATCCGGTCAAACCGACAATCAAACTGATCAAATCGACAATCGAACCAATCAAACCATTGGTTGAGCCAATCAAATCCATTTATAATTATTTTCATTTTTAATAATATATTAATTGTCTATTTATGGCGTCACTAGTTCAACCATAAACCAGTAACTTTTCCAATTCAGTCATCAGTCTGATTTTTAAAACAATGGAAATAATTGCTTCTTTCTTAGTTTTCCAATCACATCCTTCACACTCTAATTGTTAAAATATAAAACATGATATGTTAAATAAAAAATTATGATGCACAAAACCAAATGTTAAATGTTATAACATGGTATGCTAAATAAAAAATGGTTATGCATGGTTACCCCCATAAGAAGTTGTCCAAATAACATATAAACCATATTTTGTCTAGCATATAATGAATCTAGCTTCCAATAACACTCATAAGAAGCTGTCCAAATAACAAGTCATATGCTAACCTTTGTAACTCCTTTTACCATCATCCAACTTTCCATGAGAAGAATAGATCAAATTCTACACTTCAGCTTCAACAAACAAGCTTAAAAATACACTCTTGAATTCCATTTTTCCATATAATGCATGATTGAAACATAAACTAAAATAGAAGTGCAACACAACATTGACTAACCAAACACAAATCGAAACAAAAACCTAATAAAAACTTAAAACCTAACTATAATGATTATCATCTAACCCCTAAACGGTACAAAATTTCCCTTCCAAGTCCGTGATTGTAACTCCCATTCCATCGATGACATCCTTATATCCTCCCTTACCGTCAAGGTTAGTATGAATCTCGTTGCCCAATGTTTGAAAAAAAAAACTAACAAACAAAACAAATCAAAAGCATTAGTCACTTCAACTCAAATTAAAAAAAAAAAGATAAAAAATCATACCATCGTGACCAACCATCAACCGTTGAAAGCATAGTCTATGGGAAACAATCCATTGCAGTCGAAAACCATGAGTCTCATTTCCATAATGTTGTGTTCGCTAAGTGAAGCCCCATGTCCTGAGATATGGATGATACGTCCAAGTCTTCCACAACCTTCACACTAGTTTAAAAAAAAATTATAGATGAGATAACAAAAAATAAAAATAAAAATGCAGAACACTAACAATAACAAAATGTTTTGGGTTAAGTTGCAACTCGGGATAAGTTGCAACTCTTATTTTTTTCTCCCTCTACATTCTCAATGGAAATAACCAATGTTTTAAAAATCAGACATCATCGGCCGTTCCGACCAGATGGACCATGAATCGACAACAAAACTGGTTCGATTCAATGGTTAACACTGTTTTTCTTTAAATCAATTGTGATCCTGTTGAATCAAAGAAAATATCAAGAAAACTTACTATGGCTCGGACGCAGATGAGAAAAACTGATGTGACCGATGTATGTCTTCACGTTTCACGTTATTCCAATTACTAACTGAAAATCTTTCCACAATCCGAACACCCTTTACTTTTCTCAAAATCTGAATCTTTGTTTCTTCCTGCACTCCCGTGGTCAACTATCCTCTCATGTAATGCAAGTATCGTACATAAGGCCGAGAGCAAAGCTTGTCTCCAAGACAACTCGCCTAACTTCTTAGGCATGCGTGGCCGGGCTGAGTCTAGCCCATATGCGGGTGACCCAAATTCCCCAAGTCCAACATCTCCCACTCGCACATAATGGGCTGGACTCATATCAATCAATGTGATAGAATTTTATATTTGCACTAGAAATCATTCATACAGGTGAAAGGACCGTGCGACCTGAAGCACACCGATAATGGGAGCTCCAATATAGAAACCCCATATTGTGCCATAATGGAGACATCGAATTTCAAAATATAATTAACCCAAAAGTGTAATTTATATACCCCAAACATTTTGAATTACACATAATTGAGTATTATTCAATCCCTCAAGAATTCTATACTCAATTCATTACAACGATAACAAGTATTCTAAATCATATCAAACTCCTTCGAGTGAGATGATTCCGACCGGTGAATACAAGCAAAAAGTGTAAAACCAAAAATGTTCTTTCTTTCTCCCTCATATCAATTAGATCTGAATTAACTCGCTTTCCTAGGAATGCACCTTTATGTCGAATCATTCCATGACCATAGGATACACCCTTAAGGTAGCAAACATTAATACATCACATCATGATATAGTCAAAAGTTGCAAAGGGTAAAGTGTTGAGATCTATCAAGATCTCTTAAGGACTCACAATAAAGGAAGAAGGTGGATCCATTCTTCTCGACTTCGATAGGTCGATTAGCACATGCAAGATGAAATGCATGTTATGGTAGAGCTTTTCTTTTTCTTATCCCAAGATAAAGAATGTATGTCATCAAGCCTCCTCGTTAGGGAGGTAAATTTACCATAATGAGTCTTGGGGCTTTGTCACCAAATCACAGGCGGCGCAAACCCGAAATTCTCATCTTCTCACTCGCGCATTAGTGCTAGATGACTAATTTCACACTCTCCTAGCTTATCATATAGACACATGAATGGTGGGATACATCTGCTGCCGGTTCTTCTATTTAAGAACCTCATCTTGGTTCTAACCAGCGACTTCAAATTTATGTCTTTTTGAATTCAAATTCGCTCCCACTGTGCTCAAGTCGCTAATCGAGCGCTATAATTCAAATAGTTTTATCTCTACTCGCCTTACAAGCGCTAGAGGCGATTGCTCGTGAGTGAGCCAATCTTAGTCTAATCGACATACTTTATCGAATCAGACAACTCTACTCTTACAAAGATCACCCATAAAATAAACGTTGAACAATATGCAAAAACAGCTTAAATTATCTAACAAACTCGTAAGCATCCTAATCACTTATTACATTCTGCATAAGCCCAGGGATTTAACATGTCTAACGAATACATCCCTCGCTATTGGCTTGGTGAGTGGGTCAGCCACCATATCGCTTCAGAAATGTATTTGTGACTAATGTCTCACAAGTAATTGCATCTCTAATATAGTGATATCTTTTCTTGATATGTTTGGTCTTTCCATGATATTTAGGATCCTTGGCAACAGCCAATGCAACAAGAAGAAATACAAAAATTGTCATGTGCTCTAACGCCGACATAATTTCTAAATGTCAGAGGAAACTCCTTAACCAAACCGCATCTCGAAGTTGTCAAGGAACAAGCTACGATTCAGCCCCATAGTGGACAACGCTTACACAGATTGCTTTTCACGATAAAGGCTATCATTTAGCAAGAAAGCATATCCCGGGTCGATTTAATCGACAACATCACCTCCCAACAAGATCGTGAGTAACCAATCGCACGCAAACTCTTCCTCGATAACACAACATAGTTTGGAAGTTCTTCGCATACCGCAAAATCCTCTTGATCGCCATCCGCTGCTTTTGACGTGTGGTTTGATTGAAACCGCTAATCAAAACCAACAAGATAACATATGTCTGACGCAGCACATCATTGCATACATCGACCACCGACAACACTGCATAAGGTACTGACATTTTCTTCTTCCGGGAGCCCAGACACATATCAAGACTTAGGCTCAAACTTTTTCAACAGGGTATCCATCGGCTTGCTATCTGTGTATGTGATAGTACTTAACATCTTTTGATGTAAGTCTCTTGAGATAAACCCAAAAGCCTTTAGCGATTCCTTATGATCTTCACACCAAGCACGTAGCTAGCTTCACCCATATCTTCATATTTCAAAGTTTGATGATAACCACTTTTTAGCAAAGGTCAATCATCTCTTGCTATTTCCAGCTATTAAAACAAGTCATCGACGATAAAATTACAAATCATCACCGAACGCTTTAAATACACGCAATGGTCTTCTTCCATCATCGCAAAGCCATCCCTTTGATCGCTTTCTGACATGAAACTTGATGTTCCATCGCTTTCAGATGTCGCTTGAGACCATATATGGATCTTGAGCTTGCAAACTTGCGCTTTTCCTTTAGATTCAAAACCTAAAGGTTGATCCATATAGATTTCTTCATCTAGTTCTCCATTGAGAAATGTAGTTTTTACGTCCATTTGGTATAATTCTAAGTCCATATGTGCGACTATAGCTAGAATGAGGCGAACTGAAGTAATTTGCACAACAGGTGAGAATGTATCTTCATAGTCAATTCCTCTTCGTGTGTAGCCTTGCCACAATGAGCCTTATATCTTCTACGGGACCCATCCGCCTTACGCGCACTTCGGAATCCATTTATTTCCAATGGATTTTCGTCCTGGCGGTAGATCAACCAAATCCCAGAGACTTGATTGGGCTCATCGACGATTTCTTCTTCCATAGCTTTACTCCATTCCTAGCTTTAGGACCGGGGATAGAGCCTCCAGAATTGTTTTTGCTCTTCACATCCCGTGGAGCAATCATGAATAAAGTCACAACTTCAAATCGACGACTGGGAATACGCCGCACGCCGACGAGGTCAGAGATTGCTCATGATCTCGTCTACAGCATTTGATCGCATTATGTCGTCCCAGCTTCCTCAAGAGGATTAAGTGTCCTAATCCATCTACTCGTGGTGGTCGCCATTTTCAGTTCTCATAAAATTGAATATCTTTATTAACCTTACCTCTCACAGGAAAGTCCTCTTCTAAGAAAATGACATCACGTGACTCTAGCTCTGACACGCTCCCATCAGCCTTTTCACCAATGAAAACAAATCCTTTGGAGGTTTCAGAGTATCTAATGAAAATACACTTCTTCCCTAGGACCAAGTTTTCCTAGTGATGAGTATTATTGTGAATGTGTCGCACACCCCAAGGATGCAAATTTCCTAAGTCGCTTATCGCCATTCCATAATTCATAATGGGTGGAGGGGATGTGGGATTGTGAGGGCACTCGATTAAGTACGAGGCAAAGAAGCATTAACGATTCTTAAGGAGATAAGCACTACTTGCACCATCATTGACCCAATCCATGTCTAAGAGGGTCTCTATTCTCCTTTCGCAACTCCATTTTGTCATGGAGTGTAAGGAATAGCGAATGTCGAGCCACACCCTTTTCATCACAAAAACTTCGACTGGCTCTGGATAGATATTCACGACTGACGGCCTTAATGTTTGATTCACGCTTAACTCCATTCTCTACCAAATTAGTATATCGCCAAACAAATCTAACGCTACGTAATTCTGTGAGAAATCAAATAAAACATGACCAAAACGTGAAATAATCTATAAAAGGATGAAGTAGTCTACACATGCTCAAATTTCACATTCAAATGGGTCCACAGATGTCCGAATGAATGTCAGAATGGACTATCGGCTCTCTGGGCTTCGCTAAATGGTAATCTAGTTGTTTTTCCAAACAGTACTACATGTAGGTAATTTTACTTTGGCGAGTGATCCCAAGAGGCCTACCTGAGCCAATCTATTTAATCTGGCCTCGCCAATGTGTCCTAATCTAGCATGCCATAAAATACTCAAGATTAGGAAACAGAACCTGGAATTACTAACAACATAGATAGACGAAGTGTCATTCAAGATAATATTAGTGGTGTCCAAATACCATAAATCCATCTAACACATACCTGTGAACCATAATAAACGTTGTCCAGAAATACTTTTACACAACCCTTATTAAATATAAGTCAGAAACCTAGTTCTAGTAGAACAAGAACAAAACAAGATTTCATCGAACTTTAGGAGCATATACACATCATGAAGATAAAGCTATATGACCACTCCGGCAACTCTGGGGCTATGTGTACCGATCCCTAAGACACGTTGGAAGCATTATTCCCATGTATACTTCTATTACCTTAGGAATTGACAAATCTACATAAGTTGTTCGATCCCTGCTACGTATCTGGTCATCACGAGTCTACATCCAAAAAGGAAACAAGCCTCAAAGAAGCATTGCTTAATTACTACCATATAAGTTAGAGGAACGAGTTCAGGCAAACAATACCTTCGTCTCAATCACGAGCAAAGTGACCAGGTTTGCTACGCTTAAAAACAATCTCTTGCTTCGTTTACGCCGTCAAGGCTTTCCACGTCGCGCTTTGTCCAATTAGAACTTGCTTCATTTCATTCTGGGCCTTTCTGAAACCCCACTTTCCAATTTTTCTGCCTAGAGCTCTTCGCTCCTCGCGATTGGATCTCGCCCATGAAAGTCATTAGCGTGCTTCTCGGGAGAAGATCATCTTCCTCAAGCTCAACATGACGATCAACATCATCAAAAGTTTCATGTTCTCATTACGGGTAAGGTTAACATCTACGTGTTCCCACCGCTTCTAAGCAAAGAGCGACAATGTGATTGAACTTGGCCGCTTCATCGCCATGTCATGCCCGCAGCTTCAATTCACCGATCATGTTAGACATGATCGTAAGATGCCGCTCGCTAAGGTTGGCTCGCGCCTATAACCATCAAACTCGAGGGTTAACTGGACGGTCTCTGTCGAGGTTCCACCCATATTGAACTCCAACAAAGATCCCAAACTCGCCAGGCCGAATCTGCTCTCAAATCGCAAAGATCAAATCATTTTTCATGCTACTCAGCATCAACATGCGAGCAACACGATCTTGTGTTTGCAGCTTGATAGCTTCCAAGTCTCGCCTATGTCGAGCGCAAGAAGGCCTTGCCTCAGTTCAAATTATCGGGTCAGGTAATGGTTTCCAGCATGTCTTGCTCCTCCAGGAGATACTGAATCTTACGATGCCAAACATCGTAATTTTTCATTCAGCCTTGTCTCCATGGTTCAAGCCGCCGACAATGCTCTGGTCATAGCCCATTTCAACTATATGGCATAAAATTACTTAAATTAGATCTCAGATAATTCAATTAACAAAATGTTTTCATATTAATGTACTAAATTAATTAATAATAATTTAACACATGCAACAGCAACGAAAGTAATGTTACACATTCAATCAATTTCTGTCAGCATAGTCCAATTATTATTATTTAATTTAAACATGCGCAACATTTTGGTTATTAAAGTAGATATATACGTATAAATCTACCAACTTAAAACCTCCCACTATCAGACATTTCCATTCATGCTCATCAAATGTAATTAAATTAAAAATACACAATAAACATGTCTTTAATGAAAACATTCAATATGTACATCAAGTGTATAAATATGTACATGCATAAAGAAATGCACCGAAATATGTACAATATGATCTAAAATTATAGATCACATGCCGTACATAATCGTGGATCATCAACAATTTCATCTATGTTATCATCACTATGTCCATCTAAATTTCATACTCCTCATACCACCTGAATCAATCTAGCAAACAGGTTCCAAACACCTCAGGTTTCATTCCAAATCCGACGAATACCCATAACCTCTACCGACTTTCCTCCCCAAGCAAAGATATCCCTCACGTAGAGACAGTTCAAAGAGCTCAACCGTTGTTTCAAGGCCTGACGAACTAACTCCCATTCGTCTCAGAGCATCAAGCACAACTGGATTTGTTGCTCACGAAGAACCTAAGGAACACACGATGCCACAGATTTGCAATCCAATGATACATATAATCAGAAAATTAATAACTAATTAATAACAAAAAAAAATTATAATATTCTGATTATAATTATAGATCCCATGTGATTAAAACTAGAATATGTATTTAAAATATGTATTTGAGTCACATATATACTAAGTCGAGACTGCTGTAATGGAATATAAAAAATTCAATTATATTCCATTTGCATGTGTTTGCATCGTCCGAATAATGGAAACCTTAAACCACTTGGTTCCATTATAACACCCGGTCCGAGCGTCAGACCAGAAATTTTGATCGATCCGTCCGCTTTGATTTTTAATGAATAATAGTGTCATAGTTAAATCAATATCCATTTGCTAAATAGCCTATTTGTTTAATCATCCGCCTTCCCGCCAAGAGATCACCGAGAAACCGAACACCGCGTCTACAGGATCGGGGAGAAACCGAACTCCTGCCTAGGTTTCTACCTGCCGTCTGGAGAGCAAACCCTCGTTTCGTGAGGGGATAGTCTCTGTTACTTTCCAATGTATTTCGTTTGCTTTCTACCTACGCCGTCTAGTTTTATTCAGAAATTCTTCCCGTAAAATTTTACCCATTCGATTTGGATCGATCATTAATTTTCCTGATCGGAAAACATTAATTTTCGAGTAACTTCACTTTTCTCAGGTAAATATGAACTAAATAATTTCTCGATTTGCTCGATCTTTAATTGCACAAAAAAAAAAAAAAACCACAAAATACCACATTCAAACATGAAAACATACGTAAATAACTCTGATACCATTGTTGAATCAAAGAAAATATCAAGAAAACTTACTCGTTGTTCCCGATCTAGATGAGAAAAACTTGACAGACCATGCACCCTTTCAATGCTTCAATGTGTTATTCCAATTACTAGAACTGGAAAATCTTCCACAGTCCGAACACTTTTACTTTTCTGTGCAAAAAATCTGAATATTGCTTTCTTCCACTCCCGTGGTCAACTATCCTCTCATGTACGTTTAATGTACATGGGCAACAGGTTAGATTGCTCCCAGCACACCTACTTCAACTTCCTTAAAGATACTGGGCCGTGGTCGAGTCTAGCCCATGTGGGTGACTCCACCTCAAGTCCAAATGTATCCAATCGACCTGAGGGCGAACCGGTCAAACCGACGATTGAATCGGTCAAACCAACGGTTGAACAAGTCAAATACATTTATAATTATTTTATTTTTAATAATATATTATTTATTTATTTATAATGTCATCGGTTCAACCAAAGTTCAATTGTCGATTCAACCAATGAACTGTAAATCGATAACTTTTCAAATTCAATCATTAGTCCGATTTTTAAAACAATGGAAATAATTGCTTAATTCTCAGTTTTCCAGTCACATACATCCTTCACACTCCAACCATTAAAATATAAAACATGATATGCTAAATCAAAAATTGTGATGCACAAAACCAAATGTTAAAATTTATAACATGGTATGCTAAATAAAAAATGGTTATGCACTATCGTAATATTCGAAATATAAATTCTAGCAGCTTTCTGACTTGCTTAGTAGATATTGTGTTCAAATATGAATTTTCTAAAATAAACGAGAGACCCTAATTAATAATAGACAAGGGTAAATATGTAATTTACCACTTGAGGATATGAGAGGCTAAATCAATAAGATTATATGTAATTATGGGATTTGAGAAAAGATGAGGGGCAAAATTAGAATATGTCATGTTGCCTTGGTAAAAAGAAAGGAGTCTAAGGACCTAAATGCAATTATGAAGACTTAAACAAAAATGGGTTTTTCCTTGTCTTGGCCAAACATGGCCTTAACTAAAAAGTTGGATTTAAGACCAAATTTGTTCTTCAAAGAATGGAAGAAAAACGTGAAGGCCAAAAAGGAGAAGAAGAAGAAGAGGAAGAGGAAGAGGAATGAAGGAGATCAAGCAAGCCAAGATCAAGAGGTATGGAACTTTGATTTTCAGAGCATCACATGAATTTTAAGGCTTGTTATGGTTAATAACTTATCTTCCAAAGCTAGGGTTTTGATATAGAATTGTATCCAAACTCGATTTTGAAAATAGTATCGATAAAACCCCATATTTCGCATAAGATAACTCTGGCATCCTCTCTTTAGGATGGATTCATGGTTAATCGAGAGTCTCTTAAGTTAGGGCTAGGAATAAACCCTAACTAAACATCATGTTTTGGTTTGTGTATGGATCATAACCCATATTAGAATGGTTTTGAAGTAATTCATGATAGGTCTTTGGAAATAAGAGAAGATTTAATGATAAATTATAGAAAGAGATCATAAGATGAATTTGAAGTGGTCTTGAAGTGTTTATGAGGTATGTGAGTTGACGGGGTCAAAACATATGGAAAAATGGGAGAAAACACACACCTGGGCATTTCGGGGTGACATGTACTGGTACACTTTGAACCTTGTACCGGTACACTTTCTGCCTGTCATTTTTGGCCAAAGTGTACTAAGACATTACTAGAGGTACCGGGTACACTGCTCGCTTTCCGCTTTTGACTAGCTTTTGTATTTTTACTCATAACTCGCTTCATTTCTTATCCGATTCGGAAATGATTCATGCCAATTAAAATAGACTTCAAGGAAAACCATCCATATAAATAGATATCTAAATTATGACTCTAAGTGGCCCAAAATCCACTGAAGTAGGGACCATGTGCAAACCAAATTGCTTCGTGTTGAAACATATAAGTCTGGGTTGTTTCTGACGTATCTTGAGCTCCGGTGCTCGAATCGTGATTCCAGTTGGAATAGAACTCTTAGCACCTTAGCTTTAAATGAGTATAAGGACATAGTGTCAAAATATGAAGTTAAGACCCCAAATGAGTACTACAACCTGGTCACTAGAAAACTCCAGAATGACTAGTTGGCATGAAAATGCCATAACTTTAGTCTATTTGATCCGATTGATCGATTCCAATTCCTAAGTAAAATAGATTCATGTATATCAGCATTACATGAATTATGTAGCGATTTCATACACATCATACTTATAAGAATATGAAGTATATATGTAATAATTATGAAACATGAATATGATATGAATATAGGATTATATGATAAGATATGTCATAAGATATGATAGGTATAAGTCATAAGATATGATGAGATATGATAGAACATGTCATAAGATATGATAACAAAGTACACACAAATGATAGGCACATATGAATATAAGAGTAAATGATATGAATATATGATAGTTATACCGAAATAACAAGATAAATACGCCAGAACACACTTATTAAACGCCAGAGAGCGATAGAGATAAGTAAAGATGACAAAGCGTAAGAATAAGTATATGTACATGAATGATAAGCATAAGTAAAGACATAGCCGAGTAAGTAATATGGAAAAGTATTATATGAATATAAGCGTATCTGATATGAATATGAATAAACAGAGCATACATGATAGAAATATAGAAATATGAATAGATGAAGACATAGCGAGGAATACGTAAATGATATAAAGAAGAGATATGAATATAGAAAGCTATATGAATATATGAATACAAGAGTGCATAGATACATTCATGATATATGATAGACAAAACTAAATGATAGAAAAGATGTATTTATATGTAATATAGAGATATATGAGAACTAATATGGAGTAAAAATAACGATAGTATATCGTAAGCAAGAAATGTGATATGATAGTTGTGCGTGGCATGAGATATGTCTGGCGTAATGCGGCGGTTGTGCGCTTGGGGCACGGTGAAGGGATAGATGATGCATAGGGGAAGATACGATTCTTCGCTGACGCATTCGCAAACGGATATCTGGGCCGTTTGGGTGATGACATAGATCCGTTTGAATCGGTGGCCGCGAGAATTCAGCTACGATAGGCGAGATCAACGCGCAAATGCGGTGATAGTACCTTGGTCTGGGTAGCATATAGCATGAGTCCTTTGTCTGCGTGCGGTGATGCCTTCCGGTGATAACAGACGAGATCAACGCATAAATACGGTGATAGTACCTTCAGGTACACACATAATTTCCGTGCTTAATAAAACTTCCTAGGTATTAGCATACATGAAACCTAAAAAGGAAATGACATGTATAGAACATATGACATGATATAGAAGCATAACCTTTGTATGCGATGAAAGTATAAACGATTCCCAAAACGAAGAAAAATTACAATATATTGTATATGAAAAGTACATAGAACATGAAAAGTATATGACAGTATAGTATATGAAAAGCATAGTATCACAGCACTTCACGAAAGCATGAAATATGAATAGCATATGAAAATATATGATAACATATGTAGTACATAAAAGAAAGCCATATGAAAGTGTAACGGGAAACGATTATAGAAATGAGCAGTACATGAATATAGATATATGAAAATAGTATAAGAGCAGTACATGAGTCTGATAGATGGAAAGTATAGTATAGTACCACGAGGATATGAAGAATGAAAAGTATAACATGGGCGTGTAGCCGCAATATGAAAGAAGACATGATATAGGTATAAGAGAAGAGATGATATATGTAATAGTACATAGAATGTAATAAGTCATAGAACTGAAAGATGAAAAAGACTATAAACAGGTAAAAGACATATGAAAGTACAGTACATGAAAAGTATCAGATGAAAGTATACAAAAATGCAGGTATATGAAAAGTATAAGGAATGTAGATAAAGAAGTCTTGAGACAATATAAGATAGGTTATATGAAAGTATCTGAGCAGAAAGGAAATGAACATGATAAGTATAGGAATATGTAAAGTATAGAAAGCAACGAGGAATCTGATAAAAGTGTAGATAAAAAAGATATGCGAAGACATAGAGTATAATAGAAGATATTGACATGCAATAGGCAAAGTATATGTGATAGATAAGTAATAAAAGTTATATGAATATGTATAGTTATATGAAATGCATATGTATAAGCTTGTGACGGTCACCATTGGTGGTTGTCCATGCTTATGTTCCCACTAAGCGTAAAGCTTAGCACGGATTCAATCGGGTGTAGGTCTGAAAGAGAAGAAGACAGGATAGGGCCAGGACATTCCACATCGTGACGGGCCATCTCGAGGAGATAGGTGTGCTCACAGTGGCCCAGCCACTTGATCTCGATGTTTTGTAATAGAAATGTACATGTATAAGTAAATGGGACTTCGGTATATGTGTATGAGTGCTGATGGACGCGCCCGGTGGTAGTTCTTTTGTATATGTAAACGATTTTTGTTATTCTGAAATTGTTTGTATAGCCGCAGTCTGAATGCGGCTCTAAGAAGAGCAGTCGAATCTGAGTCAAAATTATCACGGTATATAGTGGTATATAGTATAGATAGTATCGTGCCCCGGACTTCGGTTCGGATCCGCCATTCGGGTCGGACCGGGGAATCGGGGGCGTGACAGTTACCCCCATAAGAAGATGTCCAAATATCATATAAACCATATTTTGTCCAACGTACAAGGAATCTAGATTCCAATGACACTCATAAGAAGTTGTCTAAATAACAAGTCATATGTTAACATCCATAATGCCTTCTACTATCATCCAACCTTTCATGAGAAAAAGAGATCAATTTTTGCAATCCAACTCCAACGAACAAGCTTAAAAATACACTTTCGAATTCCGTTTTCAACACAATGCATGACTGAAATATAAACTGAAATAGAAATGTAACCACAACGTGAGAACCATAGTAAACAAAAGCCATTCAAACTTAGCTACCTAACTACAATGATTATCATCTAACCCCTAAATGGCACAAATTTCCCTTCCAGATCCGTGATTGGAACTCCAATTCCATCGATGACATTCTTATATCCTCTTTTGCCGTCAAGGTTAGTATGAATCTTAGTGCCCAATGTCTAGAGATAAAAAAAAAACAAATCAAAAGCATTCTTCAACTTAAAAAAATATATATATTAATAAAAAAAAGAAGATAAAAATCATACCATCATGACCAACCATCCATCGTTGAAAGCATTGTCTGTGGGAAACAATCAATTAAAGTAAAAAACCATGAGTCTCATTTCCTTGTTGTTGTGTTCGTTAAGTGGAGCCTCATATCCTAGGATAAAGGTGATACGTCCAAGTCTTCCATAACTTTCACAACTAGTTTAAAAAAAGAAATTATATATAAGATAACAACAAAAAAGATACAAAACACTAACAATAACAAAGCCATAAAATAAAAATTGAGGAAGATAACAATTCATATCACAACGTTTTGGGATAAGTTGCAACTCTTATTTCTTCTCCCTCCATATTCTTGAACATTAATGGAAACAACCAATGTTTTAAAAGCTAGACCGGACCGGCTGGTTCGACTTGTTGAACCTTGAATCGACAACAAAATAGATTTAATTAACTGTTTAAATCGTTTTTCTTTGAATTGATTGTAAATCGGTTGAATCGACGGTTGAAAATGTTAAACCAACTGAACCAATCAAATCCATTGATAATTATTTTTGTTTTTAATAATATAGTAATTATCTATTTATGACGTCATCGGTTCAACCACGGTTTGACTATTGGTTCAACCAGTGAACCATGAACTTGTAACTTTTTCGATTAAGTCATCAGTTCGATTTTTAAAACATTGGATGAGAGTAATTAGTTGCAATAAAGACTCGATTTCTCTAAATGAGGCTTATTGAGGCATGAATAATCGGGTTTCATTCATTTGAATTCCTATTTTGACAATACTTAATTTCTTTTTTGTACAAAAAAAAAACGATAATTAGAAAGTGTTTTCTCTTTTCTAAACTTTTTTTTAAAGATAAAATTAATTTTATTGATTTAAACTAGCAATACATTGATAGAAATATATAATCAATATCACTAAAAATCATAGAGGATGAAACAACATCCAATTTAATTGCATAATGATTCGGCTCAAAGTCTATACAATTGATAGTTGAGTTTACATTTTAATCTTATTCTTAACTGGTATAATATCTATGGTCGAATTCTGACATGTGTGATTATTGATTTGATTCTTATATTTGTTCCAAATATGCTTTCTTCATCCATCAGCCTCACTCAAATAAATATCGCCTTCTTAATGACGATAACAAATGTCTGGCTAAAGCAACCCTGACAATAGCATCTTTGCCGTAAGATGATGACTAAAACAAAACAAAACAAAACAAATGAAAACATAGATCTTGTGGAATAACAACTTTATTGAATAAGAAAATTATGGAAATAGGTGTAGAGTGGTAATTTTACCACTTTATTGAATAAGAAAATTATAAAAATAGGTGTAGAGTGATAATTTTAGGCCAAAAATGACCAAAAAATATCAATTCCGTGCTTAATGGAAAAGATGCTAGCAAATAAAAAGAGAGATAAAAGGAGGCTAGGGTTTTCAGAAAGAGTATAGCAACATTAGGGGAGGATGTTTGTTTTTTTTCTTAATGCTGAATAAAACTTTTATTTAACTGAATGCTTAATAAGGGTTAATAGTATTACCTATTAAATCGTTTGTTTTTTTTTTAATATTATATTTCTATTAAGTTGTTTGTTTTTTATATGCTTAAAATCAACATTTCAAATATATTAAAAAAATAATTTAAGTGCGTACTTGTTTGTATAATGATGATATAACTTTGATTTTTTAAAGAATATAAATATTTGGTAAAAATACCATAAATAACTCAAAATTTGTAAAGGTAATCATTTAAGAATGAATCGTAATGGACAAAAATGTCATTTGTCATTTCACATATTTACATATATTTTTTAAAAGAAAGGGATTTTTCTACAAGAAAATAACGAGGTTTTTTTTGGTCAAAATGAGGTAAAAAATTCATGAAGGATTAGATTTCCGAAATTTATTTTTCAAAAGGACTTTTCATCATATCACCTTTATTATTATGATAAAATAAAATAAAATAATTTTTATAATATATGTATAACATATTGGCATATTTACAAAAAAATTAAAATGATAAATAATTTATTATTATCATTCTTGAAAAAATAATTATTTTATTTATATTTTTATAACTAAAATATAATACATAAAATTAATAATTTTAAAAACAATGAAAACAAAATTAAAATATTTTGTGTTTTTAAAATATTTTGAAATGTTCTATATGGGTTTTAAAAGATTTTAAAATATTTTGTATGGATTCTAAAGTATGACTTTTTATGAATGGAAAATTCCAATTTTTTGCCTTTTTCTAATCAGAATAAAATTTAAAAAATTCATAAATAAGTTATGCATAAATGAAGAAACAAATGCCCTCTTATTCTCTTTTCCATTCTTAAAACAAAAAACCATGTATCCTTAAAGACATATCTCAAGTGGTAAAAGGTGAGTTGGACATTGGGAGATCCACAACACAACAAAATATGATAATGTAATATGTAAAGTGAAAAAAAAACCTACATGTTTTCAGAAAATGCTTTTATAATTAATTTTTTATTTTATGATTTTTTAAACATAATAATATAAATTTATAAAACAATTAAAAATAAAACATTAGAAAGCAAAAAATTGTTTTTAAAATATTAATATGTTAAAAATATTTGAAGTTTTTAAATGAAGTTTATTCGTCTATGTTTGATTCACGGAAAGCATTGAAGAAAGAAAAAAAATTAAAGGAAAATGTGTTATAAAAAATTTATATATTTTAAAATTATTCAATTTTCTTATTTACTTTTTATTTGGCAATTAAAGGCTGAGTACGGTATGTAGCCCCCTTCCCCCAATTGTCAAGTGAGGGATAGTAACACATAATGAGAACTTCTTAACCTAATTTTCGACATTAGTGAGGCTCATTTTAAATAATAAATTTATAATAACATAAAACTTGTAAAACTACCCTTGTAGTGACATTTAAAGTTAACACAATACGTAATTCATGAGTTATTTACTTGTCTTACAAATCTTACATTCTGATTATATTTCAAAAACAAGAAAAAAAATCTACATATAATTTGGACTCTAATCTGTGTTGGCCTGTCAAATGCGAGAGATGTTCACGGCGACCTCCCATTATTTACCGCGGATAAAATACCTATGCTAAACATAGTTTAGTGGGAAAAGCGGATAACATATATGACCATATCACGATTAGTTTATCAGTACAGTATACATATAAAATAATTCGCATATCAGAATATTCATATCTCCAGTAGGAGTACATAATAGAAATCTTGTAACATAAGGTACCTGTTCCTTTTCATGTTCTTGTTGTTCATTACTCATCACACACATATATATTTTTATTTTTATAACTAAAGTCTTATGCCTGCGTTTTTCAATGGAAATGGATAACGGGAAACAGAAAAATAAGTACCCGTAGGTACATCACTGTACAAGACAGTGATAATAGAGCAAAGTATGACCTAAATGAGGTCTAAGTAATGACTTAAACGGGGCCCAAGTAATGACCTGACGGGGCTGCAAAGCGATAAGTTGCGGCATCGAGGAAGTCCTTATGGGCATGCCTTTATCTATCCCTTTATGCGGACATAAGCAGACATTCAGTTATTTATGTTTCCAGATTAGTCATACCAGTATCCTTAACCTAGGTTCTTTCACATATTTATTATGATTGTTTTAATGGACTTGTACTAATTCATGTGACATTAATGTCTTAATTCACATAAGGCATCATCTAATAAGGTTAGACAAATGCCTACATTATAAACCAGTTCTGCTTAAATAGTAAGAAGCAAGTCCCAAGTCCATTTTCAACTACAATTTTAACCAAGGAAATGAGGTTTTTAGACAAAGTGATCATCTTACAAAATGTTCACCTATGTCTTAAGTTTCCAAAGGCTCATGAATCGGGTCATTTAGACCTTTAAATTAGGAGGTATGACCTAAACATTCCGAACTGCTCCTGGACAGTTTCCAAGAACAAAATATGGAATTGTGTCCTACATTTGAAATTTTTTTGGGAATGATAGAGACATGATTTGATCATACTTTCTTCATAAAAGTTGTTCTCTCAGATGTCTAGTTTGTACAAAAATTTGAATTACCTCATTTGGATCATTATAACTCAAGTTATGATTTAAACAACTGGAATTACTCCAGTTCAAGGGACTGTTCTGAGATAGGTTTCAGAGACATAATTGTTCCCTTAGTTTGACGAATTTTTGGTAACAATGGGGACTAAATTTGGCTATACTTCCTTGATAAAAGTTGTTCTCCCAGATGTCTAGTTTGTACAGAAATTTGAATCACCTCATGTGGATCAGTATAACTCGATATATGGTGCAAACAACAGGAACTACTCCCGTTGAGGGGACAGAATCTGTATTTTGCTGTAAAACTCTTTTTTAGGGTTCTTAGAGTAGGGTTTAAATCTTGGTATCTTCTAAACATTTGTAGTTTTCGTTCTTAGGTTTCCTCTCAAATTGGAATTATCCAAATTGGAAGTCCATAGGCCAAGTTATGGCCAACCCACATATTTCTGAGTTTTAGGAAAATTTAGACCATTTTCCTTTAAAATACTGTGTCTCACACAATTTTTGGTCCTTATCAAAGGACAATTCCAACCCAAACCAAAACAAGATCAAAACCAACTTTAAACCCAACTCAAATCAACAAAAACAAAAACAAAGAGTGAGAAAATTAGGATAGTTTCCTAACCTTGATTTTCTTGAAGACTAAACATTTTCTTCTTCCTTCCTTCTTACTTGAACAAGAAGAACTCCAAAGCAAATGAAGAACAAATGCCCAAAATGACTATACCCCAAGCGTAATGCTGCTTCTCTACAAGCAAAAAAATGAGAACTTCTCTCATTCAATAGACAAGTTTGTGCCTTATCCCTTTTTGGGTTTAATTTTCTAGCCCTTGCCATTTGGTCCTTCCACTTCATCTTATTTGAAAATCAGCTTATTTAAATTTCTATAATAGCATATAATCTTTTTAACTTATGACTTTTGGGTCCTTAATATGACATTTTACCAGTTTACCCTTATTCGCCATTAGCACTTAAATTTTTGAAAAATACAATTTTGACTTTTAGTATACCACTAAACTATAATAAACTATTATGGTATAGTTTGGATAGTATATGTCCCCACTGGGAATTGAATTCCTATGAATGCCTACGACATAAAGTGCTCTGACCATCTGAGTTGCACGTCATTGACAATTTTCTTGTTAATGAGTTAAAATTAATTCATTAGACCACTTTTGAACTTTCTTAAAACTAGATTGGATGAGTATAAAAATCTTAGCACATACGTACTTTTGAAGAAACACACAGTTAATTTTGAATATACCTTTTTTTTTAGTAGCATAGTGGGACCGATATTACTTGTATGCCAAAGATGGGTAACTGGCTTTATGCCAACAATTAAACTATAAAAAATTTAGAAGTTTAATCAAAGTTTGTCTCCCTAATGGCTTAAAGCATGAACGTGTTAGCTTTTTAAGCTCTGACCTTTCATCAAGGAAAAGTAATCCACCAAATATAATAATACAGTATGTGCTTAATTACAATAAACACCCACAGATTGTTGTTTAAAAAATGATTTCCTTTTTATATGTTGGTCTTCAAGTTTGGCCAAAGTGCACCTTGTATTTTCTAAGTGTTTATGTGACAAATATAAACTAAAGGTTTCATTATTACATGGAAGAGACCTTATAGAAAAGTATGATGAATCAAATCAAGTTACGTGTATGTTACATTTTTAGTTTTATTTTTTAGTTATGGTCTCATTTTATTATCTGTTGGTCTAATTTATACTTATATATTATGGATTTAATTTTATTGGTATAATATGATTATAGATTTAGGTTCGAAAAATTATAAGGTATATTTCTATTTTCTTTATAAAAATGACAATCAAAACACTGATATTGTAAAAATAGAGTGATTCCCGTACATATAGCTTCACTCATGAAAATAATCAATCAATATTTTAAGGTATTAATTTGACTAGAAACTTGAAACCCTTTTTTTCCCCCTTCATCATGATGAGAGGGTCGCTAAGAACTAAATCAACATCTTAATTAGTAACAGGTATAAGTAATCACCTGCATGTCATTTTGATATAAAATTACAAGAAAGATGTTATAATCATGCAATTATGCTTTGCCATGTGACATGAATTTCTATCCCAACAGCTTTCATGATTAAAATGCATAAGACATCTCTCAAATGATATAATTATTTGTCCCCACCTTGCCTTATAACGGGCCCTCAATCTTGAGAGCCTACCTACTTGGAATTATAACCATGTTTTGAGGCCTTTTTTTAAATATTTATCATCTTAGGATCATTCCTCTTTAATTGAACATTCTGTTCATCTTAAACTATCATATGAATACACTATGATGATATAATTATCTAAAAATACACATCAGGCATGATGATTTTATACTCAATTTACTTTTTCAATTATAAATTTTGGCCTATATGTGACCCATTTTGTATAATATATGCTTGCAGAAATCAAACGAAATCGTAATTAAAGAATGATACGGGTATTTGTCAATGTAGAAACAGTTCTTTATTTTCCACTTGCACTTGCATGTTGACAAACATGTACGTTAAGATTTTCAAAAAATAAAAAAATGATAATTACATTTTAAAAAATAAAAAAGGAAAATTCGCTTAGATGGTGGGAAAGTGTCATTCAAACTTTGAAAATTAAAATTATGGAGAGAAGAAAGAAAGGGCTGAGGAGGTGGAGTTCTGACTTTGGCTCATAATGCAAATAATATTACAGAGTCAAAATGACATTAATTTTCTGAGAGGAAAGACGAAGGAAGAAACTGCCGTACGCAGCCGCCATGTTGACTCCGTACAAAATTTGCTTAGTTGGCCTTTTTATGTATGCGTAATGAGAGAGTCAACGACCTGATCTGTGTTCTCATTTGTTATTGCCTACTGGGGACTTTCATCGAACGGATCCTAGCTGGCAGCCTTGTTTTTTTTGTTTTTTTTTTTAATAGATTTGGGGTTGGTTGTTTGCAAAATGACGAAACATGCCCTTGATGGAGAGAGAGGAAAAATGAGATTTTGGTGAGAGATCAATTTTTCAAATTTGCCAGATGAGAGTTGAGTGGTCACCCACTCAACTCCCCAAGGGAACAAAATTCATTGTCTTTGGTGGCATGATTACAACGAGTTGGAGTTTGGTCGGAATTATGACTAATTGCTATCTTCGAACTTGTTTTGGGAGATAGAGGGAGGAGTGAATCATATAAAGATGATATAAAAATACCCGGAAAAAATGTCCTTAAGTTTTTATTTAAGTGATAAAAGATTGGGGTGGGCGTATGGAAAATGAAGATTTGGTTTGAATCCTGAACAAAGATCTACAACAACTTAATATATAAAGTTAATAAATCATAACAACAAAACCAAAAAAAAAAAAAAATGTTATTAAAATACAAACAAATGAAAACGGGTAGACAATGAAATGAAACATAGCGTATGATATAAATAAATGAAACTTATATATAAAATAATAAGACATTAATCACACATATGAAAATTGTAAATCCTAGTTGTCTCTCATTTTTTTCTCGTATTTTTCTTTTTTAGCCCATGTTTCTTAAGTAAGGAATAGTGGTTTTTTTTACAATTCTTGACCTAAAATAATCAATCTACATACTTATTTATCATTTTTACAATGAAGAGTGTGGTTTTACCTGATATATACCTTCTTATGAATTTTTTATTGTTTTTCGTATTTTAATCGTTATCTTGATCTAATATTTATTTAATGTGTCTTTGTATAATGGTTTGTTTTTATAGTCTTATCTGATGTTTCTTATGTGAGCGCGATTCAGAGAGAAAAAAGCGTATTGATCGAATAAAGGAATCGAATCGAATCGTAGTTGTTAATATATTGTATAATTAGAGACATATATATTCTAGTTATAATCAAATTTATAGGTTTTAAGTCAATCTATTATGTCATTAACCTCAATGTTATTCTATCATTTATAATTTTTTTATGAATTTGATTATATGCTTTTATCAAGTCTACTAGTTTGAATCAATAAAATTTTCTTTCTTTAAAAAATGATATTCATTTGGATAAATATAGGAGGAAATACCATTTTTGTAAATATTGGAGTATGGGAGGACAAAAGCATAATAACCACCGACATTTCTGACGTTTGACCCAGGAAACTCAAATACTAATTCTGAATCTTGGCTTTACTGTCTCACTGCTCAGAAGCATAACCATTAACCACCGGCTCTGTCTTCTTTCCATTCGCTCATCATAAATGAGAGCCTTAATCTTCTCCTCTTGTTCATGATTCTTGTTTTCTGCTACAATATGAAGATACACCCTCTTCTTGTGCTACTCATACTTTTCATCGGATCAGCATCCGCCGTGGATTTCGTCTTCAACGGCTTCAATTCCTCTGATACGTTACTATACGGTATTGCCGACATTGAATCTCGCGTTCTCACTCTCACGAATCACACCAGCATGGCAATCGGTAGAGCTCTCTACCAGTCCAAAATCCCTGCAAAATCGGCGAATTCCTCCCATGTGCTTCCTTTTTCCACCTCCTTCATCTTCTCCATGGCTCCCTACAAGAAAATTCTGCCCGGCCATGGCATCGTTTTCCTCTTCACGCCAGCCACCGGCATCAACGGCACCACTTCTTCTCAACATCTAGGGTTTCTCAACCTCACCAACAACGGGAGTCCTACCAATCATGTCTTCGGCGTGAAGTTCGATGTTTTCAAAAACGAGGAATTTGAAGATATAAGCGATAATCATGTCGGTATCAATGTCAATTCACTCACTTCTATGAGCGCGCATGAGGCCGGTTATTGGCCGGATAACGGGAAAATCAGCACCGCCTCCGGCGGTGGCAATAGCAGTAGCGAGGAAGATGAGAAATCATTCAAGAGGCTGAAGCTGAATAACGGTAAGAATTATCAAGTTTGGATTGACTACTCTGATAATCATATCAATGTCACCATGGCAGTGGCCGGCGAGAAGAGGCCTCAACGCCCTTTACTGAGTGTTAATCTTAATCTCTCCGATGTTTTTCTTGACGAAATGTATGTCGGCTTCACCGCCGCCACCGGAAGATTAGTTGAAAGTCACCGGATTTTGGCTTGGAGCTTTAGTAATTCGAATCCCTCTTTGAGCAGCGAATTGATCACCAGCGGTTTGCCATCGTTTGTTCCGCCGAAAGAATCGATATTCCAGTCCAAAGGGTTCATCGCGGGGATCACAGTCGGAGTTTTCTTTTGTGTAGTCTTATGCTCTGTTTTTTCATGGTTTACGATCAGATGGAAGCGTCTGAGAGCGAGAAGGAGGGAGGCAATGGAAGAATGGGAACTAGAATACTGGCCTCACAGAATTACGCATCAGGAAATCGAGGCAGCAACCAATAATTTCTCGGAGGGGAATGTGATCGGAATTGGGGGAAACGGAAAGGTCTACAAAGGCGTTCTAGAAGGAGGGGTGGAGATCGCAGTGAAGCGAATTTCCCACGAAAACGACCAAGGAATGAGAGAATTCGTCGCCGAAATTTCCAGTCTCGGAAGGCTGAAACAGAGGTGTTTAGTAGGATTAAAAGGATGGTGCAAGCGGGAAAACGGAAGCTTCATGTTGATATACGAATACATGGAAAACGGAAGTCTAGACAAGAGGGTGTTTGATTGTGAAGAAACCAAAATGTTGAGCTGCCAAGACCGAATCGGGATTCTCAAAGACGTGGCTGCAGGGGTCCTATACCTCCACGAAGGCTGGGAATCCAAAGTCCTCCACAGAGACATTAAGGCCAGCAACGTCTTGCTAGACAAGGACATGAACGGAAGGTTAGGCGATTTCGGGTTAGCCCGGATGCACGGGCACGACCAAGTGGCGAGCACAACCCGGGTGGTCGGGACGGTCGGATACCTGGCGCCGGAAGTCATTAGAACTGGCCGAGCTTCAACCCAAACAGATGTGTTCGGGTTTGGTGTCTTGATTTTGGAAGTCTTGTGCGGTAGAAGACCAATGGAGGAAGGGAAACCGCATTTGATTGATTGGGTGTGGGAGATGACGAGGAAGGGGGAATTAGTACTAGCTCTGGATGAGAGATTGAGGATGAGAGGAGAATTGGATGAGGAGGAAGTGGAAGTGGAAGTGGAGAAGGTGATGCAGTTGGGGTTGTTGTGTACGTACCCTGACCCTAAGACCAGACCCACGATGAGGCAAGTGGTGAAGATTTTGGAACGGAGGAATAATGAGGTGTGTAAATCGGAGGAGGGAGAGGAGATGGATGTGTATTTGCTAGAAAGCATGAAATCCAAGTCTATGTGGTCTAAGTATTCGCACGCATTCGGCCGTGGGTCACACCCGACATTTGAAGATTTCAGGCAGTCTCTTGGTTCCTCCATGTCCATTTCTTGGTCCGATACAGTGATGGAGGGGAGGTGAAGTGACGCCTATTGATCATCGGGTTAGGTGTTGTACAGATATTTAGGCCCTTTTGATTAGAGAAAAACATGAAAACACAGAAAATATACTAAATTCAGATAACACCTTTTGGTTTCTGTTTTGGTGTTTATCTGCAAAACAGAGAACTAAACAGGTACTTATTTTTTTGGACGAATTTTCTCTCTTTTTTGCCAAGTTTGCAGAAGGATAGATACGGTGATGTTTGTACATTATACCAACCCACGTCAAAGGGAAACGATGAAATTTGGGAAGTTATTGCATGTCTCAGTCCAAACAATTTGTTTCCTACTTTGATTTTATTCGGGTTTGAAGGTTTCAATCTTCAATTGTATTTGTTAGGTTGTTGGTTGGATTTTTTCAATTGTATCTATGGCTGATGTTTCAATTTGTTTTTAGGTTGATGCTGATATTTTCAGAAGCGTTGTCGGTTGGATTTTTTCAATTGAATCTATGGTTGATGTTTCAATTTGTTTTTAGGTTGATGCTGATATTTTCAGAAGCGTGTGGATGTTGTCAAATATATATATGAATACCGTAGAAGTTATTATTATTTTTCATATTTTTATTTACTTATATTCACTTTTACATATTATTGTATTATTATGTTTTTATAAAAATTGGATCTTGATTCTTCATATTATATTTTTTAAAAAGATAAAAATTTATTGATTAAAGTTAGTAATATAATTAACATAAACAATAAAAAAATCAATCAAAGATATATATATTTTATAATCCAAAAATATCTAAGATTCTAGATTTGTAATTTAATAACGTATAAATTTTTATTTAATAATTTTATCGGATCAAATTTTATCATTTGAATTACTAATATAAAAACCTATAAAAAAAATCAATAATAACACAATTATCTATCTTAATAAATTAAGACAAAAACATAAAAAAAAAAAATAAAAGAAAACAAAAACAAATCCAAATAGATGCGGAACCAACCACTTGATTAGAAAAGAAACATGGAGGAATGATTTCAAGTCAAATAATTAAAACTTATTTAAAAAAGGTTAAGTATATTTATATGTATGGAGGTGAAATAAAGTACAACAGTTCATGGATATGCATTTATTGATCACCAAACCTCCATTTCATGTGAGCCACACCTCCCCACCTCCCCCACCTCCTTTCTCCTCCCTCATCTGCTGGCGCCGACCTCCTCCAACATCATTTTTTCATCACATTTTAATTTTTTTATAATTTTAATATAAAAATATATCTAATAATATTATTTAATAATCTAATAGATGATCTCTTTTGGGGGAGTTGACGCTTTCTCCTCCCCTTTTGTCATAGTCCCATGTTTCGATACTCCCGAACATCGTCCTCGGCATCGTTTCGAATTTAGGAAGATTTTGTTTTTTCAAAAGTTAAGTTTGGATTTTTTATTACTATATATTTTTTGTTCTAATTGATTTTCTTAAAATAAGGAGTGATTTTTTTTATCAATTTTAACTTGAAATCATTCACTTTATATCTTATTTTCCTGTTTCTTTTGTGTTTTTTACGAATCTAGTGTGCATTTTTGTTTTTATAGTTTTGATCGTTGTCTTTGTTACGATGAGTGTTTTGTGTCGTCTTTGTAGAACGATTTTTGTTTTCGTTATCTTTATTATGGTGGGTTTCTAGTGCGTGGGAGATTTGATCAACACAACATCTTCGATTAGACATAGATATTAATTTAAATAAGGATAATCAATGCTGCAGAATTAAAATCTTATGAATTTTAATTATCTTAGAATTTTCAAATATTTAGACTTTGTATCTCATCATTATATTAGTGTTATTAATCTAGATGTTGTGTCATTATTTAGTGTTTTTAGCGAATTTGATTCTATATGTCAATCGGATATATTGCTACTTTGAATCAATTAAATTTTTGTTTAAAAAAATATCTAATAAATAAATAACTTCATACATTAAAATAGATTATGTTTTAATATAAAAATAAATTCATCCATAATCATTAATAATATAAAAAAAAATAAGTAAATTTTAAGAATTTACTAATATTTCATATATAATTTATTTTTATTTATTTGAAAAAATAATTTATTTTATATTCATAATATTTGTATATTTATAATTTTCATATTTTGGATCTAGTTTTATATTTTTAATTTTTTTTAGAATATTAAATATAAATTAAAAAAAAAAAAGGTTATTCACACTAGTTAAAACTTTTTTTTTTTTTGAAGATCTCTCAGGGGAGTTGACCGTCTCTTCTCCTCCTATTGTCATAACCTCACATTATTTTTATACTCTTGGTCATCCTCCTTCGTATCGTTTTCGACCGCAGGGGTGATTTTTTTGCCAGTTTTGGCTTGAAATCATCCCCTCTTTATCTTTTTTTCCTACTTATTTGATATTTTTGGTCTGTGTATTTTTTTTTTCTAGTTTTCATCGTTGCCTTTGTTGTAACGTGCGTTTTGTGTTGTCTTAGTATGACGGTTTTTGTTTTCGTCATCTTTGTTGCGACAGGTTTCTAGTGTATGGACGATTTGATGGGCAAAATATTTTCGATTAGTTAAAGACATCAATTCAAATCCAAGTCATCAATGTTGTAGAACTAAAATTTTATGAATTTTAGTTATCATGAGCCACAAATATATTGGCTTTTGTGTCGAGTTTATCTTGTTGCATATATTGGGAAGCGTGATAAACTGTATTCATTTGCTTTTTTACCTGATTTATATTTTATATCAATATTGGTTTTGGTCTTATCCTAACGATTTTAGTAAAACTTTTATATTAGTTAGTAATCTAATTGTCTTATCAAATTCTTCACAATCACAGAATTCTTCCATATGATATTGAATATGAATTTTTGTCGATTTATAGTGATTCAGTTTAAATTCTTATTTTTGTTTTCAGGTTAGATCATCGTCAGCATATTATACAAACTTTTCTGCATACTCTTATTATTCATCACTAACCCATTCATTATTCAGGTGTTACAGATCATAAACTTCAATATCATCATCTGAAATCCTTGGAAAATTTATTTTTATATTATTTTTAAAATAAAATAATATTATTTTTCTAATCTCTTTGAATTTTGTTATTCATATTTCTTTAAACAAAATAAATTTCAGCATTATTATCTTATCATTATATGATTACTTCGTTTTATCTGAACTTAGGGCTCTGATACCATTATGTGTAGGGCTCTATAATATCAATAAAGGGTAACCAGCGAAACAACACAAATAACTCAAAATAAGATGAAATTTATCGGACTAGAGAATACTTATATGCAGATAAGAGTTTAAATAGTAAAAGTTACCTGTTATATGTAGCAATCCAGTGACCTTCGCATCTTACCGACAACAAATCCCTTCTTCCTTAACGCCCTCCAGGCTTCACGATCTTTGGAACGAGTCGATGTCGAAGACACTCATTAATATGGGTGTACCTGAAAAGATGGAAACTTCAGACTTTATTTCGTAAAAAGCGCTCATTATCTTACGTATAAAGGCCTGCAAGGAAAAACATAAACTCCGTTAAGAGATATGAATCTGAAGATGGATATGGTTTTTACGATGCCGCCTGGCCCGAGAAACATTCTCGATTTATAAAGGAGAGCTTTCGCATTATTGGATTCGCCTTTATGTATGCAACGTGTCATTATCTTGTTTAATGGCGTACATTTGTTCTTCTCTTTTGCCTTCTTTGAAACATACTGGCACTAACCTGTATGTCTTTTTCATTTTGTCATCTATCTTTGAAAAAGTAGACATTTTCTTGACGGTTTCCATCACCTTTTATTATAGTTATCTTCTTTTTTATTGTTATCCTCTGGCTGTCTCTGAGAGATATATATTCGAAGAATAGATTACAATTATAGTGATTAACATTTATTGTCAGACTACTTAATTGTCATTTACATTTATAGTGGCAAACATGCTGTCGGGCCTTTGAAAAGTGAATTACATTTCTTCCCGAGAGTTATAGGCGCCGTTATAATTTTTTGTCTTTTTCATGAACCTTGTGGCCGTTTTGTCATATTTGATTTTGAAATAATAAATGAGGTCGACTCATTTGGTTTTGTTATCATCCTTTGTCCTTTGGCTTTTATTATTTTCAAATTTATCATCCAGTGTTTGTTACCTGATGGGTGAGTAATTATTTTCTTAGATCACATACGTTCTTAAAACACCTCACCTTTATTCCATTGTCTGTAACATCTTTGTGAACATATTATAACATGTATTTTTTTGGGTTTAGAATCATTTATTTGAAATCTTGATTCTTCACTACTATTTATTGTGATTAGATGATAGACTTTGATGCATATTCCGCTGTTTTTATTATATTATGGACTGATGGTAAATAATTTTATGTAGAAACTTTGATGACACAATCGTATTTACATAGTGGATACGAGGGTGTCATTAAGTATTTCATCCGCAATTGGGGTTTAAATAGATAGATCAACAAGCAGAAATCCATGGCATCTTGAACAAATAAGGATCGGTATTTTTGTGATTATTATTCTTTGGTAGATGGGCTAATTAGAGTTTGATAATACAGCAATTACCATTAGGGTTGTTATAGATAAATTGAGGAGAAAGTCAAATGCTTTCTTTAAGTAGCTCGAATAAGATAAAGGATGAAGTATTGTAATGATATTTTGTTTTTCCTTTGGAAAAAAGAGGATATCATCGGAATTTTCTCCTTTAGAGTGGAGTTTGTCCTTTAAGAGACTATTATTTCCACTTAGGAGGTGTTTATCTTTTCCAAGACTATTATTTTTCAGGCTTTTATCCTTTTGAAGGATAGACATTTCCTGAATACCTTTTGAGATATTTTCTTGTAAACGAGGATATATCATGTCAAATGTTATCGACAATTCTTTGTTGCTGAAACTTTTTCTCAAATGGGATGACATATCCAAGCCTACCTTATTAGTGCCCAAAAAGTACTATTTTGAGCCCTATTTATTGTAGGTTTTGAGCACTTTTTGTATACTAATCGTAGAATTAACCCGATTTTACATTAAGGTCATTTATTCTCTTGATCGCATTTGTGGCTAATTTTTGTAGTTTTTACCAGCTATTTATGCCAAATTTGTTGGTCAGTCAAGCAAAAGAATTCAGTTGAACTTCGGCATTACATGATTAATCGAAGGAAGGACGGAAAGAGCAAGGAAAATGAAACAATCTGGAAGATTTGGGCGAGGAGCTGCTGAAAATTTAAAGGAAGCAAAATTGCCTAATGTGCCACTGTTCATCCTGGCTTTGACTTTTTGACTTTCTTTGTCCCTTTTTGATTTCTTCCCATTTTGTCCTCCTGTAATAGCTTTTACTTTTGATTTTTTTGGTATTTTGTATTATGGGTTGGCTATAAAAGCCCCTAGACTAGACACTGTAAAGGAGCTTGATCATTAATAAAAAATTTTGGGCGGGAAGCTTTCAGCTCTTCCGCTCTTTCTCATTTTCTCTCATTTTTCCCTCACTTTCTCTCCTTTTCTCACTAACCAAATACCCTCCGAGGATGCAACTTGGAGGATGAGCGGCTAGAAACCATTCCTCCTTGAAGAAGAAGGCGTTGAGTTATCACCTTCAACTAACATGGATGTCAGTAAAGGGCGGCTATTTTTAACTTGAAACACCAACCTTTACTATTCATCTTAATAATGTTAAATGATTAACCATGTGCATTACATGTGACCGGTTACAAAATATAAATACAAGCTCCAAATATGGAAATGTTCAGCATCTACAATATTGACATTGGTTACCAAAACTTCATATAAAATAGACCTAAAGGTCTTCCGGTGAGCACCTATGGATGTGTGGCCTATTTCTTGATGTGGATTGCCCGGATTCTCGATTTCCTGTACATCACCTCTGGATTGAGCACTTGCGTCTTTGAACTTTGCGCTTAGTGGGAATATGACTTCTATTAAGAGTCACCACACTTCAATACAAATGCCATCACATATAACGAGTTATGATTCATATCATTTTCATCTCTGTGTCTTGCTCATAACAGTTATTTCTTATCATCATCCGCATATACTTTTCATGTCAACTTGTATTTACTTCTTGTTCTTATAGCGTATACTATCATCACATAAGTCTTTATCATACCATATCATGTCATATATTCTCTACATTTCCTTGCATATACTGTCATTTCTTTTATATTCATATGCATAAACCTTAAAAGTGGATAAGAGGAAACCATGAGGGCTGAAGGCGTATCGTGTGTGAGACGATGTACTATGCCGGTAATATGATGCGGAAAGGTGTCATCAACAGCGTATGAGGCATTGACCATCCATGATGCCGGTAATATGATACCCGAGTATCATCAACGTATGAGCCGATGACCATCCATAGTGCGGAGCGTGGTGAACGCTCGGGGCCACAGTCCAAACGGGATCTATGTCATCGACCGAAGCGTGGCGAATATGCGCCCAGCTATGTCTCTTTGCGACCATTGTTTTTACTTTAATAGGCGTCTGTCCCACCTCTGCCAGGGTTCTAAGTGAGCCGATCAATATGTATTTTACACGTTTAGTGTATATCTCTTATTCTGAATAATTGTTATTTATTAGGTAATCATATAATGATATATATATATATATATACTATGTTTATTCCTATCTTTGCATTTTTCATGTCTCATTGTATGCATAAATAACTATGCTTGCCATGTATGCTTACGAGCTATTCATGAATTCATAATAGGCATTCATACAATGAATAACTATGATACTTGTAGTGCCTACTATTTTTCATGTTTTTTGGAACTAAGATGAGTTCCAATCTTATAAAGCTGCATATTGATGGATTCTGGACTCAATGGGCTTTCCATAGAGTCCAGAACACCAATCGGAGTTCAAACGAAGGAGTTATGACCTTAAGTTGGAGGTCGTACTTGTGATGTCGATCTTGACAAGTGACACGGGCCCGACAAAAACTGAGCTGTCTTGTCTTGAAGAGCTCGCTCTAACACCTCAGTCTGACATCTACTATCCTCCTCAGGCATATAGATGTATTCTTGACTCAATGGGCTTTCCATAGAGTCGAGAACACTAATCGGAGTTCAAAGCAGGTTATGACCTTGAAGTTGGAGGTCATGCGCGATCGGCGCCCGACGGTGACGGTATCGCAGTGGCGGCGTTGTTTGCGAGCAACTGTTTGGCAGCGAACCTTTGTTTGTAGTACTGTTTGGCCGAGCACTCTTTGGCCGAACTTGTTTGGCGAGCCATTTGACAAGTACTATTTGGCGAAATGCGCATTTAGCGAGTCTTGTTGTGAGCCTGTTTGGCCGACCATGTTTGGCCAATCTTGTTTGGCCAATCTTGTTTAATGACTCTGTTTGCGAAACTCTGTTGGCAATCTTGTTCCAGCCAATCTTGTTGCGACCCACAATTTGCGAAATCTTGTTTAGCCAATCTTGTTTAACGACCCACATTTGGCAGTCTTGTTTGGCAACCTTGTTTGTGAAGTACCGTTTGACGACCTACGTTTGTGACTACTCACCCGTTGGAATTTGTTAGGAGTAAAAAGACCATAACTTGGTCTCTGAGGAGTCAGGTAGAAATTTAAAAAGCCTAACATCAAGTTCATTGATGTGGCTACAATTTCTGAAAGGACTTACTGCGAATGCTCATATTTCTGACCAAAACCTGTTCTAAGATCCAGCTCTTGCATAGATCGACAATGGGAATTTTAAGGTTCAACTTGCGCTAGACCCTTCTCAAACACATATTTAGAGCCTTAAAGCTCTTCTTAACTCAACCCTACAAGAAATGAGTTTAGGGTTCCCAAGCCCAAACCATACACAAGATAGAGGTTCTAAAACATGTATCATACATCTAGACCAAAACTAGACTTCAACACAGCCCCGAAGACATGTATTCGCTACAAATATTCATAGTTCCATGCCTTTGGATTTACATTTTTACATATTCATGGTTCCATACCCATACTCAAATTCCATACCAATACTCAAATTTAGTAATTCCATACTCTATAGTTTCCATACAACCCCAGCATTATCCATACACAGATCTTCTTCTTAACCTTCTTCCCATTTCTTCTCTTAACCTGTATACGTGTTGCTCTCCCTTTCTCAGGGCTTAAAATGAGATATTTATTTTAGTCTTTATCGCTATTTAAATCTTATCTCTTTTTATTTGTTTTGGTCATCTGGCTAACTTACAATATTTACAAATCAATTTATTATTCTTCAATAGCCTCAAAAATCTTCTTTATTATTTGTAATTTAACATCGTATTCTACTTTTGTTTTTATAACATTTTTATTCCGATAAATATACCTTCGTTTATTATACCAGAAACATTTTATAAAAGCGTTGGGTATAATTTGAGATATTCTGATTTGATGGTTGAAGTAGTGGATTATGTTTTCAACGGTATCATTTGCCCGATTCACGTGTCTCTTTAACTTTGGGTTTTGATCCCTTTGAGTCACCTTGAATGGTTATTACTTGGTAGCTTTTTGGGCTCATTTGGTACTTAATGTTAGATCCATTGATGTTTGTTTAATTATCATTTATGATCCATTGTAGGTAGTCGAGTGACTTGTGTTTAACTGTGAGAAGAAACTGTGACGATGGATGTCATTTTTCAGAGATAGTTATTTATGTTTTTTAGAGTTTTTATAGCCACTTTAAATCCGGTTGAAATGACCAGGTCATCCTCCCCGCATGAGAAAATGGACAGGAAAATGCCTGGTGACCTTTAGAACCCAAATCCCCTGACACTTCAAGGAGACTTCTTTTACATCTTATTTTATTTAACTTTCAGTTTCCAAACATTACAACCCCCTGTTTTTACCAAAAGCCCAAAAATCCAAAATAAATTCACCAAATTGAGCCTCACTGCAAGTCATTTAAACGAAGAAAACTCATCCATGTGTTCGACCCTAGAGCATTATCTTTACTTGATAAACATCTTCTGCGAATGGAGAATTTAGGTTTATAAATTTTGTTGATTCCGAGATACCTACTGGCACATGAATCACTACCTTATTGATGTTTTAGTCTCCGAGGAGACTGAGGAAACATCATTTGTCCTCATTATCATTTCTCCTAATCTTTCAAAACATTTTTCAAGGAGATTTTGTGAAACATATGATTTAGACCTTATATCATTGATATTTTTTTGTAAATTTATTACTTTTTCTTCAATTGAAATGAGAGCATTATAATTTTATGAGACCATGTTTATTCATTCAGTCATATCAATGGCTATATCACGATCTTCCTGGATGTTATTGAACATTCCTGCTCAAAAAGTCTGCAAGAAAATTGTTAGTACCTTTTATATGTACAATCTTAAAATTTAATAACTAAAAAGAGTTTGCCATCTAAACAATCTTCTAGCTTGTACTTCTTTTCCTGTGTTTTTTTTATAAATCCTTCAATTTGAGTATTATCAGTTTCTATGATAAAGGGTTTAGGTAATAAGAATACCTCAAATTTATTAATTCCTTTTATTATTGCAAGTAACTCTTTTTCATTAATATCACAATTAATTTGATTATTATTAAAAGTTTCACTTGCATAACGACATATTTCTCTTAAATTTGTTTTCAAAACTGCTGCCCAACACTTATTTGAAGCATTTGTTTGTTGTATTAAATTGTCATTTTCATTCTGCAATCTTAATTTAGGTAAATCTGAACATGTCTTTTAATCTTTTGACTATTATGGTATGTTTTTCACTCCATTCTGTTTGGTTTTTCTTTGTTAACAACTTTTGTAATTCATGTATTTCTTTAGCTAAGTCTTTTATGAAATCAGATGAGTAATTTAAACATCGTAAAAATTTATGTATCATTTCTTTAGATTTTAATTCATCAAGGAATCTTTTATTTTCTCAGCTATATGTGACTGTAATTTTATGTCTTTAGAATCTATTATCATTCCTATAAATTCTATTTATTTTTTCTTGATTTCAACTTTCTTTTCTGAAATGACTATACCATGTTCTTTACAGAGTGTTATGAAGATATTTAAATGTTTTTCATAATTTTTTTCATTATCATAACAGATTAACATATCATCAATGTATACTATTATAAAGGATGAATAATCAGATAATATTTTATCCATTTTTCTCTGGAAAACTTGAGGAGCATTTTTTAATCCAAAAGGCATTACTATCAATTCATAATGGCCTCTGAGTGTACTAAAAGCTTCACAATAGGTATCTTTACATCATTATCCATTTTATCTATTGAGAATCTTGATTTGCAATCAATTTCTTTGTAATAGTTTTTCACAAATTTATTAATATTTCCTTATTTGGGATATAATATCTATCACATTTATATTCTTATTTACTTTCTTGTAATTTATCACAATTCTTGTTTTTCCCCTTTTTATCTCACTATGTTTTCTTACCATAAAAGTAGGG
Source organism: Tetrastigma voinierianum (assembly GCA_016808115.1). NCBI lineage: Eukaryota > Viridiplantae > Streptophyta > Magnoliopsida > Vitales > Vitaceae > Tetrastigma > Tetrastigma voinierianum. Next base: position 955,950 of record JAEQBH010000984.1, read on the forward strand.
CTACCATGTAGACTTTTACTTTCTCTTATTAGATTCATTTGCATTAATTCATTAATTTGTATTTTAAAGTTTTCTATATCTTCTTGTGAATATATCATTGGTTTATTTCTATTGACACTTATCGGGATCTGTCATTTCAATTTACGTTATATTTTGTTTTTCTCCAATATTTTAAAGGGTTATTCTTAAAATTTTTAACCGATTTCTCACATGTGTCCTTGGTGTACTTTATAAGTAATAGATGTATTTATTTTTTCTATTCTCTATTTTCTGGCTTTTTGATCATACTTTATCCTAAAAGGCTTTAATATTCTAGGTACTTTTATCCAGTGGTTACAAGGTGTTTTTAATATTATAATATAAATTGTTTATTGATATATTGAGAATTGTTGTAAAAAGTAATTTTCTAATATAATATCGCATTCTATATTGTCATATTGATAGACTTTTCCTATTTTTATTATTTTATTATGGATCATTATTTTCACATTCTCTTTTTGTTTTGTAATCTCTTCTTTATTTCTAGTTACACATTCTATAGAGATTTTAGTATTTTCTCATTCTTTTAATAAAAAACTTTTAAATATTGTTTTTTCTGGTGTCCACTAATCCACATGTATATAACTTAGTTTCTGTAATATTTACCATTATAAATACCACAGTTGAGAATGTGATTTCTTTCATTTTTGTCTTTATAGGAAAATACATATATCTTCACTATATATTTATTCCTTAACTTTTTATGTCTTTATATTCTCCCGAATCATCCCAAGCTATTTATAAGAAGAATATCATATTGTCCATTTCCTTGCATTATATTATCTTTATAGCAATCCGCTGAGTTATTCCTTGTAATCTTATGGGTATTTACCTTTAAAGATTACGTTATCATTTTGACAATCATAATTTTTATAAACATGTGAACTTTGTTATCTTACTATTATTTAATATCATTTAGATATGGTTCGACTAACATCTGTATCTATTAAAATTTTTGTTTCTTCAACTTCTATTTCTCCATTGTAATAATTTCCTTTTATTAGGAAATGTGAATGTACATCTTCTCTCATTCTTTGGAAACTATTTCTCCTTGTATTATTTATGATATTATTTCATATCAGGGAATTTCTTCTAAATATGTGTAAATCAATTCTTTGTATACAATCTTCTTCAAGAATATCATCTTTAAGACTTAAAATGTAATTTGTTGTAATTTCTATAAATGACTTATCTTAATAAATCCTTCCATAGTTTGAGTTTGATAGTGTGTATAAAGCACTATAATACATTGTTATTACATTATTACCTTCTTTCATAAAGTCATTTCTTAAAATTTTGAAATATAAGTTCGGACTATTATCAAAATCTTTATCTCCTAAATTAATATTATATTTTGGATAACATGTGAACATTAATTTCGTATATGCTAAATTTCCTTGGATACTTCCTAGGTAGCTTTCATGTGTTTGTATTAGTCTTTTATCATGTAAACTTAGAACTATTGGTGTATTTAGATTTTCAGGGAATAATGATTTTATTATTATCCATATTCCTGCTAAATATACATACTTTATTTTTTATCTTGCTTAATGTTTCATTTATAGTCTCTTTTGATAAATTAAACTTTATGTACTATTCAGCTTTGTTAGTTGGTATGCTTCTTTCTATCTTTTGGTATTCATGAATTGTATATTTTCTATGCATATATATTTTATTTATGTATCTTAGTAATCCTTTTCCTGGGGCTTTCATATCAAAATTTAGATTCTGGATTTTCTGTAATTTTCTATTATCAAAAGTGTTTTCATTATATCGCGCGATATTCTTTGGCGTTAACTTGGAATTGAAATGTCGTATTCGCAATTATCTGCCGACTCATTACGTATCACTTTACGAGCCGGTTGCCGTTTTATTATAAACGCTCTCTGTTTATATCAAAACTCATTATATTTTTAAATTTCTTCTTTATTTTCTCCCCATAAAAGAAATGTATTTTTCTCTTTTTGACATTCATTCTTGTAATGTCGCAATTTGCACATTCGGCATTTTATTTCTTGTCTTTTGATGTATTTTTCTTAATATTTATTCTTTTATAATTAAATCTTTTCTTGTAATATTTTAAATGGTTTTTTCTCCATTCTTTTAATCTTTTATATTTTGTAAAATTTCTTTCTTGACTTTCCTAATTGTTTTCCAAATTTTCTTTTATTATACTCCTGACACCCCCATTTTTCTGAGATGTTATCTATCTTATCACAAAATATCTTTTCTCTATTTCTTGCATCTTTTACAATATACCTTTAGGTGCATAATTTTGTTAATCTTTTCTTTAAAAATTATATTTAGGCTCCTAGAGTATTAGCATCTTCCGTTCTTATTTTTTCATATTCTTCTTGGAAATAATTATTCAATTTTCCTGGTAACTTCTCATAGTATGTATTTGCTAAGATTGTCATATTCATATTACTATCAAATACATCATAATACCATTTTCTAAATTCACATGTATATTCATATATGTTTTTTATTTTACAAATTTGTAACTATGATAACTTATTCCTACCTTCTCTTGTAATAACACTTTCCTTTATTTACTCACATCTTATCTGTAAATTCATGAATTCTCCTAAAAATTCATTTACTATATATTTAATAAAAGTATCTACACCTTCAAATATGATACTTTCAAAGGCTATAGTAGTACAATTTGTAATTACATTGAAACTAGGGGCTGATAATCATTCCCACCATTTTCTAACACGTCCTGTCAATGTTCCTATCATTATTTGGGTTTTAGTATTATTATCCCAATTTGTTCCTTGTCTCATAAAATATAATGTCATTGCTTGAGACCATTTATTTAACACTGTTTTAATATCTTTTTGACAATCTATATCTAGGTATACACCTATGTTTCCTAATTATTCAATTTTTTTTTCTCTTGGTTCATATTTAGGTATTCTGTATTGTTTTTCAAATGTATTTAGGTGTTCTTCTTTTATTTTACTGGGTCCTCCTACATACTCTTATAAGTTCACCTCTTGTTCATTTAAATTTATTCTTTGTATTTATCATTATGTCTTACATTTCACTATTCCATGTTGGCTCATTATTTTCTACGATGTAACACATTAATTTCGTTTACCTTCTTTTATTTTTCTTTTATTTTCTAATTCTAAGTATTGTTCTAATAACTTTTCATCTAGGCTTCCTTTTTCTTTGTCTTCTCTTTTTATCGTTCTTTCAAGATATTTTCTAAATATTATTTGTTCTACTATTTATCCAGTTGTTCCTCTAACATATTTTGAATCTTTCCCTATATTAATAAGAGTATTTTGCTGTATTTCTATATTTATCATTCTATTTTCTAATTTGTTCATTTTTTCTTCGATTTTTTCTAATTTATTATCGATTCTTTTTACAACCTTCAATATTTCCTCCATGAATATTTCCATTTTTCTAGACTCTATGTTATTTGGTTTTTATAACCCTTTCTTTCACAAAATTTTTCCATTCTTTGTATAGTATGTATTCTTTTATTTTCATTTTACCTTTTGGATATAAATTTCTTATATCAAATGTATTCGACTTTCCAAATGGCATAGCGGGTTTATATACTACTAAATATAATATTCAATGATAAAATGAAAACATCAGCCATATATTCTCGTATTCTTTGAAGATTCTTCCCACAGAATAGTGGAGGATATTTTCTTCAAAAAAGAAAGTGTGAACATTCACATTTTTGGCGGCGGGTACAGGCTGGGAGTGTTGAATGTTGTGAATTGGGCGTGGGTTGGGCCGGTCATTGGTGCGGATGTTGAACTCCTCTGCGAAGCAAAAGCAAGAGGATCGGCGATGGGCTCGCCCGTTTACCTCCGATGCCTAAAATCGGTTTTTCCTATGGAAGAGAATATCAAGCGCAGGGAATAAAGTATTGGTGCATAAGTGCGTATTTGCCTTTCACGATAGAATTGGCACATTTATAGTATATGTTTTTCTAGATTGGATGATGATAAGATTCTCTCTTATTGGATGGGGGATTTTCTTTCCTTATCATTTGTCGGATTAATAGGGATAATTGGAAGCGAGTTATTAATTATCTTACTTCCCTTATTGGTGAATTTGGTTTGATTTGGGATAAGGAGTTATTGGGAATATCCTCTTAGCTATTGGTGGGGATTTGGTTTGATTTACAGGATATGGGCTCTTGTTTTGGGCCTATATTTGGGGGATGTCATCAAGGGCCTATTGCTAGTACTAGGCCCGTTTTTAATCCCGTTTTGGGCTTGCGTCTTGGGCCTGCGCACCTATTATTTCAAACCCCATCAGTTTGCCCCGACCTTTGACCTAAGCGGCGTAGGAAAAGAATTTGTGTCATTTCTAGGATCAGTGTAATATCATGTGGCTACTTAGGAAGGGTTTGATTAGTTTTATCATTCTTTTATTGTCTTGTACTTGATTTGAAATTTGCTTGGTTTTACGGGTGCATTGCATATACGGCCCGATCTACTTGGCTCTGGGCTGTATATACCTTTGGGCGGTTTATGCTCTTTTGAGCCCCGGGGATTATTCGCTCCCTTGAGCGAGTTACAAGGCTCTTTTAAAGCGAGCTACATGGCTCCTTGGCTACTTTACCTTAAGCTGACTACTTGGCTCTGAGCTGTCTGCCTCCCAGAGCTATTTATACTATTTTGGCCCAGGCTATTCGCTCTTGGTACATTGCGTATACGGGCGAGCTACTTGGCTCTTGGGCTATTACCGCCTCCGTGTTTATGCTCTTTTGAGCGAGTTATTCGCTCCTAAGTACATTCTTCTAAAGCGAAATTTGGCTCTTGAGCGCTGAGTCTTCCTAAGGCTGTTAGCTACACCAAAGCGACAGTTGGGCTCTGAGCGGTGAGGCCTTCCTAAGGTATTAAGCTTTGCAACTGGCTTGGTGGGCTCTTGAGGCGCGCGAGGCCTTCTGGTTGTTAAGCTCTACAAAGCGAGTTCCCCAGGCTCACAAGCGCCCCAAGGCCTTCTGATGATAAGCTGCAAGCCCAGTACCCGTTGGGCTCTGGGCGATGGGGTCTTCTGAGTTGTTAAGCTCTATGACGAAGCATTTGAGCTCTGAGCCTTTGAGGCTCTATTTGTTTGTTAAGCTACATGCTCTTGGTACAGGCTCCTAGGCAGAGACCTTCCTTGGCCCATTAAGCTCTAGCTAATTTGTTGGGCTCTGGGCATTGAGCCTTTCGAGTTGTTAAGCTCACGCAAGCGGTAGCAATCTGGCGAGGTCTTTGGCTGTTAAGCTCTACAAAGCGAGTAGTAGGCCTGGCGGCCAGGGCCTTCTCTTGAATTTGGTAAATACGCAGCAATGGTTGAGCTCAGGTGTTGAGGCATTCATGAGTTGTTAAACTCTACGCAAGGCGAAAAGGCGAGTTGGGCTCTGGTAGAGCCTTCTGAAATTTTATTAAGCTCTACAAGCCCCGAGCACTTGGGCTCTAGGCGCTGCGACTTCTTCTGACGGTTAAGCCTACGCAAGCGAAATTTCTTTGGGCTCTGCGAGCCTACGGCTCTGTGGGTACATGCTTTGTTTGGCGGTTCACGCGCTCTATGACTGAGCTACTTGGCTCAGTGGCTACATGACATGTTGAGCGGGGCACGCCAGTGGGCTAATCTACGCCAGTGGGCGCTGCAATGGCTATATAGCCTTTCTTGAAGCGGAGTTGAGCTCTTCGAGCTTCGGTTGTTGAGGCTCAGTGGTAATTTGTCGGGGCGGGCGGCTCCCCAATGCTATATGGCCTTTCACGACGGTTGAGCTCTTAGCGAGTTGTTGAGGCTCAGGTGGGCCCTGTCTGTGGCTGGTGGATGCGACTATATGGCCTTTCTGACGGTTGAACTCTTAGCGGGTTATTGAGGAGCTCAGTGGGCTAATACGCGAGTTTCGAGCCTAGCTCTATGGCTATATAACCTTTCTGGCTTGATTGAAATAAAATTAAATTTCTTGAGGCTCAGAAGTAGAGATGTCTGCTTGGTGAGCCAGCTCTGTGGTTGTATGGCCTTTCCTAAACGGGTTAAACTCTTGAAGCGAAACTCTTTGGGGCTCCGTGGGCTAATCTGCACGAGTTAGACCGCTGCAATTTGTATGGCCTTTCTTGAGAAGTTGAGCTCTTGAGCGAAATTCTTGAGGTTTCGTGGGCTAATACTTTGACTAAAGCGGCTTCTGTTTGTATAGCCTTTCACGAGTAGTTGAGCTGCCAGGAACTAAGGCTGCGAGGCTCAGGTAGAACTATACGCTTGGCGAGCCATTCTGCTATGGCTGTTTGAGGCGGTTCACGCTCACCGTGAGAGGCTGAGCCCAGGCTCCTGACTCCATAGCTCTGTAGGCTCACATGGCTGTTGGCTGATGCGCTTTGTGAGGCCCCGAGCTACTAAGCTCCTGGGCTACAAGGCCTTAGTTGAGTAGTTGAGATCTTGAAAACTGAGCTGCTGGGCCTCCGTGGGATAATATGCTTGAGTTGAACTAGCTCCTGGGCTACAAGGCCTTGGTTGAGTAGTCGAGCTCTTGAAAATTGTTCTTTGAGGCTCGTAGGCTAATCTGCACGAGCCCGAATTGGCTCCCAGGCTCTGAGCCTTGGTTGATGGTCGGGCTCTTGAAGCCCAGGCTGGTGAGGCTCAGAGTGGGCTAATATGCGGTGAACCCAAGCTGCTGGCAGGTATATAGCACTTTCTGTGTTGAGGCTCACGTGGGCTGTCTGCTTTGGGATTGAGCGGCTGCAGTACGTATGGCCTTTCTTTGAGAAGTTGAGTTCCTCGGGCGAAATTTGTTGGGCTCCGTGGAGGCTAATCCGCGAGGCTGAGGCCTTCTGTGGCTATATGGCCTTTGCGGCGGAGTTGAGCTCTTCGAAACTAAGGCTGTTGAGGCTTAGAGTAAGGCTAATCTGCTGACTAAGCAGCTCTGCGACTATATGGCTGTTTGAGCGGTTACGCTGACCCAGGCTCTGGGCTCCTGAGCTACTTGGCTCCATGGCTACATGGCTTGTTTGAGCTATTACGCTCTACGAGGGCGGAAATCTTGGAAATTTCCTGGCCTTAGTTAGGCTTGAGTTGAGCTCTTGAAGCGAGGCTCTTCCGGGGCTCAGGTGGGCTAATGCTGGCCCCCAGGCCGCTCCTGTTTACAAGGCCTTGGTTGAGTAGTCGGGCTCTTGAGAGCTAATTTGTTGAGAGGCTCAGGTAGATATGCAGTGAACCCCAGCTCTGCGACTATATATTTCTGACGGCGAGGCTCAGGTGGGCTAATCTGCTGAGTTGAGGCGGCTCTGTGGGCACAGCCTTGGCCTTTCACGAGAAGTTGGGTTCCTCGAGCCGGCTGTTGGGGGCTCCGTGGGCTGTCGCGGGGCGACGCTGCGTGGCTGGCCTTTCTTGAGCGGGTTGAGCTCTTGAAACTAGGCTGCGAGGCCGTGGGCTGCCCACTGAGCTAGCGGCTACTGCGGCTATATGGCCTGTTTGGCGATTTTGCTTTCTACTTGACGAACTTAGGCTCTGACTACTGGCTCCATGGCTACATGGCTTTGTTTGACTAATGCGCTCTGACCCGAGCTGCGGAGCTGAGCCTTAGTTGGCGGTTGAGCTCTTAAGCCCGAAGCTGCGAGGCTCAGTGGGCTAATGTCTTCATGAGGCGACCGCTGCTGCGGCTATATGGCACATTTGGGCGGTTGCGCTCTGAGCGAAGGCTTTGGGCTCCTAGCTACTTGGCTCTATGGCTATATGGCTGTTGAGGCATTACGCTCTCCGGCCAGGCCCTTGGGCTCTGGGCTACAAGGCCTTAGTTGACGAGATAGGCTCTTGAAAATTAATTTCCTTTGGGGGCTCAGGTGAGGCTATCTGCTGGTAGGCGGCTCTTGGGCTACAAGGCTTTGGTTGGCTTGAGTTGAGCTCAAGCTGGTTGTGAGGCTCGGTGGGCCAATATACTGTGGCGACGCTCTCACGGAGCTCTGAGGCCTTGGGTTGAGTGGTCGGGCTCTTCAAAGCGGCTGCGAGGAGCTCAGTGGGCTAATGCGCGAGGCCCGAGACTAGCTCTGCTTGGCTGCTCTGGCCTTTCTTGAGCGGTTGAGCTCTTAGCCCCGAGTTGTTGAGGCTCAGTGGGCTAATCTTTGGTGAGTGGCTCTGTGACTATCAAGCCTTTCTGAAGTTGAGCTCTTGAGCGACCCTGCGGGGCTCAGGTGGATGCTAATCTACGGGCGGGCGGCTGTGGTTGTATGGCTGCTCACGGCCGGTTGGGCTCTTCGGCCCAGGCTGGCGGAAGCCCGTGGGCTAATGCATCTTGAGAGCCGGATTACAACGACTATATGGCTGTTTGGCCGGATTCTGGGCTCACGAGAGCGAGCCACAGGCTCCTAGCTGCCCGGCTCCGTGGCTACATGGCACCGTTGGGTGTGCAATATGAGCGGGCTACTAGGCTCCTGGGCTACAAGGCCTTAGTTGAGCAGTTAAGCTCTTGAAAACTAAGTTGTTGGGCCTCCGTGGGCTAATCTGCCTGAGTTGAACTGGCTCTTGGGCTACAAGGCCTTGGTTAAGCAGTTGAGCTCTTGGCCCGGAGTTCGCGGCCTCTGTGGGCTATACGCCTTATCGAGCCGGCTCTTGAGCTCTGAGGCCTTGGTTGAAGCGGTCGGGCTCTTCAAAAATTAGCTGCGAGGCTCAGATGGAGCTAATACTTTGTTTGGCGGCTCTTCGACTATATGGCACGTCTGGCTTCGGTTGAGCTCTTGAAGCGGCTGCCCGAGGCTCCATGGGCTAATGTACTGGTGACGGCTCTGCAATTTGTATGGCCTTTCTAAGCACTTGAGCTCTTGGCCCGAGGCTGCTTTGGGGCCGTGGGCTATCTGCACGAGCTAAAGCGACTCTGCTTCTTTGTATGGTCTTTCTGGCTTGGTTGAGCTCTTCGAAACTGAGCTTCTGAGGCTCCATGGGCTCATCTGCCTGAGTTAAACTTGCTCTGCAGTTATATGGCATGTTTGAGTGGTTATGCTCTGCGAAATGACCTTCTAGGCTCCTGAGCTACTTGGCTCTGTGGCTACATGGTCTGTTTGAGTTGTTATGCTCTCCGAATTGAGCTACTGGGCTCCTAGGCTACAAGGCCTTAATTGGCTTGATTGAGCTCTCTTGAAAGCGAGCTCTTGGGGCTCAGGTGGGCTAATCTGCTGGCCTAAAGCGGCTCTACTGGGCGACGAGGCCTTTATTGGTAATCGAGCTCTTGAAAGCGAGTTGTTGAGGCTCAGTGGGCTAATCTTCACGAGCTAAAGGCGGCCACGGGCTATAGGCCTTGGTTGAGCGATCCGAGCTACGGAAAATGAAACTATTTGGGAGCTCGTGGGCTAATCTGCTGGCTGGGCCGGCTCCTCGACTGGGCCTTGGTTGGCGGTCGAGCTCTTGAAGCGAGCTAGTGAGGGCCGTGGGCTGGTGCGACCTAAGCGGCTCTGAGCTCTGAGGGCATAGTCGGCGGTCGGGCTCTTTGAAAATGAGCCGCGAGGCTCCAGGTGGGCTGTCTGCACGAGCTGAGCCGGCTCTGCGACTGTATTGGCCTTTCTTGACGGTTGAGCTCTTGGCGGCTGCGAGATTCAGAGTGGGCTAATCTGCCCCGGTGGTGGCTCTGCGGTGTGACCTTTCTGTGATTGAGTCTCTTGAGGCCCGAAGCTTGGGCTGCGTGGGCTAATCTACATTTGGGCGGCTCTGTTGTATGGCCTTTCACGGCCGGTTGAGCTCGCCCGGCTGATTCTTGAGGCTCCGGGTGGGCTACGTCTAAAGCTAAAGCGGCTCTGTATTTATATGGCTGTTTGACGGTTATGCTTTGGCCCGACTTGGCTCTAAGCTGCAGCTCAGAGTGGCTACATGGCTGTTTGAGTTGTTACGCTCTACAGGCGAAACAGCGGGCTCTGGGCTACCGGGCAGTAGTTGACGAGTTGAGCTCTTGGCGAGCTGCGGGGCTCCGTGGAGTTTTATTTACTTTGTGAGCGGCTCCTGGGGCTATAAAGTGTCGCGCCCCGAATCCGAGTGCATTGATTGCTGAAAAGTTAACCGCGGAATACTCGTGAATGTCGGGTAGTAGGCATTTTCGCGAATCGAGGCGAAGTCTCCTTTGTGCAGGCTCTGCCCAGATACAACACACAGTATGGTGACATGTCTAGTAGGTCAATATAATTACAACATGAGTAAAGCGACCGCTTGGGCCCGCAAACAATACCCATAAAACATACCAACTATGAATCCAACTATATCCCATAGTTACAGAGTTCAAATGTTTTACTCTTATCTGACTTCATATATTAAAATTAGAAATTCTGTGTGTATAAAATCATCAAAGTCACAACCCGGCTTTCTTGTTAACTCGGCCTCCTAGGATGGTAGTCTCCTCGCACGCTCACACATTACGTAAAATAGTATCCCTCATTGAGGGTGAGCTCAATGCTCGGTGTGGAATCTACAAGTGGGCTACTCTCCACTAAGGTGCGGTGCAATGCTTTCCGAAAATAAACACCCATTCAAGCGAATGCATGATCCTACTTGAATGTCTAGTGACCATCTCATGCCAGAGGTCTCATGACTCCTCACACTTGCCTAAGTCACGTGAGGGCACTTGGTTCCCATTTGTTTGTGGGCCAATCTCAGATGTGTATACCGATTGGGTCGTCTCAGGCAGTTGATATTGTGTATGGACTAACCTCCGATGTATATCAATTGGGCCGTCTCCGAAGATTGATATTATGTTTGGACTACCCTCCGATATTTATTATTTTTAGACGACCCTCCGAACCATTCTATCAAGAATTACCTCATGCACTCACTTCTATCGTCCTAGGGTGCCCCAGTGCATATGGAATGCATGATGTTAATTCCATTTACAATTCAATAACACATGCAAATATAACAACATGCATATATTCACATAATTCAAATCACACAATCAAGTCATGTAATTTCACATTTCATACGCCAAAAATTAGCTCACTTGGGCTAATGATCAAACACGGGCAATTCAACTTGAATCAACACCGTGAAACACGTTTCGCACAAAATATGTTTGTGAACACTATTCTAGGGAATAGTGAAACCCTCGGTTACTATTCCCGAAAAATCACCAATCGTCGGTTCACTTTGTGAACCCGAATTTCACGGCCATTTCCGGCCTTATACACACCAGAGCATAATTTATTCCATAAATTATCATATAAACACCCAAATTAGTCCCCAATAGCCACGGACTGACCAAAAATGTCTAAAAATTTTTCCACAATTCGGTCCCATGTTTTGGGACCGATCAAACGGCCCCTCACAGCCTCCAAACCACTTAGAAACATTATAAAACACTTAAATAAGAGTGTAAAACCCCGAGTAGGATAAATCCCTACTTATCACGGAGTTTGTCTAAACTCCTTAAATGGTACTGCAACGTGAGCCTCTGCAGCGTGAAGCGGCTCCTTCGTCCCAGAAGGCTATGAATGGTCGGATTTGCCCAGAGAAAACAGATAAAGTGGCTCTCTCTAAAACTAAAATACAGAAAAATCTCTTTGCTCTGTCCGACCCCCTTACGCAGTTTTTGATCACTTTTAATTGGGGAAGACAACACTATTCCCCTATTTTGTCTTTTTCTTCATTTAAAACAAATTCTAAAATGCCAATTATGTCATTCTTTTCCCAGTTTTGACATTCGACACTATCTCGACCGTCCATTTTCATCATTTCTCTACTCATGTCACTTATGACACATAAGTACATGTTATATGTGACTTTCGTCGCATCGAAAATCGTTTTACGGCACCCGAACCGCGATGCCTCGAAAAACATGTAAATTTCGACTGTCTTGGAATTCGACGTGCTAGCTAGATTTCGCAAGACGATTCCAACGGTCAAATCCATTTCGTCATCCGAGATCTAGAGAATAAATTTCGGATTTTTAACCGAAATTACGATTTTGCCCTTTTTCCAGAAATTAGAATTTCTCGGGTCTTACAACAAGGCCTTGGTTGAGTAGTCAAGCTCTTGGCCAATTTATTAAGGCTCGATGGGCTAATCTTCTTAGGAAATTTGAACTGCTCTTGAGCTCTGATACAGCAGTTGACCAATCGAGCTCTTGGCCCGGAGTTCTTGAGCTCCGTGGGCTAATTTACTTTGGTAGGCGGCTCTGCGGCTATATGGCCTTTCTGGCCAGTTGAGCTTTTGAAAGCCGACCTGCCGAGGCTCAGTGGGCTAATCTGCTGGTAGGCGGCTCTGAGCTACGAAGCTTATCTTTGCCCACGCACGGCGAGACTTGGATCGGTAATATATGGCCTTGTCTGAGCGGTCGAGCTTGACCTTTTACCACTACCTTCATGTGGCTGATTTCTTGCTGAATGTCCTTGAACCTTTGCTCCCACGACCTCTCCTCGTTGTGATCCTCTCCGAGGGGTTGGTAAGGATCATGCTCCCTCGTGTGGCTAGTTTCCCCTTCTGTCCAAGCTTCTTGACGAGGTCGGTGTTGCTCTTCTCAAGTAACAGGGTTTTGGTCTTTTCGGGCCTGTCGTGTCTCCTGGGGGCATCGTATTTGCCTGGTGAGTTGTTTAAACTCTTTCAGCAAGTGTTGGTTGGTGGCAACGAACCGCCTACCTCGTCCGTGTTGGCTACACAGTCTAGCAGCGCCTCCGGGAGTCATTATCCCGCGTCGCTGGCGGTCTTGCATCCTTGGAGGATTAGGCGTTGCTCACGTGTTCAGAGTTGATACCATCGGTCGGCCCAGAAATTCGACTTTATTTGTAAAGGAACTTCCGTTCCCACAGACGGCGCCAACTGATGATGCATTTTCAGCAGCGGGGCGGGCGTGTTGGAATGTGGCGGAGGCTGAGCGTCAGCTGGCGGTCCGTGCTCTGGATGTTGAACTCCTGCGCAAAGCAAAGCAAGAGGATCGGCGTGGGCTGCTTAGATGCCGCTCACGTCTACCTAAGTCGATTTTTCTGGTGGAAGAATATCAACTGCGAGGAGTGATGTGATGCCCCCAGGCTTCGGGGTCAGTTGACTACCGTCGGCAGATGGAATACTACGTGAATGTCGGGAGACGGGCATTTTCACGAAAATCGAGGCGGGGATCTCTTGTCTTTGGGAGCTTTGCGAATACAAAACACATAAAACACATCCCAAACAGTCCAATATAATAGTTTATTATAAAAAACTGACCACTTGGGCTATAAACCCGATATTCATAACATACAGTATGAATCACGTATATCAGAATAGTTACAGAGTTGAATGTTTACTCTGCCACATCACATATATATTAAAATTAGAGGAATTCTAATACATGTATAAAAATCATCAAAGCCTGGCAGAAACTCTTCACAAGCTTCGACTGGGACCGAGCCATCTCCACTACTTGCGCTCCTGTGCACATAAAATAGTATCCCTCGGCAGGGTGAGCTAATGCTCGATAGTGGAATCACCTAAGTGGGATACTCTCCACTAAGATGCGTGCAGTAACTAAAAATAAACACTCATTCAAAACCATTCATGATCCCACTTTAATGTCTAACTTATCGACTCATGCAGAGTCCTCCTCCCTCACACTTTCGCCTAAGCCTCGTACATGAGAGGTATTATGTTATTTCGTTTGTGGACAACCCTCCGATGTGTATATATCAATTGGGCCGTCTCCGACGATTGATGTGTTATGGACTACCCTCAGATGCATATCAATTGGCGTCTCAAACGATTGATATTTTTGATGGACTACTCTCCAGATAATTATTATTTTAGACTACCTGAAATGTTCTCTCAAGGAGTACCTCATGCACTCTCCCTACCGTCTAGGGTGTCCAGTGCATATGGAATGCATGATGCGATTCCATTACGATGCATAACACATGCAAATATATAAACTGCATATATTCACATAAAAATTAAATCACACAATCATGTTATGTAATTTCTTATTTAAGCTCACACCAAAAATTAGCTCACGTGGGCTAATGATTAAACCGCGAGCAATTCTACTTGAATTACTCGACCAAACATATTAATTCACAAAAATTATTTTGAGAACAACTGTTTCGGAATAGTGAAGCCCTCGGTTATTCTGAAAAATCTAAATCATCGAGGTTCCGCCTTAAGGTAAATAGGGCAGGGTTTCCATGACCATTCCCGGCCTCTTTCATCAAGCATGATTTATTTCTAAATTTCAAGTTTACCAACCATGACCCTTAAAACGATTCTGGGCTGCACCATAGCTCCAAAAAAATGTATCAATTGAATCCCATGTTTTGGGGTAGATCAAACGTTCAAGGCCTCATACCAACACCGAAACATTGAAAAATTACTTAAATAAAGTGTCAAAACCCAAGTGAGGAGAAACCCCTGCCTCTCGAGGTTGAGAAACTCCTAAATCCAGTACCCGCGTGAAGCCCTCTCGGTGGCCGAAGCGCAGGCTTGCCTTCTTGTCCAGAAAGGCGCGATGGTCGGATCGCTGAATTCCCAGAAGGAGGTCCTTCTCTCTCTAATTTCTCCCCTGCCATTCACGTTTTTTTTTTGCTTCTTTTAACATTTGAAAAGACGACACTATAGCATTTTTTGTCCTATTCAACTTAATAATTTAATTAATTCCAAATACGTCCCTTCCTTTCCCAGTTTGACATTCGGCGCTATCTAGACGTTCATTTTCATGTTTCTCTACTCATACCACTTATGGCACATGGTACATGTTATATGTGACTTTCGTCGCGCCGAAAATCATTTTACTGCACCGAAGCGCGATACCTGAAAAAGCGTGTCAACTCAAACGTCTCGGAGTCGACGGTGACGTGTTAGCTAGATTTCGCGAGATGATTCCAACGGTGAAATCAGGATTTCATCGTCAGGATCTGAGAATAAATTGGTTACCGCGAAATAACAATTTTGTAACCGAAATTACGATTTGGCCATTTTTCCAGAAATTGGAATTTCTTGGGTCTTACATTCTCCCTTCCTTAAAAGGAATTTCATCCCAAAATTCAGGACGATCACAATCACTCACATGCATATGCAACGTGCACTCTACCATGCATGTAAACAGTCATTTAAATCTTAAACGACTAAACCACGTACCTTCATCCCTAAACAAGAAGGGATAGGTGGCCCACATCGTGTCCTCGCTCTCCCACGTTGACTCCTCCACTCTATAGTGCCTCCATAGTACCCTCATTAGCCTCATGGTCTTGCGTCGTAAAAGCACGATCCACGGTATCCAAAATGCCCTGCTTGGTCCCTCCTCAGGTCCCATCGGTGTCAACCTCAATACATCCCCAAATCCACTACATGAAATTTGGATAAGGTATACTTTCGAAGACATGAAGGCGTGAAATACCTCGTGGACTTTGTCATCTTTGGCCCGTGTGTATCAATCGATGCCTTCACGGTGCCTATCCTCTCGAGTATCAGAAGGGTTGATGACCTCGGCGATAGCTTCAGCGCTTGCCGAACCACAGAGCCACTCCCTCTTAGGCATCACCTTCAAGAAGACGTGATCCCCAACCTCGAACTCTAAGGGTCGACGTCGAATATCTGCATAACTCTTATGCCGGCTTTGAGCCGTGAGAAGACGCTGTCGTATCAAGCTCACCTTCTCAGAGGTGTCTCTAATCAGATTAGGACCCGTGATGAAGCTCTTTTCCACCTCGATCCAACATAACGGTAATCTACATGGCCTTCCATACAATGCCTCATATGGCACCATCTGTATACTCGCCTGATAACTATTGTTGTAGCGAATTCCACTAAGAGCAATTGCTCCTCTACCCTTAAGACCAAGATATATGTCGCGGCGGTGTCCTCTAACACACTGTGTATATAGTCCACAACGTGTAACCCCTACACAACCCTTCTTTGTATGTAGCGGTGACCTTCCCAAGGTCACAATCGCCCGACAATCAATGGACCGTCAACTAGTCATGTCTTGAATGACATCCATATCACAGGAGCCCTTGCGACCATGACCTGATGCAAATTCGAAGGGTTATCCAAATCTCGAGTCACTCCGACTCCTATCCTTTCTGACTCTAAGTCTCGTATGCCTGACCTTGTGTTTTCCTCTCGATTAACATAACTCTTCGGCTTACACTTCGAGCCTCTCACATTCCCTGAATTGAACTATGAGTCTTCATTGGACGTAGTCCTAAAAACAAGCTCAACCCATACTCACCAAGAGTGGTGAATGTGGCCAGTGTCGTGCACACACCCAGAACTACCGGCAGCGATGTTGCAGTGCACATGGCCTTAATGATGCCATACTGTGACACCCAATCCCGGGGTCCACCATGAGTAGAATCTCAGAGATCTCTCACTCATAATCCCGACCTATCAGGTTAACTCTCACCCTACATCCTAAGGAAGAACATCTATGCATGGCTTCTCTAAAGGTCTTAACCTCTAAGCCCAAATCCAAGGTCGTGTCGGGTATGACAACCCGGCTAAGGTCTCAATTGCGACAACCCGATGGTACGTCAGCTCATCCATGTCAAGCGACGATCAACAACCAATAGGTCTACCACCTAAGGTCCACCCGCTGGCTCCGCCTTCGATCTATCCTTGACTTAGACCCACTCTCTGGCCCCCTCCTTTATTTGTGTTCTTCCGGAAGTGCTTGTATAACACCCGAAACTGGCTTGGTTCTCGAAGCATTTTAAGGTGTGGAGGAATGAACCGTCATACTCTCTGTTCTACAACTAGCTGGGGCGCATTGTCCCAAAGTCTTAGGATCCTGTCCTACAGGGCAAATCTCGTCTCACATGCCCCCGATCCAGCCTGATCCCGAAACTCGTGTGAGTAAAGTCTTTTGCCTCTTCCTGAACTAAGAAGGTGATCCTCCCTCTTGCTACCAACACCCGTATCCCGAGTGTTCGAGAGCATCCTCAGTCTCTCTCTATGGTCAAAGGTCGTCCCGACCATGGGTACATGTCCGTGAAAGTGAAATCCTCTGATCACGCCCCGAATGGACAACTTTAGCCCATTCTCGAATCTCCTATTATACCTAGCCAATCTCAAGAAACTTCGTATCTCGAAGATTGGTATGCTTGTAAAATACCCTAAGTTTTATAATAAAAAGGGTATTATATTCGGGGTATAATTGAGCCAACTTGAGTATTATTATTATTATATTTTTTTAATTTTTAGATTTTTAGATGAATATTGATTAAATGATTTTGAATACGGAGATAAACCCAAGTGAAAAGAAAAATATGGAATTGTAAAATGGGGACCTAGAGATTCGATTCTTAAACTAAGTTTAGATAATCTAAGTGAATTTTGAGAAATAAATAAGTAAGGGGAAAATAATAGGGGACTTAAATGAAGAATAATAGAGAAATGAAGGGAATTTGGTAGTGCGTCCTTCTAGTAAATTGTAGCCACATCAATTAGCTTGATGTCAGGCTTGCATTCGATTTGGACCTTTAATGAACTAAGTTATAGTCCCCAATAAATTCACATTGACTAAATATGGTCGAATTCGATTTGCCAATTGGTCAACTAGCCGGACCTTAGAACGGGTTTTGGGTCAGAAATAAAGACAATTTGGCAGTAAGTCTTTCTATGTGAAATTGTAGCCACATCAATAACGACGATGTGAGAACGCAGAATTTACCGATTGATTTCCTGTAGACCAAGTTATGGTCTTTTTATACGAGACAGTCAAATGGGTGAGGTGGTCGTCCAGCGATTGGTGATCAAGCGGTGTCGTCCAGCGCGATTGGTGCGTCAAGCGAGTGGTCGTCAAGCGTTGGTGGAGTCAAGCGGTGATCCAACGATTGTTCGTCGGCGGTGGTCGTCCGCGTTATTAGGTCAAGCGGTGGTAGATCAAGCGATTGGTCGTCGGTTCGGGTGGCTTTCGTCGAGAGTTGACTACGCATGACCTCAACTTCGGAAGGTCATATCTCCTTTGTTTGAACTTTCAGGTTGGGTGTTCTTGGACTCTATGGAAAGCCGGTATGAGGTCAGAATCCATTCGCTGTACCTAGGGAGATCAAGTGTCAGACTGAGGTGATAGAACGAGCTCGTCATGTAGGCTCAACCATTAGACTCCTCAGATTCCATTTCGTCATTCGTCGAGGATTGACTACTGCCCTGACCTCAACCGGAAGGTCATATCTCCTTCGTTTGAACTCCGATTTGGGTGTTCTTGGACTCTATGGAAAGCCATTGAGTCAAGGCCATTCATAAGCCTGTGAGGAGGATGTTAGATGTCAGGGCAAGGTGTTTTATTGAAGCAATCACTCCAGTTCAGCTGGAAATCGATTTAGGTCGACTCGTGCAGAGTTATTTCTACGCATGACCTCCAACTTCGGAAGGTCATATCTCCTTCGTTTGAACTCCGATTTGGGTGTTCTTGGACTCTATGGAAAGCCCATTGAGTCAAGAATACATTCATGTGCCTAAGGAGGATAGAAGATGTTTGACCGAGGTGATAGGCGGCTACGTCAAGGTCAGTCAGCTCGTCGGTTCGAGTTATTTGCGTATGACCTCCAAATTCGAAAGGTCATAACTCCTTCATCCGAACTCCGATTCAGGGATTCTTTGACTCTATGGAAGCCCCATTGAGTCAGAATCCATCTATATATATATATCTTATTGAGTGGAACTCATATTAAACTCAGAAAATCAATCCTAACGAAACTCTTGTACACCACGAATAATATTGTTCTTTAATGGTTTGGAATAGGGACGACAGGAGGAAAAGCTAAGCGAGATTGAGATTCGGATTGGAATCAAAAGTGCAGGAATTTTTGGGTTTTGTTCCAGTGAATCATTATGATTAGTTTTTGCATGTTTGTTCTCGACTCTATTCTTATGTTAAATATTTTGGTAGTTTACCCGAGCATATGAAATAGTGCATGAATGAGTATATGAAATAGTATGTGAATGTGTATATGAAATAGTACATAGATTGAGTATGTCGCCCGAGAATCACAGTGAATATGGAATGGCTGTGATGTTTGAAAGCGAATGAATGAGATTGATAAATGAAATGTAAATGAATCGAGACCGATTCCTGACATCTTGAATTGCATTGATATACCGAATGAACGCTGTGGGATGCCTCAATGACATCGTCACGAAAGGCTGAAATGTCAATGTCTACTTGGCGGGATACTGTCGGCATCGATCGCGGTAGATATGGCATTGAAGAAATGTCCCACTTGGCGGGATGCACCCAATCGGCATCCGATCATGATGGCATATGGCATTTAAGTGATACCACGTAGGGGTGCAAGCGGCATCCGTCGTGGGGCGAATTGTTAAATGTGTAAGCACATTAGAATAAAAACAGGCGAGGATTCATCCAAAGCGGAATCCGTCGAAGTGTGAATTGAATAGTGAGTGGAAATAACCAACATTGTGAGTGTAAATGAGATTTTTATGTATATGCTTAAATCTCATAAATTAAATTGTGAAATGAATTGTTGCATTGAAATTGCATGATGTGATTTGGTAAATTATTTAGAAATTGAAAGCATGTGAAAAAAAAAATAAATAGCATGAGTATTTGTTGAATTAATAGGCATGGTTTAATGTTAAATTCATCTTTGAGGATTACATTGAATATTGGAATAGAGAGCGTATAGAACCACTAAGCATGAAAATGCTTAGCGTATAGTTTATCTATGCGCGAGTTTAGAAGTGAACGAGGAAGGAGACAAGATGTGCGTAGCGAGTCATAGAGAGTCACGGTGTATAAGTATACTCCGTCATTTGCATATCATCTCTTTTGAACAATTGGTATTTATTATTTTTAAAACAAAAGGGTTAAACCCGAACCTTGATTTTGTATATCATTTTGAAAAGGCATGAATACCTTCTTTGTAATGTTTAGAGACTCTCAGAATTGCTTGAAATTTGTAAATGATTGTGGGCTTGCCCAAAAATCAAATCGCTTTCGCAACTAAACAAATTAATTAAACATTTTAATAAGATAAATAAAAACGTCGGAGTAAACCGGGCTCCGGTTCGGATCCGCCATTCTGGTCGGGCTAGGGATTCGGGTCGCGACACTTTTGAAAAAAAATAAAATAAAATAAAACTTAATAAAATGTAAAATGAAAGAATTAAACGGGCGTCCCTGGGGTTTCGGTTCGGACTCGCCTATCAGGTCGGGCCGGGCTCGGGGGTTGCTACATTGACATTCAGTCTCTCCCAACTCATCAGCGCCTCCCAGCCTTCTGCGGGTCGTGACACTCCTAATCTTGACACCATGTGTCCCCAAGAATTTTCACCTCGAGTAAGCCAAAACTGCACTTGCGAACTTGGCGTACTGGCGATGGTCTCTCAACAAGCGATACTGAGTCTCAAGTGATACTCATGCTCCCACTGCGGCGGGAGTAGATCAAAATGTCATCCACAGATTACGACAAGGCCCGATCTAAATAGGGTTGGAATATCCTATGCATGAGATCCATGAATCTTCTTTGGAGCATTCGTCGATCAAGAACATCTGCTAAACTCAAAGTGCCATGCTTGGCGTCCTAAAGCGTTGTCTTAGAATATCTATCTCTCCTAACCCTCGAAGTGATGGTAACCGGTCACGAAGGTCTATCTTGGAGTAGACTCGCTCCTCTCGATCAAGCAATCGTCGATCCTCGGTAATGGAGTGCAGATTCTTAATCGTAACCACAATTCAGCGTACGTAGTCAATGCACGGTCGAAGGTCTTGTCCTTAACTGTACAAGCACGGAAATAGGAGCGCCTCATGGTAAGTGCTCGATCTGATGAACCCCTTGTCCAATAGCTCTTATGGCGGACTACGAGTTCTTGTAGCTTCAGGCGGGTGCCATCTGTGCGAAGTCATAGAGATGGGTGAAATACCGGGGTGTAACTCAATACAGAAGTCTACATCCCTATGTGGAGTAGTCGGTAGCTCATCTGGAAAAACCATCTGCATACTGCAAACCACTCAAGGTAGATCTAAGTGCGGTCTCACCTGCGTCCTCTAGGGTAAGGCTAAGCTAGCCCGACCATGGCCCATCCTGACTTTGGACTCATTATCTTTATGCGAGGCAAATATCATGTGTCCCCACGAGGAAATACCACACGAGCACCATCCTCGTGTGGCGTACAACTCTCCTACGCTCCCTGATCGATGCGACCACACATGGCTATCCAGTCGATCCATCCCCATGATGACATGAACTACGACATGTCCATGTTTTCCAGGTCATTGTGAGTAGAGTCCCGAGATCTCCAACTTCATAACCTCGACATATCGTACCTATTCTCTTCCCCTAATCCCTAAGGAGAACTCACGAAACAATGACACTCAGGTCTCTAGAGGTCCTTGCCCATTCCACCATGTTGGGCCCTCACTCTAGCTAGAATACGTAGTCTAATCTGGTAGTGTCCAAAAGTAATTTAGTAACCTCTAACACCTCCCTCGATCTATATATGAACCAATGGTCTTCCACCATCGGACCTCCTCCCCCCTGTGAATGTTGGGATGATGCGCCTAAACTAAGAGGTTACTGGGACCTCCACTGACTACTGCTATGCTACCTTTGTGCGATATAGTGTGGCCTTGATACCTACGGCTCTCTGAGTGCATTGATCAATCTTGATGGTGGTCAAATGCGGGTTGTGCTGACCGGTACCCGTGGCGTCCTCGTCCTCGTCCTCTACTAGCCATCTACACAATTAACATGGCAGTTAAATCTCAATACAGTATCTCTAAGGCATAAACACAGCCCCGAGACATTAATCATACACATAAATCAGTGTATACACATTGTCCTTGCATTTACAGGTAATGCAAGGCAATCAATTTTTTTGCATTTAAAATATTGTTTTTCAACAAAAAAAATTTTTTTTTTTCGAAAATTTCATTTAAAAAAATTTTATTTTTCGAAAATTTTGTCTACTTTTATTTGATTTTTATTTTATTTTAATTTAATAAAATTGTTTTTATTTTCGAAAAATTTTTCCCCCAAAAATTATTTCGGGGAACATGCGAGTGGCCGTCGCGGTAGTGCCGCGAGTGCCTGACTGCTGACAACCGGCCGCAGAGTCGCGCCACGCACGCCCGAACCGCCGCCCTAGGTGCCACGCCCACGCGCGCTCGGCGCCACAACGCGCCGACTTCGCGCGCCCGGCGTGCTGCGCTCGCTGCTGGCGCACGCTGTGCGCCCGGTACGTGGCTCACTGCGAGCCACTGCTTGCCCGATGCGACGCGTACTGGCGTGTCCTGGCTGCACCCCATGCCCGACCCGGCGCCCAGCTAACCGAAAATGGCGTGGCGGTCGATGTACTTCATTTTTTCGTTTTTTCGGCCACGGGAAAATAAAATATACACCTATATTTTTTTTTCATTTTCCATAATACTCAAATAAATTTATAAAGATTTATTTTACTCAATTTCTTAAATTTTAACTTGGCCAAACATTAAGTATTTTCTTCATCCCATAACCAAAATAAATTTATAAAATTTATTTTCTTTACTTTCTTTTTCAATTTTACCTTTGTAAAAAATTTTCTCCACCTTATATATATAGATATATAAATATATATTTTTCCTCATTTCTCAATAAATAAATAAATTGCTTAAGAATTTATTTTTGTTTGATACTCATTGATGCGGAAAGGGTCCGGAATTTTCCATAGAAAACCCTCCTATATAACTACTAGCACAATTATTCGGCCTCAAATTTATTAAAATTTTATTTCATTATCCAATAACCAAATAGAATTGAGTTAAATTTTTATTTCTCTTGTTGTTCACCAATTTTTACAACGTAAAGCTTCTAAAAATTTCTAACACATCACTTGTTTCCTATATGCTAATCACTAAGCACACAAACAAACATAACATATAACATGGTATACACACCATTCATCAAACATTACATGTTCGCATCATTTATCAAACGTCACCTAAAACACATGCATGTAGTGTCTAGTTTTGTCCGTGATTTCTAGGTAATCTCATACCTACGCTACGACATGAGACACCTAGTGGTGATGTTCTTATACCTCAAAAGACTATGGCCTAAGCCCCGAAATCCTCAAGCCCTAGGTGGCCGTATACCTGAAATAATTCTCAGTGTGGCGCCCCAAAACCCGGGGTCCGTTGACTACCCGTCAACCCTTGGAATACTCGTGAATGTCGGGCGACAGGCTTGTTTTCATAATCGGGCAGAGTCTCCTTTGTACGGGAGCTCTACCCAGGCTTACAAACTGCATAAAACTTGTCCCCAAACAGGTCAATATAACAGGTCTATGATTCAACGGCCACTTGGGCCCATAATAATATTCATAACATACCAACCTGAATCCAACTATATTAATAAGTTCTAAAGTTCAAATGTTTTACTCTTATACAACATATATTAAATTAGGAATTCTAATACATGTATAAAATCATCAAAGCCACGGCACAGGCTTTTTCTTCACAAGCTCGGCCTCTGGGGCCAGTAATCTCATACGCTCCTATTTACTGTCAAATAGTATCCTCGACGGGGTGAGCTAATGCTCGATGGTGGAATCACCTAAGTGGGCTACTCTCCACCTAGGGTGCGTCTGATGCTCCCAGAAATAAACACTCATTGACAAATGCATGTGATCCTGCTTGAATGTCTAACTATCGACTCATGCCGAGTCTCACCGGTCCCTCAGCGGCTCGCTGGCTTCGTATGAGAATTATTATGTTATTTTGTTTGTGGACAACCCTCCGATGTGTATATATATCAATTAGGCCGTCTCCGACGATTGATATTATTTATGGACTACTCTCTGATGCATATCAATTGGGCCGTCTCCGACGATTGATATTTTTAGTGTGGACTACCCTCCGATAATTATTATTTTTAGACTACCCTTCGAAATCATTATCTCAAGAATTACCTCATGCACTCCTCATGCACTCACACCTACCGTCCAGGTGTCCTGCAAAGGCATATGGAATGCATGATGCAAATCACATAGCTCTTATAACACATGCAAATATATAAAACATGCAAGGCTATATATTCACATAAAAATTAAATCACACAATCATGTTATGTAATTTCTTTCATTTCATCATACCAAAATTAGCTCACGGAGCTACTCGATCAAATACGAGTAATTCTACTTGAATTACCTGTACCAAACATATTAATTCACAAAAATTATTTTGAGAACATCAAGCTTCTGAATAGCGAACCCCTTGCATTCATTCTTAAAATCACAAATCACCTGCCACTTAAATAACTGCTCACGTCCATTCCTACTACATCAAAGCATATGTGATTTATTTCACAAATTTCATGATTTACCAACCAACAGACTCGAAATACTTACGGGTCGCACCATGGTCTTAAAAATAATAATTCCGGTCCCATGTTTTGGGATCGATCAAACTACCGCTCAAGGCCTCATACCAACCGGTAAACATTGAAAAATACTTAAATAAAGTGTAAACCCAAGTAGGAGAAACCTCAATTTCTCGGAGCTCGTTGAGGAAACTCCCAAATCCACCCACTAAGCCCTCCGCTGCAGAGCGCCTTTCCTTCTTGTCCTAAGATCGCGATCGCCGGACGCCTGACTTCTGTGAGAGAAGGAGGTGCCTCTATAAACAAAAAGAAATTGGCTACCGTTCTTTTCTCCCTACTATCTACGTTTTGTTTCCTTTTAACATTGAAGAGATCGACACTATAGCATTTTTTTGTCCTATTCAACTTAATAATTTAATTAATTCCCAATACGTCCATTCCTTTCCCAGTTTTGACATTCGACACTATCTCGGCCATTCATTTTCATCATTTCTCTACTCATACCACTTATGACACATGAGTACATGTTATATGTGACTTTCGTCGCATCGAAAATCATTTTAAGGCACCCGAAACGCGATGCCTCGAAAAACGTGTCAACTCCGACTCGTATCTACACTGGTCGAAATTCGACGCAAGTTAGCTAAATTTTGTGAGACGATTCTAACTATGGAACTGCTGTCATCCGATCTAAAATAAATTCGGATTTCTTTAACCTAAATAACAATTTTATAACCGAAATTACGATTTTACCATTTTTCCAGAAATTGGAATTTCTAGGGTCTTACAAATGAAGTATTGGTGCATAAGTTTGCGACTTTCACTCGAGGTGCCCTGCATTTATAGTATATGTGTTTCCAATTGGATGCATGATATGTATACTCCTTCTTATTTGACGAGGGATTTTATTTCCTTATCGTTGTCGACATTAATAAAGGATAATTGAAGGTGCGGTCGGGAATTATCCTACTTCCCTTATTGGTGAGATTTGCCTGATTTGATGTGATAAGTAGTTATCAAATTCCTGATCCTTACTCCTTATTAGTGAGATTTGGTTTGATTTACAGATATGAGCTCTTGTTTTGGGCCTATATTTGGGGATGTCATCAAGGGCCTATTACTAGTACTAGCCCATTTTTAATCCCGCCATCAAGGCCTCGCTCCTGACACTCATAGTTTAATGGGCACTCCAAAAACAAGGTAATATCGAGCCTTGTTTATCATGTGCTCTTTATGCGCCTTTCGTAGTACTAATCGACACTTCAATAACTCAATTGTTAAATTGAACCCGGCTTTGCTACCGATCACATTCTTGTAGCTATTTTAGTATTTTGTGTCAAATGCCTCATAAATTCTCAATTTTGACCCTCAACACACCATAACCTGAGCGGAAACTGGGAAGACTCATGATCAAATCGAGGAATTTCTGAGTAACTCTATTGAAGATAAGAGGGGTAAATCAATGGTAGTTGCAAAATTTGCAATTCCCAAATTTCGCAGTTGCGAAATTTTCAAAGTAAACTCGTGAACACCGGCCATACCGCATTCGTTGATCGCTTGATCCACTTTGTTGGTGGTTTTATACAAGCTTGCTCCTTGTGTAATTTTGATTTTTGGTTACTAATTCTCCTTGTAATTTCTTACCGAGCCTATGTTCAACCATGCTTGTAATCAAATCAATCTTTGTCATTCCGTAATCAATCAATCAAGCATGAAGCCCTCCTCCTCGTTAAGCAGGATTTTTCTCTTCTTCCTTCACTTTCAGATTTTTTTCGTTGCCAAACACCTCGATGATGACAACCAAGGATGTCAGCTACTTCCTAATCCTTGAAGGGAAAGGCCACTCGGGTGTTGTTTTGGGCTTAGCCGCATGCTCAATGCTCTTTACGCTTGTATTTTAGGGTATTTGTGCCTCTGCTTCACTGAGGTTAAAATCTCTTAAGCATGCTCTCTTTAATGTGTGTATTCGACTGCTTTTGTGGGTTCAAGAAGCCATTTCACTAGATCCATCGAGGCTCGCTTAGTTGTCTCCTATTAGTTATCGTGAGAGGGCAGTGTTTTTGAGATGTGTTTCACCGCTGGGACATTTATGCTAATGAAATGCTATCTTTCAAAAGGAAAACTATTGGTGGCTTAGGTTTTAAACTAACAAGATCCTGCCTGGTGAACGACTATAAGGCCATGCTCCCAAACGCGAGGATATGTAATTCGAGTACATGTTGGTTAACCTGAATCCTAAGCCCAAAGGGCCCGAGACTTCAAGGATTTCTTTAACTTTTACTCTCGCTTATTTTAGTTTGCAACCATTCACACACACTGCTTTCTACACACCCTTCAATCCAAGGAGAAACACCATTTTCAATGCACTGTGAACTACTCTCATGAAGAAAACTCCATCTCCTCGTATTCGACCCTAGAGCCACTATACTGTAGTAGCTTTGCTACGTCAGTAGTAGGAATCCTAGGTTATAAATTTTGTTGATTCCGAACACCTGCCTAAATAAGAACGAATCAATTATTTCAAACCCCATCAATAACTATAACAAAAGGTGATGGAAATCATCAAGAAAATGTCTACTTTTTCAAAGATAGAAGACAAATGAAAAGTATTACAAGTATAAGAAAATGTTTTACGTTTCAAATACATGTAAGATAAGAACATCAAATTATATGACTCAAAAACAAAAGCAGAATGACACGTTTTTGTACAAGATAAGAAGGAATCCGATAATAGTAGAAAACTCCTCTATAAAATGAGAATGTTTCTCAATTAGAAGGGCATCAGAAAAACCATATCCATCTTTATATCTATATCTTGTAATGGAGTTCTAAGCTTTCATTAGATAAACTTATATGTAAGATAAGAGAGTGTTTTTATGAAATAAAAGTTCAAGCTTTCCTTTAATATATTTTCTGTCAATCTACAATGCCAGCTGAGTGTTCTTGATACCGACTCTATCCTAAAGCATCGTGAAGCTGCAGGCGTTAGGGAAGAGAGGATTTGATGTCGGTAAGATGTGAAGGTCACTGGATTGCTATATATAATAGGTAACTGAGGAGATTGTGTTAAGTTTTACTATTTAAACTCTTCTCTGTATAAAACTATTCTCTAGTCCGATAAATTTCATCTTATTTTGAGTTATTTGCTTTTTAGTGCTATTAACTGAGGAGACTATGTTAACTTTACTATTTAAACTCTTATCTGCATATAAATATTCTCTTATCTGTATATAAGTATTATCAAATTTCATCATATAATGTAGAACTAAAATTTGAGTCATTATGTTAGTGTTATTAACTTTGATGTTACATAATCTTTTAATGTTTTTAACGAATTTGATTCTATTTATCAGTAAGATGTATTGCTAAATATTTTTTTAAATATAAATAATATGAAAATATATCAATATAACTTTTATTTAATTCAACCAAAAATCAACAATGATAACTTTTAAGAGTATTTCATTAAATTATTATTTTAAAGCTAAACACTTTATTTATAATATAGTCAATTGTTCGTGCTAGGACTTGAACTCGAAACCCTTTTCCCTGTATTTTTGTCTTTTGAAATGTTAAAGGCTACATGAGTTAGGCTTTATTAAAATCTTTGAAAATAGGTAAAAATAATTAAGATGTATTCATTTTGCATTAATATATGATTATCTTCAATTATTGTAACTCTGCGTATTCACTATTGACAATGATAGTTCTACTTTTTAATAATATTGTTACGTGCACTAAAAGTATCAAAATATATTATAATAATATTTTTACAAAAAAATAATTATTGTAATTACAAATAATTATAAATATTTTTAATTTGTAATTACAATTATTTCTATTTAAAAAATATATATATCATTATTTTTAATACAAGTTCACAATTTCTATCATAATATATAATTATTGTGAACATGTGAAAAATATATTATTATTTTTAATACAAGTTCACAATTTTTATCATTATATATAACTATTGTGAACTTGTGAAAAATAAATTATTATTGTGAAAAATATTTATAATTATTTGTGAAAAATAAATCCTTTTTATATTTAAAAAATTTATGTTTAATATTCTATAAAAATTTTAAAAATATAAAACGAGATCCAAAATATGAAAATTATAAATATAAAAGAGAATAAATTATATATGAAATATTAGTAAAATATTAAAATTTACTTATTTTTTATATTATTAATGATTATGGATGAACGGTATTTTTATATTATAAATTAATCTATTTTAATGCATGAAGTTATTTTAAAAAGAAAAAGAAAATCAAATTTATAAAATATTATTTAAAATGCTAATATTTATTTATTTATTAAATTATTAATTATTAGATATATTTTTATATTAGTTATAAAAAAAATAAAATGTGATGAAAAAATGAAGTTGGAGGGGGTGCCGGTGGGTGAAGGGGGGACATGTGGCACATATGAGATTGAGGTTTGATGAATAGGGGCTCACATCAATCAAGGTCTAAAATCGTTTTGGGCTGCATTTTTCTTTGACGAAAATCGGTTTTTTGCCAGTTGGAAATGATTTTGGGAAGAAAATCTAAGTAAAAAATAGGAAAAATCAATGATTTTTTCCGAAAAAAATTCGACATTTCTCGTTTTTTCTCGATCCAAAAATACGAAAAATCGCTTCTGTGCCGATTAACCCACCCAAAACGCCCGCCAGAAGCTCGACCTCCAACCACTGCCCACTGATCAAGACACATATATACAGGAACTTTTTTTATATTCTCTTATTATTTATTTGTTCATAATCCTTTATAATATTTTATTTTATTTTTATTTTACATTATAACTTATAATATTTTTAAATCAAAATATTAATTTGAAAAGGAAAATAAATAAAATAAAATCATTTAAAATTTAAAATTATAATATATAATATTTTGAATTCCTCATTATCTAAGTATAATATTTATAATAATAACAAAAACAAATAAATAATAATATCTCTTTAACATAACAATATCCGAATAATAAATTAAAAATAACATATTTAATTTAATAATTACTAATCCATTTGATTTTAATCTACCTTAATTAAGATAAGAATCATTTCTCATAATCTATATAATTAAAATATGAAAAATTTTAATAACCGATATTTTTGTAAAAATATCCACCGATATTTTACCGATATTTCCGTAAAATCCAATTATCGATATATCCGTGTTTACCGATATTTTGATCCTTGACATTAATAAATGCTCGAGCGTTTATTTCCCTTTCATACATATATATATTCATAATTAATCCTTTAAAAAATATGGTTCTTCATATTTAAGAAAAGAAAATGTTTGATGACACTAAGGTGTCGGACATTATTTCAAAAAATATAAAATTTTTAAAAATAAATTTAGAAAATGTAAAAGTTAAATTACATAAATATACACTACCCATTTTCCTCCATTTTTTATAATAAATGATAAAAATCACTACTTTTATAAAATTATAGTGATTTTTTTTTATACCAGTGGTGTCATGTGGCAATATTTATTTAAAAAACAGAAAATACTTAAATTTAAACCAAGACTTAATTATTTAATTTTGTGAATTCCTAATATTTCTATTTTTAATGGAAATATGTATCTTTTTATTTTTGTTATAATTTTTAAATAGATAAAATTAATAAATTGATATGATACTTTTATGTGAATTATACACAGGTATGCTTTTATTAAAGAAAGATAGTGGGCTCGAAGCCCATAGCAATAAATATTAAAGGTTGTGTAGTGCAGTGAATCTTAGAACAACAGCAAGAGGCCGAAGGCTGTACAAATCCCCATGCTAATTTGACTCTTCCCACATGATTTATTTATAAACCATATCTCCTTATAAAGGAATGATCTCTTCTTTAAGGTTGGTCTTTTTTAATCTAACTTCTTAGTAACTTAGGACATAAGTTTTTTTATTATTATAATAATTTACATGCATGTTTAAAAAAAAGATTGTTTTTACAAGAAATAATCATTATACTTGTATTAAAACAAAGTAAAAATTTGTTGAAGACTTGGGCATGTTTCATTCATTCTTTTGAAAACTGTTTCTGGAAATAGTTTTTGAAAATACAAAAAATGTCATTTTGATACGTGTTCTCTGTTTTTCCAAAAAAAAAAGAAAAATTAAATATATTCTTCTTATTTTTTAGAACAAGAAACAACTTTTAAAAAATATAACTAAATAGACTCTTAGGGAATGTTTCGATCATTGTTTTAAAAACTGTTTTTTATTCTCAAAAATAAGAACACATCCGATTTTTATTTTTTTTTAAAAACACAGAAAACATTAAATTCAAAAAACAATAACAGTTTTGAAATAACACCAAAATGATATTATCTCTGTTTTAAAAAATTGTTTTTAATAATAGTTTTAAAAAACAATAACCAAAGAAACATATCCTTAGTTTCTAAAATAAGGCTTTTAAAAACCCTTTTAGATCCTGTTTGGGTAAACAACCTAATAAAGCACTAATTTTATAAGAACTTATTAAGTACTCTATGCAATAAACTATTTGTGTTTGAATGTATATTTTAAAAAACCCTTATGCATCATTTTAAGGTGTTTGGATGCATCACTACATAAGCATTTATAATAGCTAAAATTACCAAAAAGACCATCATAAGCACTTATAAAATTGAAATATTTGGATAAATAAATATTTTTCATAATTTAAAAAAATTATAAAAACTATATATATATAATATGAAACCATGATAAAAAATTAAAAATAAAGTAAAAATTCACTATATACTGAAAACATTTATCATTCATATGTAATCTCTAGTAAAAATAAGTAATGAACCAGACTTTAATTTCCTCTTCAATTTTGTTTCTTATGCATAATATAAATTATAAAAACTAAAATATGATAGGCTTTTTTTTTCTTTATTAAAATATTTGATTTAGATGTTTTTATAAATCGAACGTAATCGCATCATGTTTAAAAGCCTCAAACCTCATGCTGGAGCGCGACACCATGCGAGCCGCCGACGCACCTTACCTAATATAAATAAAAATTATATATCTTACTTAAAACACGTCAAGGCATTCAATAATAAAATACAATAAAGAAACGACACCAAATATAAAACTCGTACATCACTGTTGCTTCTCCCATCATAAAAAACATTTCCAAAACAAAATAATAAGCAAAAATAACAAACACTTCCCATCATCACAAAAATTCTAAGTTCCAAAATAAAATAAACATTATGGATATGCATCAAATTTTAAATAAAGAAAACCATCATCAATATAATTTTTTTTTCTATTATATAATTTTATGTCGTAATTTTTTTCATTTTTTCTATTTTTTTTTTCAAAATTTTACCTATTTTTATATAAAATTCTTTTGAAAATTAAGCTCATTTTTTTCATAATTTTTAATTTTTTTTACTCACATAATTTATCAGAATTTATTTCATTCTTTTTCAAAAAAAAAAATCCTATTTTTTATATAAATTTTACCAATTTTTTTACATTATTTTTTGGAAAGTTGTTTTATATTTTTCATTATTTTCGTAAAATATTTCATTATTAAGATTTTTTTAATAGCTTTTAAATGATAAAGCCTTTTCAACTCCTTTCTTCGATAAGCTCCATAAAACTTATCAAATTAAGCTCTAAAAATACCTTATGCTAGTAACTATAAGCTATTTTTATGCTCTCTAAACATCTACAATTCCACCAAAAACCTCATTTATACGAAAAGATAAAGCCCTCAAATAAACTTTAAATAAGCTCTTCCAAACACACCCTTAATCAAACAAACCTATATTTTTTCGTTTCTATAGTCTGATGAGACCCTACAGATGGTTAATCCAATAGGCCCAAACCAATTGCTTGCCGTTGTTTCCATTGCTTCACCTGAGGATAAGTACTACCTTAGTGTTTTTGACTTTTGTTTCCAATCCATATTCATCAGACGATAAGTATCCATTGCTTCACCATGTTCGGTTTTGGGTCTAATCAATTTCTTAAGGTCAAATTCCCACGACTCTTAGACCTAACAAACATAGCTTAAGAAAAATGTTAAAAATATTTGAATTTAAAAGATATAGCAACATTATGGATTACCTTTTTAAGGAAACCAAAAAACTTATGATTTTGTCTGTTACTCTAACGACGATTGGGCTTCGGATAGTGATGAAGAAGGAGATATCCATACGTTCTAGCTACCATTTGCTTGTGCCCATATAAAAGCAGTTGATGAGTTTGTTAATGGAAAATCTAATGCAAGTGGCAGTGGCAGAGGCACGTCTCCTTGATCGATACATTTTTGTTTTTTCTCTCAAAGAATATCAAGCTGTGTCATCAAATAAATTGTAGCCTCTAAAATTAAAGACTTCTCTATTTCTGTTAATCGCTTACCTTTCATAGAGACATGAAAGAAACACAAGTTTTTATTGGACGATAAGACATTTTCGATTAACATGGACACAGAGCCAAAATTCCTTTTTATTTTTTCCATCCATCAATTGCTTGATGGGTTTTTTAGATTCATTTTTGGTATGGGATAAACTTCGTCATGCGGCATATGTCATATCTCACATGGAATATGAAAGAGGTTATAGGGTGTAAATTATAAATATCGAGATTGTAGTGACATAGTATGTTCTGGTAATAATATTATGAACATATTATAAATCCCCAAATATTATACCCGAATGCATAAGTAAACCTTAATAATCGTACTTATACCAATTTAATTAAAGATATATAAAGATCCTATAGAGAAAGTGTACCTATATTCATTGTCGAAAGTTGTGGTGTACGGGTTAGATCTTCCGATTCGATACAGCACAAATGAAAGGTTGTATATAAATACAATAATAAGGATATAGAAGAAGAAGAGGCCAAAGTTAACTGTGTGAATTGGTCGTAACCATAATATTTATCTTTAATTAAATACCAGGTTGAATGTTTCTAATTTAACCTCATCAGGTGAAATGTCGGCCAATCATATCAACACATTAATTTTGTGATTATACCCGTAAGTCAATTACTTGAATTCAATTAGATGGCTATTTAGATTAATTAAGGTGATAAGCGTAAAAACGTATTTAATGACTTACGTATGTGGACTCATTATAATTGTGAAGGAAATATAAGTATAAAATTTCTTGTAATCTGTGAGCGTATTTTAAAAATTTCATGATATATATATATATATATATATATATATATATATATATATATATATATATATATATATATATATATATATATATATATATTAACAGAAACGAGGAATCTACCTTTGGCAGGGGAGGGAGGCGTATGCGCCATGATTTACGAAAAGGTACTCGACTTACTCTTAGGATTTGGATTCGAGCATAATGGCAATTATATATTTTTTAATCAATAAAATCTTATATCACTAAGCTCCTATTCCAAGTCTTTTAATATATGTTGCTTCTCAACTAAATTTCTAATTCCACCGCTATATTCGGTTACTTGTTTGTATTCACCTTGAAGAACTCAAAGTCAAGATAGGTCATTCTCATGCTATTTCGGTATCTGTGACATGATAGGCAAAGGGTATGTTTTTTTGGTCTATGAAAAATTGAAGAAAGAAAGAAAATGAAAAATAAGATGGAAGAAGGTGATCTCTCAACCATTGGTTCTTCCATTTGTTAGTGCTTTGTTAGTGGAAACGTGATGCTAGCGGTAAAGCAGAGGCATGGACGTCTGCTTGATTGATACATTTTTGTTTTTGTCATGCCCCTCTGAGAATATCACCATGTTTATATTCCATGCGTAAATACTTTGGTGTTTTTGTTAAATTGCCTAGCTAGATGTGAAAGAACAACAAAATTTTTATTGGTAAGATGGAGACATATTCGATTAACATGGAGAAAAACAGCCAAATTTTCTTTTGGTTTTACTTTTCCATCAGTCAATCGTTTGATGTGGTTTTTTTAGATTCATTTTGTTGTAGGATAAGGTTAACTTGCTTTGTATTCACTCTCAATAACTCACTGTTAAGTGTGGAGACATGTTTTTTTTTTCTTTTTTGTTTCTTTTTGCAATTAGGGTATCTTACTACTGTGTCGGCATTGACAACTTGAGTGGTAATATGGTATGCCACTTGACAGTGCTTCCGGAGCTTCGGGGCAGTGGGTGTGTTTGGTTCATTAAAATTTATGAAAGAAAGAATATGAAAAATAACGAAGGAATGGGAAAAAAAAATGTAAAAACTAAAATAATGTTTATTAACCCAGCGTTTTATTATAAATGTTTGGTTTGACTTTCATGTTGTTTAACTTTAAATGGGGTTTGAAAAAAGTGCGTGGTAAAACAAGAATGAAGAAAGTATCTGATGAAGCAGCGATCTAACAGTAATGCTGTAAAGAAGCGGCGTCCCATTTCTATTGAAGGAGGCCGATAACATGGGTAATTAGAATGCGTATTATGAATCAGGACTAAATCTAAGCAGCAAATGAGAAAGTGAGGATATTTCAGGTATTCTTATCTTATCAAATCGCTCAAATCTATGATAGGGAAAGTAGGATCTTCCTGATAGCTAACTTATCATATCAAATCAATAAAATCCTAGCCAATAAAGAAAGTAGGATATTTAGATATTTGCTAATCAAACGAATCTACTTGATAAAGAAAGTAGGATATTTCCCGATACTTCCTTATCGCCTTAAATCGCACCGATATGGCGATAAGGAAGTATGATGTTTCCCACGATATTTAGCATCACGTAAATCGAACCAGATAAATCGTAAAGTAGGATGTTTGATAACGGCACATCGCCGTCAATAAAGTCGTGATAAGGAGTAAGATGGTCTCGATGTTAACGATTATCGTATGTTCGGCGGTGATGAGGAGAATCACAACCAATAGAGAGAATGTATAGCGATCAGTTGAAAATATCTTTATAATCCCAGAGTGGCGATACAGTGAGAGTGTAAAATATTGTACTCTAAAGCGGTGTCTTCTGGCGAGGCTGGCTTGGCGTGGCGTGCGACGACCAGTCGACCACTTACTGCGCTTTTGGAAGGTACCACTCTGAGCTTGGCGTTGTGATGATCATCTCGTTGGCTGATCAGGCGCGGACCGAGTGATGTTGCAGTTGGCGGAAGAGCCCGGGGCCGCTCCAGGTCAGGTGGCATGGCGGGTGGCTGCGCTTCGTGGGCAGTTCACCTGACTCATTGACCAACCAGTTCGTGAGTGATATCGCTCAGGCTTGCGGCCAGGCTGGCTTTCAGATCCATATAAAGGATCTGGGACTGTGAGACCTGACGATATTCCGGCGCGTTAGCTAATCAGAGTGTTGGTGAGTGGAGCCTCGCCTCTGATGTGTGAAGTTCAGACAACTCACGGGGTGGATAGAGCGACCGGGCAGGGGGATGAGCCATGGCGTTCCTGTGAGGTGACACAATCTGACCTGGGGTGAAGCTGATGGGATCCAGTGGGGCCGGGCGCGGACCGCATCTGGCCACGGAGGAGGCAGCAGGCGGCAGGGGCATGGAGCAGAATTCACACCACCGACAGGGGACGGGAGAGCAAATCATGGGAGGCGGGGTTCGAGGCCTCCAGGCGTTGACCAGTGGTGTGGAGGAAGTTATGGAAGGGATGTGACCACCATGGACATCTTGGTCACAGTGGGGTGAGTCACCGGTCCGGTAGAAATTTCTCCGCCTCTTATTGAAATTGAGGAATGCCCGAGGTGGAAGCGTTTGATGGTGTCGGAGATCGTCGACCTTTCGATAACTGAAACCAAATGGGCGCATGAAATTATCAAAGATCAGGTCTTAGTGGGCTCGCTATACATTAAAGGCCGGTATCGCTGGTTGTCGACCGCGTCATTAAATCTCTCATTTGGAGGAGCTATCCATTTCGTTGTCTCTATTCATTAAGGGCGAACATAGTTGAGATTATCTTCTGACCATCAATGAGCTCGTGAAAGCACGAGGTCATATGTCGGGGGTTGATGGAGTCTTGAAGAGTGAGATATCACGATGAGAGATTCATTATCACCGCATTCATCATTTGGGCTAGTCTGGAGTTCAAGGATTTGATCGTGCCAGTCTCAAAAAACCCTCGACCAGGCATGGTCGAGGTGCTCTTCATGATCGTGTATTTGAAGAAGAGCCTCATATCCAAGGGCTCTTCGCCATGAGAAAGCGGGTGACAGTGGTAAGGGACGGACCCCGAGACAAAGGCAGGAGGCAGGTCCGAACGTGGAAGCCTCAGAGGATCGCTAGGTCACGACCCTAGCGCTGACGACAATATTAGCCTCGATTCGGTTGTGAGCTCGAGCTTCTCTGCTCTCGAGCCATGCGGCCTAAGTGGTCATTTCGAGTTATATCGCCTGAGGCCACGGCGCGAGCCGGCTCCCGCCCGGCCGAAGCTGTTCTGCTGCCACGAGCGGCGCGGCTGGTAAGATGACCCTGGGCTATGCCGTATGGCCGCGGCGCGGGCCGTGGCTGCCGGCCCAGCCAAGCTAAACTCTCTTCACCAGGCCACCTGGCTGGGTGGTCATTTCCGGGCTGGATCGCCAACAAGGCCTCGGTGCCGGGCCTATTGGCTCTCGCTTTGTGAGCTCGACCCTTGCTTTCTGCACGGTGCGGCTGGGAGTCGGATCGGCTGTTTGGATCGCCGGGCCGGGCCTGGCGTGGGAGCCAGTGAGCTCACTTTGGCGGAGCCGGCTGCTCTGCCTGGGCCGCATGGCCTGCGGGTCGGATCGGCAGAATTTGGATCGCCGACAAGGCCTCGTGGCCGGAGCCCGATGGCTCGGTCCCCGAATGAGCCGTGAAGCCACGGAGCCAGTGGCTCGGGGCCAATGACTCGATCCAAGCAGGCCGTACAACCCGGCCAATGCTTCGAGCCAGACTCGATCTAATAGGCCATACGGCCCGAGGCTGATTCAGCTCGGGCATTGACCAGGAGACCTCGCCTGATTTTGAAGAGCTCGGCTACTACTGGCTGGGCAGCAATTAAGACCGTCGGTTCATACGAACAACGAAGTCTAGTAGGCGAAAGTGGTAGAAAAATATAGATTATTCATTAAGAAAAGGCTACATATCTGCAGTTCCCGACCAGAAAAAAAGGAGCTATCTCGTGACGTCGAAAAGGACTTTGCGCATAGAGAGGTTGGAATGAAATGCTTGGGAAAATGAACTCAGCACAAAGCATAGAAAAACAGGACCGAGACACGAATGAGCGATCGAGGAGGATATTTCACGGAAGGCAAGGACAGAAGAATTGGAAGAGTGGCGTGAGAGCCAAGAGTCATCATTATCTGAGACGTATGTGGCGATAAGCCTGGCCAGTCGATGGGGTTGTATAAATCACACCGTCGTTATAGCCCTTGCCATTTGTCACTCAAAAGCCAGGGTCATGATAGGGTTGAAAAGTGGCATAGGCCCACTCTCAAGACCCAAGAAGTGACCCAATGAAACATGACCACGGCACCGACCGGCATTGATCCGCTCAGACGGCGGATAACATGAGTAATTAGGAAGGCCCATTCTACCATCAGGACTAAATCTGCCAATAAGGAAAGTAGGATATTTTAATATTTGTATCCATAAATCATAAATCTCACCGATAGGAAATATCCCGATAGCTTTGCTTATCCTATAAATCGAGCAAATCATTAATAAGAAATGAGATGTTTCAATGCGCTGTTTATCCTATAGAAATCCCTTTGAATCTCACTGGCGGAAGAAGTGATATTTCCCAATAGCTGCATATCACTGTAAATCAATATAAATCTACTTATTGGAAGGCTGGATATTTCACGTAACTACTTATCCATAAATCAAACCAAATCTCACCAATAAAGGGAAATGAGATAATTCGATATTGCTTTCCGAGTTATCCATATTAATCGTGACGATAAAAAATGTCAGTGATGAAGAATCTTATCGTCAGAATTGGGAAAAATATATACTATAAAACAGGCCACTTACATTTGAAAAGTCTATAAAAACATTTGCCCTACCAGGCTAAGTCATCTTTCTCTCGTGAGAAGCCGACTTAGGCATAGGATGGCCCTGGTGAGCGATCGACCACCTTCTTTCTTGGCACTGGGAGGAGTGCTACCTCCGGAGCTTGCACGACCATTGTGAGTCCCACATCTCGTGATGATCAGGGCCTTGATTGATCCAGTAATATTCTAGTTGCGACCCAGCCATGCAACCTGCTCTAAGAGCCCGATCAGGATTAGAAAAGCATCATCAGTTTCTCTATTTTTATGATTTATTATAAAAAAAAATCGAATAAAATAAGTTTTATTACAACTAAACAATTTAATTACAACATAATAAAGTACATTCTCGATGAAACGAATCAAGACTTTTCCCATTTTTTTTAAAAAATGTGTTTTCTATCACATAAGGGATTATGAATAATGAAGAAAAGAATGGGAAGAGTTCAGAGTTTTGGAACTTGATTATTATTAGGCAATTCTTGGGAAAATATATAGATAGTTTATATTTTCTAAATAAAAAGTATTTTATAAAAAAGTTACCAAAGAAGTATGGGAAAACTATGTTTGTCTACATCAATAGGGAAATATTATAAAAATCGAAAGGGAGAATTCAAATTGTATTACTAGTACATTCTATCCAAAAATAATTATTATTCAATAACAAAAGTGATGATTGCAAAAAAGCTACCCCAAAGTTAGGGATGGGCAAAAAAACCTAAGAATATGAATTGATCGAAAAATATAGAGCTGAAACATAAGCTGAAAAATGAGTTAACACAGGCAAACGGTTTAGTTTTGAAAGTTTTTTGTTCTATACAAATCTTAGTTTTTGAGTTTAGTTCAATTTACAAAATACAATAAGCGCAGTTTGATTAAATCGCAAAGAAATATATGTAATAGGTTTCTCTGCTTGTATGGTTCTTGACTCATTCCTTTTTATACATGGCTTTACCTTTACTCAAACCAGCTTTTATATTTTCTTCAAACCAAATTCAAGCATACCAGGTTGTTATTTCGTTAATTTTATTTTCTATTGAAGTTATTAAACAGCTGGTCAGTTAAAAAAATCGTGATTAATTATCTGTTCATGGTTCCATATATTATTTGTGTGGCATGTATAATAAAATGTATGTCTCCAAATGCACAAATATCGCTGAGATTACAAATGAATATGATTGTATTCATTTTTTCTTTAATTTTTTATTGTATTATAATAATTATTATAATTTGTGAACTTTAATATATGATTAATTGTAAATTCATTTTTTAATTATGATTAGCAGAAAAACCAATATGGTAAGGCGGGCCAAATGATTCCTTCAAGTTTGATTAACCATATTAATCAAAGTTGGAGTTTTTTGGTTGTATAAATAACAAGACCAAAAACCGATGGTGGTTTTTATTTGTGTATCACGGTTTGATTAATTTGAACCAATATCTGAACTACATATTCCCATTCATGTGCTAAGTAGAAATATATATGAAGGGTATCTTCTTGTTTCTCATAGCGTTTGATCAATGATGGCACGCCAGCCACTTTTCTTCTTATTCCTCCCAGTCAGTTGCAGCCAGACCATCTTCTTCTTTCTTATTGGATCACGACGTTATTACAAGTTCCTCGCTCATCAATCTGGCCACATGGAGGCATCTGGGTAGGTATTTCCAGAGCCCTAACATGTTCTTTATTTAACTATTCTTCTTAACACATTTATGTGGTTGTAGGAACCTTTGTGAAGTTGTGTGGCATCCATTTGTATTCAGAGCTTTTCCAAACCACTAACATCTTCTTCTTTATTTGAACCTCATTGGAGTTCTATGAGAGCAGAAACGTTTTATTATTGTGACAATGTCATTCGATTTAATATGAGTTATTTTTTCTATTTTTCTTTAGTAATGGTCGGCTTGTTGATTTAAGATCGTGAGTTGTGTCGCCCAGGCTAGTAGTTGGTATAGATGATTAGTTGGCTGTTTAGTATCACTTGTTGAGATTACATAACACATTGAGGATACTACATTGTTTTCATGATGGGATTAATCCTAACATGAGCTCCCATCTCTATTTAATAACATATATCTTAACAATTTGATCCAGGTTGAATGTTAGGAATGTATACAGTCTGGCTCTTCTTCCAGCTTGTAGTGAAGTTGGAAGTAAAGCCATGTGGGTGAACAATGAGGATGATCGAAATGGACTCAACTTGGGAAGAAGTTTATGGGTTGCTCATTAAAAGCTTATAAATTGGAAAATTCAAACATGGGTAATTAATATACAAGGATACTTGCTTTTTCAATTGTTATACAGTTTTGTTTCTCTTTCAAAAACTCAAGCTGCAGTTTTTTGGATGGTAGAATGTTGGAAAACAATGTATAAGGCCCACACAGCCCACTCGGCGAGGTGGTCCGGCATCGAGCTCTCCACTATTTCACTGAGGTTTCTTTGCCTCAGTGGGCTGAACACAGGACCATGAGCTTAGATACCGTTCGGTGAGTTGACTCTGGCAGGCTCTGGCTCGAGTTGGTAGTGGGAACACCCTCAGATGAGTATCAACTATCATCAGAATAATATGAGCTGCCTATATTAGAGGAGATCAGCACAATGAGTCAGGACCACCTGTCAAATCATTCAGAAGAAATCAAATCTACAAAAATGCCTTATATCACGGTCTCTGCACATTTCACTCTCGGAGGTTGTTATCAGATTCATGTTATCCCACAAGCTCAGGGGTTTAACTTTCGTATAGGTAGAACCGAGCGGCTAGGTGTGAGGGCGATGCAGTTAGAGTAGTTAAAGCTCCTGGCCCAGGTGAAATGGTGGGACAGGCTCATAGATTCGTGCCACCTAG
Organism: Tetrastigma voinierianum; assembly: GCA_016808115.1. Taxonomy (NCBI): domain Eukaryota; kingdom Viridiplantae; phylum Streptophyta; class Magnoliopsida; order Vitales; family Vitaceae; genus Tetrastigma; species Tetrastigma voinierianum. The sequence continues at coordinate 997,025 of JAEQBH010000984.1, forward strand.
AAACAAATCTGGGTGCGACGCCCAGAGCCAGAGTCGGGTTGACTAAATCAGCCGCGGGTACAAGTGGAGTCGGGTTGCATGTCATAATCGAGCGAGTCTCGCTTTGTGGGAGCTCTACCCGAATGCAATTTTACATACACAGCCCAAACGGAGTCCGATATATGCAATATATATCGATATAGCGGCGGGCCCATGTGATACTCGATATGCATGTCAGAACCTGTCAATAGTTTCAAAGAGTTAATAAAGCTATTTCTCATCTGTGCGTATATTAAAATTAGGATTGTCATTGCATGAAGTCATCAAAGCTGTCGGCTTTCTTGCAATAAATCTAGGATGAACCATCTCCTGCACGCTCACACATACCTTAAAAGGGATCCACGACAGAGGTGAAGCTAAAGCTCGATGAAGAATCTTTAAGTGAACACTCACACTAAGTGGGTGCTGATACTCCAAATTAAACACACACTCAAGTAAATGCGTGATCCTGCTTGAATGTCTACATGTCATCCCCATGTCAAAGTCCTCACCCGACTCACTCACACTTGCCTAAGCCATGTAGAGAGAAAATAATCATTTCAAAGCAAAACCCGTTATTTCTTGAAAATACACTCTAAAACGTCTCCCATTTGGGGGAAGTAAAAGGAAATGATGGACTACCCTCAGGAGTGAATTGGTTAGTGAGCTTTCCAAAACAGTCATGGTCCTCATCCGAATGATCTGTTGGCCCATCCTCCCAGCCCAATTCTAGGAATATCATCCTGTGAAATTCCTTTGCCAACCATGTCGTTTACAAAAAAACCGTATCATTACTGGCTCACACCTAATTATAGATTTTAGGTCGTATGAGAATTATATCATTTTCAAAATCATTCACAATATGTCAATATGCATATTTTCAATCATTTCTACAATTACACATATAAGTTCAGCATCAATCGTCGCTGTCTAGCTATTGATGATCATAATCATCTTCAATGGCTTCTGACACAATTTAATTACATATAATTGTATGCGTTGTGTCTTTCCTCAGCTTGTGCTAATAATTCTTTGGTCGACCAACTCTCAAGTCGTTTCTACATGCCAGCCATTCAGTTCCACAGTTTCAATGCCAAACCATAGGCCTTTATGGCCATTCACTGAGCAGGTATTTTGCGGTCAAGAAACCAACATAAATTAGTGTCCACGGAGCAACCCATATCTGACTCTCGGTTTCCTTTTTTTGGGCAAGATTTCTTCATTACGATCCTCACTAAAGCACCAAAGCATAATTTATTGAATAAATTTATCACCGAGGACCCATAACGATCGTAACGGTGTCTAGTTACTTGTTCGGCTCCCCGAAAATTCTAACATGATCCATGTTTTAGAATTGATCAAAGCAGCCCATTCGACCGCTATCATCTCAAGCATGCATTTTTCGTACCAAATTCCCACACAAACAGCCGCCCGAGTTTAGGCGATCCGTGGCAAATCTCAAAAATTCACAATTCGGTCGAGTTTTGGGACCGATCAAAACAACCCCTCACGGCCTCGAACCAACGAAACATCGAAAACCATAAAAATGGGAATACAAAACACAAGTAGGGGAAAATCCTCTTGGGTTATCAAAAACTATAAACGGGGGTCCCACGTGCTTTGCTCCGGCGTAGAAGCGTTCCTTCTTGCTCGAGTTGCATGGTCGGATCGCTCGGGATCTTAGAGAGAAACACCCTCTCTCTCACAAAACCCTCTCAAAATCCCTAAGCTACCATCCTAAAATGGCTCCCACAGTTTTTTACCTTTGGCACTCCATGTAAGGAGATGAAATGGCTATTTACGATTCGATCTTAATCAGCCATCAATCTTAGAAAATGACCATTTATCCCTCTATTCAGTTGTCTTAAGCCTCTATCGGCGCTTAGTTTGTCAGTTCTTACTCATACCATATAGTACATGATTACATGTGCTATATGCCTTTATTGCCAGAAAAGCGATTCTGGCGCTGAATGCGTCTCGAGCGATAACCGTCCTCGTATCTCGGTGCGAAATTTCACGTGCTAACTGGATTTGTGAGGCGATTCCAGCGGTATGATCCGTTTTGTCATCTGGGATCTAGAGGAATTAATTCACGTATTTTTAGCGTAATTCGTTTATGTTAAAATTACGATTTGCCATATTCGAGGTGGAGTTTCTCTGGGTCTTACACAATGTTAGTCAATGGGTATCATCCTAATGTCAAACAATCCGCGTAACCAAAAATAACTGGCTTCATGCAGCCGATACCGTTGTTTCTTTGTTTTGTAAATTAACCAGACACCATGGTTCCCGTGTTTCAACATTTACAATAAGTAAGCACGTCTTGCTCATATAGAAGACATGAGTGACAGTGTTTAACTCATCAAACAATATTAGCAACTCTAATAGCAGAGATTAATAGATAAATGATATAAGGAATCAACTTCCAATTATACCTACAGGAATAACAGACATCCCCTGACATATCTTCCGTTTGTTGCTTTGAATTTCTATATGCCATCTTCCAGATAGTCAAGTATGAGTTTTCCCCAATTTCTTGGGACTGAGACACCAATGTCCCATATGAAATCCCATAAGTCATGCATTCTCTCTGGTTTATTATTGGGTGCCAAAATAGTGGCACACATGAATGAGAAAATTTTATTAGGTCATCGCAGCAGATATTAAGATCAAGTGGGATTCTAAATGTCGTATGCCATATGTTGGCCATCGTGACTGCCTTGGTTGGGCGGGCTCACTAGAGCCGTGACATGGATTCCCATAGTAGCATGACAATAAAACAATGTGATGTCTACAACAACAATATCAGGCAAAAATACCACAAGAATTTTATAATAAAATTTTAGTATATTTCAATTATAAAGGAGCCAACTTAGGTATTTTTAAAATTTTTAATATTAGTTGAATGATTGTGAATCCAGGAAATGGCAAGTGAAAAAAGAAAATATAGAAATTATAAAATGGGGACCAGTCCAATTATAAATAAGTTTATATACAAGTATTATTAGGAGAAATAAATGAGTAAAAAGGAAAAAATCAAAGGAAATGACATGTGGCATGTAGGAAGAAGAGGGAAGCTTCCTCCTTTTAAAGAACTACAATTAAGAGTGATCCATAAGAAAGAAAATGAAAAGGGAAGTTAGGGAGAGGAGAGGAGGGGCTCGCCTGCAGATTTTCCGACGATCGGGCCAATGGGTCTCGTGAGCACGAAGGGAAGCATGCACAGTGAGGGATTTCTAGTGGGAGGCGGAATAGGGACTTTTAGACAAACTCCATGAGGTAGGTCTTCTCATACTTGGTCTTCCTTCTACCCTTACACAAAGTTGTTTAGGTAGTTAATAAGCACTTAGGGAAAGTTTGGTTGCATTTTAAACCATGGGGAAGCTCTTACATTGTGGTAGTCTTGGCGACTAGCTGAACAGGCTGATTTTGGTCTGAAGTGAAGGGGATTTAGTAGTGTGTCCTTCTAGTAGATTGTAGCCATCAATTAACTTGATGTGGGCTTTACAGTTCCTCAATTTAGACTCTGTGGGCTAAGATATAGTCCTTTTCTTTGAGGTCATTTACTAAATGCAGTGGTCTGAGTTTGCCCGGAGTTCAGTCAACTAGCCAAATACCTTAGAATGGGTTTTTGGATCAGAAATAAAGAGAATTTGGCAGTAAGTCCTTCTGTGAAAGTGTAGCCACATCAATGAACTTGATGTTAGGCTTTTGAATTTCTTAATTCGGACTTTTGTAGACCAAGTTATGGTCTTTTTACTCTGAAAGTCAAATGGGTCGGTGGTGGAAGTCAAGGCAGTCGTCAAGTAAAAATTCGTCAAGCGATGGTCGTCGAAGCGGTGGTCGTCGGGCGGGAGTCGTCAAAAGTAAAGGCTGATCAAGCGATTATTTCGTCGATTCGAGTCATTTCGTGAAGTTGACTCACATGACCTCAACCGGAGTCATATACCATTAGTTTGAACTCACGATTTGGGTGTTCTTGGACTGCATGAAGCCCATGAGTCAGAATGCAGTGATATGCCTGAGGGAGGATGTTAGATATCAGACTGAGGTGTTTGAATTAGGCTGCGTCAACTTCCAGTGACGGCTGAAATGTTGATCGGTCGGGTCTCATCGAAGTGAGAAATTCACAGCGATTTCCGACTTCGGAAGGTCGTATCTCATACGTTTGAACTCCGATTTGGGTGTTCTTGGACTCTATCTGAAGCCCATTGAGTCAAGGCCACATTAATATTCTGAGGAGTATAGAGATGTTTGTTGAGGTGGTGAACGAGAGCTCGTCAGTTAGGTCTGCTGTCGGTCCGGGATTTGTTTGTATGACCTCCAGCCGGGGAAGGTCCTAGCCTGCGTCCGGGCTCCGATTCGAGTGTTCTTGCACTCTGGAAAGCCATTGAGTCAGAATCCATCTACATATCGAATCTTAAATTTGAACTCATATTAATCTCCAAGAATCAATCCTAACCAAAACCACTCGTGCATGAATAATATTGTTCTTTAATGGTTGGAATAGGGGTGTGAGGAGAAAGCCAAACTGTGATTGGGATTCAAGGATTGGAGATCAAAGTGCAAATATTTTTAGGTTTGTTTTCCTGCTACTCATATTCCTCGTTTGAAATTTGAAATGTTTGTTAGTCTAAATCCTATTCTGCATTCAAGTTTTTGCATGGTTGTTAAAGCATATTGAATTGATTTGAATTGATATGAAAAGTGATTAATAAATGTTGCATATAAAATTGCCATGATTGTTGAAATAGTTTCATTTTATCTATTGATGCATGTTATCTTTATGTTTTGCTATAAGGATTTGACGCCCTTAATGGAGATGTTAACGTTTATTTCGCATTAAGGATAGATTGAGTATACAGTAGGGTCGAATAAGCGATCTGCAGAACTATTGATGTGTCACTCCGATCTATGACCAGTAGGCCGTATCGAGTAGTATTCACTGCATTTGATTATTTATAATCGATCAAGCGACCCGTGAGACGTCTTTATGTTATAAAACCATGTGATCTGGCCTGTGACCCAGTGAGCAAATGCCGAGTGACTCGATATCTGTGCTCTCGAAGACATAGGTTAAATTACGTTAAGAGGCATAAGCCCAGATTGATTAGCATAGCCCGATTGGATTAGCATAGGTAAGATTGATTAAGAATTGAATTGAATATCGGGGCCCAGATTGAATTGTGAGCATATTTGAATTGATTTGAGATTGTGAAATATTGATTATGAAATGTATTTATGGGATGATCAATGAACTATAGATTTATTGTATATATATAACAAGTATATGTGTATTTATATTGATCATCCAAATGATTGAAAGATTAAGATTATTAAATTGCATGTAGATTGATTTAATTTGGGCGAGAATGGATTTGTATAGAACCACTAGGCGCGAAATGCTTAGGCGTGTTATTTACCAATGCGCGCGGTACCGAAGTGATAGATAGTGATCGATGGCGGACCCCCCGAGATCGGAGGCGGCGAGTCATAAGAGAGGAAATCTGGGTATGCTCAGGCGTGTACTTTTCGTTTCATGTGTTCTTTTTTTGATATGGATATTTTGTATAAATAATTTGAATCTTTGAACATCTATTTTTGTAAATCATTTTGAAAAGGCTTGGATGCCTACATTGTAAATGGATTTTGTTAAATGTAAATGTTTATATAGAGCACTTGATTTCGTCGGTCTGCATAGATATGATTTTGAGTGATTTTAGTGGCATCCGGACTCGTGAGTTCGGATCCAGCCAATGGTCGGGTCGGGTAAGGGTACCACGTAGTGTTATCGAGGCCTAGGTTTAGGCGGTTCTACAAAATGATTTTGAAATTGTTTGTAAAATGATTTTGAAATTTTGTATAACATTATTTCATTGCACATAAAGGATGACATGACTGCGCGCGGATCTTGCAGTCTAAATAGGATAAGCATGAATGATTCGGCCATGGGTCTAGGATGACCGGGGGGACTCGCCAAAAGCAGTCTCTTTAGTGTGGAAAGGTGGGCAGGCATCCCATGCCCCACGCTGATGAATGAACCGGAGACAGGCAGAAGAGTAGGAGTCACATGGTATCCTCCAGGCGGCTAGTTCAAGCATTGCAAGGCGGAGGCAGCAGCTGCAATTGCTCCCAGCGATCGACCATTGAGAGAATGGCAAAATTACCGACATAGATTTTATGGGAAGAGGATGAGCCTTCTGCCAGCGGAAAATTGGCTCGAGACGACCGAGCGAATGCTTGTGCAAATGCATTGCACAGCTGAAGAGAAGTTGGAATGTGCGACCTCATTACTTCAGGATGAGGCTTATCGATCAGTGGAGTTCCCACGCGACGGGACACCGCACCATCGGAGAGGGAAGTGACATGGGAGTTCTTCTTGGATGAGTTCGAGAAGCATTGTATAGAGTGCTTGTTATCGAAACTGACATGAGATGAGAGTTTCATAATCTGAAGCAAAGACAGATGAGTGTGACTGAATATCAGAGAGAATTCACGCGGTTAAGCAAGTATGCTCGAGATACTTTGTGAGTGAGGAAAGAAAAGTCTTAGTAGGTTTGAAAACTGACCTTATGACCATAGGCCCATGTCACGACATTTTGCCATGAGGATTTCTCATTGTGACATGTGCATTGAATGTGGAAAGAGTAAAGAAGGAAAAAGAAAGGATAAAACGGAAAAGAAAAATCCAAGTGAAGTCCATTGCTTAGTGACCAAAGGAAGAAATTAAGGGGACCACAGGGTTCCAATCAGCCTATAGCACAGGCTACAGAGTAGGAATACTACTCTACCCGACACCGTCGGGTTGCGAGTACACCGGAGGTCCTTCTGAAGGACGGTGCTCCCCATTGCCCCATTGTGGGAGAAATCATAAAGAAGAATGTTGAGACTTCTGGTGCTTGTTTGATTTGTGGATCAAAGAACATAGAAAGGGTGTCCTGAGGCTGTTCATTTCTTGCACCACGGGCGGGGTACGACTTTGGAGTGTTACAAAAGCGATAAGAGTGTTGCATCTGGTGTTCCTAGAGAAGGACACAAACTTTGGGTGAGCAAGATGAGAAGAGGAGGGTGTCTCCCGGCTAAGGCATATGCAATGAAAGCGAGTGGAAGATACCGGCATCCGGATGTGGTAGTCAGGTATTTTACTATCTTTGATACTATTATGCATGCATTGATAGATCCGGGATCGACTCATTCATACATATGTCTTGACATACCCAACCCAGGTAAATTGCGAGAAGTGGCGAGTATGACATCTTGGTAATGGCCCGGCAGTATAGTGTTATTGTGAATAGAGTCTATAGGGTGTCCCATCAAAATAAGTATGAATTTTTGGGAGATTTGATTGAGTTATCATGGGGGAGTTTGATGTGATGTTAAGGGGGATGGACTGAAGTTGTCCAGACATCAAGCAATAGTCGATTGTAGATAAAAAAAGTAACCAAGACAGAGATAGTCGGTAACCTTCATCGGTGAGAGGAGTCAAATCATCTAGCTAATGTCTTGATATCTGCCCGAATCCCTTTAGCTAGAACAATGGTGCGGAAAGGATGTAAATCTGCAGCTTATGTGATTGATGGGTGAGGCAAGGCCTAGAGTGTATCCGATATCCCTATTGTTAGCGACTTTCCGGATGTGTTTAGGAAGAGTTACGAGATTGCCCCACATGGGGTGGGTTTGCTATTGTGTGTTGGCTTACCCGGTGCGACACCACGACATCCATTACACCGTCTGGGAATGGCTCCAAAATTAAGGAATTGAAATTGCGATTGCAAGAACTACTAGAAAAAGGGTTTAATGATTGATGTATCACCATGGGAGCTCCCGTGCTTTTGTTAAAAAGAAGGTAAGTACACTTATTTATGTGATCTGAACAAGCTGAACAAGTTAACGGTAAAGAATAAGTATCCGTTACCAGAATTGATGATTTGTTTGACCCGATTAAAGATCTGATATCTTTTCAAAAGATTGACTTGCGATCACGGAATTCACCATCAGTTGAAATTAAGATGCGATGTGCATAAGGCGGCGTTTAGGTAGCGATATGGACATTATGATTCACTTTGTAATGCCGTTTGGATTGACAAATGCTCGATTCGTTCATGGACCTAAATAGAATCGTGTTTTTCGACCCCGTGTCAACTGGATGGGTTTTATTAGTGTTCATAAAACATTCTTGTGTATTGAAAAGATCGGGATAGTCATGACACACACCTTAGAGTAGTGTTAGAGACTTTGAAAAAGAAACGTATGCAAAGCGAGCAAGTGTGAGTTTGGAAGAATGAAGTGTCCTTTCTTGGCGCCTATAGTATGTCGAAAGAAAGGAATCGAGTAGATCGAAAGAATGAAGTGGTTGTTGAATGGAAGCCACACAGAAATGTTACAGTGCGTGGTTTCACGGGACTAGGGATACTACGAAGATTACGTAGAGGGTTTTTTTTTTTTTTTTTTTTTTCTATGGCGGCCAGATGTGAGATTACTCGAGAAAAATGTAAAGAAATATGAATGGTGAAAATGTCAAAAGTTTCGATAGTTAGAAACATTCTGCTTAGAGGCGCTGCGGACCTCAGCGGCGGCGATGAGAATATGTGATTTTTAGTGATGTCAGCTAAATGGACCAGGATATGTCCCTAATACAGAGGGTAAAGTGGTAACTATGCTTGAGACGGTTGAAGCCCGCATGAAAAGGAACACAGCACTTGAATTTGGAATTAAGCCGCAATTATTTGCGCTGAAAAGTGGAGACATTATTTGTATGGAGAGAAGTGTTTCATCTACAACGATCATAGAGTCTGAAAGTATTTTGCCCTCGCCGAGGCGAGAGCTTACGAGACAAGCGGAGATGGATGGAAGCGATAAAGATTGTATTTGTGATTGATTATCACACAGGAAAGGCGATGTAGTGGCCGGCGGCTTTGAGTAGAAAGTCGTCTGACGCTTCCGGTGTTGAATGCCCATTTGTCATTACATGGCGATGGTGCGTAGTGGCGAGTTGATAGCGAGGCTAGGGTTTGTTGAATCTGATGCTGACAAGAAAGATGAAATTGTTGCCCTGATAAATCGGGATTGGAAATGGTAAAGCCAGTTCCACAGGTGAGCGAAGATGGAGTTTAATATTATAAAGATCGGGGTTTGTGTACGATTATAATGATTGAAATCCCCTCACCCAAGAAGAGGCACATAGTGGATCTTTTGCTATCCATCCCGGTAGCACAAAGTGTATCGAGATTTAAAAATGTCATTACGGTGGTCGGGATGAAAGAGATGTGTCGAATATGTAACCAAGTGTTTTGAATTGTGTCGAAAGTAAGCGAGCATGAGAGTTTCGCCCGAGGATTATTGCGGCCTATTAGAATATCGAATTGGAAATGGGACGAAATCCACCATGGATTTTGTGGTTGGGTTACCATTGGCGGGGGAGAAGACATATTTGGTTTAGATTGAGGAATTAAATTTACACATGGGATTCTTATGTATCCATTATTCCAGGCGAGATGGGGTTTGCCGAATTTTTAGGAAAATTAGAGGCCTTGGGCACGCGACTGAATTCGGTCTGACGTTCCACCACAAAACGGATGGACAATCGAAGGAGTGATCCGGTGGAAGATATGTTAAGGAGTTGTGATCGACCTTGAGGGTAGTTGGGATCGAGCACATTGCTTTTAGTTGAATTTGTGTGCAATGGCGGTTTCAATCAGAGTATTGGAATGGCCTTATGGGGCTTTATATGGGAGAAAATGTGTTTTACCGTTGTGTTGGGTGAATTGAGTGAAAAGAAAGTAATTACAGGACTTGATCGCGGAGAATTTGAAGAAAAAGTGAAAATGATAAGAAGATTGAAGGTGGCCACCGATAGGCAGAAATGCCGACATGAAAGAAAAGAGTTGCTGATATGAGATCGGCGAAGAGTGTTTAAAAGTATCGCCTTGGAAGAAGGTGATGAGATTTGAGAAAAGGGCAAGTTGGGCCACAGATTTATTAGCTAATAGTGATTGAGAAAGTGGGTCTAGTGGCATCTGATTGGCGTACCTCGGACTTGGAAAAGATCCATGATGTGTTTCCGTGGTCCATACTCACGGAGTGCCCGATCGAACCCCGTCACATGTAGTCTCTTGGGAATATGGTGGCGAGGCGGATTGACGTATGAAGAAGAGCAGTAAAGATTTTGGCTCGTGAAGTGGAAAGAATTCTGGAATAAGAGGTGCATTAGTCGAGTCTTGTGGAGAAATTCATGGCGAAGAGCCACTTGGGAAAGTGAAGCAGATGTGAGTGAAGTATCCTCATTGTTTGACTAAGGTATTTCGATGGCCAATTTTATTAAGTGGGGAAAGTTACTTTGCCCAATACCCTAAAATTTTATAATAAAATTTTAGTATATTAAATTAGCAAGGCCAACTTGGAGTATTTTTTTCTGAAATTTTTTTTTAATATTGATTAGATGATTGTTGAGATAGGAAATGAACCCAGTGAAAAAGAGAAAATATAAGTGTAAAATGGGGACCCAGGTCGATTATAAATAAGTTTATATGCAAGTGATTAGGAGAAATAAATGAGTAAAGGAAAAAAAATCAAGGAAATGACATGTGGCATGTAGGAAAGAGGGAGAAGCTTCCTCATGCAAAATACGATTAAGTGATCCAGAAAAGAAAAAGGCAGAAAAGGGAAAGTTAGAGAGAGAACCACGCTTCTCTACTAGATTTTCAAACGTCCCGGACCATAGGTCTCTGGCGAAACATGAAGGGAAGTCCTTCCTAGTGACAAGAGCTACAGTGAGAGACCCGGAACCGGGGGACTTTCGACAAACTGCGTGAGGTAGGTCTTCTCCTACTTGGTCTTCTTCTACCACAGGGATTGTTGGGTGGTTATCGTATGGGGAAAGTTTGGTTGCATTTTTAAACCATGGGGAAGCTGCACATTGTGGTAGTGCCCAGCTAATCGAACCTTAGAGCTGATTTTTGGGTGTAGTGAAGGAGTTTGGTAGTGTGTCTTCTAGTAAATTAGCCAGTAGTGCTTGATCTGGAGAGCTTCAGATTTCTCAATTTGGACCTCATGGAACTAAAGATTATAACAGAATACTTTGAAGTTAAACCTCACCATTCGTTGGGTGGAGTTGCTGGGTTGAGATTAAACTAATATACCTTGACGGTTTTGGATCAGTAAAGAAATTTGGCGGCCAGCCATGTGAAAGTGTGACATCATTATGGCTGATCATTGACTTTTCGTTATACATTAGGGCTTTATGACCAAAGTTATCAGTCTTTTTATCTGGTGAAAGTCAAATAGATTGGTGTTGGTCAAGAAACTGAGATGATCAAGCAGAGGTAGTCAGTGATCATCGTCATGGTGATGGTAGTCAAACAGAATTAAATCAGAAGAGCTGTCAAGTGGTGCTCAAATGGTTCAGGTGAGGCTCGTCAAGGATTTGATACGCGACCTCAACTTGGAGGATGTATCTTTGCCAGTTTGAACTCGATTGGGTGTTCTTGGACTCTATGGAAAGCCCATGGGTCAAGATACGTGATATCTGAGGAGGATGTTAGATGTCAGACGGGTGTTTGAATGAGCTCGTCACTTCGGGTGCAGCTCGTCGATCTGGGTCCAGCTCGTCAAAGTTGACTACGCGCGAGCCTCGACCGGAAGGTCATATCTCCTTACCGTTTCGAACTCCAGGTTGGGTGTTCTTGGACTCTATAAGCCCATTAGTCAAGGAATACATTAATATTCCTGAGGAGTATAGAAGATGTTTGACGAGGTGGTAGACGAGCTCGTCAGTTCCGGGTCTCTGCTCGTCGGTTCGAGTTTGGCTGTGTGACCTCCAACCGGAGGAGTCCTAACTCCTACGTCCGAACTCCGATTCGAGTGTTCTTGCACTCCTATGGAAAGCCCATTGAGTCAGGAATCCATCTACATATAGAATGTTTAAATTGGAACTCATATTAATCTCAAAAATCAATCTAACAAAACCACTCGTACACTTGAATAATATTGTTCTTTAATGGTTTTGGAATATAGGAATGACAAGGAAAAGCCAGCGTGATTGAGATTAGGGTTGGAATGAAGTGCAAAGATTTTTGGGTTTGTTCTACTTACTCATATTCCTCGTTCCAAAATTTGAAATGTTTGTTCTTCTAAATCCTATTCTCATTTCAAGTTTTTGCATGTTTGTTCTAAAAGCATATTGAATTGATTTAATTGATTTGAGAAAATTGATTGTGAAATGTTTGCATATAAAAATTGCATGATTATTGAAAATAAGCGTTTATACAAGCGTACATGTTGTACTATATTTTGCTATAAAGGATTTGAGCATCCCTTAATAGAATGTTAACCGTTTATTTCGCGTGAGATAGATTGGTATCTGATAAATTGAGCCGCGTCTGCGAACTATTGATGTCACTCCGATCTGCGGCCCGGTAAGGACCGTATCGGTAGTGTTCACTATTTGATTGTTTATAAATAGCCGTCGGCGGCGAGCGAGGCCGTGCGTGTTATAAAACCATGTGATACCGGCCTGCAGCCCAGCGGGACCGTGCCGGTGACTCTGATATCCTGTATATCGAAGACATAGGTTAAATTCGTTAAGGGCATAACTGAATTGATTGGCATAACTGATTGGATTGGCATAACTGAATTGATTTTCAGAATTGAATTGAATGTCGGCTTGAATTGAATTTGTGAGCATATTTGAATTGATTTGAGATTGTGAAATATTGATTATGAAAATGTATTTATGGGATGATCAATGAACTATAATTTATTGTATATATATAACAAGTATATGTATTGTATTTATATTGATCATCCAAATGATTGAAAGTTCTGAATTATTAAATTGCATGAATTGATTTAAGTTGGAACTGAGGAATGGATTTGTATAGAACCACTAAGCATGAAAATGCTTAGCGTATTGTTTTATGTCACGCAGTGCAGTGATAGATAGTGATCGATAGCGGACCCATCCGAATCGAGGCGTCGAGTCATAAAGAAAGAAATCTCAAAGTATAACAAACGTGTTTTTCATTTCATGTGTTCTTTTTTTGATATGGATATTTTGTATAAATAATTTGAATCTTGAACATACATTTTCTCCGTCGTTTTGAAAGAAAAGGCTTGGATGCTACATTGTAAATGGATTTTGTTAAATGTAAATGTTTATACATGGGCTTACTTGATTAAATGTCCTTCCTTGAATATGATTTTGAGTGATTTTGAGTGATTTAGTGGCATCCCGGTTTCGGTTCGGATCCGCCTAGCCGGGTCGGGTCGGGCCAAGGCACTACAACAATGGCTTTCCATTTTGATACGATGATATGGAACATCATATGCAGAGATTAACCTTTGGCATAACTCATATCGGATCTCCTTTATTGCTAACTGTAGCAACCCACCAAAGCCTATGGCTTCAATAGCTGCTACCTTAGCAACTAGTAAGCTTCTCACAGCCACCAAGAACTTCGTACCCCGAACATCTGGATTTAGGTGGACGTGTCTACATTTAAAACTGCAATAAGGGTCGATATGATGTGACTCAGTAGATCAATAATATGAATACAATAGTAATATAAAATTTAATCACCTTTGTTCGATCTTCTAGGACATGTTGTTTTCCTTTTTTTGCCATCTTCTCCTTAAAATGGACATAGAATAACAATAATCACTATGTAATAAGTTATGGTAGATGCACATAGAATAGCATGCACAAAGCTAACCAGGTAGTCACTCTAGTATGTTCTGGTAGTACCCTCAGTATGTTATGGTAATACCACTGGCTATAACTAATTACTTCTGATTTCTAAATATGAAGCTAACCCCGCAATCTCTAACTATTACAATTATAAGTATATTAAGATGTTTGGTAAGGGAGTATAATTATTGTCTCAAATAAGTTATGGTTTGTACAGGTAGTACTTGTTATGTTAAGTAGTACCCTTAGTATGTTGCAGTATGCCACCATTATTTCTAAATATGTAGCTAACCAACCAATCTTCTGCTTTATTATAGCTATAAACATATAGTAGATGTTTGGTGGGGATACTATAATTATGGTATTTTCAAATAAGTTATGGTTGTACCAGGTAGTACCCCTAGTATGTTATGGTAATACCACCACTATTTCTAAATATGTAGCTAACTAACCAATCTCCTGTCTCATTACAATTATAAACATATAGTAGATATTTGGTAGGGGTACTATAATTATGGTATTTTCAAATTAGTTATGGCTGTACCCCAGTATGTTCTGGTAGTACCTAGAAATGTGTTGACAATACTATAATATGCTAAATAACATAATCATCTAATTAAGATTACAACGTAAGTAATTGTCTTCAAAGTTATCCAAATATTGGAAATGAAAACAAAAATGTTGTGACGATACTATAGTATGCCAGATAACAGAATTATCTAATTAAGATTACAACATAAGTAACTGTCCTCAAAGCTATCCAAATATTAGAAATGAAAACAGAAATGTTGTGACAATACCAAAGTATGCTAGATAACATGATCATCTACTTAAGATTGCAACATAAGTAACTGTCCTAAACAGAAATGTTGTGACAATTCTACAATATGCCAGATAACAAAATCATCTAATTAAGATTACAACATAAGTAATTGTCCTCAAAGTAGAATGAGATATGCAAAGAAAACATTAATCAAGCAAGAGGATTTTTGCATGTTTTTCGATTATGCCCAACCAAATTACAACGTGAACAATACACGTTGTGTTAATCCTGAAATTGAGACTCTATATGCTTTTTCCTTGGTCTTCCTAGAGGCCTTTTTGAACATGGAGGATTTAGAGAGAAGTATTCATTCCCTAGGACATCTCGAACAACACCATCAACATTGACTTTTGGCATGTCGTGAGTCTCTATGTGACGCCCCATTTCCCGGGGGTCCCGTTGACCACCGTTAACCTACGGAATACCTGTGTCTCATGTCATGAGACTCATACATGTGTAAAACGACCCAATAGGGCCCTACGTCCACTGACACAAAATCACGTATTTTATACAAAAAGGAGTTTGTTTACAATTGTATTTAATTGCAATTTACACAAAAAGAAACTGGATCGTCTTTCCAAAATTTACAAAATACGGAAATAAAGCTAGTTTGGCCATTTCTTCGCCTCTACGGTCTCAAATGCGTCCCATCCCTGGGTACACCTTTAGTACCTGAAATAAATATATTCCCTCGACAGGATGAGCAATGCCCAGTTGTGGAATTTTCTGATAGGTTAATCCCTTTAAAGTGCTCGTCTGATAGCACACGAACATTCAATTCACATTCCATACAATCCATGTTAGTATACTAAGCATGCATATATTAACAAAACTTACACATGTTATTCACTCATGGAAACAACACAACATCACACAAACCACACAAATAGTCCACGGACTGTCCAAAACCACTTAGGCCTTAACAAATCCCCATCCTTTAAAATGACCCTTAGCCAAAGAATAAAACAAGTAGGAGAAAACCCCTACCTCTCAGAGTTGTCAAAACTCCACAAAACTGGTACCGTGGCAGCTGCGTGGGTAGACCCGACTTTATCTTTGCCCGCCGGAGTTTGCACGTAGGTCGTAGAAAAATCTAGGATAAGGTGAACCTGCTCTCTCCTAAATTCTCTCCCTGCGGTTTGCTCTTCTCCCCCTACTATGTGCTCCTCTCTGACCCATTTAGTCAAGATTTGGACAAGAGACTTGTCATCTCAATGCCACATGTCCAATTCTAAGTGGCTCCTTGGATTTCCTTATCTCTTATCCATCTAATATAGATTCCCTTCCAATGACATGATGCCACATGTCATCTATGGCCCACACTTGAGCTCATTGTTTGACTTGCTCATAGCTTGACATGTGACGCCTCTTAAGCCACTCCTGATGTGCGAGTGTCATGTCTACGTCTTTGGAAAAACGTGAAATTTCGACCGTCTCAAAATTCGACGTGGTAGCTAGATTTCTCGAGACGATTCCAATGATGAAGTCCATTTTTGTCTTAGAGATCTACAGAAAAATTCAGTTTTGGCCAAGAAATTACCATTTACCCTTTTGAGAAAAATTAGAATTTTCTCGGTTCCTCTATACCTCCCGAAAAAGCATTATATCAAATATTGGGTTGTAACTTGAATTGATCATCAACAGAATCGACCATTTTGTCCATTAAATCCTATCCTGCTTGCACATGCATGCTCCTGGTATGCGAGCATTCCCGAACTGACAAATTACAGGTGTGTATCATGATGTCAACATTAAAGATTGAAGTACCAATAAATACATCAAAGATAGACTCACTGAATGGGCTGACTGTGTAAACCTCGCCTTTAGCAATATTAATTTTCACTTTATGATATGTTTTTGGCCTTATAGAACCCTTCCATTTATTGGATTCAACCTTATGCTTGACAAGCATAGCACCCAACTTAGTCATGTGCTCGATTAAGAAGCTACAAATAGAGTGATATCTTTCATCTCTTAACCGGTCATTAAAAGACTCTGCAAGGTTTGTTGTCGTTTTATCCTATCGTTTCTTTAGGAATTTTGACATCGCCCAGTGCGAAGGTTCATTTTGCTCAATCCAAGTTGCTAACGAATCATTATACATATGTAATTCATTCAAGTGAGCATTGTAATCAATCTCCAATCGAGCATAGGAAATTTTATCAAGTCATTCCCTTCCCCTTGTTCCCCCTTGTGTTATACTTATTAAAAAAGCTACTGAAGTTCTCTTTCAAGTGACGATAACAATAGGCATTGTTCTCTCCTCCAAAAAGCTTTGGTACACTACGTCAAAGACCCAGGTGTCTATCCAATAAAATGACTACATCCTTATCCCTCATGAGATTCTTTAAGTTTTGTAAGAACCAATTCCAATTTTCGTAATTTTTAAAGCTCATCACACCATACGCTATTAGGAACATGTTGTCATTGGCATCATAAGATGTTGATGAGAAGAGGGCACCACTGTATGACCCACTCATCTAGGATGATCAGTAGCATGTTGGTCGACATCCACAAAAACACTATCCTTGGACACGTCGTAGGCGATAAAGGAGTTGGTAGAAATGAACATCACTAGAGTGTCAACTCTACAACGATCCTAGATTACATTTTATTAACTCTGATCAAGACAACAAATTTATAGAAGTGCTTAGGTTGACCATATATTCTCTCCTTAGCCTTCTGCTTATCTTCGACTTATACATAAGTCAAACCATTGACTCTTGGAATGAAGTTTTACAAATTTGTCGTGGCATGTCGATACGATGCACATGAGATGACTTTTAGTAATATTTTTAGGCTGTTATCAAGTAATGGTTGAGAAGAAACAAGATCATCAACGGTATGCCTATGCTCATTTACGAATGTGTGCACTTGAACAACATGAGGCACCAGAAACCTGACAAGTTATCTTAAAGCTGATCATTTATACGTTCGTATAACAGTCATGTGTTTAAAAGCGGTTCCTCTTGTAATGAATCAAAATCTCCACACTTTATAGACATCAATTACCTGACATCAAATGCATCCGCATTTGGAGCGTTCAGTGTAGCGCATAATTTCATTTTGGAATCACCTTGAATTATGTTGAACCACTTCCACCCTATGAGACTCAAAAAATTATGAGGCATTTGCTGATATGTCCATAGACGAACTCAGATTCAACGGTACATTTCCTTGGATGTGTCTAGAATTTGAAGCAACAATAGGCGTTAGAGGATCTTATCTCATGTATGATCACCTTAAAATTAATGAGTGTGTTTGGCAAAATATATTATGTGATTATTATTACAATCCGTGTTTAACTGAAAACATATACCTTGGTGGTGGGAAGACCTCAATAGAGACATAGGTATTCGAACTTGCGTACACATAACAATAATTGTCATTGAATCTAAACATTTTCCTCATTTCTACATCGTCTTCTAACAATACCAACATTGATGGATCAAATTTACACGTGTAGTACATTTTCAATGTAGTTGATTCAACCTTCAACCTATCACAAACTATTGAAAAAAATTCGGCAAATGGAATATGCATGTTCATGATTTCTATGATGACTCGACTGCCCTTGTATTCAATTGACCCATTGGAGTTCACCATTTCCCCATCGTTGCATACAAAAACGAACATCTCGTTCTCCATCTTTGTCTAATCTATAGATTTAGTTTCACACAATTTCAATGACATAATTCATTAGTTACACCAAGGAACAAAATATCGGTAATTACGGATATATCGGTACTTGGATTTTACGGATATATCGGTAAATATCGGTGGATATTTTGACAAAATATCATTAATAGAAAATTAATAAAAATACTTTGAAATTCATGGAAATACTTTGTTGAACTTTATAAAAGACATAAATAAGCAAATATACACTTATTGAAAATAATATTCATTATAATTTATCAAGAAATTACATTACAATAGTAATTTTAAACCAAAATGAAGACCGATGTGGTTCCATTACATTATTTGATGAAGGGATCCTATCTTGATGAAGATAATATTCATAATAAGATCTTCAAAATATTGAGATAAATTACAAAGAAAAAATAATTTGAGAGTTAAATGGAGCTTGGATGTATGGATGAGTTTGTAAAGATTGTATGATTTTATGGGTATTGCAAAAATTTTGGAGTCAAAATAGTGATTACACGATGTTCTGGATATTTCACAGGTATTTACCGATATTTTACCGATATTTTAGCATTCTAGATATTTTACTTATATTTTCAAAAATTCACAGCGCGTGCTCCACAGTCCCAGGTACGATTGGAAAAAATCGGTTTCCGATTTTCCGGCGAAAAAATCGGCGATTTTACTGATTTTTCCCCGATTTTTCCTCTGATCGATTTTTCCTCTGATTTTTCTTCTCGGTGCCGGCCGAAAACCGATTTTTCGGCAAAATATCGGCCGAAAAAAACGATTTTTTGTTCCCTGGTTACACAATTAACACAATCCTTTATGTATGTTATGGTGGTACCAATAGTCTATTATGGTTGTTTAAATGCAACAAAGAAAACAACCATAATGGTTATAACAAAGTTTTATTATGGTAGTACCGGGTGGTAATTCATTAGTTACACAATTAACACAATCCTTTATGTATGTTATGGTGGTACCAATAGTCTATTATGGTTGTCTAAATGCAACAAAGAAAACAACCAGAATGGTTATAATAAAGTTTTATTATGTAGCGAGTGGTAATCCCAGTCTATTATGGTAGTACACTGATACAAAATGGTAGTACCTCACAGTATGTTCGCTAAAAACACTTATCTGACTAATCCATACGAATTGCTTGACTGATTAAGTGCTACAAAAAATTGAAATACGATGCTAGTAAACTATCTAATTCATTCCAATTGAATGACTCTAACCTTAATAAAATAAAAACTTAGAAACAAATATAGTGTTTTAAGGAACTGTATTTAATGGCAGTAACAAATTTGATGAGAATAAAAGGGTGAAAGTCAGATGATACGAGAGCTTCACCACAGCATACATTGGGAATTCAATCTTAATTATGGAAGAATTCGATTAGTATGAAACCTTAGAACCTTGAATATATTTACATTTAGTATTTTGAGTTTTGTTACTATTTTGATTTGGAGTTGTTTTATTTTAGAAAGATTTGTTCTTCAAGTCAAAGTAGAAAGTGCTTTATTATATTTAGAAAGTTTGTTTTGCTAGTCAAATAGGAGTAGTTATTTCTTCTTAAAAAAGATTTGCTTTTAGGAGTTGCTATTTCTTTTTAGAAAGATTTGCCTTTAGGAGTTGCCTTATTTTGATTTAGAAAGTTTGGGGCCTATATATACCCCATTTATTGTAGTCATTAGGGGACATTATGGAATTAATAAAATTGAGAGTTTAAATTTCTCTTTGGTTCTTGAAAAAACTCTTGGAACTTATCGGTTATTTTGTGGCGTTCATCAAGACTTATCAATTGGATCTCCATCACCGATTGTGGCGTTCTCCTATACCAAAGTTCTTGTTTCCCTATAAGCAACGGATCGAGGTCATCCATTCCAGCTGAACACTAGAGCGGTTCTTCTGAACTAATTCGATCATGGGTCTCCTCATAAGTTGGCAGGGTTCGTATCATTTGGTAATGATGAGAATTAAAGCACAAAGGATCCGTGATGTAGGAGCTTCTACAGCATACATTGGGAATTCAATCTTAATTATGAAAAATTCAGAATTTGGAGGTTGTTAAACCTTGGAGACACCAAATATATTTCTATTTCTAAGTATTTTGAGTTTTGTTACTATTTTGATTTGGAGTTGTTTTATTTTAGAAATATTTGTTCTCCAAGTCAATAGAGAAGTTGTTTTATTTAATTTAGAAGTTTTGTTTTGATAGTCGAATAGGAGTAGTTATTTCTTTTTAGTTAATATTTGTTTTTAGGAGTTGCTATTTCTTTTTAAAAATATTCATTTTTAGGAGTTACTATTTCTTTTAGAAATATTTGCTTTTAGGAGTTGCCTTATTTTGATTTAGAAAGTTTGGGGCCTATATATACCCATTTTATTGTAGTCTTTAGGGGACATTATGGAATTAATAAAATTGAGAGTTTAAATTTCTCTTTGGTTATTGAAAGAACTCTTTGGTTATTGAAAAAACTCTTAGAACTTATTGGTTATTTTGTGGTGTTCATCAAGACTTATCAATTGGATCTACATCACCATTTGTGGCGTCCTCCTATACCAAGGTTCTTGCTTCCCTATAAGCAACGGGTTGAGGTCATCCATCCAAGCAAAACACTAGAGCGATTTTTCCGAGTTAATTCGATCACGAGTCTCCTCACAAATTGACGGGGTTCGTATCATTTGGTATCAGAGCGACGGATTCTATTTTCTGGTTTGCCTATTTTTTACATTTTTTTTCTTTGTTTGAACCCAACTTAGTCACCACTTTCATCAATTCTTTCTAAATCTCGTTCAACCCCAATTTCATCCACAACCTAGTCATTACTCCATCCCAAGTCCGATTTTCTTCATTCTTGATCGGATATAATTTTTGTTTGTCTTCATTTTTATTGAACCGTCCATCCCAAGTTACAAATATATATATATATATATATATATATATATATATATATATATATATATAGAGAAAGAGAGAGAGAGAAGAGAAGAAAGAAAGGAAAAGGAAAGGAAAAGATTCGATCAACGAAAAAATCCTATAAGTTTTATCATCATTAGTTCTTTGAAATCAAGTCCCCACCATAGTATAAGAAAAAAATTACAACAAGCGAAATTTTGGTGTCCTTTTTGTTATTAACCTGACCTTTGTTATAGGAAGGCTTGAATATTGGTTAACACCACCAACCTGTCATTTGATAGGTTTTTGATTGAATTTTACAGAAAAAATATGATTTGTTTGATTAGTTCCAAAAGAACCGAAAGACAGATTATGAGTGGAAAAAAACAAGAGTGGTAAGAACATTAGAGTAAAAAAAAGCCAAATAAATTGTGTGAAAACATGAGTGAACCGAGTGAATCATTCTTTGAGTGAAAACACGTGAGGGGGTGATTTGTGAGGTCCTATTTTTTTCTAACCTTGTTTTTTTGCAGCAATATGTTAAACAACGACGCATCCGAAGGTGTGACGGGAGGATTTGACATGAATTTTATTATGGAGGCCTTAACTAGTAAAGTAAAGAGGATGTTTAGGGTTGAATTGGAACAATTCCTTGAGAGGGTGGAGCAAAGCTTCGAGCATCCACGAAACCCTCCAACAGGGCGTAGAAGGGAGAGACTACCAAGAAGAGAGGTGTGGGTAGAAGAAGAAGAATATGTCGGGGATGGTTTTGAGGATGAGAATGATCATGATTCGATTGTTAGTGACAGGAGGTATGAGGGAGACTTAGAAATCGGAAAGATAATAATTTGGGTAGCATTAAGATGAAGATTATGTCATTCTAAGGAAAGAATGACCCTAAGGTATACCTTGAGTGGGAGAGAAAGGTGGAGATGGTTTTTGATTGTCACGGTTATTCTAAAAATAAGAAGGTGAAACTTACTATCATAGAGTTCTCGGATTATGTCATAGTGTGTTGGGACCAACTAGTGTTGAATAAGAGAAGGAATAGGGAGCCAGCAATGGAAACATGGGAAGAGATGAAGAGGGTGATGGGAAAGAGATTTGTCCCCTGACCTCTGCAGAGTTGTCTGACAAGTTGCAAAACCTAAGGCAAGGCAACCGTAGTGTGGAGGAGTATTATAAGGAGATGGAGGTTGCAATGGCTAGAGCAAATATTGAAGAAAACCGAGAGGCTACAATGGCGAGGTTTTTGGAGAATTTAAACCGAGAGATTCAAAATATTGTGGAATTGCAACATTGTGTAAAGTTGGAGGATATGGTGCGTATGGCTATTAATATTGAGAATCAAGTCAAGATGAGGGGCAATAGCAACATACGTTCTGCACCTAGTCTAAGTTCATCCACTTGGAAGTCAAATCAATGGAGGAAGGAAGAGAAGCCACCCAATGCCAAGCCCAAAACATAACAAAAACAAGAGGTGACAGCAGGAAATCAAGAGTAAATCTGATTCTTTCTTATTCAGATTGTATTATTAATTGTTTTAAATCTTGAGGCATGGGTCATGTGTAAGCAATCTACGAACAAAGAAGTTATGGTGATGCGAGACAATGGTGAGATTGAAACAGACAATGAATCAAATTATGATTCTATGTCATCCTTGGAGGATTCGGATAATGAGGAATACGCCACCTAAGGAGAATTGTTGGTTGCAAGGAGGGTTTTAAGTGTGAAAGCTAAGGAAGAGGACGAGGTGCAACGAGAGAACATTTTTCACTCTAGGTGCCACGTCCAAAACAAGGTATGTAGTGTGATCATTGATGGTGAGAGTTGCATTAATGTCGCTAGCACCACCCTGGTAGAGAAACTAGGGCTACCAACAAGTAAGCATCCTTAACCATATAAATTAGAGTGGTTGAATGATAGTGGGGAATTGTGGGTGCAAAAGCAAGTGCTCTTGTCATTTTCAATTGAGAAGTATCATGATGAAGTTCTTTGTGATGTTGTTCCTATGTTATGTTTCTCACATCTTATTAGGTGGGCCTTGCCAATTTGATAGGAGAAGCAACCATGACAGTTTCAAGAATCGTTTCAATTTCACGAAGGATAAGAAGCTTATAACTCTTGTACCATTGACACCAAAACAAGTGTATGAAGATCAAGTAAGGTTAAAGCAAGAGTGTGAATAAAAAATGAATGAGAAAGAAAAAGAAAGAAAAGAAAAACAAGAAGAAAAACAAGAGGAAAAAGAAATTGAGAGAAGGAATGAGAGTGATAAAATAAATGAGAGTGAAAGAAAAAAAGATCTTAAAGTGAACAACGAAAGGAAGATAAAACAATAAAAGATCAGGAAGTGAACTTTACAAGATCACTATCTTTTGTTACTATTTTGATTTGGAGTTGTTTTATTTTAGAAATATTTGTTCTTTAATTCAAAGTAGAAGTTGCTTTATTTAATTTAGAAAGTTTGTTTTGCTAATCAAATAGGAGTTGCTATTTCTTTTTAGAAAATATTTGCTGTTAGGAATTTTTATTCTTTTTAGAAATATTTGCTTTTAGGAGTTACTAGTTCTTTTAGAAAGATTTGCTTTTAGGAGTTGCCTTATTTTGATTTAGAAAGTTTGGGACCTGTATATACCCCTTTTATTGTAGTCTTTAGGGGGCATTATGAAATTAATAAAATTGAGAGTTTAAATTTCTCTTCGGTTCTTGAAAGAATTCTTTAAACCTATCGATTATTCTGTGGCGTTTATCAAGACTTATCAATTGGATCTCTATCACGAATTGTGGCATCCTCTTATACCAAGGTTCTTGCTTCCCTATAGGCAACGGGTCGAGTTTGTAACACCCTGAAATATACCCTAGTCGTTTTCATCATGTTTAGGGTATTTTGTAGGTATAATTTGAATTTTTTTCAATTATTATTTTGCTAAGTGAGAAAATTCGAAACCCATAATTTGTACAAGAAACAAGGGTAAAAGTGGAATTTGTCAAAACATGATATAAAAGTCATAAGATAATAAGATTATATGCCAAAGTGTAAATATGGGGATTGAAGTGCAAATAGAAGGGAGTTTGAGGACTAAATTATAATATGATTAAAATTTAACCAAATTGGGATAAGACTAAGTTGGTCTCTCATTTTGGGGGAGCAAAAAATGTGAAGAAGAAGAAGAGAGGAGAAGAGAAGAAGTAGAGGAAGAAGAAGAGGAAATGTATGGATGTATGGATGGCTATGATTTTGTATGGAAACTATTTGTGTATAGATTTGTATGAAATGGTATGGATATTAGTTTGTTTTATTTCTAGGGTTTAGTTAGGAATTCATCCTAACTCTAGATTTGTTGAAAGTTGGGTTGGTAAAACCCTAGTTTGTATAAGATGAGCATGGAATCCTCCCTTTGAGTATGGATTCTTGGTTTATGATGTATGGATACATGTTTGGGTGTTAGGAAGTTAACCTAACTTACAAGTATTTGAGTTTGGGTTTAGAAAAATCCTAATTAATCTATATGTTTGGTTTTGGTTGGGTTAGAACACTTTTGGGAGTTGTTATTGATGATGCTTTTGGATTATTTTGGGGTTTTTGGTTGGATTTTTGAAAAAATGAGCAATCGACAAAATGCAGGAAATTTCGAGGGGTCTACGCCGCGTAGGGATCCCAGTTAACGTGGAGTCACGTAAGGCGTAGCATGTCAACGGCATGGCTAGAGGGAGCTTGGTCGTGAGCCTGAGTACATCGCGTAGCGGTGCTGCATGCTGCGAGGTCTACGTCGCGTGCTTGTTCCTGACATAAGAAATTTTGGTGTTTTGTCATATTTTGCTATTCCATTATTCCAAGGACTTGTCTATTGGATTAATGAGGACCCTATAAATGTATGAAAGGGTCCATTCATGTTTGTAAGGTAAAGGAAAAATTAGACCGTACCTCGTCGCCTTAGCAAGTTCGATGTTGACAAACTTAATGTCTCTATGATAAGATAGTAAGTTCCTGAACACATATAATTGTAGAATTTCACTTAGGAGGAGTATTGAATGGCGGCACCTACATTCACGTGGGAGCACGTATAATATGGTACTCGATTAGATGCGACGACACTCTCGTGCTTTGGCACATTTAGTCTTTCGGTACTCTCGGTTGGTGCCGGCGCATTTGGTTCCGGTACTCTACGATTAAATGGCGACCTTCTCTGTCGGTCGCCCGGCACTCTGCTTTGTGCTATGTGATGAGTGCCTAAAACACTCATGCCATACTCGGGTCTATCTTATGGTTTTAGCTTAATTTCTGATTAAATCATTTCTATAGCCCGATGTCGATTCTTACATTTGTGTGAACAATAGGTGGAGCAGTAGGTTTGAGATCATTTTGGGCGAGCAAGAAAGTGCGAAAGTTGGCGACAGCGTCGCGGCGTCCGACATCATGACGTCTGCGATTTCTATCACAATCATTAAAAGCAAAGGGACGGGAATTTGAGGGCATGTCGAAGTCTGTCTGGGAACTGAGGGCACGGAAAGAGAGGGCAATGAACATCAAATCGATGGAGAAAACGGTTACTGTAGTTTTCTTCTTTCCTCTGAGGCTTGCTAATGTTTTATATATGATTTTATACTTAGAGTCCGGTATATTCACAGATTCATATCTAGGGTTTGTTGAACCGTCCGTGCATGGATTAAAGATTTGGATTTTATATTATTCGAGTTATTTATGACTTACTTGTTAGTATACACTCTATATACATGATTTACATACATGTGATGTCGGCCCGACGTGGCATGATTTTCTTGAGTATCAGAGATCGAGAGATGAGGACGCCAGGATACGAATAGAAGCGACCCTTGGTCGGTCGGTACATGAGATATCCAGATTCTAAGGGTGGCGATTAAGGTTAGAGCGTTTAGCGTTTGGAGCATTGGGTTGGGGTGAGATACACTTTCGACCTGCTAGCGAGGTAGGCGGATACACCTCGAGAGAGGGTATCTCGTAGGCACGATCACCCCGTCATCAATGAGTCGTGAATAGACTGAATAGTAATTTTTATAGGTAGTAATCCATCAAAAGTGACAGGCAGAGACTTAGCCCTAGTCTCCACAACACAATAAAATACTAAGATAAATTAGATTAGTTTAATCTCACCTGATGATTTGTCCTCCGGCTTACGTCCGGATAATATTCAAAAGTTTAAGCTTCGAATCTTGAGTTTTCCGAGTGGATCGATATCAGGTACTTAGGTACCTTTGTATTATGTCACGATGCGTGCACTTGCGCACATAGGCGTATACATTTTACACACCACGCTTTCGACCTATCAAGTTTTTGGCGCCGTTGCTGGGTAATAAGTTTAGTGTTGATATTGACCAATGAGGCGGTTCTGGAATGTACTCTGGAAATTTTGTTTGTATTTTTGTTCTCACAAAGTCTTTGATAATTTGGTCTTTCTGTTTCGTGTGTGGCTACAGTCAAAGTTACAGTGAGTGCATGCAAACATGGGGTCGGTACGACCTACATCCGTTTAATCTGATGGAAGAACATTACACGATTCACCGTAGAGAACTAAAGGCGACCGCGAGCGAAATCTAACAATCATGCGAGCGATGAAACACGATCTTGGCCATGAAGCAACGAGCGCGAAAGGGACGCGATGGGAATATGATGGAATCATGCACCGGCCGTTTATACAGCGGATGATCCATTCATGTTGCTATAAGAGTTTGCCTACCACCTCGGTTGTTGGGAGCGGCTATCAAGACCACTTATTGATGACAACTTTGAGTTAAGTTAGTAACCTTCTGGTCTTGAGCTTATCTTGTTCATAGTTACTTGATAAAGAATCAATATGCATTTGACCAACTTTCCGAGAGTCTGCGACATGATCAAGTACAATGGGATCCCACTTTGAAGAGGCTTCGAGGTTGAGATTGTTCCCACTCGCTGGGTGATGATGAGCATTGGTTGAATAGTCAATATAGTTCACGTTACTTCATGGAATGACTTAGTGCGAAGTTCTGACGGGTTCTTTCCCTGTAAAAAATTGCACAGTTGGTGCAAGAGATCAATACTTTCAGACAATTAGAGGGAGAGAACCTGGCGAAGCATGGGATAGGTTCACGAGTTGAGGAAGTGCCCGCATCATAGGCCCGACCGAATGGATGCGAGGTCCGTACAGCCATATTAGTGCGAGGAATGCGGCCCCAGAGCATTGATTGATGCCTCGGCGAGAGAGCGTAATGAAGACCACGGACCAAGCATATGAAATCTTGGAAGATCTTTACTAACACTAATCAATGGCCTAGAGAAGACTACCGATGAAGGCCATGGCGGCACGAATAAGAGGTTCTGCATGATTTGGTTGCTCATGTATACGGCTTTTCGTATGACGGCAAGGTGCAGTGATGCTGCCGCCACAGTTGACCCATGGGAGTTGTGAATTACGTGGAGGGACCGGCCGTAAGTAGCAGCCTGAATGCCGGTCGGGCTCCAAGCGAGTAGAGCAAGCCGAGTGTGTATTCGAGGGTTTAATCGGGTCGACCTGGCCTTGGTCGATTTAGAGCGGCAAGCCCATCATGCCGAAAATCGAGAACGAGGGTGGCGTAATGCCTCGAGAATAGTCAGTGTTATGGATGGAGGAACAACCAGAACAACACGCCACCACCCCAAGTGAGCGATCCTCCTCCCGAGAAAAAGGTGGACTTGGAACAAGCCCTTGCACAATCTTTCGCCTCACATCTTGCCTTTATGAATGAAGACCAATGAATGTAGCCACAGCACAGAAGCCACCAGGTGATAATCAAGCGACACGGAGTTGAAATTTAGAGGTGCGAATGGGCGAATGGCCAATCTATTGTGAAAAACAGCGGGTTCCTTACCACCAAGCAACTCAAAGTGAATCAGAGACATGAGGAATGAACATGTAAGCGATCCACGTTGAGAAGTGGTAAGAATTGGCGATACGGGGAAAACCCGGTGACAAAGGAGGTAGAAGCTGAGATCATCCCGGACCGGTCGGAATGACAACGCGAGGAGAGCGCACAAAGCAGTCTATGGGAGAAGAAAGCGAAGCAAGGATTGTCCGTGACCCGCCCAGCCCCGATTTAGTATCCACAGGCGTCTAAGAAGCGTAATTTGGATAAGCGAGTTCTGAAGTTTATGGAAGTATTTAAGAAATTTTATCGACATTGGTTTCGTGCTCTGATTAAATACCATTATGTAAATTATGAAGGACATCTTGTCTCGAAGAAGCGCGATTTCAGCTTGAGTTAACTGGCGAGGAATGTGAGTGCCATCAACCGGAGGAAGAGCATGAAAGGTTGGAGCCCGAGGCGGTTTCACTATCCCTTGCACCATCGGGCTTAGCTATCTTTGAGAGAGGCTTTGTGTGATTTGAAACGTATTAATCTCATGCCCCTATCCATATTTGGGCCGTTTGGGGTTAGGTGAGGCTCGTCCTAACTA
This sequence comes from Tetrastigma voinierianum, assembly GCA_016808115.1. Classification (NCBI taxonomy): domain Eukaryota; kingdom Viridiplantae; phylum Streptophyta; class Magnoliopsida; order Vitales; family Vitaceae; genus Tetrastigma; species Tetrastigma voinierianum. Next base: position 1,025,556 of record JAEQBH010000984.1, read on the forward strand.
CAGTCACCTCCGGCTAGCAGACGGGTCTAAAGCATCGAAGGGATGATAGAATGTCTTAGTGAAGGTTGACAAGTTTATCTTCGGCGTATTTCATTGTATTGACATGGAAGAGATAAAGAAATACCCATAATCTTGGGTACAGACCATTTCTTACGAGCGAGCAATGATTAGTTGGAGGGGAGAGCTAAAGCGAAGTGGGAGGATGAGTCAGTTGCATCAGTGGAAATTTGTGAGACATCGTGAGAAGTGATACATGCTTCATAGTAGAGACCGTAGAAGCTATAGTGTCTAGCCAAAGTGGTCTCACTTGTGATCCATTTGGAGGCTAACTGGCGAAATGCAGAGTGATTCGAGAATGGGCGGCGAGGTATGTAAAATGGATGGTTCCTTCGAACCCGATAGAAGGAAATATTTTTGAATCGCTAGTGAAAAAATACTAAAGCATGGTACCATCTGTTGAACAACCGCTAAGATGGAACAAAAGCCATACCTAACCATTTGAAGTATGTATCTTGGGATGGTCGCCACTGCTGATGATCATTTCCGGTGTACAACGAAATAGAGGAAGATAAGTTATTGAGGATACTTAAGAGATCCTGGCTACAGCTCGGATGGTCTCTAGCCGATTTAAAGGTTAAGCCGTTCTATATTGCATGCAGCGAATTTTGTTGGAAAGATGGTCATAAGCCCTTATGGTGGAGCTCTGAGAGGAGATTGAATCCCGACTATGAAAAGGTAGTCCACGAGGAGGTATTAAAGTGGCTAGAATCACAGGGTTATTTATCCACTATTTTCGACCGGTGCATGGGTAAGTCCGGTATAAGTAATTACCCTAAAAGGAAGGAACATGTCATTAGAACCAGGGAATAACACATTTAACCTTCTAGAAGCAGTCATCAGGTTGGAGAATTTGTATTGATTATCGGAAACTGAATAAGGCTACTCGAAAAGATCATTTCCATTCTGGTTTGGATCGGATGTTGGATCGATTAGTGACCGCGAATACTGGCCCCAGCTTGGATGGATACTCAGGCTGTCAGATTGCTATAATACTGAAGATCGGAGAAGACAACATTCACATGTCCACATGGTGCGTTAGCATTTAGGCGGGTTCTGCTTGGTATCACAATCTTGGTACATTCAGGCGTTGTATGATGGCCATATTCTCGATATGGTTGAAAAAACAGGTGAGTCTTCATGGATGATTTTTTACGTTTGGGAAGCTCCTATGACAATTGTCTGGAGATTTGAGGTTGGTGTTGATTAGATGCGGGAGACTGACCTTGCAGTGGGGAGAAGTGCCATTTTATGGTCTGAGAGGGCATTATCTTGGACATCGGTTCTGAGAGAGGAATAGAGGTAGACGAGCAAAGATTGAAGCGTCAGTACCTCCACCCTCATCTATAAAAGGGATAAGAAGCTTTTTAGGTCTGGATTCTATAGACGCTTCATCAAAGACTTTTCTTAGATTACTGGCCGTTGTCTAATTTCTTGGTCAAGGACACCCTTTGGTTTGATGCCTGCAGTATCGCATTTCGTTGAAAGATAAATTGGTATCGGCTCTATTGTAGTAGCACCAGATTGGGCCTTTCCATTTTAGCTAATGGGTGACGCAAGTGACTATGCGATTGGAGCAGTGCTAGGGCAGAAAAAAGAAAGAGTATTCCGAGGGTGATCTACTACTAGCGAATATGAATGATACCTAAAGCTGAACTATACCACTGAAAAAGAACTATTGGCTATTGTCTTTGCCTTTGACAAATTTAGGCCTTATTTGATTGGCAACAAGGTAGTTGTCCACACTGACCATTCCGCCATAAAATACTTGATGACTAAAAGGACGCGAACGGACTAATCAGGTGGTTCTCTTTAACTACTTGAAATTAGATTTGGAGATTAAAGACAAGAAGGGAACGGAGAATCTAGTTGCAGATCATCTATCATGGTTAGAAGGGGCAAGTGATGAGGTCCAAGTGAATGACAACTTCCCCGATGAGCAGCTCTTAGCTATTTAAGACAAAAGGGCGGTTCCATGGTTTGCAGATTACGTGAATTATTTCGTGGCCAAGGTGATCCCTCCGAGTTAGCTATCCAACGGAAAGGAGTTCTTCGCACACTTGAAACACTACTATTGGGAGGAACCTATTCTATATAGGCATTGTGCTGACCAAGTGATCGGGAGATGTGCGAAGATGAAATGAACAATATTGAACCTTTGCTACACTTTACCATGTGGAGGACATTTACGTGACGGAGAACAACGACAGTGCTTCAATCAGGCTTCTACTGGCCTAGCTTATTCAAGGATGATCATCAATTCGTATCCACATGCAACAAATGCCAGGGAATGGGGAGCATTTATAGAAAGGACGAACTACCCACGCACACAATTCTGGAAGTAGAACTGTTTGATTTATGGGGGATGGATTTCATGGGTCCATTTCCCCCATCTTATAATAACTTGTACATCTTGCTGGCAATAGATTATGTCTCTAAGTGGGTTAAAGCAATACCGACATGCACTAATGATGCCAGGTTAGTGGCCCAGTTTCTTCGCAACCACATATTCTCGCGGTTCGGCACTCCCCGAGCACTAATTACATATAACGGTACCCATTTCTACAATAAGATGATTCAGGCAGATCTTGCACAAATAGGTCACGACATCGTACATCCCTCATACCACCACGGACAAATGGGCAGCGGAGGTATCGAATCGAGCTCGAGTCCGTTATGGAGAAAGCAGTCCATGACTCGAGAAGGACTAGTCACAAAAAGATTGAGGATATACTGCGGGCATCTAGGAACTTAACATTTAAAACACCATTGGATATGTCGCCATTTCGAATCGTTTATGGAAAAGCATGCCACTGCCGATTGGAATTGAATATCATCTACTAGATATGATATGACATAAATAAATTAAGGCGGGAGCCGTTGGGCGAGACGAGATCCGCGAGTGAATGCTCGACCTGGAAGTGAAATCACGGATAAACGTGTGGGGAAGTTCAGAGACAACCGGGTCGCAGTGCAATTCGTCAAATACCCGAGTCGGGCCAGATCAAGTGGCGGTTGTTCCATTTGTCGACCGGGTTTCGCCGGGATGATTCGTGATGAGACATTCAAGATCTAACCTGTGTGGTTGAGACTGGATCGTGTAGATTCGCGGGTTATTTCCCCGTGATGCGATGCCTGTCGCGATCCATACCGATGAGTTGTATCCGGGTCGAATGGCGTTGAACAAATAACTGGGATGTTCATTTTCTGTACACTCTTCGCGTTCAGTCTTTGTGTGTTCATTTTATTACAGACTTTGTCTGCCGATAAATCAGTTTCTTGACATCTGTTGCCAAGGGCGAGACAATGGGGGATCATTTCAAACTCCGCGGAAGTTAAAGGGGTCACCCACTGCTCTAGGGAGGTTATATCATACCTTAGAACCTTATTGAAATTTTTGCATTTTGGCCTTCTCTATAACGTCGCGACGTTGGGTCTGGCTTAATCGTGGCGTTCTGCTGCGTCGCAAAAAAATCGGCGTCGCGGCGTTGGTGGACCATCCCACCGGAGCGTCGGCGTTGGTTCTCAGCGTCGCCGGCGTCGTAATACCCGCTTCTGCGGAGCGTCGCGGCGTTGGATTTATAACTTTTACGCGCGTGCGCTAGCGTTAGGATCTCAACGTCGCGACGTTGGCAACTCCACCCTCGGGAACGTCGCGACGTTAAGCCCGAACGTTGCGACGTTGCCCTGTTTTAGGCCAGAAACCCTCCATATTTTTGTTCTACCCTCACACACTCCTACCAGAATCCTCACACAACCCTACCGCACCTCCATGCCATACCTCAGGCCCCACCACTGTGCTTCCCCCACTCATGTCGGTCCTCAGTCCACATCGCCTTGACCATCACCACGTAGTGGTGCCCTCACCCCTGCCTTTGTCGGCTCCTAGTGAATTCGGCACCCTTGTGGCTCGGCCTTGTCTGGTCCCCACTGCTAGGTCTGGTTGGTGCCTGCAGGCCCATTAGGTGACCTAGAGGTCGTAGAAGTCTCCACGAGAGGCTCACGGCTGCGTTCCCATTGTCGCGCGGGTGCTCGACCTATTAATGCGGGTGCCTAGAAGTTGCCTTCTCTGTGCCATTCAGCCCTAGTGTGCCCCTTAGTGCTTAGCAGGTCTAGGCCTATCCTTATACATTGATGTCGGGCAAGCGTTCAAAGTTGCCCACTAAAAGGGGTCGGGCCAGTGAGGACTCGACTTAGAATTTCGACATCACGAAATTTGTCAATGAAGGTGTCGCCGATCGGTTTGGTACCATATGTAAGAATCGGTCCTTCATCAAGGAAAAGGGCTTCCACCACCCGGCGATTTCTTCGCTGAGGCCATTGTGACTAAAAAGGGATGGCGGCGGCTTTGCCTTGACCACCTCGTCGGTGCGGCGAGTGTGAATGCAAAATTCGCCCGACCTCGCCTCCACGTATGGTTAAAAGGTCAGGGTGCATGGCGTGTTGGTAGACTTATTGCGATCTATCAGCCAATTTTACAATCTTGACCCGGTACCCGGCCTTTTGATCGGCTGTAAGTGGCAGAACTATCAGGTCATCAGGGTCCTAACTAACTGGCAGGGTGAGTGGAAGCTCAATAGCGAAGGAGCACGTAGATAAGCCCGAGGAATGAAGCTTATTTGGCCTATATTCCTAGATGCAGCATCACTAAATGCGTCGCGTCTCATCCTGACGGCGGGCGTATGTGAAGTGACCCCTTGGCGTGCCTGCTTCGACTCGCCCGTCATCTGGGACTGCCCTTGATGTTAGAGGCGGAGGTTATCGAGGATGCCATCCTCATGCTTAGGAGCCTTGAAAATGAACCTAGGGCACCCCTTTCTCATATATGGTCTATCTGAAGCGAAGAGCTAAGGGTGCCCTAGGGCCGATGAGGCGTGGATACACCCCGTTAAACGATAATGGTGGCGCGATCGCGGGATTGTACCGTGACTGGGGAGTGTGCGACTCGGGCAGTAGACCCTCGAGCGAGGATGAGCCAGTATCGGGCTCGTTTTGACCTCTGATCAATCCTCGGCGACGGCCCAGGCGGAGTCATCGGCTCCAGCCACCCTCACGGCCGACCTCGGGCGGCCCGTCAACCCGCTGACCTAGAGGGACCAGGTGCTCGCCCTCAGCCGGCGCTTTGATGCCTTTTGGGACTAGACTGGGACAGAGTCCTCGTACCCCGGGGATATGGAGGCCCTCGCGCGTGCACATCACAGTCACAAATGACAGGCGGCCCATTCTCGAGAATCGTGATCCGCCAGGCGTTTCGCGGCTTCGCCTCACTAGCCGCCTGTGCAGCCCATGATGACCACGGCCCAGATCTGAAGTTTCCTTCACCCTCTCTTGTTCTTTTCTAGCCAGTGGGGACACTGGACACATCTGTTTGGGGGGGTGTGGGTGGTGATCGGGTTTTGTTAGATTAGTATAGTTTTGTGATGGGTTATTTTCGTATTCCTGCTTTAGTTTAGTTTAGTTTACGTTGTTTATTTTAGTATGTTGAGTCATGTGTTTAGTTTATGTTTTTGTTTTTGGTAGGTCATTTCTCTGTTTAGTTGTTTTTAGTCACTGGGAGTCCCCAGTATTAGGATATGTTGACGTTGAGAGTGTTTAGGTAGTGTGTGTGTGATGCCATGCTTGAGAGTCGAGTGTCACTTGTGACCAAGTCCACTCTCATCATGGAAAACAGAGTATAACTCCAAAAAGGATTCGTAGGGTGTTAGATGCTCGGGGTGGGGTTGAATGGGTGGGGGGCATAGTGGACTCAAGGATGGCCAAAGAAACTATTTCTCAACGAGCCTATCACACTCACACACAGATGACCTCTAGGGTATGCCTAGGTGCCGAGCCCGACTACTAAGGTTCAACAAACCTTGGGAGTCTCTAAACACCAAAGTGATGGGACACCCTAAATAAAGAAGGTTAGCCAGAGCCTGAAAAAAAAAAGAAAGAGGAAAAGAGAGAAGAAACATAGGAGCAGAATAGGTGGGATCTTCGATCGGAATCAGGGCACAATCAGGGGCCTTTCAAAGCCCGATGCCTAAATGATGATAGTAGGTCATTGACTTCCTTTGCTAGTTACGAGGGCGAGAAGATGGAAGTTTCCCACGACTTAGGGCTGTAGGTTTAGTTGAGTGTTCGGGGGTGACGTTCGAGAGGCGAATGCCGTGTCCCTTAACCAAGCGGTGAAGTCACGACTAATCCGCTACATGAACACTTAGCATAAACTGCGCTTGGTTTTTATTTATGCGTAGGTATGTTAATGACTACAAACGGTGCGTTCCTATCCTTCAGTAGTTAGATTTTCCCAACTAGGTGAGTTGAACTCAAGTTTGGGGCGTCGGAACCAAGGTATCACGCTAGGAATTCATTTTATTCAATGCATAGGGTCCTTAGGAAAGGCTATTGAATGCCTCGGAGGTTGAGGCGCTTGTCAACTGCACCGAGTTCAAACGAATTCTTTCGAAAGTCAAACACCCTTGCGAATCCCTTGAAATTCGAACAAAAAGGCAAGAGTGTGAGTCGGTCCATTTTGATCCTTCGTCTATCAACATGTACATCATAATCCTAGTGTTAGGTTATAGTATGTAGGTTGTGTGTGTCAGTTTAAATTCGATTCTTCTTAGGGACAAACAGAAGCTAAGTTAGGGGTGTGAGATGAGTGCACAAAACACTCATGCCATACCCAGCGTCTGTCTTATGGTTTAAACTAATTTCTGGGTTAAATGCATTTCTATAGCCCGATATCGATTCTTGCATTTTGTGTGAGGCGGCCCGAGGTGGAAGCGGGCGGTTTTTGAGATCATTTTAGGCGAGAGCCAAAAGTGCGAAAGTTAGCGACAGCGTCATAGCGTCCCGACATCACGGCGTCGGGTCCGCGAGAATGGGGGTGCTCGCGGGAAATGTCGCGGCGTGTGCGATTTCTCCATCCTGATATTCCGAAAGCAAAAAGGGCCGGGTGAGAGCATGAGATACGTACGGACGAGGCACGAAAGGGGGCCCAGCAAACGGTCGGTGGAGAAGAGCGATTGCCTTTGTAGTTTCTTCTTTCTGCCAGGCTGGCGATGTTTTATATATTGATTTTGTATAACTAGTCGATATGTTCTAGATTCATATCTAGGGTTTTGTTGAACCACATCACGATTACATGGATTAAAGGTGGATTTATATTATTCGATTATTTATGACTTGTTAGTATGCTATATCTTGTGATTTATATACATATGATGTTTGACTGACATTGGCATGATTTTCTTCCAGGTATCGAGATCGAGATGAGGGCCCAAAGGATACGATAAATGACCCTTGGTCAGTCGATACACTAGAGATATCAGTTAGGGTGGCGATTAAGGTTAGAACATTTAAGCGTTTGAGCATTGGGTTGGGGCAGGGATATGCCAGCCACAACTGGCGAGATGGCGGATACACACACCTCAGAGAGGGTATCTCGTAGGCACGATCCACCGTCATCAATGAGTAAATTGAATAGGCGAATGGTAATTTTTATAGGTAGTAATCCATCAAAAGTGACAAGGGGAGACTTAGCCCTAGTCTCCACAACACAATAAAATACTAAGATAAATTAGATTAGTTTAATCTCACACGGTAGTCAATTTGTCACTCAAAGCCTACGTCCAGATAATATTCAAAAGGCTAAACTCAGTAATCAACGCACTTTTCCTCGTGGATCGATATCCGTACTTAGGTACACTGTATTACTTGATACGATGCGTGCACTTGCGCACATAGGCGTATACATTTTACACACCACGCTTTGACCCTATCAACTTCTGACACCTTAGTGGCATGCTATACCTTTGGGTACTTATTGTGGTGTGTCACATCATTTCCATGTCTTGGTCTAGGTAGTCAAACGGTTATATGATAAGAACACAGATGACAAATAGAGTAAAGTAATGTGTATCGTTATGCTCTGAATGTACCCTCTCACGAATTTTCCTCTGTATAAGTATAAACTCAGTAGCACCTACGAATTTTCTCGATACAAGTATAAGCGCTCTACATCAACTCCCTACGGGAAATCTGAACAAGTATAAGTCTGCTATAAGTGAAAGTATGTGTATAAGTTTGTTATGAATAATTCTGATATCTGCTATTGTTATATGCTTACTGTAAAAGAGTATTAGTGCATGTGTATGCGTATAAGTCATATATTTCCTACTAAGCATTAAGCTTAGCACGGGTTTTAATCCGTGTAGGTATAGAGGAGGACATTCACGATCTTCCGCATACTGCTGGGCTAACAAACTAGTAGGAGTACATCACAGTAGGTTTTGCATTCTGATTATGTAAATGTAAATGTACAATTTTTGTATATGTATATGTAAATGAGACTCAGGACGATATGTATTGACCTTTGTAAACACCACTCATTGCGGTAGTTTTATTTGTATCTTTATATGATATTTTGATTCAGTTATAAGACTTGGGCCCAGCAATGTCTGAAAAGTAAGTAAAGAGTCCCAGTACAGTTTCGCGCCCCCTTCATCCGCCTAGGCGGGGTTGGGGGTGTGACAGAGGTAATCCATCCAAACCGGGTTCTTTCGAGCTAATTCGATCATGGGTCTCCTCACAAGTTGGCGGGGTTCGTATCATTTGGTATCAAAGCAACAGGTTCTATTTTCTAGTTTCCCTATCTTTTAAGTGTTTTTTCTTTGTCTGAACCCAACTTATTCACCACTTTCATCCGTTCCTTCTAAATTCCGTTCAACCCCAATTTCATCCACAACCTATTCTCTACTTCATCTCAAGTTCGATTTTCTTCATTCTTGATCAGAAATAATTTTTGTTTGTCTTCTTTTTTATTGAACTGTCCATCCCAAGTTACAAAAAAAAAAAAGGTCTCTTCGCAAGTTGGCAGGGTTCGTATCAAAATTGATTTCAAGGAAGCAAACTCACTAACTGTTTTGACCAATGTTTTATTATGATCGTACCGAGTAGTACCCCAAATACCTTATGGTGGTACCCCCATATATTATGATAATCTCGGTAGTACCACCAGGATATAATGGATCCACATAATATTTGGGACTACATTGAGAGGTACCCCATGATTTTTACGGGCCTACCTTCATCCCATAAAGGTAATATCTAAACCACGTGGTACGATTCATGCTGAAGCTATATCCGTTAAAATATTGACTATTTTAGGTAGGATTCACAGCTTTGTAGTATCTCCATCCATCATATTCACCCATTTAATTAAAACATGATCGATTACTGATAAAGGTAACACCTTTATTTACAAAAACCAAGATAAAACAACTGAAAATACCAAAACAAAACTATATTTACAAAAACGAACAAAGAACGGTCGAAAATGCCAAAACGAAGCTACATTTACAAAAATGAAGAAATAACAATTGAAAATACCAAACTGGAGCTATATTTACAAAAACAAAGAAAGAACAGCTGAAAATGGTAAAACGAAGATATTTTAAAAACTTTACAACACAAACTCACAATCGAATTGAGATAACACGGAGATTTGCCGAAAAAATATTAGCAATGACTCGTACTTACCTTACTTTCTTGCGTCGAGAGAGGGGAAATATCGAAAAACAACAGAAAAAATGGAAAAAAAAAATGTTCATTTTCCTTCGTCTTCGTTGTGTTAGGAGGTGAAGTATGTGAAAATAGAAAGAAAAAAATGTTGGATTATGAAAAGGGGAGGAGTAATGGGTTGTTAAATAGTTAGAAGAGGGGAGGGGAGGGGGAAGACAGTTAAATGTTTAACCGTAGGGCATATGAGTGGTTTGGGGAAGTTTTTTGCCATTATCACTTTTGTTACCAAATAACATTTATTTTTTAAGGGAATGTATCGATTAATGTAATTTGAAATACCCTTTTCAATTTTTATAATATTTCCCCATTGATATAAACATAGTTTTCCCAAGAAATATCATGAATTAACTATTCCTTTCATGCTTATTTTGACTCTTAAACCTAATCAGTAATCACGCTTCAATGCTTTTTATGGTGATTGGACAAGAGCCAAGAAAAGTATGACAGAAAAGAGAACAGCAATTGGTGATAAAAAAAATGTGCAGACTGCACCATAAAGAATTTTTTTCTTTTTGGACAGAACTGCATATAAAGAATTATTAATTACAAAATTGGATTAAAAGCAAGAATAACCTTTTACAAAAATTAAGAAAATGATATTTTTATCTCTTTTTACATTTTAGAGAAAGAAGTAACTTTTGGATTTGTTTATTTTAAATTAAACTGTTATCCCTTATTAATTCTTATTGTTACGAGTCTTTATGACTTTAACTTATGGGTTCTGCCTGCCAGCCTGCCGGCCTGCCGGGCCTGTGTGTGGTGGGTAAAGCAAATAGTCCAAAACTAAGTGGGAGTTTGAAAATATGCATGAAAACGAAAGGGCAACCTGGCAATACGTGTTAAAATAAGTTTAAAAAATTAGTATTTGGTTGTATCATTCCCAAAAGGAATAGACAGCCATTCTATTACTATAAAGCTGCAAGGTTTTCCAGGTCAAAAGCTACTCTCACATAGCTGTCATGTTTTTGATCCATGGATTTGGTTTCCATTTTACTCATCATAACTTGTTTTTCAATGATACAAAGAACGGTTCATCTCAGATTTTTCGACAATATATTATCTCCTCCACAAGAATTTCGACAAATTTTCCCTCACTTTAAATTGTCACCTTTATTTCTTAGTTTCATGGGTTGATATTTAGGAAAATGAGAAGATAGCATGATGTTTACCTAAGATTTAGACCTATGAAAGATAGTGTGATGAGATGGATAGATTAGACAATATAGATAAATGAGATTAAGGTATAAATAATAATTGGTTTGTTTTATAAATATAAAAAAATGTATTTTTATTATTACATATTGAATCTAATGTCTATCTGATTCATTATGCTAATCAAAATTTCAAATGATAATTATTTTTTTCAAAAAAATAATAGTAAAACGTCTCGTGGCTATTATTATTAGGATTTCAAAATAAATAAATAAAAGCACAAAAAAAATTTATGTTAAATTAAGATTTTCTTGTCATATTTCAATTGAAAGGAAAATTTATGTCACTTCCATCATTTCTATTGAGGTAGATTCTCTAAGAATGAATAAATAATCTGTCATGTTCCTTATCCAATTCCTCTTAATTATGTGCACTTGAATAAAAGTAAAATGAAAATTAATTATAATATCATATAAGAAGAATCAGAATTCAGTATAAGTGAGAATTATTTCTACAATCATGTTTATTTTTATTTCCCTTTTAAAATCCCATTAAGGAGAGAAAAATAAAATTAATTTCTCAATTATAGGATCTCTTAAATTATTGTAAGCATCTTTCATAAATTTTAAGATTAAATATGTTATGAATGTTGTCATTGAGACTTCGTTCAATAGTTAAGGGGTTGGACGGGATATAGGAAAAGACTAAGTTCGAGTTTCCTATAACATGTTATAATTCCAAATGAATAAATGTAAAAAAAAAAGTTAAATATATCTTTGTTTCCAAATCACCCTTTGTTTAAAAGTTAATAATAATATGCTAAGTGAACAAATAAAACTAAAATACACAGAAAAATACCTAATTGTTGGAATTTGAAATTGCCAAACAAACATATCAAATTTAGAGTTGATTAATTTCATCTAAATTCAAACTTATATTCAAACCAAATGTCCATTAACTACTAAGTTGCTTACACTTTTTGAGCAAGGCGTCTACGAAAGTTGAGACAATCCATAACCCATTATCATTCATTCATCCTCCTTAATTTTTTCTTGCCGAATTTGCTCGAAGACCAAACGCTCAAGATATGAGAAGTCACTAGAGATCGAAGTGTATTAGAGAAGCAACATCAAAGATATGATGTTCATCATGTCAACACAATTATCACTGAAAAGTCCTACTATATTGAAGGCATGACATAAAATAAAAATTACCAACCACACATCTGTCTTCACCCTTCTATTTCTGTTTATTTTGATTATAGTTACCAAAACACATGCTCACTCCATTATATCCATATTTCATTTTTTATGCCTATCTTCTGGGGTTAGGGTTTTTGTCTCAACTCTCCATGGCTCCATGTGCATGTGTTCTCTTCCGATGTGATTCCTTCATATTTCCTATCCCTTTTCTTTTCTCTAAAGGGGAAAATATATATATATATATATATATATATATATATATATATATATATATAGTATACAGAATATAGACATATTCACAGATTTTTCCACTGAGTGTGCTTATCAGGAAACATAAAAATGTTTCCCTCTGATACAATGACATCCCCTTTTCAACAAAGTGAGAAGAAAAAGAGCAAAGTTCTCTCCTCCATCACATCTTTTTTCACTTATTTTAAATCTTCTCTTTTCCCTCTCTTTTTCAAGTATGTACAAAAAGGCGAATAATATACTTTTTAACTTCTTAAACACTTGCAATACTGCCCACAACACTATCTCACACCAGAGGAGTCACATAAACAGTACAGTAAACATAACCCAACTGATAGCTATCTTCGCTCAAGAGGTGCCTTACACGCTTAAACGCCAAAACCAGTGTGGTGGAGCTCCCATAATGTAAGGCGCTATTGACTCAATATAAGATTTGCAAACGCCATATGAGCCGATGCGACCACAGATCACAGTACTCCCCCTTCCCTCATCATGAACAGCATGGTAAAGTATTAATAAGATAGGTTTGATGTCCAACGATTATCTCACTGAATATCATAGCTTCACTGCCAAACACAACCAGGGTGAGGGTAACCCCACAATATAAGCGTGACTTGACCGCGACCGCTGGTGGGAGCTAGGTATAGAGATTATGATCCACAACAGTAGAGAGGTATATATATATATATATATATATATAACAGAAAAAGTCTTCTGTTGAAGAAACCAAAAGGTTCTTAAATATTGAATAAATAATTCATGTAGCATGATTGAATGTTGAGGTGACGATGACATGGAAAATAATAATAATAATATCACCCACAAAAAGTAAAATAAAAAAATGTTTGATCTAAAGAATGTATAAAAGAAATAATTTAATGATTTTCTTATGGAAAAGGAGAAACCCATGTTATGAAGATTTGGTACCAGACATGGATTAGGTTTTGGATTAGGAAGAACAAGGGCCACCATCATTATTGCAATTGTTACATACAGAAACATGTGTTTTGATTTACATTGAGGAATATTAAATTCTTGCTTCCTATGATCTCTTGTCTCATCCATTTCATGCATATTTTATAGGTAGGGTGACGCTAAATTATCAAAGAGTTTAACAGCTTTTAACCATTGAACAGTAGGATAAAATGAATCTCAATCATTAAGGTTTACAGTGCATTAGATAATGTTTTTACTCATATTATTTTTTTTAATAAGAATAGTGTTAGAATATGTCTTAAATTCTTATTTAATATTTTTTTTATATAAATAATATTTTATAGAACTGTATTATATATTATATACATGTTTCCTTATATAATGCTTAGGTGTTTTCTTGCATTATCCATATAATAATTGCTCACGAATAGTAAAATATAGAGAGATTTGTTGCATAAAGATAAGAGCTGGAGATATTCAAGTTTGAAAAGATATTTTCTGGGATTTATTACACCTAAAGAAAGATTTTACATTTTCCCTAGTCACTAAATACTTACATATTTCAATCTTGCGCTGCTTTTCAAAATAATGGTAATATTATCTTTCATCCATGAATAGATGAACATGGGTCAACCATTTAAAACTTATATCGCGCATTTTTGTTGATGATTTCATTATTCTCACATGGTTTTCGAATTTATATTCTCATTCCAATTAAAAATCTTTCATTCACAGAGCAAAATGATATTAGAGCTTCAAAATTAAAAATCTTTCGAATAACAAAATATTATGAAACACATAAGGTGAAGATAAAATGAATTTCAGTTTAAGGTGGAATTTATTACTTTCTTATCAATATGAGATTAAATTTGATCCAAGTTGGAGATTGTTTATGTCTCAAATTCCTATTTAATATTAATTCATTTTTGTAAATAATAGTTTATAAGATAATTCATATTTGCTATATTATTGTAATATTATGTTTCCTCATAGAATAAGGAAAACTTTTAGGAATATTCATATAAATATTTTGGGTCATGAGAGAAAAAAAGGTAGGAGATTAGCCTGCGGATTTTGTGATTTATCCTAATCATCAGAGAAATACTTGACACTCCAATTCATTCTCTCAGATTTCAGTTAATACTTGAAAATATTTCTTCTCATCTCAGATGTAATCAAACTAATGCGAAACATCTCGCATTTATGATTTATTTCTTTATCTTTATGTTCTTGAATGGATATTTTCCATCAAAGCCTACGATTTATACAATAAAGGTATGATATCTCGAATATAATTTTGACCTGCAATATCTAATTGGGCATTCATTCATAAAAACAGAATGGGATGTGTAAAGTAAAAATTCAAATGATGGTGTTTTAATTAACATTGAATAAGCCAATTAAGTCTGGCTTAGTAGTAAAGGTCGGAAGTGAAATAGGGAAGAATCAAGTTTGAGTCTCTACAGAAATAGATTATTATAGCATTGTAATGCAAAATGAATTGACGAAAAAAAAAAAAAACAATATATCATCCAATAAAAAAATAAAATTTTGAATTTTGATTGAGTGGTTAAGTTGATCTGAAGAGAGTCAATGAAGGAAGAAAGAAAAGAATTAGCTATATTTATACATAAGCTTCACAATATAACCCTTTAAGCCTAGTTGTGGTTTTATCAACTATGCCTTAAAAATATAGTTTGTTGTAAAATAAAATAATATATTTTTATAGTTATAAATAGTTTTCCTAGATTTAAAAAAATATTTACCCTAAAATACTTTTTTGAATTTGAGATAAAAATGCAGATAGAGATGTATATGTTCAGGTCTTGATAAAGAGTAAGAGAGGAGTTAAGAGATCACACATCAAGTCTTAAAGAACATAACACTATACAAAAAAGAACATAATTAGTCAAAAGAAAATTATGAAAAATTTGATATATACAGCAAAACACTTTTGTAATATATTTTAGAATCAATACAAGAGAGACTCATTTTTTTTAACTACAAAAAGTTTTTATTCATCGCTTCAGAATATCAACAACCAAAACGGGAGAATCTAAATGTTATACTCCCAAACTAGACATAGAAACAGAGACTTTAGCTAAGAAAGTGTAGTGAAAATTATTTAGGTAGGAGTCACGGATCTACCAAAATCATTAATAAACCTACCCTATAAAACTTTAGCTATAAATATAACTCTAAGAAAGTGGTAGGTTTTGTAGGTAGGAAGCCAAAAGTTGAAACCCAAACCCAAAATTTTAATCACTATGCTCATGTAGTCATGTTTTCATGTGAGTTAGGGCTCCACCACTTTTTTTTAAAGTAGAATCATTTTACTTATTTAAACTAAAAATATATTCACAGAGAAGAATCAAATTGCTAAAAATTATGCGCATGAGATGTGATCTGCAAGAATAACACAATAAATCATTTTAAAGTTTTTTTTATAAATTGGAGTAATTTTAATGAGTAATAATACATATAACTTTGGCTGAGAAGATATTAACGATTATAATTCGATTCTGAGATTTTACTGATCAAATTTATTTGTCATTCAAATAACTCCATGACAAGAAAAAGCATCACAATAAGTTTGATTTAAAACCAATCTATACTTAAGTACAGACGACACAAAACCACACCTGTGGTAGCATTTACTTATTAAAAACACACATATAAGACGATAATAAAAATGTTAAAAAAATTAAAATCCAATTTTTTTGTAAAACCAAGTTTCATCAGTAAATGATAGAAGATATAACAAATATTTAAATAAAAATAATAAAAATTTTTACAGGCTTAAAACGATGTTAATAATACGAAAGTTTAAGGAAGTCAATTCATTAGGTTTTTAGACGAAAGAAAGTAGCATCCACCACTTTTTACTAACCTACAATTACAATTCATTATTAAATTGCAAATCCCAAAATTAAGGGAATCTTATTATATCACAGCTGTGTTAATTTGTAATTAAGTTGGGGGCGTTACCACAATGTGTGTTAAAACATAGGATTTGTTTTGTCAATGTACACAATATTTCAATTTTATCGGATCCTAATTATATGATATGGTCAGTTATCTGACAAGATTTAAATATGAGCACATCATGGCGACATACTTACACATGGTCCCCTCTTATTCGTTTCTTTTCAGATTAATCCCGACCACAATTTATTCAATTTTTTAGTATTTTACAAATAAATGTAACATTTTAATTTTGTATAAACTTAAAAGATGTGGCAAATCGAGCATATTCAGCATAGAGTCATAGACACACCTACCCATTACTTGTCGTATTGCTTCCCGTGTCGTCATCTCAATAATAATCGAAGTGACATTCTTTTAAATTACCAAACTACCCCAGCCATCTGTCATGTGGAGTCATGGAGAGACAGGAGAGTTTTGGATTTTTGTCCTCCGTTAGCGAAAACCGTCTCAGGACGCCGCGTTTCACTGACATTCCCCATTTCGTGTTAATCTAGTTTTTTTTTTTTCGTTTTATTTATTTTTCTAAATAAGGTACAAAATCATTGCTGTTGGTGGGCAAACAAATTTGTGGGTCCCACCCTCTTCATCCGTTCTGCTCACCGACGTTCCTGATTCTGCCACGTCTTCTTTGTTGTCAACGAGAAGTTTTGGTGGGCCCCACCCAACCCGTCAATGGATATGCGCCGGATTGTTCTCTCTCTTTTTTTTTTTACATTTCCGAGTTGGTAATGAAATATTTGCATTTCCCTCCCCCGGGGTTCTTTTGTAATAAAGGAAAGTGTAGAGAAAAAAGTGCAAATACATAAATAAAAAAAAAAAAGAAGAAATAAAATAAGGTTTCAGAATATTCGAGTATATCCAGATAATTTTGGTAGATGAAATTATTGAAGAGAACTGACGTGGATCCTTGCTGGCTGGTCCACCACTTATGACCCCACCACGGCCTCAGAATCGTCTGGATTCATAGCTCCAATCTTTATCAGCCACATCGGCGGGGAAATCTGGGCCCCACCATCCGCGGCGGCTCGTTCGTCCATGTATGCAAGCGTGGCCCCCACCCCTGTGGTCAAATATTTCCTGTTATAAAATCGTAAGTCTTCAAGATCTAAACCCAATCCAACCTTTTGAGAAACACGTGAGCCTAATCACACACACCTTCACGGAAAAGCAAGCAATGGACAGAGCGACGGTGAGAATTCCGATCACTCACCGGAACTTTCTGTCCGCTAATCTTGACTTCGAGTTGACCGCCGGACAAGCGGCGAGTTTGTCGGATATGGCGTTCGGGTTTCTTGAGGACGGTGAAGGGTGGCCGCCGGAGAGCTTTAGCAGTACGGATGGGTCCAGTGAAAATGGAGCGTTGGATGACGACGACGACGAAGATGATGACAAGGAGAAAAAATCCAGCAGTGAGGAAGATAAAAAGAATTTTTGGGAGTCCCAGCACCAGACTTTACATGTAAATTCTTTTTTTTTTCTTTTCTATATGTTCTGAGAATTTTCTATCCAACCAAACAGTGCCCCTCACATGGTCAAAATGAATGAATTTTGCAGGCAACCTTATGCAGAACTAGCTCTCTGGAATCAAGGATTCGAAATGCCACCAAAGAGGCATTGAAGGAGATACAAATGAATGACAACATCTGTCTCTGCCGGAGACCAGTCGTCGGCGGTTGCCGGAGTTGCCTATTAAGAGAAGTCTCCAACCGCCTGGGAAATGCTGGCTTCAACAGCGCTATCTGCAAGTCTAAATGGAGGAGCTCAACACAAATCCCATCAGGTATGCAAGGAGTGATTAATCTCTAGCTACAAATCTCAAATACATGTGAAGAATATGTGGATTAAATCATCAAAATCAATTATATCTGCAGGTGGACACACTTTCTTGGATGTGATAGACAACTCAAACCCCAAAAAAGGAGAGGTGAGAGTAATAATTGAAGTAAATTTCCGGGCAGAATTTGAGATGGCAAGAGCCAGTGAAGAATACAACCGACTAGTCCGCAGACTCCCGGAAGTATTTGTCGGAAAGGTAGAAAGATTACACACCATAGTCAAGACCTTGTGTGTGGCTGCCAAAAAGTGCATGAAAGAGAAGAAAATACACATGGGTCCATGGAGAAAGCACAGATACATGCAAGCCAAATGGCTTGGTCCATGTGAAAGGAGCACATCAACATCCAACTTGCCGTCCGGCAGCTCCGCTCGGCTGCCAAAGCCGAAGGCTTCCATGTTGACTGTAGATTTGATGGAGAAGCTGCCTAATATGCATTGTACTGCTGTGGAGGTTGTGTGAGTTCTAGAGGCAAAATCAGTAGAAAAGATGAGGATCTAATTGGGAGATATATCTCACCATGCCCGTCTTAAATCACGGTGAGGATGCTACCCACAAGGCCTGTTTATAGTGTAAAAGAGTGTGACAAGAGGCAGATCAGGTTCTAATTCAAAAACAGAGAGTACATCACTGATAACAACAGTCAAAAATAAAATTGCAGGTGAATGCTTAGAGAAAATATAGACTGAAGTCTAGTTTGAAAACTTGATACGGTTATGATTTTAAGAAAAACATGCGCAAGATGATTCAAGCACGATTAAATACAAAGAACTGTATCTAAAATTCAATATTAAATAAAATTGTTCATGCATTTCAGCAGATCCACAATCCAGACTTCAGATCACCATCAGTCCAAAGAATCTACACCGTCAGATTCATGAAGAATAAGACGCAACCAACGATCTACATCATCCAACCCAATGATCAAGACCAAGTACCCATCCGATTCGTGATCTATCCTCGTGGTAAAGGATGTGTGTTAACTTAACCAGATCGAACCGATCTCAATGACATTCAAGAAAAACCAAAAATGTAGTAAAATTCTTTCTTTTCTCGTTTCGTATTCTCAAAAATTATTTAAAAAACCAAAGAGAAACCTTAAACCCATTATATCTGCGAATAATCGCTTCATATAATAAATTATATATTTATTATAATAACTCGCTCTCATATAATAAATTATTATATTTATTATAAAAACCGCTCATATAATAAATTATATTTATTATAAATTTATAATTTATACATATTTTGGGTAATACTGTTTTAATTTCCAAGAAGACATAATTGCTAACAATCTCCCACTTGTTTCGAAGACAAATTGAAGATGTTCCAAACCACAGGAATCCTAACTTCGCTCTATAGCCCATTACTCGATATTTGGAGTCCACACTTTCTCCTGAAACACTGGGATCCAACGGCTATTATTAATTAAGGCTCCTTATAATTGAAAAGCAATTATCTAATCCGGTGCCACTCCACTAAAGGCCCAGAATGAACCCAAAATTACACAAATATCGATATATATATTAATTTCCTTCCAGATTGTGTAAAATATCGTAGTAATTAATTGACATTTTCCTCACATCAATTACACTATTCATTTTAATCTCTTTGATTTAACAGCTTAATGGATCAAATGCACCGCCAAGACTTCATTACATCTGGGCAAGATCAAACATATCATGAGATATTTCCATACAATTTCCATTTTTTATTTTCAGCAATACCTAATTAAACAATCACGCTCCCAAATCATCTAGGTATTACTACAAAATAGCTTCCACATATTGATAATTCAAAGACCGATAATTATATCAACACATATTTAAAATAACCTCAAGATTGAGAGAAAATATAATCAAATACTACTGGTGATTAAATTCCTCATGAATTTAACTTTAATCAAATCCTTTCGATCCTATCAGAAATATAACTGTGTAATTAAATATTTTATAATAACCAAGACGATTATTTCATATGTAAATGCAATGAAATAAAGCATCAATCTCAGTTCAATAATCAGGATCTTATTCATTAATTATGGTAATCCATGATCGTCGCCTTCCATTGACGCAGAGTCCATACTTAATTATACCGCATAATTAATCCGGACCTTAATACGAAAAATAGTGTGCACAAGGTGAAATTAATACCTCATTGAATTTACAGAAAAATAATAATTTTATTTGTCTTGGTTACAAAAAGCTCAAAACAAAAAAACTCCCACTAGTCCTAAAATAAACTGGTAATCTCCTAACACCCATAGAATCTACATGTTCAAAACTTGAACAGTAGAGCCTTTGCGGAATGGGTCCGTCAGTTTTCTCTCGACGCTTATAGGACCACCGTGCTCCTCGGGCCAATGATGTCTCAGATCATGAAGCCTCCTTCCACAAGCTTTTGTTTCAGATACCTTGAGTTTTGACTCCAGCATACCCACTGTTGTCACAAGAGTGGTAATGGGCCGACCTCGATCATCACCCGAAGATCCATAACAACTTCACCCACACAATTTTTAGCCGCCTGTGGCGCAGAACACATTCACTTCCTGTGGTGGCCTCTGCCACGCCCAGTTAATACTCCGCAACAGATGTACTCTCCTACCATATAGTGTAAAATACATAACTGTGAGGTGAGATTTCCCTTTGAGTCAATATCCCCTTGAAGTTCGAAATCCAGGAAACCAATGGTTTCAAACTCCACCGGAATATATACTAGCATATAATCTTTGTTTCCAGATACTTATATATGCTTTACTCGTTAATCCATTCTTCACCTGACCAGATTATGCTCCAGCACAACTCCCAATTATATATCTGGTCTGTACATAACATGGCAGATACAGAGACTACTCCGCCAACAGGTAGCTAAGGTGGTATCCCACTCATACGTTCTTCTCGTCAGAGTTTTTGGGTGATTGCTCCTTAGAAAGATGAATTCCATGTCTAAAGGGCGGGATCCCCTTTGGAATTTTCCATGTTAAACCCGACAAGAATTTTATCAATATAAGAGGCTTCAGATAAGTACAACAACTTATTCTTCCTGCCTCAGATAAGTTTGATTCCAAGAATATAGTTGGCTTCCCAAGTTCATATCAAATCGTTTATGCAACCAATCTTTACACTGACAACACTTGCTCGCTGCTTCCTTCCGATTAACAATAGCAAGTCTCCATACCCAAGGGACTAGAAAACTACCTTCCGTATTGATTCTTTGTAAACATAAGGTTCATCGTGGCTTTTCTCAAACCAAAAAGTACAATACCTGATCAGTAAAACCTGATGTTCCATGATCCGAGCGCCGGTTAAGTCCATAAATGGATCTTTGCAATTTGTATACCATGTGTTCTTTGCCTTTAGCTTTGAACCCTTCCCGGTTGTCGTGATGTAGATGCCCCCATTTAAATTGCCATAGCCAAAAAAGGTTGTTTTGATATCCATCCGCCAAATCCTCGTGATCGAGACTAGCGTGCCTACAAATAAAAAGAATCCGGATAGATTTGCCATTTACATCATGTGTTTGCTAATCTATCCTCTTTGGGTATAGCCTTGCCACCAAATCTAGCTTTGAAGGTTTCACATGACGATCTGCTCCACTGGTTCCACTTGGCTGTTCACCTTCGGGCAGCAGCCTTCCCTTGAACATGCATAGAATCCGTGGTGGCCAGGCCAAGACACCGGTGGAGGCTGCCCCCTCTCTCTCTCTCCTCCTTCTCTTCGCTTTGCTCTTGAGCCGAGCCAAGCTCCTCAAGAATTATTATTTTACTTTGGTTTGAATTGCTTATATAGTCTTCTCAGTGCTGCGTGAGTACTCACAATAACCTATCCCAAGGACTATAAAATAAATCCACCCCCTCGCTCCTTTAGGGTAGTTGAAACAAAAAACACGCCAAGAACCTCTGTGACGCGATTCCAACTTATTTTGATCCTTTCTTAAGACATGTGCAGGAGCACCCCATATATCTCTGATATGGTTTAAACTAGCTTGCTCTCTTCCACACTCCCGTGGGTGTCTTAGGAACCGCTTTTGTATGAACTAAATCAAGATACATTGCGCTTCTCTATGGCATATCCCCAAAACGATATAGGTAGAGATGAATAACTAAGATCGACTCTACCATATCCTCACAAGAGTTTATTTCTTCTTTCTCTGCAAACTCCATTTTGTCGGGTGTTCTGTGTGTCGATAGTTGTGAAACTATCCTTATCAAGTAAGACTTAAACCTCCAGATAGGTAGAGCTCACCACCTCTACGCATCAAAGCCTGATGATGGAGTCCTAATTGCTTTCTCGCTTCAGCCTTATACTCGAATTTAGTGAAAGTTTCTGCATTTTTTACAGATTAGTACACAGGTCCATATCTCGAGTAGCCATCCGTAGCAGAATAAAAACACTGCACTTCCTGGTTTTAACACATGTTTATCGGGTCCGCACACATCAAGATGCACCAATTCCAAATGGCTTATTGCACATATCCTTGGCTTTAGTTAAGGCCTTTAATATTTTACCTTCCAAACAAGATTCACCTACTGGTATAGGGTTCAAAAAAAGTCTGTAGTTAAGATCCAACTTTTTACTTCAAACCATAACCCATATTATTAGGATTAATATGACCTAATCGCGAATGCCAAAGCAACGCTTCATTTGAAACTTCCTTTTCTTGGCTAGTGATCATGCTTATCAACAATTCTTCGCACATTAAACATCATAGACATGTGATTTATAATAATAAAGACCATCTATCAAATCAATGCATAAATAACTGTTGAACTCAGATTAAAGGAATTAAATTCCACCGTTAAACCTTGTTCAAATAAAACAACTAATGTAAATTAAATTCCTTTAAATCCAAGATATGGTAAACAGCCTACTTCAACATAAAGTCCTATCATTATTAAAAATAATTTACTTGTCCTAATGCTTTAACGGAGACATGTTCTCCATTTCCAAGCTCTTCAAAAACCTCGTTCGCCCAACCAAGCTATTTGTCTCGAACTAATCGGCAAAGAGAATGCATATGGTTAGTGGCTCCCGAATCAATGATCCACGGACATTATAATTTCACCAAATGTCATGCTTTCAAAACCATTTAAATTACCCATACCTTGCTTTTTGGCACCTGAGGGTACCCCGTCTGGCGACCCTTCCGTCCGCACTTGAAGCACTTGCTCTAGCTTCATAGCGGTGGTTTTGGTAACTGCACCACCCTTCCTCGCTAATTCTTATTCTTTTCCCACCCCAGGTTTCTCTGGGGGCCTCAAAGTAGAACCTCGCCATAAGGAACACCGTCGACTCTCTCCGAAAGCCCTTTCAAGACTTTCAAGTTCATGCATCAATCAAGGTAGAGTTAGATCCATCTCGGTTCATATTAACACAACTTCTAAATCGAGTAAAACGATCGTAGATCTAAATATGAAATCAATTTGGGACCTTGTCTCCATCCCCAACACTCTACCATCAGATGACATCATTTTCGCATACAATGATCCTCACACTTCCCCACTATCGAGTGTTCATTATAGCCCTTAATCGGCAAACGCCTTAAAGAATTTGTTGATCAGGTAAATATCTTATCGGCAGTCCTGACTATTTCGCCCCACTCTCGAGATGAGATATTCGTTCTTTCAAATGACTAGCAACACCGCAAGAATATAGCAAATAACCATATATTTGCCTTGCCTGCTTCATTTTTTTCTCGACTTGGTCGATGCATTTGTCAAGGCTCATTGGGCTTTGTGGTTAGGGACAAATCATAGCTTTTCAAAACTGTAACAGCCACACAAAGTTATTTTCCATTCACTATAATTGCTTCCATCCATGTGCGCTTTGACTCCAAAATCATCGCAGCTGGTTAAATGATGCCATTTTCTTTCAAAAATACACACTGGGTGATAAAACGCAATAAACATAATCTTAAAATTTAGTTAATCCTAAAAACTATTTTATAGTTGGCTGTGTGTAACACTATATTCGGTTTCTCATACAAAAAAGCCACACATGTCAAAAAGAATGAGTAAACAAACTAAATTAACTAACTGTCAGATCCGCCTGCTTCTATCCCAGATATGGGAGTCAAGCATAATTACTTAAACTCTAACGTTCTTAGATTTAACTTCCTGTGATATAATACATAATCATTTCACTTCTAATTGTTTCAAAATCTCACTTAATAAAAATATCATAGCCTCGTTGGGAGGGTAATAATTAAATTAAGTCAATGCTTTAAATCACGCTTTAATTTCAAAATTATGCCCACATTCAAGATTGCCGAATGCAACATCAATCTTACAAAACTCTTGAACTTAATTGAGGTCTAATCCAATAATCCAACCATGTTTATCCGGCTGGGCATCACATGATCATTTTATTATTATTAGACCCACACTGGAGCTCCTTAGGTTTAAAATTTCATTAAATTAATTTAAACTCTACCATCTCACACATTTTAAAATAATAGGATTTTCTAAAATTATTTTTAAAAATAAATAATAATTTTTTCCATAATAATTATTAAACTGATATAAATCATAATAAATATTATGCACATAACACACATAAATTTATATAAAAAGGTAATGGGAAGGTCAATTTACCTATTCTATATTAAGGTATGTTATCAGCATAAAAAACATGTTATGTTATAATTTAAAACCATTCAATAAAAGCATTAATTAAATAACCCTAATCCATGGTTTTCCTAAAAATTGTAATTTGGGCCTATTACAAAATATCCAGTGTTCTTTGGCCCAATTATTTTAGTTTATGCAGAATATATACCCAAAACTAAAATACAATTAAAGTCCTAAAACTGCCAACATTTTCTAATTTGAATAGGTAACCCACTGCCCACCAAATCAAAACCGCCTGTGGAAGAACCACCATCGCACGACGAGCCGGCCATCAAACACTGCCAAACGACCAAGACGCTCTCACACGAAAGATCATCACACATTGAGACCACGCAACTCCACCGGCACAGCGTGACGACGCTTTCTGCACCGCCGATCCCGGCCCGACGCCTCCCTCAACGCCAACACATCACGCTCAGGATGGTGTCCAGATCTTCTCCAAGCCTAAATAATGAAGGGTACAGATTTACGTGGATTTGAAATTTAAAATTACAACTATTTTAATTAAAAAAATTGTAAATAATAAACTAGAAGGAAACCCGATCTTATGACCGCGCCTCCCGCCATATGTAAACCCAAAAAATTACGCATAACTGGCAAAACTATCATGGATCTAAAAACCATTAAAATAATACATCGATTCATAAACAAAAATCGCGTGCCAATGTATCTAATCATGCATCTAACAAATTGGGGTCAGAACTTAGGTGCCAGTTATATACTAAATCAACATCAAAATTACATGACATTAATACCCCACATCTAATCATAAAGACGCTTCGATACCAATCAAGCGAAAAACACACAACAAGACGATTCAGCAACAGCTTATTAAATACGCAATCAGATTCAAAATTCATTACCAACAAATACCTACGTGATTCATAGATCCGCTCAACTGGGACTTCAGATCGCCCACCACCAAGAATCTACAATCACGTGATCTACAAAGAACAAAGACGCAACCAACGATCTATTAATCATTCAATCTACAGATCGCGACCAGACCATCCATCTTCCGGATCCATATCCTCAGTAGCTGACGTTGTACGCAGACAACGAATCGACGCAGAACTAATTTTTAGAACACTTAGAGAAAAAAAAAAAAACTAAAGAATAATTTTTCTTCTGCCCTTCAGACATTCTCAAAATGTACGAAAAACTCCAAAAAGAGAAACCCAAAAACCATTATATCAAGTTAATAATCGTTCGAGAATAAATTATATTTATTATGTTGTAACCCGTTTTATAATAAATTATATTTATTATAAAAAACTGTCTACATTAAATATATTTATTATAAATTTATAATTTATATACATATATTTGAGAATAAGGAATCTAAGAGCACATAATTGCTAACAATAGACACGATTACCTTGTAATATTCCAATAAAAAGGAATTAAACACAACAAAATTGTTGGTGATGTGTTAAAATTGTTGTCTTTTTAGTAAGAACATCAACGGGATTTTTTGGAAAAAGAAATGTTTTATAAGCATAATCCAACTGATATTGGTTATGCTATTGGCATATCATATGGTTAAAAAACGTGGCAATGGGCATTTGGAAAACAAATTTTCTTCAAGCCACCCAAAGTCCAAATGGGCTTTTATTTTATTGTGGACGTAATAGCTTTTCTAGGAAATTTCAGATCTACAAGAAGGAAGAGGATTTTTATGAACATCTTATAAGCAATCTGAGAAATTGAAAGAATCATGGAAGCCTTGGAATTGTCCTGCAGCAGTCCAGAAAATTCCACTAATGAAATACACTCGAAGCCTGGAAATTGAAAGGGGAATTGTTTTAAATTTTTTAGGGTGTGTTTGGAACATTGAAATGGGGAATAGGAATCAAGAATCCCTTTTCATTCTTATTTCTAATGGAATGAAATCAATAATTTGATTTTGTTTCTAGTGTTTGGATTAGTTTAAAAATATTATATGAGAATTATTGTTTATCTCTGTTTTAGTATTTGCTAATATTAGATAATATCATATCACTTGATTTAAGAGCTTAAAAAAAAATATAAGTTGGATAATTATTTATCCAAATGATTATTTTTTTTGGTCAAACAATAACTTACATAATTATTTTTCATTTTTTTATTAGTAATATCTTATTTTTGAAAGTTTAGGATTAAGGATTTTATATTTTTAATGAAAAAAATTATATTTAGTTATGACTTGTGAAGAATTAAAAAAATAAATTATTTTTTTTGTGTACCTGTTTGAGGTTACGAGGCAAGTTATTTTAAGAAATAACTAAAAAATGCATGATCTATTATTTTTAAATTGATGAAGATAATTTTTTTTGGTAAAAATTTTTAAAAAATAATCGACTTTTTCGAAATTTGACTTATATACAAAATTAAGATTGAAATTGGTAAATATTTTTAGAAGCAAATTAATAGAAAGGTAAAACTTGAGTGGGACCCACAAATAGATGTAAAATGAGAATACAAACTATTTTTGAGTGTGTTTATATTTTTTTTTCAAGAGAAAATCAATACTTTATTTTATTTTCGATTAAAATAAACTTTATCAGAAAATCAATACTTTATTTTATCTTCGAGTAAAAAAAATATTTTATTTTATTTTATTTTATTGGTTTAACTTAGAGTATTGGACTATTGGGATTGATGAACAAAAAATTATGTATAAAATAATAATTTTAAGTGTGTACAATTTTTTTTAAAGAGAATGTAGAATCAAAATGCCTTCTCTGATATCTATGGAATCAAAACCTACTAGTAGCAGGATTTGATTCCCATTAAATTAGTTTTTATTCCATTCCCCTACAATATACTTCCTTAATCTGCGTAGAATGGATTGAAGGTAATGATATTCTCATTCCACCTCTTCATATTCCCATGGATCCACACACTTAACATTTCTGCTCATCAAGCTCCACAATTCCAATTGTATACTCAAAAACATTTTGAAGAACTATATATATTGAAACCAAATTGGTCAATGTGTTTTCAATTTTTTTTTATTTACCTTTTTGTGAGAAAATACGTTGACATTTTATTTTATAATATACAAGGTCTGGTAAACGAGAAAATGTTTTATAAAACCTGCTATATAAAAATCTAAGAAGATAAAAACACATAAATATTGTATAAATATTGGATTTTGAATGACCATAATGACACACTGATTACAATGTCATTCATTTATGCAAAGGTTTTTGGCCTTCTTCTCACTATTAATGTATCATTTATGCAAAGGGCCTTCACTATAAGCAAGCCTATAACAGCCTAATCAAAGAACATTAAACAAATCCATCATCATCGACTCTCTCTTGTCTCTTCCTCATCTCTCTCTCTAATTCTTTGATTTAAACACGTTATCACATCGAAGTCATAAGTTTAAAACCAAAAAGGTATATTTCTTCTTAATTTTATTTACGATGACATATCATTTTGATCAATCTTCCATAGCCTAGTGATGAACCACCACGATAGCTTGAAATCATCTTTAGGATTAATACGCCTTATAGTCCTGATATCAGACCAATCTTCCATGGTTATCCAATATTATTCCTTCAGAACAACCACATTCAAGCCTAAGCTTAAAGACAAAAAAAAAAAAAATTGTTTCACCTCGTTTCAAACTGAGAAGAAGAAGGCTATCAGAATTCGAAATATCAAGCCCGCTTGAAGATAAAAAAAAAATTTATATATATATTCAAGCTCCTAAGCCCAAGACAAAGAAAAGTCATGTCACCGGTCGAAGCTTTAAATAATAATAATAATAATAATAATATTTCACATGATTGAATATATATATATACATATAATAATATTATTATTATTTTTATAACTTTTAGAATGAATATATACAATTCATATCTTTAACAAATAATAATCAAATTCTTTAGAGATCAACCTGAACGTTGCAAAAATTTTGATCTCAAAATGTATCACTGAGTCACTACTTATTATTAATAAATTTTAACTTGTAATTTTTATATTCTTTTACTTTATTAATATATTAATTATTCGTAGAACGCCCAACATCGCTGCAGAAGTCAAATTTATGTCGCCTTGACACGGGCAAAAATTATTTATCTCGACACCTCGGATCAAATCCACTTGGATGCTGATTTTAAAATATCATCAGCATGAAACACCGATCCCCACAGATCGCGCTAAGGCCTTATATCTCTTCCACATCATTGATGGAGGCTTGAAAAGCGAATATCTAACCAGTGTCAGTTGATCCACGATCCTCCTGACGTTCGGGTGCCATCAATACCTCCAACAACCGTGTTGAACCGCTCGTAAAATTATCCGAAAGGCAATGTGGCCACATAACAAAAAGGTTTATGAGACTCCAATGCCGGCATAGCGTGGAATGAAGGGTCACCGGTCCGCACTGTCAGACAACGGCATCGATTTATTGACTTTATCGTGCCCATGCAGTTACATGCCAACAAACAAATTTTATCGACTTTAAAGACACTATGATCCCGATGATCCTTTCTTTGATGATGATGAAAGTAGCATCTTTTAAAATATTTTGATGTTTATGATTTTCTTTCGAGGATCCAAGTGAAAATCTAGACCATTTTGATTTGGTGGTGGCAATGTTTACAGATTGACGAGCAAGACTATTGGTATTACTTTTCTTATAAGATATTTATCAATGCAAATTCCTTGATTATATCACATTGCTTTTCTTTACAGGCGGATTTCTCTTCCAATTTGATCACTATTATATAATATCCGTCGAGATGAATGTTCGTTGGACTGTGCTACAATCGCCACAATCTACTGACAAGAATATTTTCAATCATACATACACGTCATCTAATGTCCAACTATCTCGTGTCCTTGCTGACCTAATTAAAGGCTCCTGGCTACAATCGCTTGCCTAATGCAGAAACACACAAGTTCCAAATTAATAATGTCATTCTAAGAATCTAATAGGAATTTACTTAGTTTCAAGGATATTCGCTAAATGGATATCACATTGAAACTATGATCGTGATGGAAATGAGTATTTACTTCATTACTTCTATTATTTTCGGGCAAAACAAATCTTGGAACAAATGGCTTTATCATGTGGGTTATATCAAACAATTTATAAGGCCTATTGAATCCCACGCCATGCTATAATAAAACCGTAAGTTCAATGACGCAAAGCATTTATATTATGGCATGAACGGCTTGACATCCGTGATTACTGCCATGATGCGCGATAGTTACAAATTCTAATGGTATCCATTAACAAGCAGATGTACCACATCCGATTTAATTGCCAGCCGCTGTTCTCAAGGCGTCTGATTGTTGTAATCATCTTTACCAAAGTTATGTCACCCACCCGCTGTAATCGATTCAGGATATTTAGGTCGGTCTACCCACTCAAAGGACCCTTCGCTATTTGTGGAGGAGTCTTAATTGATCCACCATTATGTCTCATGTATGCCTTCTTTCACTGCATCGCGCTTAAGGACAATAGCCTCAAATATCCATCATGTTCACTCGCATCAACTCCTGACAAGACAATTGCCTGATAATGTCAGAATTCTCATCCTCGCCTTCCTTAATTATTGCATGTCAATCGAATAGATGGTCAATAGCCCAATTGCTCATGTTCATACCAAATAAATACCCAACTTATTGAACACCAGCTAATTGCTAGACCTTTACTTTTGAAAACCAAATTATGATTCCAAGATGGGGTATAAGATATTCATGCGCTGGTTAATTCGCCTACGACCCACAGCAAATCAGGATTTATCACCATTCCAACTTGTTTTAGGTTACCAACCTAATATTTCACATCTACGTGTTTTTGGTTGTGCTGTTTATGTTCCTATTGTTCCCACACACATCGACCTAAACTAGATCCTCAACGCCGCTTTGGTATTTATGTTGAAGTTTTTTAATCTCATCTATTATCACCTATGTTGAGCTCTCTCTCTCACATGTGAGGTTTTTACTACTCAATTTGCAGATTGTCATTTTAATGAAAATGTTTTTCCACTAATAGGGGTGGAGCCACCCAAGAACGCTGGCTAAAATTACATGGAATGAATCATCTTTATCTCATTTTGACCTCCCACAAAGCAATCTGAACTAGAGGTTCAAAAGATAATTCATTTACAAGATCTTGCAAATCGACATTCGATGCATTTGTTGATTCAACAAAAGCATATTGCAAAATCTGATATACCACCACATAAATATCCCAAAGACGAATTGAAAATCTAGCTGAAAATGAAATGAGTGAAGATGAATGACAGATCGCCACACTAAACGCATGACCTCTTTGGCCCAAAAAAGACACAGTACTCAGAAAAGAAAAATGTTAAATTACTTTCAAGAGGACGCTCCCGGCGAGCATACAAAATGAAAAAGGATTGACAAATATAAATAATGAACTAATAGCTCCCCGCAGAGGCATCAATTGATCGGGGTTTATCTCATGAGTTTGTACCCAGACATACAATGAAGAAATTTCAATTATATACATAAGGGTAAAACTGAACTAAAACACGGCACCCTTTATAGATGATGCGCTTTTTTCTTTCCAGTGGCTATGTTACATCATAAATAATGATGAAGATCAAGAGCCACAAAATATAGATGGAATGTCACGTTTAAATGATTTATGTTTAAAATGGAAAGAAGCTAATTCAAACAAGAGTTAAAGTCCTGGTGTTAAACGAGAGGTATTATTTGGACCAAAGATTTCAACACTCTGAAACATAAAACCATCAGATATGATGGGTCTTTGTTCAAAGCTAAATGAGCAAAATAAAGTTAGTGCGACATAAAGCACGCCTTTGTGGCCCAAGGTTTTCTCACAAAGACCCGGAAATTGACATGAGAGACATATCTCCATGAATATGATGCACCATTTTCTATTTATTATATTTATGTTTCAAGACTGATATGCGTCATGGATGTAGTCATAAAATTTCATTTATATGGATCTCTAGATACTAATGTATATATGAAAATCCCCAAGGATTCAAATTGGCCTAAGTAATGAATTAAACCACAAAGCATATATTCAACTGGTTACGATCTTTATATGGATTGAAACAGCCTCAATAATAATGTGTGGTAATCGTTAAGCATTATTTACTCAAAGAAGGATATGTGAATAATTCAATTTGTCCATGCTTTTTTTATCAAGAAAGGAAAATCTAATTTAACACATGTATATGGGATGATTTGAATTTAATTGGGACTCCTGAAGAGCTCATCAAAACAGTTGACTACTTAAAGAAGGAATTTGAAATGAAAGATCTTGGGAAAACAAAATATTGTCTCGGCCTGCAGATCGAGTATTGTTCAAATGGTGTATTAATCCATCAATCAACATATACAGAAAAAGTCCTGAAGCGCTTTTATATGGATAAATCACATCCCCTTAGTTACCCCATGTTGAAAGAAGTCATCTGAAGTGACTAAAGATCCGGCTCCGCCAAAGAAGAAAATGAAGAATTATTTGGTCCCTGGTTACATATCTTACAAATAATTCAAAAAGACCAATGTGATTCTAGAAATATATCACTTACATTGCTTTTTCAAGACTTACTAGCAGATACGTCACCCAATCAAAAGGCACCGGAATGGAATTAAACATGATAAAGATAGTCCCCGTGAACGTGTGACATGAGATTACTTTATTCAAGACATCGCGAACCACAATTGTTCAAGTTATGTGATGCGTGCTATCTTTCTACCCTCACAAAGCTCTCGATCACAGATGTGATATATATTTACTTATGGAAAATACCGCAGCATCCTAGAGAGATCGCAAAACAAACTATGGTGGCCACCTCCTCCAATCATTCGTAAATACTTGCCATGCATGAAGCTAGCTCGAGAATGTGTTCTGGGTCGAGATCCGTGACATGAAGCAACACATCGAGAATCATGTGGATTATCTTCATTAAGAATGAACCAACAAAGATATATGAAGATAATGCTTGATGTATTGCGCAAGTCAAAGGAGGATATATTAAAGGTGTGATCGAATCTCAAGCATATTTCACCAAAATTTCTATACTCATAATCTCAAAGTAGTGGTGAGATCAATGTGCAACGTATAAGGGGTCCAATGATAATTCAGCTGCATTTATTTACAAATGCAGATCGCCATCGCAACGCTCAAAGAAAACCATAGCAGTTGTGATGGTATGCGCCAACCGGAAGATCTCCTTTAATGAAGTATCATGTCATATGATTATTAAAGATATTAGTATACCGCACTCTTTTTCTTCATCTGTGTTTTATCCCATTGGGTTTTACTGGGTAAGGTTTTAATGTTGAGGCAAAGATTTAATAATCTTGTGATGTCATTCATATGCATATAAATATTGTATAAATAATGATTCTTGAATGACCATAATGACACACTGGACATAATGTCATTCATTTATGTAAAAGGGCTTTTTGCTACCTTCTCACTATTAGACACGATTATTTATGTGTGCGCATTCTTTCACTATTTATAACAGCCAACATTTAATTTCTCTACCTTCTTTTGTCTCTTCCTTATCTCTTTGATTTACAATGTAAGATACATTTATAAAATTAAACAGATAAAAACTAATAAAAATGCTTAATAACCATTCTTTAAACCAAAATATTTTGAAAATTATTTATATCTTAAAAATAATTTTAATTTCTAATATTTTATTTTTAATGATATGACTATAATTATTTGTTAAAAATGAAAATAATGGACAATAATTTAAATATTTTATCAATGAATGTCGTTTTTTTTATTTTAAAAAAGCTCTAAAAGTTTTAGGGTTTTTTTTTTCATTTTTTTTTCATTCCAATATATAGTATTATCAAACATAATTATTCTCTGCAAGATTTCTAAACTAATTCAAACACTAAAAATAAAATCAAATTATCGATTCTATTCTTTAAGAAATAGGAATTGAAATAGATTATTTTTTCTCATTTCTCGTTCGAATGTACTAATGACACCCTAAGGGAATTGAGAAGATATGATGTTGAAAGTGGAGTATGCAGGGGAATAAATTCAACAAAAAGGGGGAAAAGAGCATACTTGCAGGGGACAATGAGGGAA
Organism: Tetrastigma voinierianum; assembly: GCA_016808115.1. NCBI lineage: Eukaryota > Viridiplantae > Streptophyta > Magnoliopsida > Vitales > Vitaceae > Tetrastigma > Tetrastigma voinierianum. Next base: position 1,059,239 of record JAEQBH010000984.1, read on the forward strand.
TGTTTTATTGGGATTGGATTGAATAGATAGCCATGTAGGAAAATATAGGAAAGGGTTTTCTATGCTAAATCCAGAGAAAATATGGGAAAATAAATTTAAGAGGGAACTTCACTTTGTGATAGTTCAGAAAAGGGTTTTTTTTTTATGGTAAATCCAGAGAGAAACCCAAACTATATATTTTTTTTGGTATAATCGTGATTGTTCGGGCTAGTTTACGAACAAGTTAACTAATCTCACACCCTGAAATTGGTCTAATAAACCAGACTCCAACCTGTGACACAACAAGGGCGGCTGCAATTTTCTCCATGGTCTAGCTAGTAAATTTCTTGTCTTATTGGCTTTATCAATATCTAACTTTAACAAATAGATTAGTTTACAACATAATTTCATAAATTTATTATATATTTCTTTATAAGTTATTTTTTTGAAAATTTTATTTTAATTTTCTTATGATTATTGTTTCTCGTTTTTGTAAATCTAAATATAAACTTAAATATATGCTAATGCTAATTGGTATGCATATGTTCTGATGTTAATATATAGAATACACATTTAAATATTAAATAAAAATAATTATTATATTTTTATTAACTTAATAATCCTATTGATTATTATTATTATATACAATCCACCTTTTTATTATTTAATAAAAATAAGTACATTTTATTATGTAATTTACTTTTTTTTTTATAATTATTTACTTGCATTATAATATTTCATGTTCTATGAAATGTAATATTATTTATATTAAACCTTTGGACCCTTCTTTTTCTTATACTTGCATAAGTTCTTAACCATTTGAACTACATTATTTAGTTTACTTAAAAATTAAAACAAAAAGAAAATGATACTTTAAGCATAATTTTCAAGGCCCAATAAAGCTCGGTATGCAAGTGGCGAATATATATATTTTCAAAAATCAAAGTGAGGTTCAAAAATCAAGTTCTCATCACCCCTGCTGAACCCCAAAAATCAAATCTTTGCTTTTGGCCCCTTTCGTTGGAGTCTTTTTCATTTCTGGGTAAGTTAGTTTTCTGATTTCATGGGTCTCCTTCCAAGTCAGAAGATGGACAGGGTTTTGTTGACAGATGTCATTAAAGCACAGTAACGTGTCTCTTTTCTTACATGAAAAAAATCATTCACAAGCTGATCACTCATTGAAAATTTAAACATATCAATTCGCAATATAAAAGTTTCATACTTAATACTGATTCCATAAACATACTTATAATATGATCCGAAATTATTAATCGCTATTTATTTCAAAAGTAAATCTATATGGTGACACAGCATCGTGATAAAATATGGTAAAGGTTAAAGATGAATATTTTCTTCTTTCTAAAGTGTCTTCTAATAAAAATCCAAATTATAAAGTTCATTTAATTTATTTATATATAAAGACAAGAGAAAATCTAACTTTAATCCACTGTATTTATCAAAGAAGGAGAAAATAGAACAATGTATCCATACCATTTAATATTAAACCAGCATTAACACTTATAAATTAATATACACACATAATAAATACAAATATACATAAAGATATGAAAAGTTAACTAGAGTAATATACAAATAATTTAATATTATCTCACTTGGACATAATCATAACTCAAATAAGTTTATACGTATTTACATGTCATAAAACTTCAATCGTATATGGTGCTAATTAATACATCGAGATGTATGATGCATAAATCGTATTATACCAGACGCTAGTAATCAAAAATCATTTTCTAAATGTTTCAACAAGAGATCTAGAGTATCAATGAAGGTTTGGTCTAAAATACCAAAACATATTTAAAAAGACAGATTATCTGATGAACGAACCACTTTTTCAAAGTCACCCTAACAACGCATTTTAAATCTATCCACTTCAACTAACTTTAACTAACTTTCAATAATAAAATTCAAATATCACAGAACCATCAGAACGCCCTGCTTTTTGCTCAAACCTGCCAATCTAGTCATCACATCAAGTGAACATGCAAACAGGTTTGCAAAATAGACAGATGCCTGCTACTATAAAAAGTCCAAACAAGTAAAAGGTGGAGGGGGAGCAAAAGAAAAATTCACAGCATCCTTCATAGTGGAGTGGGCTGGTGAAGTGAGAAACAGAGCAAAGTTGATCAGCATAACTTTCCCATCAAAATTATATAAATAATGCTAAAAATTCATCGTAAAGGAAAAATTTGATCCGATCAACCCGAAAAACACTATCAAATGCAGAAAAGCTCCAGAAAGAACTAAAACTCTTTGAGCAAAATCGACTGACAGAAACAAATGTAAAACAATTTCCTCCAAACTAGAATCACAAATGTTTCCACTCTATTTAGCTACAAAGACAAATTCACTTCTTTCTTTCACTTGTTGAAAACTGATCAAAACTCAACCCTTCAGTCAACCATTTAAAAACTATTAGCCTCGATTTGAATTAGCCTTTTCAATTCAATTTTTAAAACTCACTTGGGATAACAAAACCAACACCAAGCACCCTTTATCCGAATTGGGTTTTTCCAAAAGAAACAATTCAAGATTTACTCCATTTTATGTTTATAGAGGTTTTCCCAACTCAAATCACCCTCACTCTCATTTTCAGAGCAGAACAGAGAGTACCTGGACAGGTGAGCCATAACTGAAAATCTGAGACGCCATGATGTGTGACTTAATGAGGGAGAATACTGGAGAGCTAAAGCTGCCTTACAACCTTGGTGAAGGAGGACTCGATCTATGATTATTAGATTTGAATAGCACTCATCAATCCAACCAAGAAATCAAAAAGTAAAAATTTTTAATCGTAGAGGTTGGATAAATGCAGGTTTTGAGAAGAGAAGCGGCAATTAAAATGTTTGAACCGATGAAACAAGGGAGAGAGAAGGAAAGGAATGAGAGTGGAGGGAGGGGAGGAGAAAGAGTCAAGATGAGGAGATGGCTCTGCTTAGATGTGGCTAGAAACAAGGTGGGGAAATTAGAGATAAAATATATCGTTGAGCATAGAAGACATTCAAAATATTAAGGAGTGGATTTATTGAGCCTTATGCCTACATAACCATAATCAATCATATACACTATCACACTGGATGATGCACAAATATACAAATAATCGGGATTCACAATCTATAAGATTAAATGATAAGAGTATTAATTCAATAGAAAGAAAAATCATTTGTCACCATCCGATCAAAATGACACAAAATCAGCAAGATGTAATAATAAATGTCAAATGTGCATGTAATAAATGAAAAAAAAATCATGAGATTTTCTTACAAAATACATGAAAAAGGAAAAACTCCCACTAAAACAAAGAGTCTAGGCTCATAACAATCCCATGCAGGTGATGTGTTCTTAAAACATACAAATAGGTAAGCATTTGGTTAATGAGTTTGCCAACATGCTAGTCGTAGGCGTGTGCTCAACTGAAATGAGGGACTCTACAACTTTTGTTTTAACAAAAAAGAACTTCACATCAATGTGCTTGGAGCGAGAAGTGCTCCTAGTGTTCCTAGAGAAATAAACAATTGCGAAATTATCACATAACAATTTCAACGGTTTAGAAATGGAGTGAACAACCTCCAAACTAAAATGAAGTTCCACAACCATAATGCATGACAAGTAGCCTCATAACACCCCACATACTCCGCCTCCATAGTAGAAGAAGTTGTAAGTGTTTGCTTGACACTTTTCCACAAAATAGTTCCTTCAACCATCATAAAGATATAACCATAAGTGGACTTTTCTATCATCCACATAGCCTACATAATAGGAATCACTAAAACCAACCACCTCAAGAGTGTCGGTACATCGATATGTCAACATGAGATCCTTGGCACCTTGAAGATACCTTAAAATTTTCTTAGCCGCTTTCCAATGGCTTTGATTAGGATCACTCAAGTACCTACCAAACACGTCGACAACAAAAGCAATATCAAGGTGTGTGCATACTTGAGCATACATCAAGCTGCCCACAACTGAAGAATAAGGGACTTCTTTCATCCAATTTCACTCAATATCATTCCGAGGACATTGCCTTTAGGAAAATCACTCCCAATTACATGATTGCATAATAGCCTTAAAATGCATTCAATATACGCCTCATGGAGACAATCCCCACAACGCCATACTGGTAGGTCACCGCAAGATTTGTATCCCCAAGACAAAGATGCTTCCCTGATCAACTATATCAAATGGCCAATAATAATCAGAGATTGTCTCCAACCAATAGGTAAGTATAATTGGCTGCGAGCAAAATATCATCAACATATAAAACAAAGAATATTTATTTGTTCTCACTGACTTTCAAATATATGCATTGACTGAAGGATGTTGTAATGATCAAAAAAAAAAAAAAACTTTGTCTATTATTTCATCTTATAATAATATATACTATTATAAATTTTTATTTTATTTATTTGTTATTCATTGCCTTAAAGTGAAAAATGAAAATGTGCATAAAAATAAAAATAAACCGAATTAATATAAGAGTCAAGGTAAATTGGTAAATGTCAAAATGAGGACCTAAATACAAACAGTAAGGGAATATAAACAAAGTAGAAATGTGATAAGTTGTTATAAATGAAATAAAATGAAGGGTTGAATGCAAAATTTTAAAAAAAGCTAAAGAGAAGGCCACAAATAAGGCCTTATATAAGATGAGAATAAGACCAATTTATTTAGGAAATGAGATCATTTCATTTGTATGAGTATAATACTGCTAGAAGGGACATAAAACTATCTTGACTCAATGTTCTAGAAGAAAAAGGAAAAAGGAAAGCTAAGAGTGTTAAAAGATTAAGGGTATGGATACTTGTCAGTTTGGGTATGGATTCACCACATTTGTTAAGAACCCTCCTAACTCCCTATTTGATTGTGTTCGATTTGCAAACCATAAGTTAGTATATATATATGTTTTGAAAGGTAGCTAAAGTATTTCCTTTTGCTTTGATTAGACTAGTTTCTGGAGAATTTGTGTAAAAGAAATGTTGGAGTTTTAGGGGAGATGTTGTCAAAATTTTTCCAAAACCCATGCTTTTTGTTTTGGCCATAACTTGGCCATTACTCATACAAATTGAGTAATTCAAATTTCTGGGTATAGTCCCGGTTGTTTAGGACATATCTTGAGTTTCTAAGAAGGTTCTAATCGACAGATTCCAATTTCTACCGAAAATAGACCATAGAAACATTGTATTTTCAGAAGGAAGTTTGGGAAAATATGCCCATTTGTTCCCATAAAAATTTTTACAAGTGAAGGTGTATTGGGTAGAAATCAAATCATAACCAAAACACACTAGATTTAAAATGAAATGATTTTCTTGTTTGTTCTTTGTGACGATTTGTGATGGATTAGAGTCACATTTATAAACCATCTAAGATCGAATTCCAAGTGATATGAGATCATAATCACAACCTTTGGTTTGTTCTTCATACTTCTCTTATTGTTTCAAGTTTTGTGTTTGTTTGTCAAACAAATCTGGAATGTTTGTTATGAAATCTGCATTTTTGGTTTGAATCAGTTAAATATGAAATGTTTGACAAATATCTGCATATGTGCTTATGTTTGAACCATAAATGAATTTGTTTAAGTGTTGGTTAATTGATTTGTAAATGAACTATGTAGTGGCAAACATGAATGGATCAAAGTATATATGCCAGACCGCCATAGAATGTTATAAATCAGACGTGGAGATGTTAAAATGGTATTGTAAATGACTAATTATTAATGCCCTTAAGATAATGTTAATCGTCATGTTCGAGTTAGGGATAGATTGGTATGCCAATAAGGGTCAATGTAGCAAGATCGTAAATGAAATGATTTATACATACTGATCCAGAGCCCAACGTGGGACAAGATCCTATGTACACAAACAAAATGTAAAACCACCAGAGTCTAATATATTTAGATGATGAGTTATTAAATGTTTATACCTGGTCTGCAACAATCAGATCGTAAAGGATTCCGTTATTTTATTACATCGAAAAGTTTTGGCTAGATTTGTTTAAGGCAAAAGACACACTGTGGAGTTAGTGAATTGAGCGTGACAAGAATAATAAAATAGAGCATGAAAGATGAGAATTCATTATTTCATATTTCAGACAAATGAAAGTATGTTAAACTACTATAAATGGTATATTATAAATATTGTATGGATCACATGAGTAGCGTTTAGAAAAGGTTGTTTGGAAAATATGTTGAATGTTTTTTAGATGATTAAGTGATGCATAGAAAAGCACTGAAAGAAGTATATGAGATGTAGTATAAATGTTTGAAAATGAGAAGAGAAATAAAAGAACCACTACATGGGAATGTTTAGCGCTACTGCTTTCACGCCCAGTGCATCGAGTGATAGTTAAGAGGACCAATAACTAGAGCTAGGGTCATCATCAAATGCAGAGTGCAGGCATTTCATCTATGACAATAATCATGATATCATGTGACTAGTTTTGTATTAAATCAATGATGTAAAGATCTTCATAAGAAGATTATATTTTAATTTTTTTTTATCATGAAATGTACTTTACATTGTGGATTTTCAAAGATAAGAGGTAAAATGTGACACCTCGATCCCGGGGGTCCCGTTGACAACCCGTCAACCCATGGAAAACCTATGTCTCATGTCATGAGACTCATACATGAGTAAAATGACTACATTGGCTTACACGTCATACTCACTGTAAAACAAGATATCCAACTATATTGTTATTATAGTTCAAGAGTTGATTACATCACCTAATACTAAACATAGCGGTTAAGATTTGCAATGCACAAAGGCCATAAACACTAAAGCCACAATAACTGATTTCTTCCTCAAAAGCGACCAACATTGGCGCCATTCCTTCAATAATTCCGATCAAATAATGATCTCGATAGGTATGGCTAAATGCCCAAGAGTTTATAATCTCCAGGTTACTCCCCACCTAAGTGCACATAAACATTCATAATATAAATCATCTGCCAAATAATATCATCCCATTTCAATGCTCCATGGATATGGATGAGAATGCAACTCACCTTTCACATTTCGAGCGCCCTCAATCACTCTCACGATGCCTAGCTAAATGTGAGAAAACATCGCCAAAACAAAGCTTTATTCTCGAAAACATCATACCGAAGCCAGAATATATTGACTACTTTCCGAGGCGACTGTCGAGATCATTTTCCAAACAAATATGGTCAGCCTCCGAGATGAACTATTGACTACTCAAGTACCTTCTAAATCTTCCTTCAGAAATCTTTCACAACGACTCATTTTTCATTTCTTCAAACAATCATATAGACTTTAGGTCACACCATGCAGAATGAAACACTATAAATCATGTATGTACTAATCAATTTACACATGCATCATGTCATTGATCACATATAATCACATGTTATTTATTCTTATCAAATAACATCAAAAATTAACTCACATGGGCTAATCATAATTTATTACGTAAACACACACAATTATATTTTTATATAATTCATCATCATGTTAACACATTTAATTATATGCATTAACAAATTTTTTATTTTTCACACAATTCAACCCATCCAATTCAAGCAATATTTTGCTTGAAACACACATTGACCACTTCCCGGTCTGACAAATAACGGAATTTGTTTTAAAAGTCATAGACAGTGGGTTGTCAGTAGGCGACCACTCACCAAGCATCGTGGGCAAAATCCATGGCCATTTCCGGCCCAAAAACACAAAAACCATAATTTATTGCATAAATTATCACCTGAGCCACCAAGCGGTCACTAGCGTCGAACGGGTTCAAAATATTCGGCAATTCGGTCTTAAGTTTTTGGGACCGATCAAGCGACACTCCGCGACCTCAAATCAACCGTCGTTTACAAAACTCTTAAAAACCGAAAATAACCGAGTAGAAGAAGACCCTACCTCCGAAGTTTTGAAACTCCCCAAGCGGAAGTGTCAGCGTAGCCTGTTGTAAGACAACTTTAGCTGCCCGACGATCAGGCGGGTCAAAAGCCCGAGGAAATCTAGAGAGGGTTGGAGCTTCTCTCTACAGGAATTGAAATCACATCACTGCGTCCAGCTTCAAAATTTGAGAAGATGTCTCTTTTTCTTTTCATTTTATTCCCATTTTGTCCTTCACTTGCCACTTGTCAACCACAATTGACTTATTGGATTTCCTTATCCACCCACTATTGGATTTTCTCCAATTAGGAGTACCACATATCACCATGTTTGCATGACTGAGTTGACTCGTGCATCGACCGTGGAGCAACTTTGTGTGCTTCAATCGCGTGCGTGTCTCGCCTATTTCGTTCGCATGAAAACTCCCCAGGTGAACTATCCCCATTCGACAAATTGACGAATTCGTGGTATTTATATTTCACAAGACGTTCAACGGTGAGAAGTGTTTTGTCATTTGAGATTTAGAAAAATTTCGGATTTTGACTGAAATTACCATTTTGCTCTTTTTCAGAAAATTTGATTTTCTCGGGGGTTCACATAAACTCTAACAAATATTTTGTAAATGATTTGGAAATGGCATGAAAATGCCATTTTGTATAAATATTGTACTAAAGTATAGTTATGGGCCCTTTAGAAAAGATATAATGCATACTTCTTATTAATTAATGTGAATAAGTAGTGATATCATACTCACATATATAAATATGATTAAATGGATATTAAATATCCTATCGAAAATGAATATACAAATGTGTTTCTGAATAAAATGAATTTAGTGGTTGCATCCGGTCAGGTCCAGTCTTGAATTGGTCGGGTCGAGAGCATGACAATGTTCTCCGCCCAAAACCATTGGCGGTGACAACTTCATCAAACTTGAATACCACGCCTGAAGCTTGCTTTAGAGCATAAATGGTTATGGAGTTACAAATATGTGTTCATACCACCTCCAAAGCGATAGAGTTGAGACATATGGCGATCCTCGCTAAGTCTCTATTCAAAGTTGTCCTCACATCCATTTGATATAACTCTCAGTCCCAAAATGAGTCATTATAGCCATAATGCGTAGAAAGTCTTTAGTGAACCACGAGAGCGGGTTTCCTTAAAATCAGCCTTCTCGTAGGCGTAGCTCTTAGCCACTAATCTTGCTTTATATTTCTCTACTTGTCCCTTGGCATCGTAGCTTGGTCTTACACTCATTTTACCCAAATAGGTGCGTGACCATGCCAAATCTACGAGCTCCACAACTTTATTATGTGACCTGCGGAAGTCATCTCATCTTTCATTACATAGATCCATAAGTTGGATTGAGGACCTTTGTGTTTCTCGTCGTCGGATTGTCCCCTCACCCACATGCTCCTCATGCTCAAGTAGGCCAAATGCGATCATGCGAGTGCGGACTGCACGCCCTCTCCGACCTCCTCGAGGGTATATCGTGACTACGTACGGGGCTAGTAGGTACATTTAGAGACTCTTGGATCTATCATAATTGGTTCATCATCGGTAGTGGCTATTAGATGTTGGTCAACAACAAGGCTAGAGATTGGAGCTTAAGCAATAGGCACATGAATAAAAACTGGGTGTTTTTTTAATACAATTTCTCTTGGCTCTTGGCTTGTACCGGTATCATCCTCAAACTAGATAGCTCGATTTGACTCAATCACTCTAGTGGTGTGCGGCGGGCAATAAAACTTGGAACCTCTTGATCCCACATAATAACCAATAAAATACCCACTGATGATTTTTGGATCAAGTTTCATGGATTGCGGGTTGTATGGTCTCACTTCCACCTTGCAGCCCAAAACATGGAAGTGACGCTTCTTCTATGACCATAGCTCATATGGAGTCTTAGGAACATACTTACTAGGAACTTGGTTCAAAATATAAGCTATAGTTTTCAAAGCCTCACCCCTCAAGAACTCAAGTAGTGAGGAATTAACAAGCATACATTGCACTATATAAAAAATTATGCTATTTATCCTCCTTGCAATCCCATTTTGTTGAGGAGTATAAGACATTGTATACTAAGCATCAATGCCACATTCTTGAAGGTACTTCGCAAATGGTCTAGGGTTGCATCCCGTCTCATCGTATCTACCATAGTACTCACCAACTATGTCAAAACGAACCACTTTGATATTCTTCCCTTGTTGGAGCTCAACATTAGCTTTGAAAGCCTCCAAAGAGTCAAACTTCTCACGAATAAGCTAAATGAAACCCATACTTGAGAATAATCGTGATGAATGTGATGAAATATTGTGAAAGTACTATGCTTGGGGAGTGAGCCCTGAACATTTGTATAAATAACCCCAAGTAACTCGGTGCATCTATCAACCTTGACATTCGTAATCTTGGAGGTTAATTTACCTTTGATGCAATCTACACAAGTATATCAAAATCTGAAAAATCAAGATCCGGAAGAATCTCATCCTTAATTAATCTCTCCATTCTTTGTTTGGAAATGTGACCCAGAAGCTTGTGTCAAATAATAGAAGGCTTTTCATTCAATCTCAAACGCTTAGAGCTACTAGTAGTATAAACAGTAAGGGTATTAGAAACAAAAGGCAAAGCAGACAACTCTAATATGTAAAGACTCCTACAAAGTAGTCCAGTGTCAATCAATTTTCAGTACAATTTAACTTTACCAGTTCAAAAAAGAAAACTATATCCAAGTCCTATCCAAAATAGGTACTAATATCAAATTTCTCTTAATCGAGGGTATGTACGCCACATCTTGCAATTCCAAAAATTTCTTGTACTAAGCTACAATCTAACAACTCCAAAAAAACCAACTTGGACTCTTGTACCATCTTCCATGTACACGTATTGCTCCAAACTAGTTGGACTTCTTCTGCTTATCATCACCTGTATAAAATTGCAAGTGTAAATGGTAGTACCATTATCCAACCACTAAGTTTCAGATGACACACCAATGACATTAGATTCAAAACAAACATCCATCCAATGATTATCAGATAACTCATTTTTCTCATTATTTGAAAACTGTGTATATTTCTTGCTAATAGCATTCGAGAACTTTTTTGCATTCTCAATCTTGGGATCTTGTATAAATAAATTACGCCATATGATTTTCCACTTGATCATCGAACAAGCGACTATTGGAATACTCTCAGTCCTCATATAACTTTTTCTCATTCTGGAGCTCTCGATGGTAGGTTTTTTGAGGAGCTTGACTTTGAGCGTAGGGATTCGGTTCGCAATTGTCAAATTCATCATGAGAGATTTAACCCATTGTTTGTAATTAGTCCTATCAAGTTTCTTGATGGCAGATAATTGAGAGCTTTTAAGTGGGAAAATAAACAAGAGAAGCGATATAAAAAATACGCAAAAAGCAGACATGCAAATTGCTCATTATTCGACTACCAAATGACTTACAAAAGTGGTCACAAATGGTAGAATTATAAAATCTGAAAAGGCTGTCTGGCATTATGGAAACGATTCGCTATTGGTCGTAATCGAATCGTCGATTTACCGTCGATGGGAGTAGTAAAATTATGATCGCTGACACTTAGTAGAAATCTCGCTACCAAACTAAACATCATATAATCAGTCGTTTATAGAACAACCGGCTATCATATCAGATGTAGTAAAATTAGTGTGCGAATAGGAGAAATTACAGTTCTTGTGTCAGATTGAAAAATATCATATCTTTCAGCTTAGGAAATGGAAATTCATAAATATTCAATATTTCTTAATTTTACCTAAGTTCATAAGTATTTAATCTTATTTATAGTATGATGTTATAAATAATTACAAAGTTATAAATAATTACAAATAATATGTGAAAATAAAATAAAAATATTATAAAATTGGGTAAAAATTTCGATCTTAGTAAATCATATTATTCTTGTCCAGAAGAAGGACTCAAGTAATGGTAGGATTCTAATAAACAAATATGTCCTTATCTCAATAATGAAGGAAGAGAAAAGGAACACACAGTTTCATTTTGAAAAAAAAAAAAAAAAAATCTTTCCTCGTTCCGTTTGTCAAGAAAACCAAGAAAAGAAAAGAAAACGTGCCTTCCTTTTTTATAACGATTTGATAAACCAATTAAAATGATAATAATAAAGGAATGATTCATTTCAAATCAATGAAAACTGATACCAATCAATCAAGTTTTCACGGCTGCTATTAATGTTGGTTGAATAAAAAAATAATAAATAAAAAAAATTTAAGCTTGATAACCGACAGCAATTCACGATTTCAAAGCAATTCGTGATTTTTTTTCTTTATCCTTGTGATTTTTAAATCGATATGTATCCCATCTTTCATGTCCCATGACAATCAAATACAAATAAATAAAGAACTAAGATTTCTCATGGAAATCCGTTCTTACTCCTTTGCCATCAATGTCAATTAGATTAAAAAATAAAAAGAAACTCCATGATTGATCTCATGGAAATCATAAACAAGAAGAATCATGTTACGTATGACAATGAGTGCCAAAAAAAAAAGTTTTTTAACTGGTTTGAACCAGTACACATTCTGAATAAAGTGTACATCACAGTTTTCTCTCATTGGTTGAAGACGAGAACGAAAGCAAAAAACCAAACCAGAAAACGTAGAAAAAGCAAAAAACGTAGAAATAGATAAAAACAAAATTTGACAGTTTCAATGCCTAATAAAGTGGCTCTTAAAGTGACTCTATTGGTAATTTATAATTTATTTTATAAAATCAACCAATAAATTCATTGTAAAATAATAATTTTATTGAAATAATAAAATATATCAATTTGTACGGATATAAAATATATCTGATATGGATCCGGAATTATTGAATGTCATTTATCTTCAAAGAAATCTGTAAATAACAAAATCAAAGAGAAAGATGATTGGATTGAAGATGAATATTTCTTCATATCGAAAGTGTTATTAAAACATTATAAATACCGATCCATTCTGGTATATATAATGTTAGATAGCGTCAATGTTCTGATAGAATAGATATCAGTTCATGCCGTTAATAACCGTCAACCATGTTCGTAAATGCATATCTGATGCCGATTAAAGTATAATGCTACGATGTAACAGTTCATACAATTAGCAGGTAATCGCATTGCGGCGTGTTTGTCGACTAATGAACTATAACATGCTATTCCGCCAAAAATCATCTTAGCAATGAAAATGTGTTGTGGATTTCACTGAAATTAAGTTTTGGGATTTTTTTTATCTAAAGGTAAATTTAGGCATGAGAGTTGGACAACCATGTTACATTAATGTTATAAACATAATATTAAGAGTGTTACACTAAGCTCAAACTCCGTTTTTAAAATTAACTTAAATTTTTTGTTACTTGACCATGGTTAAAAGATTATTATATTGTTCAATCCTTATTAAAAGAAGGCAAAAAGGTGTGTATTTGTGGTGTTTAGTGAAGTTTTTCATGAAATATGTTAGTTTGATGGTTAAAAAAGCGTTTTTGAAGTAAAATAATCAATATCGTAGGAATACAAATGTTTGATGAAATATACATAGAAGGAAATTTTGTGATTATTCATGTTAAGTTAAATTTAGAAAGCAAAGTTACAATAATGATCACCCTGTTATATTTTAAGTTGTGGGCATGTTATATTAGTGTTTTACGTGTATTACATTAAGCTAAAAGTACATATTAACAGTTATTTCAGTCATATTATGACTTCAACATGGTTAGAATGCTTCGTCAAACATATAGACACACCTTCTTTACGCTTTAAAGAAGTGAGTTGAATTGTTATGTGAGATTTTTAGTATTATAGAAATATTCATTTGAAGATTGGGTCCTTCATGAAAGATTCATCAACTCTTTTATTTTTGGTCATTCAGGAAAAGATTGGGTTGCACTGATTAAAGCTCATTGTTAGCTTGATACGTGCCGAGGCGAATGAAGTCCGGTCCACTGTCCTTACCACTATTTTCCCTTCCCAAGACGAACATGAAGCTAGTTAGATGATGTCGGACTCATAAGTTAATTATGTCTTTGATGAACTCGCTAGCTTCTATTTCAAACTTTTGGATATCTGGTAATTCTACTATTATGGACAGCACATTTAAGTCCTTGGACTATAAAAGGATGTTTTCTAACTTACAAAGATAAACGCAAATTGGAAATTATCAAGATTTTGTAATGATAGCTATCAACACAAATTAAGTCATTTTCTCCATACTAAGTCCATCACAACATATTCATAGAATCTCAAGCTATCTATAGACCCCAAAATTTGCACACATTATAATTATTATTATTACTTTTTTATTTATTTATTTTTTATGTCCCTGTTCCCCTACATTTCCTACATTCACATACTCACCAACTCAACCTATCTGTTGGGAAATTTCAAGAAGAGTATCATGTTGAAAATTTCAAGAAGAGAGAGAAAAATAATTTTGCACTACTCACGTAACACACTTCACCCTATTTTTATTAAATGCAAATGCCTTTTAAATCGGCTACAAGAGTGACTCTACTACTTCGTCAAAGGCTAAAATCATGGAAATGATAACAAAACAACTAACAACCCACTAGATAATAAGAATAAAATAAATAAATATTTACAAAACTCCTGGTAGAACATATGTGATTCAACTTTGAATCATTCTCCAACATTCCCCCTTGATTCAAAGTTACAGAATTTTTTTTTTATTTTATTTTCATGAAGCACATCTCTCCATCTTTTCAAATTTGTGAAGCACTTCTCTCCACCTCATGATGCACGTCTCACCATCTTCTTGATGCACTCTCTCATCAACCTTCACTTGTTATTAGAGCACTTCTCTCTAAAAATTCTTCTTGGTGCACTTCTCACCAATTAATTCAGAACAAAGTTTCTTAACCAAATCTTAGCCGTACTTTTTCAGGCGCGTTAGTGTTGGTTGATGGAAAGAAGCGGCATGATCGGCTTATCATTTTCAATAACCTCCGAACTCATACCTTTAGATTTGCCTTCATTTTGATAGCCCATATGTGATAATTTTTACGTTGTAGAGTAGGAGTAGGAGACGAGAAAAATTGACCGTTATATAAAATCACTCAAGTACCCTCAAGACCTATGACTCTGATACCATGTTAGGAAATTTCAAGAAGAGTACCATGTTGGAAATTTCAAGAGAGAGAAAAATAATTTTGCACTACTCACGTAACACACTTCACCCTATTTTTATTAAATGCAAATGTCTTTTAAATAGGCTACAAGAGTAACTCTACTACTTCATCAGTACAAAATCATGAAAATGATAACAAAAAACTAACATGACCCACTAGATAATAATAAAATAAAATAAATAAATATTTAAAACTCCTACAAAGTAGGAACCTATGTGATTCAACTTTGAATCATTCTCCAACACTATCCAACTTAACCCCCCTCTCTCTCTCTCTTCTTTTGGAGACCCAAAACCTGGTACCTTCCCCCTTTTTGGTCCTCTTATCTTCTTCTCCTTCTTTCTCCTCTCCTCTTCTCCATCTCCTCTTCTCCCTCTCTTCTTCCTCATCCTCCTTAGAACTCCATTTGAAGTCATAATATAACTCTTTTTCTCTCATTTTTTCCCATAATACATGCAAATCCAAGGAAAACATTAAGAAGAAAAATTCACATTTTCCATTTCTTTCCATCTCCTTTTTTTTCACTGCTCCCTACCTCCATTATCGTCGAAAAATCGATCGACTGCCGTTAGCCATCCCCTGTCAACCGATGACCTCCTCCCCTCTCCCATCCTCAATTCCACCTATTTTCCTATTTTCCCCCTTTTCTCTCATTTTTCACATTATCCAAACACTTATTTTTCTCTTTTCTTCACTAAAAAAACCACTACATCTTTTCTTAGACCTCCCAAAAATCAATAATATTTTTTTATTTAATGTATTTCTACATCTTAATTTTCATAAGTATATGATTATGATATTATATTTTGTTGATTTGTAACCAAAATTTGGTTTTGGACCTATGTTCGACTCGAAGGCCCACAATGTAGCTTTTGTGAAACGAAAAAGTTGAGAAAAAAAATAGGGATCTGTTATGGTATTTGTTAGGAAAATTTGCACCTCCACAAAGATGGTTAGCTTAACCAACACCAATAACCAAAAGTGAAGTAATAGAGGGTGAAGGAGAAATCAAATCAAAGTAGAGAACAATCGAGTCTTGTGAAATTCACAATTTCTTTAAGACAAATTCGCCTTTTCCACTGGTGCTTTGAGATTCCCAAGGCGTATGTCTCCCAGGATAAAACGGTTATCGAATAGTCAACAAAAGCACATTGCAGCCATTCTAACAAGCGAAGCTATATGACTCTATCACGAGCATCGATACTCGAACTGATATCAAACAAAACCTCTTGACAAAACCAAGGTACGCCTAAACCAAAGAAAACATTTTCTTTATACACTAGAAAGGACCCTTGACCTCCAAGCAAGCCAAACCCTTTGGCTTCTAAGGCCAAACAACAACCGTACCAAATAAATGTCATTCATTTATTTGTAATGAATGTCATTCACACCACAAAATTTCCAACAAATCCCCACATGAATGACATTTACAAGCAAAGACATGACAGACTTGGTGATATATCCAACTGTTGAAACCTGCACAAGAGAGGTAGGTGTTACCCTTTAAACCTTCCCTTGTAAAAATATGTTTACTCTACTAACTAAGCAATAAACATGATGTCTTTGAATTGTTCTGCCATTTGTGTAGATGATGACATATCTCACTCAAGAATCTTCCTAACACATTTTAGTTCTCCCTTTTATGTTCATTTTAGCCATGGATATGCGCCTGGTTCTATAAGAGTTTAATAGGAATTGTGTCATATTCAATTCCCTTTGAAGCGGCCCCACTTCACTCTTACATAGGTAATCTCCTAATTCAAGAGCAACTCATCTTGCTCTTTACATAGAGATCATTAAAAGCATAACTTAACCTTCCTTTTTACAAGTATCACTTTTTCATCATAGGAATTGACAAGGGAAGATCTCCTACAATGATATAACCCAGTCTCTACAATTTAATTGTCCCTTTTAAACCTAGATCTTAAGATCTCCAGTTAACTATGTTAGGTGTCCACCGTATCAACTTATTCTTTTATGGGCTTTAGTCTCATTCCTTTGGATAACGTTTCAACTAACTCTTTATTTAACCATTTGGTTAACGGATCCGTAATGTTATTCTTAGACGTTACATAGTCCAGAGAGATAACACAAACTGAGATTAGCTAACTAATAGTAATATGTCTACTATTAATATGTCTAGACTTACTGTTATCCATACTGCTTAGCGCTCTATCAATAATCACAATGTATGCATATTAAAGGCATATGCTTTGGTCACCTGAAAACGTCATTTAAGAATTGTTGTAACCGTTCAATCTTTTTCCCACATATTTCTAATGTTATAAACTCAAATTCCACTGTGAATTTGGCAATAACCATTTGTTTTGAGAATTTTCATGAGACTGTTGCAACTCTCAATGTAAACACATATCTACTTTGGTAATTCAATCACAACATCGTTATTGGATTCAAATATCATTTTCGAAATATTCAAGAAAATGTCAATTCCAATAATTTAACACAATCCTTAATTATAGCCTAAAGGTTTAGGTTCCCGATGAAGCCCGATTAGGATCTTTTACAGATCTCAAGTTCGATACTTGTCCTTGTATTGTTGCAACAATGATTTTCCAAATCAGCTAACTCCTTGTATGTTTCAACAAGGATTTTTCAACAATATATGCATTTTTTTTCCAACAATCTTTTTCCATTATTTTCCTTGGAGAAGATTTTTTTTTTTTTTTCAAATAATCTTTTCCATTTTTCCTAAAGAAAAAAAAATTCTTTTTCCTATCAAGAAACAAAAGAATTGTTTTTTTTTTCCCTTTTGGATAATCAAAGTTTCGAAACCAAAAATCACAGGAGCTTTAGTTTTTATTTTATTTTATTTTAGATAACAATGAGTTTTGTTTTTTAAGCTAAACAAAACATGTGATGCCCCGAACCGGGGTCAGTTGGCCGTAGTCGACCCCGTGGAATACCTATGTGTATTGCATATCTCGATACCACACTATCGTGTCTCATTCATCGAGACTCATCTATGAGTAAAAGTAGCCCCATCAAGCTCTTTCAACCATACTCAAAATATTACACAAGACTATGTCACAATAGTCCTTAAGAGTTTATTACAACGCTCTTATACCAAATCATAGATTACAACTATTTTGTTATAATATATTTTAAAAAATGAATATCAAGGCCACATGTCGGCCTTCTTCACAATTACGACCTCGGATGAGCACTGTCCATCGGTGTCTGTCCTATACCTAAAATGTTTTTCCCATAAAGGGCAAGCCACGCTCGATGAGATGACTCCCTGGAGGCCTTTACTCTACTGAGTGCATATGTAATGGTCGCCTGATCACCACAATCATTCCATGTAAATGTAATTTCTACCATGGAATCCTACATCATAAGTAGATGTTACTCAATCATGTACCATGCCAGGAGTCTCACCAGAGCTCCTCCCACCTGATACACGAGCCAATGTGTGGTAAACCATCATTGATGTTCTCATTCAATGATCATTTTCCAAAACAAAATTCTTTTGTTTTATAAACCAAAACCCATTGGATATTGTACCTCCAATGATTTTTTTATTAACAAAACATGTGTCTTTTATGGGAAGGTGAATTTTCGAGGTCTCACTGCGGGCTTTGCACGTCTTCCTACACTTACAGGTTTTCACCGTTGGACACATATGTATAATAAAAAATACCGGGGCTTTCACCCGAGGGGGTATCTATCCCTTCTTGCTACTACCCGACACAAGTTTTCATGCTTTGGGAATAGTGGAACTCCTCTAAACTTCGTTCAATGGTATACAACCCACTCATCAACCACCAAGGATGGTGTGTGATAGCACTATTTCATATTCTGCGAACAACGAAACTCCGCTAAACTTTGTTCAATGCAATGTCCTGTGCATATGCAATGTATGCGCCATTGCCTATTTGTACCATGTCACATATATGATGAATACTATATGGACAATTTTATCAAACATACATATCACTAATGCATCCTTGACAATTATATCAAACATGCATATAATTTCCCTACATTAACTCATTCATGTCAATGTATCACTCAAGTACATATCAACATCACATACAAATCATTACTTAGTCAAGTAATGAAGCACTTTATCCTTTAGGCTAAATTACGACATAACATGTCCATAGAATAGCCTACAACATGCCACGTAATGGCCATGTCTACACATACAGTTCATCACATGTCAATATATTAATACACATATCAACATTTCATCAAACAAGCATGTCATGCCATGCAATTAGTACACTTGGTGTTATGATCAAAATTTTAGCAATGATGTGAGCACCAAATGATAATCACTGGCATATGACTAGATTATAGACTCAAAGATATTTTCAGAGTCCAAGAACACGTGAATCGGAGTTTGAATGAGAAAGATATGGTCGTCCAAAGTTGGAGTACACCAGGAGTCACACTATTGTGCCAATCCACGCAATAGCATGCCCGAGGGTTGTAGGAGCATTTTGGCAACTCCCGTAAATGCAAATTTTCAACTCAAATTCACTCCGGAAGCATCCCTTTAAACCAACTACAAACCCATCCCATGCCATTAACATGGCGCTAACAGTTCCAAAATCAGCCCCAGCAATGCCAGGCTGAAGTAAACCAAACTAAGAAGATCCCCACCTCTTGAGCGTAGCCCTCGTCGGGCTCGGACTTTGCTCCTTGGTCGACAATTTTTCGTAGTCGAGACTCCAGCTTCACTTTTCTCCTCTCTCCGCTTTCTCTCCGCTTTCTTCTCATACTCTCTTTTCTTTCTTATCGTTCTTTCCTTTCTCTCCCTTTTCTTTTTCTCTTTATTTTCTTGCTTTCTTTTCTTCTTAGTTGCCCTTCACCCGAGCTGATTTCCTCCCATTTTATAGGCATGCCCATTAGCATGCAAGTCATGTGTCACACATGTATTTGCATTTGCATGCCTTGTGACACATGGCTTGCCATGTGTTAACGGACACCCATTGCTTTGAAAAACGTGAAATTCTAACTGTCTCAGAATTCAACGAAATTCGCATGGGCAATTAAATTTCGCGAGACGAAGTCAACGGTGAGGTCCGTTTCGTCATCCGAGATCTAGAAAAATTCTAGGTTTTCAACCTATATCGTAGCAGCAAGTTCATCGTGTTTGCCCCGGGTTTTTTGGAAAGTTCCGTTACCCGGGTTTACATTCTTCCCCCTTAAAGAATTTAGTCTCGAATTCACATGCACATATACATACAATCACATGCATATGCTACAGTCAATCATTTTTGTTTTTCAAATGACTAAACAACATACCTTCATCATCGAATAAGGAAGGATAAGTGGCACACATCGTGTCCTCGCGTTCCCATGTTGCCTCCTCTACTCCTCGGTGCTGCTACAACGCATTTACTAACCTCACAGTCTTGCGTCGAAAAACCTGATCCTGACTATCCATAATATGCACAGGTCCCATCTGCATCAACAATGAGTTCACCCTAATCCACTACATGAGTCGGATCCCAGGAGTGTACTTAGAACATGGAGACATCGATCTTTAATATGAACACGATAAACTTAAGCGATAACACCAATGCGTCATAAGCGTACCCACCATCTCGAGTACCTCGAAGGGTCCAATATACCTTGGCGATAACTTTCCCCACTTGTTGAATCTAACCACTCCCCTCTTGGGCATCACCTTCAAGAAGACATGATCACCTACCTCAAACTCTAGAAATTACGCCATCGTCTTGTCAGTAGCTCTTAACGGGCTACGTAGTGAAGATGCTTTAAATATCAAGTCCACCTTTTAGGGTGTCCTTTACCATCCCAGGACCTATAGCGGATCTCTCTCCTTTTAGATCAACGGGCCCAGGAGATCGACATGGCCTCTCGCTATGAGTGCCTCGCTAGGGTGCCATCTGTATATTCTCATGATAACTATTTGTAGGTGAAGGGTAAATGCTCTTCCTAACTACCTTAAGATCCGTGACGTATGCACTAGCATGTCCCCAATTTTGGATGGTCCTCTTCCACTCACCACACTGTCAGGATGAAAAGCGGTGCTTGGGTCACCACAATCAGGTCCCCATGGCCTTATCGAAACCTCTAAAAAATTAGCTATAAACCTCGATCCTAATCCGACATGACAGAGACCGGTACTCCACGGTAACTGACATCTCTTTGATATTCGTAGAATGCTCCAGAGTGAATGCGTTGTAAATTTGCACAAATAGAAGTGTGCCGACTTCAGAGCTGGTCCACGAACACCCACACCGCGCCATGCCCTCACAACGCCCTGAAAGTGAGTCGCAAATCCATCATGTAAGTTCCTCACTTCCACCCGCTACCCCACTTATCGAGCAAATTTCACCGCCTCCCAGTGTTTTCGCATCTTTACCGACATGAGACACCGATGAACAAAGTCCCCAACTTGTTGTTTCATTCCACTCCATTAATACCGGCGACGGAGATCATGATACATCTTCGTGCCACCTGGGTGTACAGCAAAATGAGAGCAATGGAACTCCCTGAGGATCTCCTCTCTCAAATCTTCCAACCGAGGAACCACAATCCTACCCCTATACCGAAGACCACCATTTGTATGAATGGTCCAGCCTTTATCACCTGTACCTGACCGTACTCGGTCCTTAATGGAAGCGATTTCTGTGTCCTGCCCCTAGGCCTCAATCACTTTGTTCAGTAGGGAAGACGTAGCCACCAAAATCCCTAAAGTCCCCTGAGCTTGATCACTGTACCACAATCTGAACTGTCCCACAATCTAGATCATTTTCCACTCCCGGGAAGCTATACTAGCCAAGACTCCTCGTGACTTCTAGCTGAGCACAACAGCCACCACATTTGCATTACCAGGGTGGTAGTGCAAAGTGAAATCGTAATCCTCTAGGTACTCCATCCATCTACGTTGCCTCATGTTGAGGTCCCGCTGTATAAAGATGTACTTCGAACGTTTATGGTCCGAAACACCCCCGACCGTCAACGGGATAGATAGTGGCGCCATATCTTCAAGGAAAAGACAATGACCACATCAACCCATATTGTAGTATGCGTGGTAACTTTGCCCGTGGTTCTTAATCGCCGAGAACCATAAGCTACAACCCTTCGATCGCATCACACATCCTGCGCCATTTCTTGGGAGGCATCATAAGACACTGTGCATCATTGTCTCTGTCTCGGACTCATCAAAATAGGAGCTGAAATAAGCCTCATTTTCAGTTCCTGGAATGCCTTCTCGCACAGGTCATTCCACTCAAACTTGACCTCCTTCCGGGTCAACCTCGTCATAGGTGCAACTAATCAAGAGAAGTCTTGAATAAATCTCCTGTAATACCCTGCTAATCCTAAGAAACTGCGTATCTCGAAGACTGACCTTGGCCTTTCCCAACCCATAACTGCATCTACCTTCTCTAGGTCAATTGATACGCCTGAAGCCAATATCACGTGCCCCAAGAACCTTACTTCAATAAGCAAAAACTCGCACTTACTAAACTTGGCATACAACCGATGTTCTCTCATGGCCTAGAGAACAATCCTCAAATGATCCTTATGCTCCTCCTCAGACTTGGAGTAGACTAGGATGTCGTCAATAAAGACTACCACAATCTGATTTAGATAGAGTTGGAATACCCTATGCATGAGATCCATGAATGCTGCAGGAGCATTTGTCAATCCGAAGGGCATCACTATGAACTCGAAATGCCCATACTCGACACGCCGCGCCTCGGGATATGCCTCCCTAACCCTCAACCGATGATACAACCTGCAAAGATCTATCTTGAACATACTCGCACCTTTCTCACCGATCAAACAAATCACAATCCTTCCGTGTGTGGTACCTATTCTTTAGTAACCTTGTTAAAATCGCCGAGCACCTATGCATAACCGAAAGAGTTCAGTCTTCTTGCAACAATGATCAGTAGCTCCCTAAGGTGAAGTGCTCTATTATCAAATTTCCTTTTGTCCAATAAGTCTTGTAATTTGGACCTTAAGTTCCGTAACTCAACAGCGCCTATTCTATGTAGTCATGGGAAAGATAAATAGAAGTGCCACGTGTACTAGGGTGTAACTCAATCGTGAAGTCTACATCCCTATACGTAGGTAATCCCAATAGTTCGTCCGGAAAAACATTCTCATACTCACAAACCACTCGCTGTAGACTCAAATTCCGCGGGTCTCACCGTCTCTCCAAGGTAAGGCCCCGCACCAAAACCTCACACCGCCTGCACCGCAAAGTCGTACACGACCTAAGGTAAAGCATTATGCTTATCCCCTTAAAACATAACACGAATAACATCTGGTGTGTAGGAGGTAACTCTCCTATGATCACAATCGATGACGACACGATGGACCGTCAGCCAATCCATCCCGAGGATGACATCAAACTCCAACATGTCCATAACCCGAAGGTCCACCGTGAGCAGAATCCCTGAGATCTCTAACTCAACCACGATATATCATATCAACCCTCACCCTAGTTCCTAGGACTGAACTCACATGCAATGGCTTTTCTAAGGTTTCAACCTCTAAACCCAAATCTTTCACACAGGATGTAGTTATAAAAGAACGAGATACACTAAAATCAAACAATACTCTTGTCCATAGACGAGAGAGTATAAAAGTACCTTAAATAACCGACTGACTATTAAGCTCACTGAGCGTAATGGGCTAAGACACGCCCCTGCCCTCCAAGTCCCGTCAGGAGCCCCGACCGACCTCGATCCCCCGCTCTCGGCCCATTTAGTATTGATCGTAGCTAGTAGGCCCCTGGGGAAAAGTGCCTCAAGCGACCGATACCGTCTTCTTAGCCTGCATGGTGGGCGATAACAACCACGTCAGGTGACGCTCCCACTAATGATCGGGACTAAGGCGCCCCATGCGACTCCTGATTACCGCCTCGGTGACAATCCCAGCCTCCCTGTGTGGTCTCGTAGATCGATGGAAATTGAAACATCTCCCCGCCCGCGGCTCCTCGAGAGCTCCGACCCGGCCTTACCGAAGCAAACACAGCCTCGTCCCCGAAACCCTGCATAGTCGTAAGTCCTTTCGCTTTCCGAGCTAAGAACAAGGTCGGGCTCTCCTTCTCTTATCTTTAACACCAAAGATCTCTGGATGTTCCGTGCATCAATCCACCTCACTCACTCATTATAGCGCCCCGACCATCGAGTCCATATTGCGTGAGAATCCTACAATTTTTCCTCACGGATACCTCAACCCATCCTCAAACTTTCACTCGCTATGTCCGTTGCCACATAGTTTTTCAGTCGAACGTGGCTAATTCAAGAACTAGCCACTTATTCAAGCACTGTCATAGTTCCTTATCTCAATTCTTTAGTATCCTCCCAAGCTTCTTCTGCAGAAGTTTAAGTGTATAAGGGTAGTTCATTCTTTTTCTTATATGGAAAAGCATAAGTTTCCTCCCATCTGGCACCTCCCATGCCATCGCTACAAGTCCCTCAAGGCTTCCGACCTAATCCTACCATACTGGGACTCACACCCCAGTCGAATGTCACCAGTCTTATCCGGTGGCACTGAGGCATCTTCATAGCCTTAATATCTTTCCACTACTTAACCAATGACCAACTATCAGCTCGATCCTCCCTCCTCAAGGTTTGATACGATGTGCCTTAAACCTTCTCTTCTCGAGGTTACTTAACCCCTCACACGCCGTTGCACTAAATTGCAATGGTAGTAGCCACCGCACTCCTCATTCAGGCACAGGCAAGAGTAGAGGCACCACTAGCCCATAAAGGTCACGGGCTTCGCCAGCTGTAGCTGGTTGTTGCGCTGGGCCACCGCCCCTGTCCCCTTCCTCGACTTCCTCTTCCTCAACTTCCTCTTCCTCTACTTGTCATCTACATGTGTCAAATAGAAAATTGAGATTCCTTTTCTAGTCTAACTAGTAGTGCATTAGCCAACCACTAGTAGACATCACATCTAGAACTATTCCATTCATTCATTTTCCGAACCCCTAAGGTTATGTTCTCACCTTAGCGTTCAATTTTTCCTATATACATTTTACCATGTATATAATTCACATAACACACAATCATGTAGCATATTGAGCACAAAACATGAAATGCACCATAAATGCCATGATCTAGAGCCATACCTGCCAAGCCTTAGGTGTTCGTATACCTAAGCTCGATACTGCCGTGACGCCCAAACCCCGGTCCTGATCGACCATTAACCCCGTGAATACCTGTGGGTATCGCATATCTCGATACCACACTATCGTCTCTCATTCATCAAGACTCATCTATGAGTAAAAGTAGCCCCACCAGGCCCTTTCAACCATACTAAAAATATTACCTAAGACTATGTCACAATAGTCCTTAAGAGTTTATTACAACACTCTTATACAAAACATATATTACAACTATTATTTTGTTCTTAATATATTTTTATTATAAATGAATAACAAGGCCATATGTCGGCCTTTTTCAAAGCAAATACGACTTACTTAGCGCCACCTCCACCCATGCCTCGTCCTATACCTGAAATGTTTTTCCCATAAAGGGTGAGTCATGCCCAGTAGAGATAACTCCTATAGAGGCTACTCCCTACCTAAGTGCACATGTAATGGTCGCACACTCACTACAATCATTCCATGTAAAATGTAATTTCTACCATGGAATCCTACATGCTATGAAATGAGATGTGACTCAATCATGTACCATGCCCGAGTCCTCACCGACTCCCTCCACATAATGCATAGGCCAATGTGTAGTAAACCATCATCGATGTTCTCATCCAATGATCATTTTCCAAAACAAAATTCTTTTGTTTTATAAACCAAAACCCATTGGATATTGTACCTCCAATGATATTTTTATTAACAAAAGCATTTGTCTTTGCGGGTGCGACCGAGGTCTCACCGCAAGCTTCGAACGCCTTCTTACACTTTCACCGGCTTTCACCGTTTGACACATATGTATAACCAAAAATACTAGGGCTTTCACCCGAGGGAGTATCTATCCCTTCTTGCTACTACCCGACACAAGTTTTCATGCTCTGTGAACAATGGAACTTTGCTGAACTTCGTTCAACGGTACACAACCCACTCATCAACCACTAAGGATGGTGTGTGATGGCACTATTTCATATTTTGCGAACAACGGAACTTCGTTGAACTTTGTTCAACGTATCGAGCCCACTCATCAACCACTAAGGATGGTGTGTGATGGCACTATGCACTTACACCCATTCAATGCGATGTCCCCGTGCATATGCAATGTATGCGCCATTGCCTATTTGTACCATGTCACATATATGATGAATGCTATATGGACAATTTTATCAAACATGCATATCACCAATGCATCCTCGACAATTATATCAAACATGCATATAATTTTCTTACATTAACTCATTCATTTCAATATATCACACAAGCACATATCAACATCACATACAAATCATTACTTAGTTAAGTAATGAAGCACTTTATCCTCTAGGATAAATTACGACATAACATGTCCACAAAATAGCCTACAACATGCCATGTAATGGCCATGTCTACACATCTTGTTCATCACATGTCAATATATTAATACACATATCAACATTTCATCAAACAAGCATGTCATGCCATGCAATTATTACACTTGGTGTTATGATCAAAATTTTAGCAATGATGTGAGCACCAAATGACAATCACTAGCATATGGCTAGATTCTAGACTCAAATATATTTTCATAGAGTCTAAGAATGCACGAATCGGAGTTCGGACGAGAAAGATATGGTTGTCCGAAGTTGGAGTAAACCAGGAGCCACACTATTATGCCAATCCATGCAATAGCGTGCCCGAGGGTTGTAAGAGCATTTTGGCAACTCCCGTAAATGCAATTTTTCAACCCAAATTCGCTCTAGAAGCAACCCTTTAAATCGGCTACAAACCCGTCCCATGCAATTAACATAACACAACACGGTTCCAAAATCAGCCAAAACAATAGCCTAAAGGTTAGAAGTAATCTAAAGTAGGAAGAATCCCTACCTCTTGAAGCGTAGCCCCTTGTCGAATCTCCGGACTTTACTCCTTGGTCCAACGAGTTTTGACTGTCAAAACGCCAACTTCCTTTTCTCCCTTCTTCTCCCTTCCCCCTCCCTTTCTTCTCCCTCCCTCTCTTTTTCTTTCTTCTCTTTCTTTCCTTTTTCTCTTTCTTTTCTCTCTTTCTTTTCTTCTTGGTTGCCCTTCACCTAAGTTGATTTCCTCCCATTTTATAGGCATGCCCATTGGCATGCATGTGGACACATGGCTTTGCTCCATGTCCCAGAGGAAGTTCTCCAAGTCTCATAAGGCCGCGCCCACCAAAAGTCTTTGGGCTCGGCATCAGACCTTCGCAGGAGGCGGGATTCGCAGCTGTTCTGTGCCCCGCACCACTCCAAGCCTCTTCAAAGAACACGATCTCCCCTGTAGATCCGATCCGCTCCTCGAACTCCTGGCCATGGTCCCGCATTCTGGCCATGGACGACCCCATCCGTTCCTCTACTTCCGCTCTCTGTCTCAATCGATTCACGCCCGTGAGTCAAGTCAGCAGATCTGCACGCCGATCCGAGCCGAAAGGGTGGAGTTCGCCTCACCCACGTGGCCTATCTCCTGCTGCCTCGACACCCGGGTGTGCCTACCTCGGCCTCATCCTGCTACTTGCTCACGTAGTTTCTTCAACCGTCATCCTCGCAAGCACATCCTCGCCTCGAGCACCAAGCCATGTGTCACACATGCATTTTCCTTTGCATGCCTTGTGACACATGGCTTGCCATGTGTCATCGGACACATGTTGCCTCGAAAAACGTGAAATTCTAATTGTATCGGAATTCAACGAAATTTGCATGGGTAACTAGATTTCGCAAGGTGAAGTCAACAGTGAAGTCCGTTTTGTCATCCAATGTCTAGAAAAATTCAAGGTTTTCAACCTGTATCGTAGCGGCACGTTCACCGTGTTTGCCTCGTTTTTGTTTGGAAAAGTTCAAATTTACCCGGGTTTTCCAAAACAAAACCCTTAAATTACCAACCGGAAGGGTTTTTTTTTTCATTTCCTTTGGGAGCAACACAAACCATAAATTTCTAGCTAATTTTTTTCCAAATTGACAACAAACTAGATTGTTTGCTTGTCTTCAAGGAAACAAAAAAAAAGGTGTTTATTTTAACCCAATTTTTTCCTCCATGATATAATCGGAACCTTATCATTTCTATGGTTTCTTCTTTCCTTGAAAACAACAACCAATGTTTTTTTTTTTTTTTTTGATAATAACAACTTTTTTTTTTGTCAATACCTCAAATTGTTGTTTGTTTCCTTCCAAAACCCAAATGAGAAAAAAAATCAAAAAAAATATTTTTTCCCTTTCGTCTTCTACAATGTAGCTGCACCAAAAACTCCGGTTCGTTTTTTTCCCACACCTGCAACAACAAAACCAAATCATATGTTTGCCTACTAGAGGAATTTTTCCCTTTTTTTTTCCTGTCCACAACCAAACCAATCAATAACTTCTTGTGGAGTCGGTTTGTCTTAAGATTGTTAGAAAAATTTGCACTTGCATAAAGATGGTTAGCCCGAACAACACCAATAACCAGAAGTGAAGTAACAGAGAGTGAAGGAGAAATAAAACCAAAATAGAGAACAACCAAGTCTTGTGAAATTCACAATTTCCTTAAGACAAAGTCGCATTCTCCGCTTGTGCTTTGAGATTCCCAAAGCATATGTCTCCCATGATAAAAAGGTTGTTGAATGGTCAATAAAAGCACATTGTAGCCATTCCGGCGAACTGAAACTATGTCTGACTCTATCACTATGCATCCAATACTCAAACAATATCAAATAGAACCCCACTAACAAAACCAGGACTACCTAAACTAGAGAAAACCTTTTCTTTATATACTAGAAAGGACCCTTGGCCTCCAACCAAGCCAAACCCTTTGGCATCTAAGGCCAAACAACAATCGTACCAAATAAATGTCATTCATTTATTTGTAATGAATGTCATTCACACCACAAACTTTCCAACATTATCGGCCCAGATTCATAGCCCAAAACTGATCCCAATGGGATTGCAGTATGAGCCTTTCTACTCAGATATTTCGTCATATTAACATATTAGGGTTTATTCTCCATTCGGTTGTACTTTGTAATTATTCTCGCATTCATGGTGAAGCTTTTTGCTCTACCTATTTTCCCTTTAAGGGTTTCCACGTAAATATGTTGTTTTTTCTTTGTTTTCGTATTTTATTATTATGCCATTGATTTCAACATATTTTTCTTTTGTGGACTTTTATGAGAGATTTGAGCATGTTCATATAATAATTTGTTGGTGATTAAATCTATTTGACTTGAGCTTGAACTTTATTTTGTGGCTTTATTGTATAAAATATTTTGGCTATACTTTTAGGTTGTTAATTATGGAATTAGAATGTTTTGGGATGTCATTGTGCTTTAATATATCAAATTGGCCTTGAATTGTGAAAAAATAGACTTTGTATAAATTGAATTTATTTTGTTATTTCTAAGGTTATTAATTGGTATAAAGTTTATGAGTAAGCTTAGCTTTTATTTAATTAAGTATGATGAAATGTTAGATATGCATATTAAATTGGTCTTAAATTATTAGATAATTAAATTGGTGTTGATTGTATATATTTGTGTTTGTTATAGTTTGGGCATTGAGGTACTAAATTGGACTTGTTAATTGCTAGAAAATTTTGTTTGTTCGTGAAATTTGTAAATTGGGTTTAAGTATTGATTAGTAATTTGGAGTTGTGGATTTTTATAAATGAGACTTATTAATGGGTATAGAATTTGTATTGGTAGAATTTATCAAATTGGATATGTATATTAATAATTAATTAGGGATTATGGACTTATGATACTGATAAATTATTTATTGATTTAAGCCCATTAGCATGAATGAAATTAATTTGATAAGTTTAAATGTTGCTTTTAGGCTTATTATTATTAGATTTGAATATTTATTTTGTCCCAATTAAATTTCCCTACTTTGACTACCTTTCTCTTTTGGGCTTATTTTGTTTTACATGAGCTCGCTCTTGTTGTTTTTGTTGATCGAACATGGATTGATGACAAATGAATGATTGAATTTCAAGAAGGATTCAGAAACACCCTAAATTAAATGTAGGACTTTTAATTACATTATCACTTTCCTCATTAATATTTAATTTTATTATTATGATTATTATTATTTTCTCCATATTCTTGCAAATTCATTATTCTTTACGTTTGTTGGTTGTATATATGTAAAATTGAACATTGCATATACATAAGTTATGTCATAATGAATAATTCAGCAATT
This sequence comes from Tetrastigma voinierianum, assembly GCA_016808115.1. Taxonomy (NCBI): domain Eukaryota; kingdom Viridiplantae; phylum Streptophyta; class Magnoliopsida; order Vitales; family Vitaceae; genus Tetrastigma; species Tetrastigma voinierianum. The sequence continues at coordinate 1,089,539 of JAEQBH010000984.1, forward strand.
TTTGAGTTAATATAGTTTGCAATTTCTTTTTAGTAATTTTTTTTGTAATAATTAAATAAGTTAGAAGATGTTATTTTCCTTAAGTGTCCAAGAAATGTTTTTTAATAAAAATTAAAAAATAATTTTTTTAAAGTAAAGTAAAAATTGTTAACATTTTGTTTATTTAATTTAAGTGGTTTAAAAAAAAGTTTCAATAAAATTGTCCCAAAATATTTTTTATTAATAAAATAACTATGTTTTAATAAAATTATATTTCCTAATAATAATAATAATAAAAATATTTTTTTAAATAAATTTGTAAGCTCAATTTCCTTTCTAAAATAGTTAAATAAATCTTTTTGGCCAAATTGATGTTTTTAATAAATATTTTTATGAAATAAATGTAAATAATTATATCCGTAAATAAAAATTAGATCATATGACTTTTTTAAAATAAAATTGGATCTCTCTTTTATAAGTGAATATATATATATATATATATATATATATATATATATATATATATATATATATATATATATATATATATATATATATATATATATATTGTTGTATTGAGTAATGTGATTATTTTTCTAGGGGTCCATAATTAATTAATTAATTGTCATCATTTTTTAAACTTATTTAGTAAAGATTATTTTATACTCTTACAGATATATTAAGCATAAAATACTCACCGACCTTCCGATAGGTAATATATAACATAACCTCTGAATTTGAACTTAAGTTTTCACAGATTTGTCTTTTCTAAAAAAAAGTCACTCAAGGGTTTTATTTTATTTTATTTTTTAATAAATAAAAATAAGTAAAACTCCAATTATTTAAATAAGAAAAAAATTTTACAATAAAAAGTTATGGAATGAGGACACACATGAAAAATGTGGGTCCACTGATCATAAAATTCAAGACATACAAAGCTGCAGTCGGACGATCACATAATGAGCTCTTCTTGGTGGTTTTACAGACACGTAATAATCTATCTCTCGGTGGTTTTACAAACAGGCTGTCCGGACTCAAAATTCCCCTGCTCGGACTTCGGACGAACCTCCGTTCTATGACATACTCTATCAGGCTGTCCGGACGCATTTACAGGACACACATTTTGGATGTGGACGTCCGCAGTTACCATCCACACACATTTTTTGGCGTCCGGTTTGCATGGCTAACCAAAATCTCCCACCATGAAAGAAGCTCCTTACTGTCATCTGAATCCTCTAGTTCAAGGGTATCTTTTGTTGTTGACTCGAATTTGCAAAAAAATACGTAAATTGTAAGAAGTTCAGCCTATCAGTGAATAACTAGTAGGCAATCTTTAGATAGATGTCTGGCATGGAAATGAAGAGGCTAAAACTCACCCGAACTTCAATTTAACCAGGGTCATTTTGGGGCCATTTGGGGGTTTAGTAAGTGATGTAGCCAGATCATGTACAATTTTTAGAAATCTTTGATAGGCGCTATTTAGTATGTGTTCATTTCTTGAAGACTGTTCATTCTTACTAATCTAGGTACAAAATCTGTAGGCCGTCCAAGGTTCAACTCATTACTATCTTTCTTTTCCTCTCCAGTGTCTCAGTTTGCTGTATCCATTCATTTTCCTCTTTAGTCAAAATCTGTAGATCATAATGAGTTTTATGGTTATGAGGGATTTCTTAGTATATTAAAGTGCCTTGAATATTATGTCATAAATTATTCATTCCTCTTGTGAAACATAAATCACATTGTCTTCTTTTAACTTGTGTGAATATGGATATCCTTGTGAATCCATAAGCGCCGATTATGTCACATTGATACACAGAGTGAAATGGAAGAGTTGTTCAAGTTTTGCAGCTTTGCCGAACTTTTGTTTTGTTAGGTGATTGGCTTACCTCAAATCTCATCTCGTAGTTCTCATCATTCTTCTACCCTCATCATTATTCATTCTTCTTTTGATTTTTTTTCTATAGGAATTTATATTAAACTTAAAGTAACATGTTACGATACTGATCTCACACCTTTTTTGTTCTTAGAAAAGGAAAAGAAATAATGCGTGTCAGATTCGATTTCTTAGTATTTCAATTTTTTTCAGAATCCTAATTAAGATTAAAGTTAGGTTTTAAAGTTTGGACAGAAAACCAATTCTAGAACCAGTTTTTACCTTCCAAAAAAAATATATATTTAGTAAAATATTGTGGACTCAAAACTAGTTTTTGAGAAGTATATTGACTTTTAATTTGAGAAATACAATATTCATATAGGCAACTTTGCCGTGAGAAAGAATGAAAATTTTGTTAGAAGTTTTAAAACAAAATTGTTTCAAAGTCCCACATTGGTTGTGGAAGTGTTTGTATAGCACTTTATAAGCATAAAGGCCTTACTTACTATTGATGAGAATTGAAGGTCCACTAGTGATGGGTGGGTCTCTTCTCCATGAGCTTCCCTTGGTGGGCCTACCAAATATAATATATATAATATATTAATAAATCAAAAGACGGGCCTTGGGCCTTGAGGCCGATGGGCCGTGGGCTTTGAAATAATAAATAAAAAACATATTCTATTTTTTGGTTTGTTGAAAATGTTTTTTGAAAGAGTGCATCTTTCTGAAAGGTTGCATACTAATATATAAATATTCATTTAAGGAATCTTTTAACTAATAGTTTTCTTTTTCCCAAATTGACAAACAATAAACAATGCATTCACCCATTGGAAAGGAAAAGTAAGAAAGAGTTTGCTTGAGTTGAAGTTTCTATGCAAACACTTTAACATTAGATAGTTTCATCCTGAAAGGCAATCACCTGAAGTCTTGCACAAGAGAAGCGGTGCAATATTTTCTTTAGGACATTGTATATTACAAGACTTTATCTATCAAGTCAGTATAAATCACTCTGTAAAGTTCTATAACTTTTTTATGAAATTATATTGTTCTAATGTATTATATTCTTCCTCTATTGTTAGCATAATTTACTTAACAAATTTCTCATGACACATGGGAAATGAAATTCATTAAATGCGGATAGGATAAATAAAGTCAGTTAAAAGATCAAACGAAATTGGATTGCATTATACTATATATAAAAAAAGGTAGGAAATTCCGTTAAATTCCTAACAGAATATGTCTAAATAAACATGTCATTCATCATAAGCATTGTAATTACATAAGTTTTGTTATGATTGTGGTCACTTGGATTCAAAGTCTCCGGATCGTCGGGGTATGAACCTGACATCAAGAACCTGCAAAACAAACAAGGGAACCGTGGTGGTGTGCCAACCGGCTTTCCAATGCTTAAGTTAGTTAGAGAGATAGAGAGCATCCAAAATGTCAGTTTTGCAGGTGTATATTTTCACATCCTTTTTTCTTAGCATTACCTCCCTTATTTATAAAGAAGGATGATGATCCACTTTTTATGGAAAGTGGGTGATTAGTTTCTGAAATTGAAGGGAGGTAGGCGCTTAACTGTAGCGACAAGCCAGTTTTTCCTTTTGGACCTTGAGTTGTGAGATCTTCCCACCTCAGTCGATTGATCATGTTAAGGGCGGTTACGTACGAGGTTTGTGGGAGGATATGTTCTCAAGTTGTCAGGAATCAGCCGGGAAATCACTGGCCGACCATCTTCTTAAAGATGGCAGTCGACTAGAAGAGGGCGTGAATAGCCCACAAGCTGGACTTTGGGCTTGGATCCGTGTTCGTGTAGGGATGCTTAGGCCTCTTTTGGGCTGAATCCGTTTGGGCCTTCTGAGTGGAGATGCTGGGCCAAAATCCATAGTACCCACAATTAGGGATGACAACGGGGCGGGTTTGGGACGGGCACCCACATCCACGGCACGTCTCCCATGTTAATTATTTCCCATCCCGTCCCAAGCCCGAAGCAGGCGGGTTCTCATTCCATCCCTATTAGAATGCCTCTTAAAATCCCATACCACTCCGCTCCGCCCGCCTTCATGATTCGGGTTCGGGTTTGGGTTCGGGTTCAGGTTCCTTATACCATATACATTCAAATAAGCCAAAAATTATTCTCAGAATAGGGAAATCACATAACACAAATTATGCTTTACAGGAATAACCAAAATACAAATTTTATACATGATATCCTGAAAAAAGACAATTTGAAATCAATTATCATGGTCATTATGCCAAATACATATTTATTTCAGGGATAGGATAAACACATAATATAAATTATGCTTTACAAGAATATCTAAAGATATAATCACTTTTATGATATTACGGAAAAAGACTATAAAAAATCAATTATTCTGGTTATTATGTCAAATACATTTCTAATAGCTCAAAAAAAATTTCTAGAGTAGGATAAACACATAATATAAATTAACCAGAATATAAATTTGCACATGATATCCTGGAAAAAGACCATCAAATCAATATCTTGGTCATTATGCCAAATACATTTCAAATAGCTCAAATATGCTTCAAAATAGGTAAAGCACATAATATAAAATTTTCTTTAGAACACAGAATATAAATCACTTTATATGTGTAGACTATCCAAATCAAAAATGTTTTTTCATGAATGACATCCCAAAGTGCATCTTTAATACTAGCTTCTCAAGAGCCTATGAGGTATAGCAAATTAACCATTAATATAACAACATTAAAATAAAGGAGCATCAAATATAAATTGTTGATAACACCCAGCCTGAACAAAAATAAATTGTTCTTGTGAATCACATCCCAAAGTAAATCTCCAAGGCTAGCTTCATATCGAAAAGAGCCTTATAACACCAGAGTGCTTCACCATCTTCATCCATATTTGTGTGTCTCGACTCCTAAATTTAGCATTCAAAGAACTACCATACTAAGCAAACATAATAGAAAGACAAGCAATTATATTTAAAGAAAATATAAAACATTCAAAGTTGAAAATAAATTAACTACCTTTATCTCAACAAAGAGCCTATAGCATGAGTGTTTCTTCATCTTCATCCATACTTGTGAGATCAACCCCTAAATTAGCAATAAAAGAATTACCCAATATAAGCAAATATAATAGAGATACAAGCAATTATATTTAAAGAAAATATTAAACATTCATAAAGTTGAAGATATGAAATCGGCTACCTTTCATTTCACTCCCTAACCAACTTTGAGTGCACATTAATGCCTACAAAGTATGTGGGTGGAGTACGCTACGATGTTTTGATACCATCCTGCCCCGGTACTAAAAAGCCTGGCTTCGGTCTGGCGTAGATATCGGAATGGCATAGATATCTCGAACAATCTTTTGTAAAGTTGGATACTTAATCCCATTTGTTTTCCACCAACCCAAAACATCAAATCTAAATCCTTGGTAAAAAGCAGGCTCATCAAGGTAATAGTCTAACTTCGGACTTCACTAACTTTCTCTAATAGTACTATGAACAAATAAATCATCTTTGAAAAAAAGTGGATCTTGTTCATCGTAATGGTGTCAAAAGGACTTGGAACTTGAGTTCAAAGTTTTTCACCAATTTTAGAGTTTGATTGGTACTCAGAAAGAAAATCATAACATATTTGATGAATTTTCCAATCTCACTCAAAGCTTTAGACCCATACATTATCGGGAAATAAAACTCTAAAATCTTAATCTTGTATCTTGGGTGTCCTTCGCTACTTGCCATTACAATATGACACTCACTCGATACTTGTCAAATTTTCAAACATACTTGATGCCATAGTGCTGACAACTTCATTTGAGCATATCAACCAATCATATAATGCTTGTTTAATTTCACACACTTTGATGAAAAAAAGTATTTGCGGGTTAAGGATAATTTTGTCCAGGAAACAACTTTGTTATATTATAAAACAATTTCAATCTTCCACAAATTTCTTTTGCTAGATTTCATTCCTCCTCAGATGGCACTATAGTGTAGAGTTTCTCACGTTGCTTCAAACATGGGAAGACATCTTTATAGGCTATAGCTATTGACAACATCAAGTATGTGGAATTCCATCGTGTTTCTGATCAAGACATAATTTCTTGTATTACATGGAATGTAATTGACGAGTTAAATCTTCAAACTTTTCCACTCTTGATGGTGTTGCTGACAAATGCAACTACTTGCAAAACCCTCAATTTCAACTCTAATGACATCTAGACCTTCCTTCACAACCAAATTCAAAATATGTGCTGCACATCGCATGTGAAATACTTTTCCATTCAATAAAAGAGAATTGTTCAAGGATAATTTCTCGCGGAGAATATCAATCATACCATCATTGCTTGAGCGATTATCTTGATTATTGTAGATATTTTTCTATCCATATTCAAATCAACAAAAGGTAATAACACATCATAAATAATTTATTTGTATGAGGAGGAGGCACATAGACAAATCTAGAAAAAAAACAAATAATATGAAAACATAGTATAAATAAGTCATATCATCAAATGACAAAAAAATAAATAAAATTGAAAGTTAAACAAATATCATATCTAACCTTACAATACGATGGTGCAGCAACCAAGATTCATCAACGTAATGTAGTAATAGCCATGTAGCCTTTCTTTTGGTTGGATGTCCACATATCAGTTGTTATAGCAATTTTGGTTTCAAGTTTTTCCAAGTAGCTGCTCATTTTCCCTTTCTTAACCTCATAAATTTTCATTATGTCATCCTTAATTGTATTGTGGGAGACCATTTTAAACAAGGGTTGCAAGCTACTAGCAAAATCTTTAAATGCCACATGATCAACAATTGAAAGAGGATACTCATGCAATATAATTGCAAAATGACTTCTCTCTTGAGATATTTTGATCAAATGTGAAACCTCCAATTTGCAGCGTTCACAACCTCTTCTCTCTACTTCTAACAATTGTTGCTTCAATATCAACATTTTTTTATTTTATGCCTATCTAAATGGACATGCAAATGCTTAGTCCCATTCTTACTCCCAACCTTAAGTCTTGAATTACAATGCTTACAAATAGCATAACTTTGTCCATCCACTATGACTTTCTCAAAACTCTTCCAAACAATTGATGTTAATTTTCTTTTTCTAGATAGCAATGTCACACCAGTAGTTGAGTTACTACCTGTACCTGTAGCTTGATTAGAATCAATTCTTGGCATGGACAAATTTTCTACTTCTTCTGATGCCATTTGATTGCTATTCTGAAATAATTTGAAAACACTTTGATCAAAAATTGCTTTCTGGTATTAATAAACAAATATTGAAAATTGAATGCAAATATTAATCACGAAAGTGGGTATCAGTATTCACTATTCACTATTCATTATTCATTATTCATTATCCAGTCAGTCTTAGGAATCCGACATATTGACTATTACGGGTATGTTTTTAAAATTTAATAATCTATTCTCATAAATTAAAATTTTGTTTTATAAAACAGCAAAATAAAGGAAGCAAAAAATGTTTTCAAGATTCTGAACATAACAAATGGGATAGCGGGAGAATTTTCCTCCCGGCATGAGTTGAATCGAATACTCTCGTATTGAAGATTGCCCTTTGTATGTGTGGTTCCTTGGGTAGCCGAGCGGAAACGGATGGCATTTTTGGTAAATCACCTTTCTTTTTCTTTTTTTTTTTTTTAATTTTCATTTTGATGCAATTCTGAAATTCACTGGCTTTAAGTTTCTTACCTTTTCTTTTGGAAAATTTCTTGTTTTGCAGGAAAGGAGTAGAGCTAGGGTTCGGTCGGCTTCGGCTTTGCGGTCGGCAGGTCTTGGTCGGCCCGGTCAACCGGTCTTTAAGATCGGCTTCAGCACTGCGTACGGGTTCCGTTATGTTGAAAGCGAAAAATTCGGAGGCACCGGATGATTGAAGTCTTCAGGGATCATCCGAGAAGGGAGTAGAGCTAGGGTTTGGATTGAGGAATGAGAAAGCTTTGTTGATGGAGAGAGAATGGAGTGGAGGCGTGGAGCAAGGGTTAGGGCAAAACTAAAAATGAGTTTATATATATATAGGGTATTACAGTCAATTTAAAATATAACAAGGGTATATTAGTAATTTCGTATTCGGGGCGGGTAACTAAAATCCTTACATGAGCCAGTCGGGTTTGCATGAAAGTGCCCATACCGTCCCAAGCGGGGCAGGCGGTGCAGTTTTCGTCAACTTGCCATCCCTACCTGATGCCCCTTTTTTTACGTCGAGGAGTTTGATCTTCCGATTGGAAATATTGTGTTACTGACTTGGTTATGCCGTCGAATGGGGACCATTAATGCTTGCATGTTCCAACGTGCACATTTCCGGGGGGTGTTCTATTTTTGGTATCGCATTTAGTATGGATTTTTTAGTTTCCCATTGGTTTGTAACCCCTATAAAAGGATGCAGGGTGACGGGTTTTTCTCTCACTGGCTAGTTTTGAGTTTTTAGTGGATATGCATGGTTGGACATTGGCGAGATCTTGCTAGTCACGAGCTTCACGATTGCTCTGAATTTGAATGTGATGTTGCGGAGGTTGGCCCGATGATTAAAAAGGCGATCACGGAGCTTGCTAATTTACATTTGGATGGATATTTTAAGAAGCGCCCATATGTCGTGGGTGGTTAGCGAACTTCCCGGGGAGGCGTCTCCTTGAAATCGATGAAACTTTGTGTCTCCATGTTCAACGATAAGCCCCCTGGTATGCTCCTCTGCTTTGGCACTGTTGATCATACTACCAGAGGCGGCTGGGGATTTTTCCTCTTTCTTAGCCTCTACAGCAACAATTTTTTCCTTTTTTAGATTTTGCAACAACGACTTTTTCTTCAGCTTTTTCTTCTTGCTTAGCCTTCTTCTTGCTTTTTTTTTTTCTTATAGTTCCTCTTCTTTTTCTTCTGCTTTTTCTTCTTTCTTAGGCTTAGTTTTCAGCCCGGATGGGTTATGTAATTGTCTTAGGCTCAGTTTTCAGTCCGGATGGGTTATGTAATTGTGAACGCCTTTTGGTGTAATTAATGATATCGTGTTCCAGGAAATTTTCGTGTTGTGTTTTGCCTTATTTTTATTGTGTTCGGCTAACTGGTCACTAACGTGAACAAACTTCAAGGGTTATGGCGTCTGATGTATTCTAGCATGCCTTGGAACAAGGGTTATGGCATCTGATGTATTCTAGCATGCCTTGGAACAAGGGTTATGACTTCTGATGTATTCTGGCATTCCTTGGAACAAGGGTTATGGCGTCTAACGCTGATATATTCGAGGATGGATCGGCCCTTACAGGTTTCTGGCTGATTCATGATTCGTTCAATGCCGTCCATCAGGAGGGGCATAAGGGCACTAGCCTAGGGGCCCACGAACCTAGCCCACACTCGCTCACTATGCCTTAGTAAGTGAAGTGTTGTCAGGATTCGAATCGTTTGGAAGGATGATGAGTCAACGATGCATTTAATGCATCCATAGGGGCTAGACGCCTTATTCTTAGGGAATAATAATTGGCTTTTACCTACTCCTATTGAGTCTACACCATTTTATCGTTTATCTTCCGTTCAAGAGCTTCTGTGGATACTTCGTTGTAGGGTTGCTTGTTTTACAGATAGTCGTTTCAAGCATTCGTTTTTCCCTACCTTCTAGGTAAGCCCTGTTTTTGTCCCGGGTATGTTAGATTCCAGTTTTCGGCATGTGTTCGGTGACGTGAACTTAGATACTACCGGGCATCTTTAGAGGCTGGGGTTTCCACTGGCACAGTGGGTTAGTGTCGTTCTCGCGCTGCGATTTGGTATTACGACATGGAACTTACTCCTCTTTCCTCTATCCTTTTATTGTTGTCTGCTTGCAGTATGGCGAGAGGTCAAGAAGGGACTTCCACTAGTCGGTAGGAGCGCGGAGAGAATTTGGTGGGATCTCTGCAGCGTCTTCTTCTCTGTCTATGGAGGAGTTGGTCTTATTGCCACATTCTGATAATATCAGATTTTGGATTCTTGGATAAATCAAGTTTGAATCCTGCAATAAGAAGAGACGGTTGATATATTTTACTAAGGGGAACAGCTGCGGTAGGGCTTCGCTTTCCCATTTCGTCTCTAATCAAACAATTTCTACACTTCTCCGGAGCGCTGCCTGCTCTTATCTATTGGAATATCATTTGGATCCTGACCAGGTGTAGCGTATTGAACCTCCTTTACCAACTGGATATTTCGTTGGTAGAGGTTTTCTTTATTTATACATTGAAGCTGGTGCATGGAGGCCGGCTATCCCTGTCAACCCAAAGCCCCTGGATGCAAGTTGTTACGGGCTCCCAGCTCGCCTAAGGCAAAGACAAAGGCGTGATGTATTGAAGGACATGAGCTAGAGATCGAGACACTCGACCTCCCGTTTACTTTGAATTGAGCAATTTCATTCCCAAGTGTGTTCAACTTGTGGGGTTTGTTCATCGTTGTACGTTTATCCTGCGTATTTTCTTAATAAACACTCTGTAATTAAAGGAAACGTTGGAGAAGTAGACTAATCATTGGGTGGAGAAAACGCTTGAGAACATTGAAATTATAAGAAAGATTTCCAGAGGGAGCGAATATGTCAAATTCTTTTAACCATGAAGAATCTTCGTGAACTTAGTCGCAATCCCTCTCCCTATATACTTCCAGTTATTCCTCGCCCTCTTCCCACAGAGATAGTGGAGGGCGAGCATTATGTTATTGCTGACCCTTTCACTTTAGTCCCGGACAGGTCGTCTCTAGCTCAAACTTCCGAGACCAAGGCGATTAGTAGGGAATTGGTGATTAGTCTTGATGACAGCATGCTGGCTAGAAAGTTTATTTGCCTGCTTATCAGGAGGTTGATAGGGGTAGCTATCTCAAGCGTCTTCTCTTTACGAAAAAGGGTTCTGATCCACCGCCCCGAGCATCCAAGAGGAAGGCGGGTGCACGACAGCGGCGGCAGGCGCGGGGGTGGAAGATTTTATCCCTTAGGTTGCTCCAATAACGAGCCTCCCCCCTGCTAGTGAAGAGGAAGAAGAGGAGGATGAGATGGCTAACCTCGTTCATAACTTTGGCGTAGGCCTTGAAGCGAGTCTTAGTTTTAAGCGTGTAGGCGTCTACCCTCGAGGTTGTTGGTGAGGCAGATCAACACCTAACCGGCGAAGGTTTGGAAGAGCAGGCGATAGTCGTTATGGACTCGCTTGAGAAGGGCTTTCATGGCCAACTGACTATGGAGCCTACGCACTTGGCGGATTCAGGAGAGGTTCCTCTAACTCATGAGGAAGTTCGGGAGGGTATTCTCTCGGAGCAGACTGCTAGTCGACTAGCTAAGGCCAAGTCGTCCCGGGCCGGGCCTAGTAGGTCGTTGCTTCCCGACCGGTTGCTGCTATATTCTTATATTCCTCCATAAGGCCAAGCTCCGCCTATAGAGGAAGTATTAGCTCCTAGGCCCGAAGGAGCCTAGGAAATTATCAAGCGCTGAGAGCCATTTAATTGGGGTGAATCCCTGATCGCCCATTTGGAACAACTATACCTAGTAATGCTTCAGATGCCGGTAGAGGTGCAAGTCGAGGGGAAGGGTGAAAATATGCCTTTTCGATCCCTGCCTACGCTTGTAAGGAAGATCTCAAGCAGGCGGTCGAAGATGGCATGTTGATACGCAACGACCGATCTAGTCGGCGGATGCGGTATGTTTATTGTTATGCTGCTTTGCTCTAATATCATTCTAGAATTATAGCTTTTATTCTAATGTATTTATTTTGCGGTAGTCGCGACCATCCGAAACATGACCTACCGGCGCTCAGAGTTGGAGACCTTCGGCTGAGGATCTGAGAGGAGTTACGGCTCTGCCTTGATCGGTCGTTTTTGGCCCGCAGTCTTGGCGCTTGCCGGCTGAAGTAGAGTCAAGGCGCCAGCTACTTTGGGAGAATGAGGCTAAAGGAAGCGTTGAAAGGATGGCCTAAGCTAAGGCAAAGAGAGATGTTGCTCGCCATGATGCCTTGGTGGCACGCATAAATGTCGATGCGGCAGGGAGTGCCAGGGCTAAGGTGGAGTCCGAGTTGGCTTGGGTACAAAATGCCTTGGCTGTTGTAGAGGAGGCTAGGCGGAAGGCGGATGACAAGTCTCTCTGCTTTTAGAACTCAGGACTTGTAAGGATGAAATGTCTACTATCCGGGCAAAGGCCACAGAAAGGAATACTGAGGGGCGTACAAGGAGGGCTTTACTTGATCTTTAACGCTATGGGTATGGTGGCATGCTTTCTCCACGCTAACATTTATGGAAGCCCGACCCAGGGTTCTAGGCGGAAGGATCTTTGGACACGTCAAGCCGTTATCTCGAGTTTTTTGTTAATCTCGATGCCCCCGGTCATCGCTACTTGAAGAATTGCATCCATCGATGGCGGACCCTTTTCCTAGTGACGGAAATCTGCCCGGCAACTCCCACCGGGTAACCTCGTGACTCGCTCGACTAACGAGTTCTGTGGTAAGCGGGTTAAAAGCTATGGCGTATTTGGAAAACGTGGGTTATAAAATTTTTCCTTTTCTATCAAATCACACCTTTAGATTTAACGAAAATCCGGCATAACGGCGCACGATGGTCGAAGCCCAATGCAAAATCACTGTATAAAGCGAAAATACACTCCCGATGTTTTCGAATGTCATTTACAATGATAAAGGACCTACGGTCCTCGTCAAAATATAAGATAATCGATCAATATAAGTTTATGTAACTGTTTTCTCAAAAGCATGCATGCATATTTTACAAAAGATATTTACATATACAAAATGCCACATTTTAACTTTTACTACTTTTACTTTACACCTTATCTTATATAAAATCACAACACAACGTCTAGGACTAAGGATCCTGGAAAAGTCTTTGGAGAAGCCGGCACACTTTGAAAAAATTATTTTAAAAGCAGAAGCGTGAGCCAAACGGGCTCGATTGAGTCTTCTCTCAGTTCTAAATGTTGCTGTCTCTTTGTATGTACCTCCCAATGAAAAGAAATCTGTACACATAAATGGTTGTAAAGTTGTTTATAGAAAAATGATTTTGTTATGGCAGATTTAAAGCTGTCTTGAAAACTATTTACCAACTGCTGAAAGCGATGCGAAAACTATTTACATTTGGCAGTGTTTGATGGTAGTTAATATCTGAAAGTGTTATCTTTGGAAATCAGAGTACCAACCCTTTGTGGCCCATTTACGAAATACCCTAGATGTGATGTCATGGAACCTCGGAACCTGACATCGGTAGTGAACTCTCGAGAACCTTGCCGGTAAGATGGTCGGTGAACACGGCGGGATCTATATAGCATAGTAAAAAAAAAAAAAAGACCTCGGAACAAAATGCTCGGTGGGGAACCTCGAACCAACACCTCATCGTTATGTACTAAGTCATTGTAGTAACTATATACATCGAGATGTGCAAAGGGCGACTCAGTATATAAATATATGCTAGATCTAACCCCCCAGTGGAAGCCAGGCAATATAGTTAGTCATAATATCCCATAACCTTGCCATGCTGTCAAAATACATCGTAGAAAGCGGCATGTCATCTAGGGTTTTGCTAAAGCAGGAATAAAGCCCATTTCTTAAATACTAAATCAAACTTTTCTGCTGGTAACAAGTGGGAGAGTAAAAAAAAATGCTTTATAAATTTATATTTTCAAAGCACTTTACAAACTGTAATTTAAACACTTCGTTTTAGAAAAGTTTTGAGTACTCACCTTTTTCTCGACTAATTTCTTTCAAATCTTGTCAAGTACTCTAGATTATTGTTGGATGCTCCGATCTTGCACAATTCATCACAATTCTGAAAATGCCCTCCAGTTGGTTTAACCATAAAACATACAGGGACTCAAAAGTGAAACTATATCAGGCAGACGATTCTAACAAAACTTTGCACGTGCTAGTCCCATTGATAAGGACATCGATAATATGATGTGTAATATAATAAAATGTCTGCACATTAAATGCCCCATAAAAACTATCTGTTTTAGCAAACTTTTGACTCAAGGGACTTTCCATAGAGTCAAAAAATACCCGAAACATTTCTGAAAATTTTGTCCTACTTGTCTGACTACAATCCTGAAATTTCAACCCAAACTGTCTGAAAATAGTCCCGAAATTCAATACATTCGAACACAGTTCAAGACCTAAAAATTCAAACTTGATGCAAAAATTTTGGGAGGCGAAGTTTACATTTCAAGTCTCTAAGAAAATTCAAAATATTATACAGCATTTAGGCTCAGAAAATAACACAAGTAAGACAGTGCCACACTTTTTAGTATGACCAAGGAAGCTGAATAATTGCCATTTTCGTGGCTCGTTGCGTCATCACCAAATTTTGCGTGCGCTAAACAAGTTTGAATCCGATTTTCGCCATCCCGAAAAAGAAACAAAGAAAAATAAAAATTTTAAAACCCTCTCTCTTCGACGCCCTACATTTGTCAGTCCAAGAGAAGTTTGATTTTATCCTTTTTTTTCCTTTAGTGTGTATTATTATTTTCCTTATACGATTTTAATTACCTCGTTCGAGGTCCATTTTATCTCGGAAACAATTTATTTTTGTCCCGGTTTCAGTTTCGCTATCCTAATTGAATATTCTTTAAATATTTGCCATTTTTCGAATTTTCTAAAATCCCATTTTCAGGTTTCACTCTAAACCCCTGCTGAGAAAACTCAGTAAAAATCATTAGGAGCTATCTCGGAATTAAGCGAAACTTTTCTAGGTCACTAGATTCGATGAGACGAACTTGGCGCTGTCATTTTATCATCCCAGATTTGAAATTTTAGGACTTCCTGAATATTTTGGTATTCTTATTATTATTTTACTATTTAAACTTCCATTAATTATACTTTCACCCCTCCACTTTCCTTAATTGCAAAAAGTGCCACAATTCTTTAAAACTTTACAATTTTATCCTTTACAATGGCACTTGGTGCATATGCTTATACAGTTACATGTCTTGTACCTCATCGGAGCCAGGTGTTACGATCAATGTTCATCTGATGTTAAAATGCTGAGAGGGAGGCTCTTACTGTAGTTCTTGAGATGGATAATAGCAAGGCGGGTGAGAATCTCTACGCCCGCAGAATTAGTCGGAGTAAAGAGCACTTGCCCGGTAACCCGAGGAGAGTTAGGGACATGGTGTTTCAGGGTTGCATTTCATGGTTGCTCATTGAGCTTTGTTTCTTCACCTATGTTTTGCCGCCTCGGTTTTTGTTGTTGTTTTTAAACCAAGCATATGTTCTCAATAATAAAACATGCGGTGTTTACTAATCTGATGTGGGTGCTTTACTTCATAACTAAGTTAATTTAGCCGGGCAAGAAAAAATGTACCTTGAGTAGGACATAGATCAGCTCCGGATGAACATTCCAATTAGCAAGGTTCATTAACCCTTCTTATATCGCTTTCTTGTCCGGGCATCGTGATGTACCAGCTGGGCATCAACCATATTGGGTCGGTTGGGGCATTAACCTTACTAGGATTTTGGGATGAACCAGCTGGGCATCAACCATGCTAGGTCGATAGGACATCAACTTTACCTGAACTTTGTAATGAACCAGCTGGGCATCAACTATACTTGGCAGGTAGGACATCAACCTTACCTAGACTTTGTAATGAACCAGCTGAGCATCAACCATACTGGGCCGGTAAGACTTCAACCTTATCCGGACTTTGTAATGAATAAAATGGGCATCAGCCATCTTGCGGGCTGGTAAGGCGTCTGACCTTGCACAGTCTTTGTAATGAGCCCAAATTTGGGCATAAGCCATCTTAGGGCATAGGACATCAACCTTACCCAGACTTTGTAATGAACCAGTTGGGCATCAACCATACTGTGTCGGTAGGACATCAATCTTACTCGGGCTTGGTAATAAACCAGCTGGGCATCAACCGTACTGGGCATGTAGGACACTAACCTTACCCAGGCTTGGTAATGAACCGGTTGGATATTAAGCATACTAGGCTGGTAGGACATCAACCTTATCCAGACTTAGTAATGAACATAGTGAAGTGTCAACCATACGAGCGTAGGACATCAACCTTGCTGGACATTAATGAACCGGTGACATCAAGCCATCTCTTGGTGGGCGGTGGGACCATGACCTTACAGGCTTGTGTGAACTGGTTGGGCATCAACTATCACCTGAGGCGGTGGGACATCCCGGCCTTACGGGCTTGGTAATGGACAGCGGGCATCAACCATCTTGTTTATGGAAATCAACCTTATACGGACTTGGTAATAAACAGTGAACATTAACCATCTTGAAGTAGGTAAGACATCAACCTTATCGGACTTGTGTGTAGACATTTGGGACAAGAACATATTCAGAAATTGAATCATTCTTTATTGATAGTACCTTTTGAGGTGCATAACATTCCACATTCTAGGTATAGGCTTCCCGTCTAGTTTATCTAATGCATACGATCTGGATTCGTTAGCCCGTGTTACAATATATGGTCCCTCCCAGTTTGGCTGGAACTTTCCGACTGATGGATTGGCTGTATTTTCGAAAACTTTTCTTAGGACCAGGTCCCCATTTGAAACATACAGGTTTCATTAACACATTGTAAGGTTAGCTAACTGTTGTTGGTATGATTACTATTAACCGCGACTCACGCATCGCGCAGTTCATCTGCCATGTCTAGATCTTTGATCACAGTTTCATCATTTGACTGCTCGGGTAAATTAGTTCGAAGCATGGGCATGCCGATTTCTGTTGGGACTATAGCCTCCATCCCATAAGTGAGTGCGAAGGGGGATATACCCGGTTGGTCGTATTTGTCGTTCTATAGGCCCATGCTTTCTGGTGCTCATCTCAACACTTTTAGTTGGAATCTAATCGTTTCTTTAAGGCGGAGTTAATAGGGTCTTATTTGAGAGCTTTTTGTAGCCGTACTCTGCGAATGCAGCGGAGTGGAGTATAATTCTTGCTCTTCAATTCATGGCGAGGATTATTGTATGGCCCCCGTAGTGGGGCGGATTATCGATACAATTGGTCGGAGGTATGTCGAACCGGCGAACAATATTCTTCGGATGGCCCGAGTGACATCCACTTATCGCTTGATTGATGTAAGCACCGACCCATCACTTCTTTGAAATAATCAGTTGCTACCAACAATAATTTCTTCTATCCACTTGCTGAAATAATTAGTTGCTACTATGTCAATTCCCCATTTGGCTAAAGGCCAAGGGCTCGTAATGGAAATTAAATCATGAGCGGGTGATCTCGAGGCGAAATTGTCGTGGCGTCGATCACACTTCGTGCGTGATTGCGGTATCGGATCTCATGGTTGGCCAATAATACCCCTGAGTATGGGCTCTGTGTGCCAATGTTTTGTCGCCTGGATGATTACCACGTATCCCTTCATGCAATTCAGCTAATACATAATGTCCCTGTTTGAATTAGGTGGCACTTTAAATCACGACCGTCTGGGGCGGGTTTAAATATTGCTCGTTAACCAAAGAGAACACATGGTGGATTTGGACCTTGTGAGCTTTGTTTTAATCTCACGGGAGTTCTCCGTATTGATATACTACTATAGGGTTCGGGGAAGGAGACCTCGTCCTCGGCTTGCGGTGGTAATGATTGGCAGATCGGCTCATAATAGACGAGGCGGGAACGTTTGGTTATTGGAAGTGGGCGGCCGGCGGCCCGGAAAGTCTACTCTCATTGCAATTTACAGTGATGTGTTCAAGCTTCGGTGAAAAGGCATCAGCGTTGTTTAACCAAGGATACATACTTTGCCATTCGGGGGTCTCACGACTCATATTCTTTGTTTACTTGCCCCACAACCAACTGCGAATCACTTCGAATTAGAAGCCTGTCGGCAGACACAGTAACTGCTAGTTCAATTCTGGCTAGTATGGCCTCATATTCTTACTCGTTGTTGGAGGCGTTGAAGCCTAAACGGATAGCTTACTCAATTCTCTCCCCGGCTATAGATAAGTTGCAAACCGATATCGGCTCTGGTTTGCTGAGATGCCCCGTCTACATTAAGGATCCACCAATTCAAGATGCCCTGCCTCGCTCTGGATTGGGGGATTTCTGCTAGAAAATATGCCAGAACCTGTCATTTTTTATCCAGTCTTAGCTTGTATTGAATACCGAATTCACTCAATTCAATCGCCTACCGAGCCATCCTCCAGGACAAGTCAAGCTTGTGAATGGTGCTCCGAAGAAGAAGGTCAGTTAGCACAACAATGGGGTGTGCTTGGAAGTATGGGCGAAGCTTCTTTGTTGCTACCCGGAGAGCTAATGTTGCCTGCTCGAGGTGGTTGTATCGGGTTTCTACATTGATAAGGCCTTGGCGAAAAAAATGCGCTCGCTTTTTTATTCTCATCTTCCTTGAATGAGGCGACACTCAGGGACATTTGAAACCGCTGGGTACCACGAAGAGTGTTTCGCCGGCTCCAGACTAACCAAGGGTGGAGGTTACCATGATATCTTATGTTGATATGGTGAGGCTGTCCATTTCTCATTCTCAGGCCCGGTGGCCCCCTTGAGGTAGTAAAGATGGCTGTGATCCTTAAAATCAAGAGATGAACCGCCTGGGGGCGGTCGACCCCGGCTCGATCCAACTATTGTACTTCCTTTCTAGAGGCAGGAGCCGGGGACTCCAGAATAACTTTAAGTTGAGCAGGGTTGGCTTTGATACCGCTCTGAATCACCATAAAACCTAAGAATTGGCCCGCGCTGACTCCTAAGGCGCATTTTGAAGGATTAAGCTTCATATTGTATGCCCTTAGGAGTTCAAAAGCCTCTTTCAAGTGTTCAGCATGGTCCGGGCATTCTTTGGACTTTACCAGCTTGTCGTCAATATAAACCTCCATGGTTTTTCCAAGTAGTGGCTTGTACATCTTGGTCACTAACCTCTAATAAGTTGCCCCAGCATTCTTTAAGCCAAATGACATCACATTGTAGCAGAACAGGCCGTGCGGGGTGATAAAGGTTGTTTTCTCCGCATCCGGCGATGCATGGGTATTTGATGATATCTCGAGAAGGTGTCCAGGAACGACAATATCCCATACTCGGCTGACGCATCAACGATCTGGTATATTCGGGGTAGAGGGAATCTGTCTTTCGGGCATGTCTCGTTGAGATCCGTATAGTCCATGCACACTCTCCATTTTCCGCCTTTTTTCGGGACTACCACTACATTGGCCAGCCATTCCGGATACTTTATTTCTCTGATGAATCGCTTCCAGATTATCCGCCAGGTATGAATAACACGTGCTCGGTTCAGTTAGAGCGCCTCATTTTAACGTCTGTAGGCCTAGTAGGAAGGATGACATTTAGTTTGTGAGGCATGTGCGGGTTAGATTACGACCGTATGCGAGGTGAGTCAAGCGAACATCCATATTATGGAGCGAGAATCCCATCGTGTTGTACTTTCTACGCACGAGGATGGAGGGAACTAACATAGGTGGATTTATCCGGCTCAGCCAGGGACATTGATTCTAGGGGATCAACGGCCAATTGCTCTCTATCTTCCACCTGCTCCTCGATGGCGATCTGTAGTTGTTATTCTGAGGCTTGGGTCTCGAGGGTCGGATTGTGGGAGCTTTCATTTTTCTCACGCTCCTGCACTGACAATTGGTAGCACTGTCGGGCTGCTAGTTGGATGCTCAGAAGATCAACTTACCCAACACTGGTAAGATAGCTGATCATTTGATGGTAGGTGGATGACACGGCTTTCATTGCATGCAGCCATGCTCGACCGACAATGGCGTTGTACGGTTGAGGTCTTGACAAGCGAAAACAAAACCCTCTTGAACCATTACCGCTCGGCGGGAGAGTAGTAATCACCCATTGTCATTGTGGATTTGGATTGAAGTGGGATATGATTCACATGTCCGAGACTCAACCTATCTAAGGGTGTTCATCTGCCAAAAGGTGGGTAGTTACCATGAGTGAATCGTTGCCGAGTGTGTTGATCCTCTGTGCACATCAAAATCATTTATACATAAAGTAAGTACAATGATTCGTGCCACAGTAGGCTGAGCTAAAATCAACAAAATTTATATACACCTAAGTTCCTACTCTTTGCCGTAGTCAAGCTCTTTGATGCCAGTGGTCTAAGTCGAACACGGGGATGGGTTTTCATCCTAAGAATGATACGCATGAGTGTAAAAAGGTAAGGCTTTCTATTTGGACTTTTTGGATTTGCTTCAAAAACAGTGGAAGTAGGTTGAAAACTGAGAAATTGTAAAAACTGAAAGTGAAGTGTGAAAAAAAGTTAACTTTGAAGATTTAGGTCACTAACTTGGTAAATTAGGGCAAACAAGTGTCCTCGGGTTTTATCCTCGCGTTATGACAAGCAACCTATAGTTACAGCATATGTCGGATCTATGTTTAACTAGCAAACCTCACTAACAACAACTCCTATTTGAGTCAACACAGGTAGCATGCAGCTATGGCCCTTTTTCAGTTTGAAACCCTAGCATTAAATATCATTTCGGGGCTCGTAAGACCGTCAATGAACCCGCAGTGCATCTAGCGATAAGTATACCATTGTATCCTAAAACATGGAAGTATTGGCTAGAATCAAGTAACATTCAAAGCTGTTCGATCTAATTTGAAGATGAGGCCATAAATCTGAGTGCCTGTAGCTTTTAACACAAGAGGACAACATGCACTTGCCTCTGGCTAACTATTCCTCTTCAAAGAAAGGAAGCAGCGAGCATCTCTTGAGTTGTCATCCTCGAGGGTGTTTGGCAGCCCAGAAAAATAGGGAAAGAGGAGAGAAGAAGAGAGAAAGCAAACTCTAACTAAAATAATAGATCATTTACAAAAATGAAAACTTTAAAATCTCTTCTCCCCTAAATTGTTGCTTCCCAAAATTCTCTCTATTGATTACAAAAGAGAGGGGTTTATACCTCAATACATGAAAAATACCAAAAAACCTAACAATTTGGCTATTAAAGGATGCAAGAGAGTAATACACCAAATTTGAAGTCTAAGTTGGCATTAATTATAAAACATGACGAGGCAAAGAAATTTCGCAGATCAAGATTTCGCTAGGCAGCGAAATCACCATGCATAGCTTAAATAGAAAATTCGCTAAGGTCGCACTGCTATTGTGCAAATTCCTCGCTAGCTTACGAAATTTTCGTGAGTAGCTAAACTGCGCCAGCCCCCCAGGAATAGTACCTAGCTTAAACCCCTTGCCTAGCTTAAATCCACACTCTACGAACTTCGAAATTTTTCGCTTAAACCCGCTAAATTTTTCAAGAATCCTGAAATGAATTTTCGCAGCTTAGCGAAAATTGTCAGGTTTGTCGATTTTCACCGCTTTGCCTCCCGTCTTCTACGTGATCAATTTTTCTCTCACTTTGCCTCGCTTTTCATTGATTCTCAATGGTTGATGGTCGACACTCGAAGTTCAAACTTCATGATTCATCATACATCCCGATATCAACTTAAAGTGCGCAAAACCCGCGAACACATAAAAATACTTCTAAATGCATAAGTGCTACTAAGAAGACTAACACTTCAATTGGTATATAAATGACATGATTAATGTGCAGTAAAAAGCACCAAAAACCTATCTAATATAGGGGTTCAAAATTGCACTTTTCGGGGCAATAATCACAACCCCCAACCGAAACGTTGCTAGTCCCTTAGCAAATGCAAAACTAAAAGGAGATGCATGTGGTGATTTTTCAAAAGTTTATGGCTATAATATAGAGCAACAAAGACTAAACCGAAAAATGGACACCAAGTTTGAAACCCACATGAAAGAGCCAAACCATACAAGAACAATTTTAGGTCAGCATTAAGCCTGGCTGATTCTCAACTTGAATTTCCACTAAGCTCAAATGGTTCTTATGGCAACCAGATTACGCCAATAAATTGCAAAATTTGTCCCTCAATGCTATGATCACTGAGATATCAAATCAGCTGAACCGTGATAAGGATAGTTACTTACCTTCTTTTCTTTTTATTCAACTACATTGTAGGATGCAATGCTTAAAATTCGACTTCACCAAAGTCCGTGTAACGGGGGTTCACCGATGACTCCCAACCACTCAAGGTTTAGGGCATCAAGCCAAAAGGATCACTGACCACAAACTCTAAAGGCTTCACCTCGGACTCCGAATGACTTCGAAAATCAAGCACCTACACTGTTAGGACTCTACCTATCCACCCATGTAACGAACACTAAAATCGATGACCCAACCAATTAAGGCTTAGGCATCTAAGTTTAAAGGTTTTCATACACCCCTCTGACCGTGCTCTGTTTCAAGGCAAAACTTCACGACTTTATTTTTCTTTTTCTTCTTTATTTTCTTTTTCTTTTTTAAGTTTTTCTTTTCTTTTCCTTTTAAATACAACATTGTCTTAAGTATGAGTAACATAAAAACCCTATCCTAGGTTGCCAACATACCTAAGGCCTGGCCATGCAGCTAGCTGAAGTAAACAAATTCATGCCTCTATTGAAACAATCCGGTGTGCGTTGTGTGAATTAGCTTATGAGGAAATTTTCAAGTTGAGCACACGAACCGCAACTGACCAAAAACTCGATTCAAGCATGGAATTTACTCTAACATAAAGGTGACAAATGCTGATTCAATTTTCCAACAAAAGCACTAATCGTCTAATCAGAGCAATTCAATTGTTCAATTAAGAAAACAAATATACATGGTAAAGGCAATAAAACATGGTATGCAAAAGTTTGTATATATATATACCGGTGCTTTTGATATAGCCAAAGTGGCTAGTACATGCATATCAAAGCAAACATACAAAAATATCACGCCATTATGGTTACTACATGAATCCTAATCAAAATTAGTAGGCAATGGATAAACTGTAACTATATGTAAAATCATAATAAACCTAACCACCACCGTTGTGGTGGTAGGTCTCGGAGTCGCTGGTTGCCGCCATGTAATATCCAACAGGGCCGCGCCTCGTGTGGGCTCTTCTCCGATCGTGAACACGGCAAGGCCTAAGTGCGCTATGATCTCGCTGAAGCAGTAGAGCGCGCCACCGGGCTAGCCTCCGATCCCGGGCTGCCCGTGTAGATGCTAAGTGGAGCATGGCATCCATCACACCAGCCTATCTCTAGAGCTGGCATGAAATGTACTCCGGCGACGATGGGCCGACAGGATGGGCCGTGCACTGGGCTGCATCACGACAACCGTGGAGGAGGGATGAAGGGTGATATCTGTGGAACCGGACTCACGTATCCTGGGCTCGTGCAGATATCATCTGCATGGTGGTCCTCTACCTCCCGACCCTGCATTCTCCTCCTCCCCGTCCCGTGGTCGGTGGAAAAAAGATACGGCATAGTCATCCCCGCCTCCACCTGACATGACCAAGGGGCATCGAATCCTCCTCTCAATCCTCGGCTCCGCTGGAAATCCCAGATGCTCGAGAACACAGGCGTAAGGTGTCCCGCATAAGTGGAATGCTCGCCACTCAGTCCTTCCGATGGACCTTCTCCTCGAACCCGCAAAGAGAGGCGTTATCACCACCGTAGGGACTGAACCAAAATCCCCCGAGATCCAAGATAGAGCCTCCACACACCTCCCTCCACGACGTAATGCTAAAGCGAAATAAGCTCGCCCCGACGTATGGTCGAAAGCAAATGCTGATAGCCGAGGCTGAGCCGCTCTCAGAAATAACACCGTCCAACAAGGGCGGTGTCTCCGGCCGTCGAATCCATCTCCCCTATGAGGCGTGGGCCCAATCTCTCAGAATCAGACGTCGCCAGATACGCAGCCAAGAGCCGCGGAACATCGGGCCGCCAGCAATTCGCGGCGATCATCAATAACCGGGCTCACGCGGACGGCCGATCCTAGACGTCATCGAGAGTGGGTAGAACCCACAGCATTCACTGCGTAGTAATACGCCCAGTCATGAAAGGCAATAGCGACAATCCCCGATCAACCATGGACCCTGCATCTGGGACCCACTCCTCGCAAGGGGATGTCAGTACGACCCCTTGATGGAGTCGCATCTCCTGAACGGGTTCCCACGAACAATGGCCGTCTAATCCCCGAGGCGGTGCGACAAATGAGGTGATGCAGCTCGCTCCCAGCTAGATGACTGTGACTCCGCCGCGGCCGAGAGGATGATGACTCGCTCCGGGTCCGATGTGCGGCCCGCTCGGGAGTGGCCCGGGCCTCCGAACTCTCCCTCCGAGGTACAGTGACGGGCACCTGGTCCCATCCATGTCCGATAGCGTTCAATCCCCGAGGCTCCTCGTGCACACGGACGGTGATGGTACCGAGCTGACCGAAGCTGGCCTCCCTCTCGGTGAACTCGATCTCACCAAGGTCGAACACGGGACCCACTCGAGTACCGAACCATACCGGAGCATCGAAATAAAATACCGAAAAGGGCTCGACTCAACAAATACCGAGGCTCAGATCTCCGAACCGAGGCTCCTTAAGACGACCGAGACCGGGCGGAACAACATCAGTTAACTAAGGGCTCACCGACGGCAATGCCGGCCGCGTGAAAACCAAAGGCTCGCAAAGAAGCGGCTCACCAGACCGCATCGCCGCGTAAGGTCGCATCGGAAGTTTCAGGCACCCGCCACGGCCATCGCAAACAGAACAAACTACGCGTAGGCGGCGTTTCGGGCGCGCCATAGATCGGGAGGGTTTCACGCCTTTCCGGTCGCTACTGCCGAAGGGCGGGGAGCGTGGCGGCAGAACCACTTCGGCGCGCGGTGAGTCGGAAAGCTTAGCTACCGCGGGCGCAGAGACCAGGGTTTCGCTAGGGAAGGGAGAGTATGAAGTGATCGTTTGGCCAACCCCCTCCCCCCTTCTTATAGCCTAGTTGAAGCAACCGAAGAGTCATTTCCTCATATTTTTGCTATTTAAATAATTTTTCATAAAGCTACTACACCTCCCGTATTTCAAAAAATTTTAGCTTTAATATTGATAATATATAAAAAATAAAAGATTATGATAAAAATTATTAGATGATACTATAATTAGAAATTTAATACAAATTACCATAATATATAAACAAAATTACTAAAAAAAACAAAACTGCTAATTTAGGAAACTTTCTAAAAATAACTGAAATTATCAAAATTAACTAAATTAAGACATAAAGTAAAATTATGGAACCTGCACCGGTTTTTGAAAACACCGGAATCCGCCTAATCTCAAAATTACTCGGGCGGGGGTCGAGGAGACGATCTCCCTCAACCCATGCAATAGCCCGGCTGACTCCATGGTGTCAGGTGCCCAAATGCTGATCCGTCGTGATGGCCTTCCCAAATCGAGCAAATTGGCTTGCAAATGGTGTCGATGGCAAAGACTAAACCTTCTTCATCTTCATTGACCGATCTCTCTCGCAATTTCGATATTTTGCTTTCCCGCACACCGACTCAATTGAAACAACTTCATTAGTTCTTTTGATTTTCATTTTCTAGCAACTCATGTTTGTTCAAATGAAAGATGTTTAACTCCAAAGTCATGTTACCAAAGGTTAGTTGTACGACCCATTCCCCAAGTAATTGATGATCGTATCGGGTCGTGGCTGCAAATGGTCTTCCTAAGATGATTGGTACATGATTAGTTTCACTTAATTACCTGCTGTCAAGCACCACAAAATCTAATGTGGATAGTGTAAATTTGTCTATCTTCACTAAGACATCCTCAACTATCCTTAGGGATTTTCACCGATCTAATCGCCAATGAGTGATGTTGGTAGGTTTAAGTTCACCTTAATCTAACTCGCGCTTGTATACCGAATACGGCATTAGATTCACACCGGCTCCTAAATCAAGCAATGATTTGTCTATGCACTTCCACCAATATCGAATTAAATTGTGGGAGATCCTCGATCCTCAGATTTGACAGGTATTTGTTGATTATATGACCGACTTGTTCAGTGAGAAATGCTTTCTTCTCAATGCCTAATCCTTCTTCTTGATTGTGCAAAGATTTTCAAAATTTTGCATAAGCTGCGCACTTGTTTGATTATGTCCAATAAAGGTATGTTAACTCTCACTCGCTCTTAAGACCTCAAGATGCCCGCTTGTTGAGATGCCTTCTTCTTACCTCTAAGTGCCAGGGAAATGGAAAAGGGTATGCATTTCATTGAATCCTCCTTTAGGAGAATATGCTCGTATCGTACTCTCTCCTCGCCAGGTTCTTCAACCGTGTTTCGCATAGGCTGATCAACCCTTTTCCACTCCTCGTGCAATTATAGCTTTAACTTCATTCATTCCTAATTGTCGGATGATCCTACCTCGCGAATTTCTTTAGGATTTGGAAGTGTTTGTGAAGGAACCTCCTCTTTCTTGTACCCTAGCAACTGTTGATCTTAAGTGGATTTCGAATACCGTAGGTTGTCAATTTTCTGGTTGAGATTGCTCTCAAGCCCATCTATTCTCTTATTCGCGTACTTTCTACAAGATTTAATCCTTTCAGGCTAGCTTGCACATTGATTCCTTTTTGTTCCTCAACAAAGTTGCCTACCACTTTACTCAAATTCAATATGGCTTGCTCCACAGGAGATGAGGATGGTGGTGGTTGTGGTTGAGAGGGGGAACCAAACTGTGGTTTGGCACCTGGGGGTACATAAGCAGGGGGGTTGGGTCTCCATGCAAGGTTAGGGTGATTCCTCCAATTGGAATTGTAAGTATTGCCATATGGAGCATTGGATTGTTGTGGTTTGAATTGTCCTACAAAGGTTTGCACACTCGATATCAAATCCTTCACCGTAGGGGCTATAGGACATGGTTCTACCGGGGCAACAGGGATTGGAAATTGGTGCAAGGATCGGGATCACAGTAGGATTTTCGCCACTCATATGCACTGAGCCAGTTACTGCTCTCCACTTTCCCCTTGCTAGGCTGAAATCCTAGCCTCATCTCTATTTCTTCCTCCGGCAAGGCATACATCCCACCCCTTTGTTGACTGGTGGTCTCATCCTATCCAATTCTCTAGGGTTAAGCTCATCCCAACCCTTAGAAGTTTCAAATTTACGTAATTTAAAAAAACTACATGGCTTCACAGATGCTTACTCGTGAAAAGTCTCCTCCACACATGGTTTCAAAAAGCCGCCTCATGGCAGAGACATACCACCATAGAAGTGGTTCACCAACATCCAAGTATCAAAACCCATGGTGTGCATGCACTTATAGTCTCCATAAATCTCCCAACACCGAAAACCTCTCACCATCCCCAGCTTGAAGAAAAATTTGTCTCTTCAAATTAGTTAGTTCTAAGTGAGCACTCCAAGAACTCTTCGTGAATTCTCGCCTCGCAGTCAGCCCAATTTCTAATGGTTCTAAGCCTTAATGAGTTTAGCCAAATCTTGGCCTTGTCTCTTAGGGGTCAATGGAAATGCTTTCAAATTTTTAGCAAAATCCATGTCCATCATACCTTCCTTAAAGGTAGTAAACCTCCTCAAATCCCTCCTAATATGAGTGTAGTATGGATTTCTCGTTTTCCATACCATGATATGTGGGAGAAAACAAATATAGCCTCACCGCTACTTCTTCACAGGAGGAAAGACATGTGACGGGCACCTAACTCTAGAGGGTGGATGCAGATCCCCACGGTTCTATGCTATTCTGATTCACGGGGTTCCCGGTTGACTCGCTTGTTCCTCGTGCATGGGATCCATGGTATCGTGTGTACAGACCGACTCACCGACTCCGGGTCGTTGTGTACTCGATTCCCATGCATCTACCCGATGTGTCTCTATCCCACTCCGTTGCATAAACACTGCTAAGCAAATTCTGGGGAGACAAATAAAGAGCAAATCTGCGTAGCTTGGTAAAAAAAGATTAAAGTTAAATAACAAAAATAAACCGACTAAAAGAACAACAAGGGGGGCCATCGTGAAGTATCGAAACTCAAGTGGGCCTCGCAATCGAAGTTTCAAAAAAGAGTTAAAAGATTACCTTCACTTGTGATGTCGATCACAAGTACAATTTCACCTTTATCATTCGTGAGTTTGGCACCATCCCCAAATAGAATCAGCCATTTGATTCGTGCCACAAAGAGGGCCGAGCTAAAATCAACAAAATTTATATACACTCTGTTTTACCACGTCGTAGCCAAGCTACCGCAGTGATAGTGGTTCAGGTCAACACGGATGGGTTTTCATCCTAAGAATGATTTGCATGAGTGTAAACAAAGGCTTCTATTTGGACTTTTGATTTGCTTCAAAAAATAAAGGAAGTAGGTTGAAACCGCAGAAATTGTAAAACTAAAGTGAAGTGTGAAAAGTTAACTTTGAAGATTTAGGTCACTAACTTGGTAAATTAGTAAGTAAACAAGTGTCCCTGTTTTATCCTCGTTTCGACAAGTTAAACCTATAGTCCCCGCATAACCGGATCTTATGTTTAACTAGCAAACCTCACCCTAACAACAAATTCTATTTGAGTCAACATTGTAGCATGCAATATGGCCCTTTTCGCTTGAAACCCTAGCATTAAATATCATTCCCAGAGGGGCTCGTAAAGACCATCTAATGAACCACAAAGGCATCTATACAAGTATGCATCAGATCCTAAAGCATAGAGAGTATTACTAAATCTTCAATAACATTCAAAGCTATTCAACCCTAATTTGAGAAGATGAGGGCCATAAATACAAGACTCGTAGCTTTTAAATTACAAGAGGAAGGCAACATGATACGCCTCACCATCAAGCTAAATACTCTTCCTCTCTCTTTCATTAAAGAAAAGAGGCTTAGCTGCTGGCCCTTGAGTTGTCATCCCCAAGAGGGGTGTCATGAGTTTAGAAAATAAGGGAAAGAGGGAGAGAGAAGAGAGAAAAGCAAAACCCTAACTAAAATACTAGACTTTATTTACAAAATGAAAATCTACAAATTCTTTCCCCAAATTGTTGTTTCCCAAAATTTCTATTGGGATTACAAAGAGAGGGGTTTATATAGGCCAATTTTCAATACATGAAAATACCAAAAAATGCTAACAATTTACTGCTAAAGGACAAGAGTAATACACCAAATTTGAAGCCTGGTTGGCATTAATTACAAAACATGACGAGGCAGTTGAATTCTCGCTGAAATCGGTGATTTTCGCTAGGGTAGCGAAATCACCATGCATAGCGAAAATAGAAAATTCCTCGCTAAGGCTTGGCAGCACTCAGCTTAAATTCGCAGCTTATTTAAATTTTCGAGTAGCGAATCATGAAATTTCGCTAGAACAGCATCTAGCTTAAACCTCCGTGTTCAGCTTAAAATCCATACAATTTCATCGGACCATAAATTGCGAAACTCCACAAAATTACGCAATCCCAAATAAATTTTCGCAAGCTTAATAAATCACGCCGATTTTCACCGCTTGCCCTCCCCGTCTTCTATCGCATCAATTTTTCTTCACTTTGCTCTTCGCTTTTTCATTGATTCTTGGGCTGGTTGATGGTCGACACTTTGAGTTCAAACTTCATGATTCATCATACATCCCGATATTGAACTTCTAAAGTGCGCAAAACCCGTGAAATGCAGCTTAAAAATATTTCCTTAAATGGCATAAGTGCTACTAAGAAGACTTGAACACTTCAATTGGTATAAATGACATGATTAATGCGCAAAAAGCACTCAAAACCTATCTAATATAGGGTTCAAAATTGCACTTTTTGGGCATTAATCATACAAGTGCATCATGGTGTGGAGTAATGACTTTGGACGTTAATGCGGAGCGATATGGTCACCGACGCACGGACCGCTTCATACCGCCTCGGGCGGAATGGTGTTTATCCTGGCTCGAATGGTGGCTGCGCATAACAACCTCTTCTTCTAGTGCTTAGAATCGACATCGATCGTCAATGAGCCGCCCTAAGATATAGTTGATGGCGGGCCGAGGCTTCAGAGGTCACGCCAAGAGCTATTCTTTCGACGCCAGCGCGACCTCGCCTACGCTGCACCGCCTCCCGTATATATCTTCCGGAGGTGGCCGACCGATTAACTTTTCCACCATAAACTTCGTGTTTACACGGCTATTCGTGCCCATGGTCCTGCGGTAATCACACCTCAAAAGATTGGTCATGGCCGTGCGAGATCCCCATCAAATAGGTGTGGGCCATTTAAATTCGAGGTGATCCGATGATCGGAAGAAGTCTGTCATATGAGATGTCTCGTAGGGGTAAACCGCCGGCACCCCCTTTCTCTACTGGTCTGGGAGTGTTTCGGCCTTTTGCTCCTTGTCTGCTCCAACCTTTAGCGGCCCACTCGGCGCCAATGACTCAATTGCCCTTATGCACCCATAACACCCTTCACAATGCGAATATTATCGCCGCCAGGCACTTCCATCTAATATCGCAGAAATATCCAGATTATCGCAGTCAGCGAACATGAACAAACATTCTTTAAAGCTCCTTCCGAAAATTCTACAGATCCATGATCCACATTAATTTATCTGATTTATAGATTATCTTCGCCTACTTCGCCACCTCCAACAACTTAGTCCTTAAGAATCATGTGATGAATTCATTCCTTCCCGCTTGAAAATGGTTTGTAGAGAACCGGGATGTTTCCTTTTGTCTAACTGGCACAAGTAATCGAAACAATGTCGCTTCACAACTTTACTAAAAGTGAGTTTCGATAGATCTCCGCGGAGTTCAGGGAACTGCCGTGGCGGACCCCTTCAAGCCGGGTCGGGAACACTTTGGGTAAGACAAAGTGCCTGCCTCCCACATTGAGTATCATCAGCCTCGACAGCGGTAGCATGTGGTCATACAAGTCAGAGGAGCCATCATATATGGAAAATGACGATATGACAAAGCCACGCGACGGCCTCGTGAGCTTACATCAGCCGCCCACGAGGAGGATAGCATGCCCCCAGTCCCTGACAAAGGGTGGGTGCGCAGCATACTACCGTGGCAAATTCCTGGCAAAGGTAGGATACACACTAATGGGGGAAGTGACCGTGCCGGCGCCCCTCCGCGCCATGTGGGCATATTTTCAGTGGGCCTGCTCCCACTGGTCGCCTCTCGCTGAATTCTTCGTACTCGGCGAGGTATGCCATTGACGGATCGGTTGGATCGGCGTGGGGGCCTCTTCCTTGATTCAGCCTCCATTTTGTTCTTTGGGCTAAGTGACAAGGTTTAGAGCTACCAAAAAGATAACTCATCGTCCCGCTATCAAGGCCACTATCGCCCGCCCTGATAGGCTCTCGCTTTTATTTTGTTTAACCGGGGGTGCAAGGTGGTTGCTTTCTCATGCATTTTCAACCCGATCTTCTTCCAGACAAGCCCGTAAGCGACGTTTTCTTATCGCGTATGGTCGGCGCATGGCTTTCAGAATTCAGCCATCTGGTTTTAGCTCGTTTTTCTTGCTTTTGTCCCATATCCTCGACAACAAAGGAACCGGTCTCAAGGGACCGGGTTTGCCGGATTAAGCAGCTATAGCGCATGGGATCTCGACGAATTGGATGAATGGAGTAGGAACCACCGATTCTTCGGTGTGAGGGATTGCTCTCTCGATAGTCGACGGCCCTCACACGCTGGTCGATGAACTTCTTTTTACTCGTCGTTCCCACAAACGGCGCCCAATCGTGGGTCTCTGTGGATTCTTGTAGTCTCCAGATCGTCTGGCATGAACTCAAGGGCGAAGAACCCGCAAACAAACAAGGTACCAAATAGCTGGTGTGGCGTCGACCGCCCCGATGCTTGATTCTGTGCCACAGCAGGCGTGATTCTGCAATCTCCAACAATATTTATATCCTACTTCTACCGCCGAGCAAAGCTACTCGCAGATAGCTGCTCTAAAGGTCGAACACATGGATGAGTTTTCTTCATACAAATGATTTGGCGTGAGGTTCAAAAAATGGTGAATTTCGAATTTGATTTTAAGGCTCAGAAAAATAGTGTCAGTTGTCTTCACATGCTGAAACTAAAATAAGAAAAATATAAAATAGAACCCTCAAGTGAACAAGACCGGTTTAGTGGTTTCCATGAAACCAAACATGTCCTCTCGTGTCTTTTCCTAGCGTTGGGGAGGATGACATATGTCATTTCCTCGAACCCGATCT
Organism: Tetrastigma voinierianum; assembly: GCA_016808115.1. NCBI lineage: Eukaryota > Viridiplantae > Streptophyta > Magnoliopsida > Vitales > Vitaceae > Tetrastigma > Tetrastigma voinierianum. The sequence goes on from JAEQBH010000984.1 coordinate 1,121,355, forward strand.
TCATTTTGGCTTTAAACCTAAACCCTTAAAATTTCCCTTCTGAAACATAGCATTTAACCGGCATAAATTGTGTCCCTAACGAGAACATATCTCAAAACCACCACAAAGAACTAATAGGAAAACAACTATTCAGATAACAAAGGGATCAGTGATGCTAATCCACCGTAACCAAAAAAGCTTGCCAAATACACGTTAGTGAGTGGCATGCTTAAGAGATTTAAACCTAGATTGGAGAGAAATAGAACATAAATACCCATATAAATGCATGTGTTAAAACAAAGAATCGTGGAGTTACTCCAACCCTAGCTACCAGCCTCCTCTCTTCAAGGAGTGAGGTTGGGTCTAGCCAACCATCCTCTCAGTTGTCATCCTCAAAGAGTACCTGTAGCCGAAAGGGAGAGAAAAGGAAAGAAAATGGGAGAAAAGGAAGCAGCGGGGAAACTACCGCCCACCGTCTCTCTATTGCCAAAGTGATTGATTGTTACAAACCTTGACTTTAGCTTATATACGACTCAGAGCAAGGGAAATTACAAAAAAAACTGAAACTAAAAGCTATTACAAGGACAAAATGGGAAGAAACGAAAAATTGCAACGAAAATAACAAAAGCGTGAAATAGCAGGAGAATAGTGTTGGAGAGGTGAACAGTGGATGGTCGGAGGCAGTTTTAACAGTTGTTCATAGGATGCAAATTCACAAGTTCCATTTTTGTATTTTCTACTCTTCTTTCCCTTTTCCGAATTCTCCGACCGCACGCCGAGTTTGACTCGAATTCTTCGTGCTTGATCGACTCAACAATTTTGCACCCGCTTAGCTCGCAAAAATTGCAAAAATTGCCACAAAAATGTGATCAAGAGAATAAATAGTGGACCCAATGTGCAAATTCCAAGTTAATTATGCTGATTAATACATAAAAAGTGCTCAAAACCTATAATAAACAGGGTTCAAAATAGCACTTTTTGAGCACTAATCAATTCTTAAGTTAGTTAGAGAGATAGAGAGCGTCCAAAATGTCAGTCTTGCAGGCGTATATTTTCACATCCCTTTTTCTTAGCATTACCTTCCTTATTTATGAAGAAGGATGATGATCCACTTTTTATAGAAAGTGGGTGATTGGTTTCCGAAAAGGAATGGAGGCAGGCGCTTCACTTGGTTGTCAACCGTTTTTCCTTTTAGATAACCAAGTTGTCTAAGTCTTCCGCCTCAAAGATCGGTTGATCTTCTTAAGGGTGGTTACGTACAAGGTTTGTGGGACGATATGTTCTCAAGTTGCAAAAAATCAGCCGGGAAATCACTAGTCAGCCATCTTCTTAAAGATGGCAGCCGGCTAGAAGAGGGAGTGGATAGCCCACAAGCTGGACTTCAAGCCTGGATTCGTGTTCGTGTAGGGATGCTTGGACCTCTTTTGGGTTGAATCTATTTGGGCCTTTTGAGTGGAGATGTTGGGCCAAAATCCATGGTACCCACAATGTCACCATACAAAACGATTAAAGGTGGCAATAGTATCTAAGGATTCAGAGGAGATTGTGGGGGAAATGAGTGGAAGTAAACCCCCATTGACACTTCCATTCGGATAAGCATCTCCTCTACCCGATGAATGTCAGTGGAGAGGTCGGATTGAAGACGCCCAATCCTCCTTTGATGTAACAACTTGCATACAAATCGTTTATGTCAATCATATAGTTGCATGTACTTGGGTGCATCGTAATTACAAAAAACTTCTAATTCCCATATTTGTAACCATCTCCTTCCTCAACTAAGACTATCTACCTAACAAAAAACGGTGGCTTGAACATTTTGATCTTGGAGCCATTTCCCTTAATAAAAGAGAAAAAAAACATTAATGTAATACATTAATTTAGCATTCATGAATCCGAGAGTCTAGATCACCTTTTTTGATCTAGTGGGAACGCGAAACATCTTTGGGGTAGATTGTTAGCAGAAGGAAAAATGAAGAAAGGTGCGCTTCTCCCCTCTCGTGAATGGATACGATGAACTCTCAAGCTGAATCACCCTAATGAGGAGAAGCCATGGAAGAAAACTTTTGTTATTTGCTTATGGTGACTTTGGAGATGGAGGAACAACGAAGTCTTCAACGCAAAACATGAGCCTTGAAAAGAATTCGTATAGCCAGGAAGTCAAACAGTGGGAGCGTTATATACAGAAAGTATCGGAGCTTGGAGAAGATCATGTTGTATACAATAGTTTTTCACAACTAAAGGTGTTATCCCATATGGAAAAAAGACAAGAGTCTTTATTGGGTTTATAAATTAAAATCCAATTATGGGCTTGTACATGACTTGAGAAGAGAAATGGGCCGAAAGCCCGATTTCAATGCAAATCAGTGGATTTGTGCCTCCCCCCCTACGCGTGAATAAACGCAGGACACATTCGATTTTGATAAATACGTTTTCAACCTCCTTTCTTCTGCAACTTTGAATCTCGTTCTTCTTCTCACTTTGTTATTCCTATTCCATAACTCATCTTCTGCTTTGAAGAAATGTTGTATCCTGGGGAATCAAATTCCTAAGGACAATGTTTTATACACGCCTCAATCCGTTTTGTTCTCTCCAACCTACTACTGATTTTACAAGCACAGTATCGGTCCCAAATCTGTCATCCAACGATCTTCGGGTTCCTGTTCCTACTCTCATTTGTTGTTGTTGTCCTCGTCTTTTTCCGGCCTTTTGTAGGGTACATCTTCAACAATCTTAGGAATTTGATTCCCATGGACACCACTGCTACAATCCCTGCCCCCGTGTTAAGACCAAACTGTATGATGTGATCAGTGTATGCCAAACTCCCGATACTGCCACCCAAGAACTTTTCAGTCCCCGGCAATGGAGCCAAAAACTTGTTAAGACCAAACTGTATGATGTGATCGCAGATGTTAAACTTTTGCATTAAGCACCAAGAACTTTTCAAATTCCCGGTACTTATGACACACCAAAATTGTTAAGACCATTTTCATATATATGAAAAATGGATTTGTTCTTTTTTTGTAAAATGACTCATTTAAAATTTGTGTGTGTGGTCTTGATCACTACAAGTGCACAAGTCGTACAAGTAATAAAAGTGGATATTTAAAGTCTAGATATCGTTCCCACGGGGAAGGATGATAAATTAAAAGACTAACTACCCAAACTACTTAAGATCATTACTATTTGAACTCCATTGTTATGGTGATAAGAGGACTAAAAGTGTAGTCCTAGACTGAAATCTTTAATATACAAAAAAATAAATAAATAAAGTTTAATAAAATCAATGGTGATTCACTCTGAGTGAGACAAAACTGGACATGGATCAATTAGTAATAATCAATTTATGCATCATTTCGATTCATAGCTCAACCATAAATTGAGTTTGTCAAAGATGCAAGGTAATATAGTTTGGATTTCTCCCTTAACCATACTTTTCACTGATTAAATGTTCATATTCATTTCCGAGACATGATTCTAATCAGTTACATGTAATATGTAACTCTCTTTCTAAGATTTAAGTATTTTTCCTTTTCATTACTTCATACTCAAATCTTAGGACTAAAGAATTATTACCCCATAGATAGGATATTGCAAGCATTCTCCAATTTGATTGACACCTCATCCTACACTTTTGATGAAAATTTCCATCTCCTTGATTAGATCTTTGCTAACACGGGATCATAATCAAGTCAACAGAAAGATGAGAGACCTCTGAGTGATTGAACATATACTTCATTCAACTATCCTCAAATTATAAGTAAGTTGTTGATCTATCTGAGTAATCCTTCAAAGTTTATTAGTTCCATAGTATTAGTTTACCATACCCACAAGGAACTGCTTGGCCACTCTGGGGGATTCTCTATCTCCTGTCACCATAGGGCCCCTAAAAATCATAGCGAGATACAAGATCTGCATTGGGTACACTGCAGACTAGTAATCGAGAACAAGTAAATTTATAAACAATACCAATTAAATAAATTCGAGATTTCTAATTAAAGCTTTCTTCCACCTTATGCATAAAAATGACTATCATCAATGACCCATTTCTAATGAGCTCAACTTTTCAAAACTGGTTCACTCATATCAGTGACTAACTGATCAAGAAAATTCACTGAAATAAATTAACTCTAGAAACTTTCCATCATCCATTTAAATCAAACAGTAATGAAAAAGATGATTTTATAAAGAAATATTAGCTCGAAACTACACTTCAGTATAATACCCAAATCCATAAAATTAAAGGAAAACTAACAAAATAAAGCTATACTAAAACTAAATCTACTAAAATGGAAAATAAAATTAAAAAAAAAAGAAAAAAATATACAAGAGTCTTCAACCACCCAGACGTCCTGGAGTTGCAGAAGCTACGCACATTGCCCTAGAAGCGTCTATTTATAGTTTTCTAATGCTCGGGCTTCACTTCATTAATCGCATTTGTGAACTCCTCAAAATTCCGGGTCCCAGCTCAGTCTCTTTCTGGTCGCAACATAAAGCTCCCGTTTGCGACGTAATCCGGGCCTTTGTCGCCGCTCTCGTCAGAGTTTCTGTTTTCAGACCTCGTTTCGGGCTTGTTTGGGATTATGTTGCGACATACTTTGATAATGGCGCAAATATTGTGGTTTTATTCAGTAGTCTTGTTCTTTGTGAAAGGAACAGAATGCCTCAGGTCACACCCAACCCGCTTGCTTGCAAGCAGCCATACTATTCAATCCGCATCGGTCCCTTTTTTTCTAATTCAGCTCTCCATTCTTCATCTCTTTTCTTTAAGGCATCCTCCAGATTCCGGTCCCTTCTTCTAAGCTCTACCTCCATGTACTCATCCATGAGTTATAGTTGGAGCTTTAGCTAATTGTCCCTTTCTTTCATCTCTTGTTTCATGGATTTTAGCATCTCCATCAGTTTTGCATTATTACATTGTGCCCCTCGAACCTCTCGCCTTGTTCCCCGAATGCTCTCTTAGGTCCGGGATGCATTCCAACTCAACTTTGACTTTCCTCGCAAATCTTGTTTTCCCTGGGGTGGACTTCTTCCCACTCGTGCCGCCGGCTCATCACCGTACTTCTTTTCATTCCCATTTTCTTTGTGATGCCCCAAATCCTGTGGTCCGCTTGACTAAATCATTAACCTCGCGAAACACTGGGTGGAATGCTCTGGGTGAACCGACATTTCTCACGAAAATCGGCGTAGTCTCCTTTGTACCCGAGAGCTCCCCACCCAAATACATCACCGTATTATAACCCGTCCCAATCAACATCAATCACATGATATCTATATCTCGAGTAAAACGGCCTCGCTCATACCACAATACTCATCATCAAATATAAACCAACTATATCCAATAGTTTCAAGAGTCTCGTAGTTACTTTATAAACATATATTAAAATACTAGAATTCCCAATACAGTAAAACCATCAAAGCCACATTCCTGATTCCTTTCTAAACCTCAATTTCCCTAGATGAGCCGCCTCCTCGCACGCTCCCGTACCGTAAAATAATATCCCTTTACGTGGTGAGCTAATGCTCAGAGCGGAATCACCCTGGGCGGGCTACTCCTCCACCTATGCATATGCAATGCTCAGAATAAACACACATTCAAGCAAATGCATAATCCTACTCTTGAATGTCTATCATCTCATATCCCGAGTCCTCCTGACTCCATCACACTCGCCTGCTTCTCTCGTATGAGAATTATTATGTTTATTTGTTCGCTGACAATCCGATGTGTATAGATCAATCACGTCTCCACGATTGATATTATTTATGGACTACTCTCCGATGTATATCAATTGGGCCATCTCACGATTGATATTATTTATGGACTACCCTCCGATCATTTTTAGTTTTAGACAACCCTCCGAAACCATTCACTCTAGACTCACCTCATGCACTCACTCCTATCATCCTAGGGTGCTCCCAATGCATATGGAATGGTTAATGCCAATTCCATTATAGTCTATGTCACATGTAAATATATAAACATGCATATATTCACAAAAAAATTCAATCACACAATCATGTTATGTAATTACGCATTTCATCACATCAAAATTAGCTCACATGGGCTAATGATCAAACACGAGCAATTCGACTTGAATCACTCGACCAAACACATTTTCACACAAAAATATATTTTGTGAACACTATTCTCGGGAATAGTGAAACCCTCGGTTACTATTCCCGAAAAATCACCAATCATAAGTTCACTTTGTGAACCCGGGTTTCACGGCCATTTCCAGCCTTATTCCAATCAATACATGATTTATTTCACAAATTACACAATTAATCAACCCAACAGCCCGTGCCTAGTGATGGACGACACAAATGGATTTCAAAATTTCCACAATTCTGGCCCCAAGTTTTCGACTGACAAACGCTTAAGGCCTCAAACCAACCGAAACATTGAAAAACACTTAAACAAAGTGTAAAACCCAAGTAGGGAGAAACCCCTACCTCTCGGAGTTTGAGGAAACTCCCTAAATTCAGTACCCACGCGAAACCCTCTCCACGTAGAGCAGCTTTCCTTCTTGTCCCGAAGATTGCCGACGGTCGGATCGCTCGATATTTTAGAGAGAAGTCAGACGTTCTATCTCTAAAATATTCAAACCCACGCCCACCGGTCAAAATTCTACACGTTTTTGTTTTGGTGCTTAAGTGTAGGAGATGACCTTTATGGCGTTTTTATGTTTTGTGCCATTTAATCAAATTTCAAATTACAATTATGTCCACTTATTTTCCCAGTTTGACATTCGGCACTACCTCGGGCATCCATTTCATCCTTTCTCTACTCATCTTTATCCGCCTATCAGGCAGGCCAGATTGGCGGATCAGAGCCGAGAAGTCGGGCGCGAGACTTCATACTATATGCCATCTTGTATCTTTGTATTGGGACTCTCATTGACCTGTTCTTTCTCAAGGTACATGCCATGCCTATTGAATTTACGCAAACGATTTGTTAATAACAAAATCATTTGTACATATCTGAAAAGAACTGCCGGTGGTGTTAGATGCAATCTATACACATATCTGAGTCCCATCTACTTATACATGTACAATTTCTATTACAAAACATCGAGAATTCTTGGAGGCGTTGGTGAGCACATATCTACAGTCGGCCTTCTTTTCTTGTGTGGAATGTCAACCCTCTATCCTTGTCTTAACATACGTACCTGCAGCGGTTGGTACCAGTGTTAAGCTTCACCTTAGTGGGAACATAAAAGCATGGACGAACCCGCAAATGCTTGGTATCCTGAGAAGCTTATTCATATGCATTTCATATATCTCTAAACATATTTCTATAACTTAAGATTCATTATCATCTTATATTCTATTGCATATCGAAACTTTTTCTATTACATATTACATATCTTTGGCATATCCTTTACTTATACTTTTTACGTATTTCTATTTTCGAGTACTTTATATTCTATGAATTATCATGTCTCTAGTCTATGTCTTTTTCATCTTTGGTTCTATGTCTTTATTGCATTCGTTGTCTTCTAATGCATTATATCATATCGTTATTATCTATCACGAATACTTTGCTTATTTCTTGTCACTTGCTTATATCGTATGTGATCTATTTCATCTTATTTCTTGTATCATGTTCTTTGCAGAGTTTCCTATGCTTTCATGTCTAAATGCTTTCCTTATAACTTATCTTGCTATCGTACGTTTATCTACATTCTTATACTTTCATATCTTTGTTCTTTCATATGTCTTTTACCTGTCTCTAGTCTTTTTCATGTTGTAAGTCATGTCTCTATTCTATGTCTTTGGCATATGTTATATCTATACTTTTCATACATACATATTCATACTTGTACTACTTACTCGCGTACATTCATATTCTATCTATCATCTACTTTATGCTTTCGTATACTTTCATTACTTTTTCATGTGTTTTCATATATTTTCATATGATATTCATATATTATACTTTTCGATGCTTTTCATATCTTATACTTTCATCCACATAGCGGTCTTTATGCTTCTAAATATCAGGTCGCTATCTTCATACATATCATTTCCTTTTGGTTTCATGTGCAAATACCTTAGAAGCGGATACGGAAACTATGTGTACGAAGTACCTTACTGTACGAGGCAGTGATCTCTGTGCATTATGCAGAAAGGTATCATCCTTTGTCACAGAATGTGACACATGTCATATCTTGCTCCCGGTACGAAGGTACTATCTTTATGCGAGACGGTGACGTGTCATATGATATTGGTACGAAGGTACTATCCTTTGTCTGACGGTGATCTGCATCTATTAGTGACCACTTGAGGCCACGTCAAGCGGGATCTATATCACATCGACCAGCGGGGCCTCGATATACATACATGAATATGTTGCGACAAGCGTATCTTCCACATGGCGTACTTTATCTATCCCTACTACCCAGTCCTAAGCGAGACAATCGGCTTTGGCCATTTTTAATGCATATTTCCATAGCGTGAATAACTATTGTTATCATAATTGCTTATGCGTATATCTTGTCATTACTTTACTCTTGTATTAATTCTCATATCTGTAGTTTCATATTCACGGTTCTCATATATCTATATATTACATATAGTCATATCTCTTTATATCATTTATACATTTACATCATGATTTAAGCTATTCTTTATCTTTTTCTATGTCTGCTCGTAGCAGGCTTTTACTCATTCACATTTCATATATGTACTTATCATTTATGCAAATGTTCTCATTCTATCTTTTGTCATCCTTTTACTTATCTCCATTGTTCTTATCATTTATGCCTTTCTACCATGTGTTCTATGTTCCATCTTATTCCTTTCAGTATGTCTATCATATATTCCTATCATTTACGTATTCCTATCATGTCTTTATATTCATATAACCTATATTTCTATCATGTTCTACATACATTCGTTCATGTATGACAATCCATATGTTCACAATATATAATCTTATATTCATGTGCCTATCAATTGTGTACTTACTAAGATTATCGTATCTTATGACATATCCTATCATATACTTATCATATCTTATGACTTACATACCTATCATCTTATGACATATCCTATATTAATATCATATTCATGTTTTATAGACATATCTATACATGTGCATTTTCTATATTTTCCTTGTTTCGCAGCTATTACATATAGCACTTCATATACTTATGAAGTATGATGTATATAATCACACCTCATTTGCTATATTCTTATTCCTCTATGAATCTATTTTACTTAGAATTGGAATCAATCCAATCGGATCATCAAACTAAAGTTATGGCATTTTCATGCCAACTTCTAGTCATTTTCAGATTTTTTCTAGTGACAGTTTGTATTACTCATTTTTTCGGGGTCTTATATTCATATTTTGACACTATGTCCTTCTCTCATTTAAAGTTAAGGTGCTAAGGGTTCTATTCAACTAAGATCACCCAATTCAGACAGGAACTCAAGTTAAATCGAAACAACCGGACTTCTCTATGTTCAACACTGACTGAATTTGGTTTGCACATGGTCCCACTTAGAGTGGATTTTTGGGCCACTTAGAGTCATAATTTGACGATGTCTATTTCTATATGGATGGTTCTCCTTGAAGTTTATTTTAATTGGCCACTTGAATCACTCAAATCAGATAAGAAATGAGCAAGTTATGGCCAAAATACGAAAATTGGTCAAAATTGGAAAACAGAACAGGGTTGTACCGGTACATGTGTGACTTGTACCGGTACATGTGACCCGAAAATGCCCAGAATGTGTATTTTTGTTCCATATTTCCATATTTTGCTACCCAAATCAACCCTATACTCCATAAACACCTCAAAGCCATTCCAAATTCATCCTATAACCTCGATTTTACTTAATTAACTGTTTGATACTTCTCTTTATTTCAAAAAATCCTTCTTGAATTTTTCTTGACCACTCTATGTAGATTTATGATCTATACATAACCTAATAACATGTAAATTAGTTAGGGTTTGTTACAAACCTAACTCATTACTTGCCATTGAACTATGAATCCAACCTCGAGGAGGGGATTTCATATACCAAATCTGATCGAGTTTTACCAAGATTACTTTTAAAAATTCTAAGGTTAGGAAGAAATCCTAACAAAACCCTAGGTTTTGAGACCAACTAATATGCCATGCAATTGTACTGGAAACGTTTAAGCTTTACAAAGCCCATTATGAGTTCCCATATGGTTTTGGCTTCAAATGTGGCTCCTCCTTCTTCTATACTTCTTTATCTTCATCTTTCTCTTATTTCTTCTTCTCTCCTTTGCTCTTCCTCTCTCTCTACGGTTTTCTCTCCCCCAATTTGAGACCAATTTGGTCATAAATCAATTACAGTTAAGGCCATGTTTGGCCTTGTGTATTTTGGGTTATTTTCTTTATTGCCTTTTAACATAACTCCCTCTATTTACATTTCATTTTCAAGCATTTTAAACATTAACCCCTAATCTTTCACTTTTATGACCAATAGGTCATTTTTAACAAATTACAAGATTGCCCTTGTATCTTGTAAACTTTCCGGGTCTCTCGTTTTATTTTCCGAAAATTCATATTCATCTTATAATATACCCTAAACAAGTCCGAAAACTGCTAGGGTATATTTCGGGGTGTTACACATACCACTTATGGCACATGATTACGTGTTATATGTGACTTTGTGCTTTGTCAGCCGTTCTGGCACGAAAGCGCGATGCCTTGAAAGCGTGTAAATTCGACTATCGAGTCGATGAAATTCGACGTCTTAGCTAGATTTAGTGGGGGCGATTCCAGCGATTGCAATCGTTTGTCATCAAGATCTAAGTTAAGTTTTAGATTTTTAACCAAAATTACAATTTGTAACGAAGTACGATTTTCCTTTTTCGAAATTGGAATTTCGGGTCTTACATTCTCCATCGCCAAAGAGATTTCGGTCGAAAGTGGACAATACAATCACTCATGCACCTTCGTGCATTCTACCGTGCATGTAAACTCGTCAGCTAATTGATAGCAGTGAACTACGTACCTTCATCCCACAAACGGAAGGGATATGTGGCCAGCATCGTTGTCCTCACGCTCCCACGTGAGCCTCCATATGGATTTCGCCATGGCACCAACGCTAGCCTCGGCTGGTCTTCACGTCGCAAAACTTCCGATCACGACTATCTAAAATGCTGCCCAGTTCCTCTCGAAGGTCCCATCGGAGCCGTCAACCTCTATCTGTCCCCAATCCACCACATGAGATGGATCTGGAGTATATATCTGGAGCATGAAGACGTGAAATACCTCGTGGACATCGACGGGCGTTGCTGATGATGCCTTAACCGGTGTCTACCCTCTCGAGTATCTCGAAGGCCCAATGGAACCTCGGCGATGGCTTCCGGCTTGCGAACACTCACCTAGGCATCACCTTAAAGCGTGATCCTGACCTCGAGTCTAAGGGTCGACGTCGCACATCAACATAGCTCTTTTGCTGGCTCTGAGCCTTGAGAAGACGATGTCGTATCAAGCTCACCTTCTCGGAGGTGTCTCTAATCAAATCAGGACCAGTGATGGAGCTCTCTCCATCCTCGGTCCAACATAACGGTGATCTACATGGCCTCCTATACAATGCTTCATATGGTGCCATTTGTATACTCACCTGATAACTATTGTTGTAGGCGCGTCCACTAGGGCAAGTACTCCTTTCACCATATACCAGACGTATGCTCGCAGCGTGTCCTCTGACACCTGTATATAATCCATACAACTCGTAACCCTACACCACCCTTGTTTGGTGTGTAAACACTAACCTTCCTAAAGATAGTCATTTGATAATCAATGGACCGTCAACTAGTCCATGTCGGGCGTATGACATCCATATCTTGAGCCCTTCTTTGCGTTCCGGCAACACCTACCTCCCGAGGGTATCCAAATCTCGAAGGTCACTCCCGGAGCTCTATCCTCAACTCTAAGTCGTGATAACCCTGACCGTGGCTTTTCATCTCAGTGTAACCTAACTCTTCAAATACGCCCCGAGGCCTCTTACATACCACTAAATCGAGCTATGAATCTTCATTTAGGCATGGTCCTAAAACAAACTCAACCCGTACTCACCAAGAGTGGTGAATGGCCCGGAAATGCGTACACCCGCTTGACTTGTGCGATGTTGCATGAACACGAGGCATGGCAATGCCATGCTGTGACGCGCAATCCCGGGAGGTCACCATGAGTAGAATCTCTCTCTGCACTCTAATCTCGACCTATCAGGAATCTCACCCTATATCTAGGGAAGAACATCTATTTCACGAAGCTCTAGGAAGATGCAACCTCTAAAGCCCCGAATCCAAGATTAGTGTCGGGTAAACAACCGACTAAGGAGTCCCAAATTCTTGACAAACCGATGAACGTCAGCTCATCCATGTCAAGCGACATCGACAACTTGATATGTCTACCACCACTACAAGGTCCGCTCTGTCCGTGCGCAGCTCTAATTTGTCCCTGACTTCGACCCACACTCTGGCCCCTACGGCTATACGTCTTTGGCTGGGAGTGCTTGTATAGCACCGGCAGCTAGCTGGTTCCTCGACTCGTACTGGGGTGTGGAGAAGGGAATGAGCCGTGCTCTCTCTGGCTAAGCGGGATTTGCGTTGTCCCATCATGAGGATCCTTTACGGGGGCAATCCGAGTCTCATGCCCTAAATCACATTACTGGTCACGAAACTAAATTAATGAAGCGAGAAGTCTTACGCACCTTCCACTGAAGCCCCAGAAGGAATTTGATCCTCCTCTTCTGCTACTAACACGTATCCCGGTGTTAGGAGCATCCTCGAATCTCTCTCATGGTCAAGAAGGCCGCCCGACAGGTCATTCCACGTCCAGGCGAAGTCCTATGATCTGCCTCGAATGGACAACTCCGGCCATTCTTGAATCTCCTGACCAATCCCGAGAAACACTTATCTTGAAGAGGTTGAGCATTCGGTCTCTCCCGATCATCACGACTCAACCTTCTACAGGTCAAGCTGGCGTGCACGTCTTGACACCGTGTCTCAAAAAATCTCACCTCGATGGCCAAAACTCACACTTCTTGAACTTGGGCGTCTGGTGATGGTCTCTCAACATTTGTAGTACCCAATCCTCAAGTGATGCTCCTTCTCCCACTCGATTATATCCAAAATGTCATCCACGACTACGACAAACTAATCTAAATAGGGTTCTAGATATCCCATGCATGAGATCCATGAATCTTTGCTGGCGCATTAAATCGATCAAAGAACTTTGTAAGCTCAAGATTGCCATAGCAGCGTCCCTAAACGCTGTCTTGGGAGTTCTCCTGTCCTAACCCTCTCAGTGATGGTAACCGGTCAGAAGGAATTACACATCTTGGAGTAGACTCGCGCTCCTCTCTATTGTCAAACAGTAAGTCGATCTCGGTAATGATGCAGATTCTTGATAAGTAACCAGTTGGCTATCGGTAATCAATGAACGATCGAAGGGTTGTCCTTCTTCGCAAATAGAGCCGGGCTTCATGGTGAAGTGCTCGATCTGAACCCTTTGTCTAGTAACTCTATGCTTGGACTCGAAGGTTCCTAATAACTGGCCAGATTGCCACTCTATCGCAGTCATAGAGATGGAGTGATGTCTCTTAAGTGTAAATCTAGAAGTCTACATCCTATATGAGAGTAGTCGAGTATCATCTAGAAAAACATCCATTATCTCTCAAAACTGCTCGAGGTAGATCTGAGTACGGTCTCATGCCTCGTCCTCAGGAGTAAGGCTCGCTAGCCAACCCTTGTCCACGACACTTGAGATTTCATTATCTTCAATGCAGGCGAAAATATCCTCTTGTCTCCTGAAATACCACCTGAGGAAGTCTTGTCTGCGTGTAGGCGGTAACCTCTACGCTCACAATAGATAACGACCGTGTAATTTGTCGACGATCCATCCTCCAGGTTGACACATGAACTCGACATGTCCATGATCCTGAGGTCCTTGTGAGTAGAGTCCCCGGATCTCCAACTGCTGACCTCGACATATCATCCTTATTCTGTATTTTTCTGGGGAGAACTCACCTACAAAAGGCTCCTCTAAGATCTAGGAGGTCCTTGCCATTTCCACATATTTGGGCCTCATTCTATCTAGAGACGGCTAGTCTAGTAATCTGACAGTGTCGGGGTGAAAATCTCCGTGGCCTCCCAACACCTTCTCGTCTCTGCATAAACCAGTGCGCCATAGCCGGATCTCCTCCCCTTTGTGAATGTCGGAGGATGATGCTGCAACACTCTGGAGGTTACTAGGACCTCTTGCATACCGTTATACCCGGCTGTCTGCGACTAACGGAGGATGATGCACCTGGCTCTTGGGGTTATAGGACCTTCTTGTCTGTTATACGACTGTGCGATACTTGGTGCTATAATACCTCGGCCTCGATGTGATGATCGAGCAAACGGTGCGACGAGACAAATTCATAAACACGGTGTGTTTAGCGTAAGCTCCTGACCCAGGAACGCTATTCATACACATAAATCGATTGTATACACATTGTCCTTGCATTTGAATTGTGCAAGGCAGTATTGCATTTAAAATATTGTTTCAACAAAATTTATTTGAAAATTTCATTTTGAAAATTTTATTTTAATTTGTCTAATTTGTTGATTTAATAAATTTTTTTCGAAAATTTTGTGATGAGCGATGTTCATGAGCAGGGTTCACGAATAATGTCAAATTGACTCGAGGCTGTCTTGAGTCAAATGGTCAAAAATAAGTGAGTGCACAAATTGCACGGCGTTAACTTGCGGCACGCCGAGCCGCCTGCGCGCCGGCGCCGTGCGGCGCCCTGGTGCGCCGCACACCACCGCCGTCTTTCTTGGCCCGTGCCCGACCTAGCGCCGGCGCCCAGCGCCCTGTATGGCCCTGCGCTTAGATGTCGTGGCTGGCGGCCGTGTCGCCGACGGTAATGGCGACCGTCCGGCGGCCCGCTTTGCTCACTGTATCAATCCCGATTGAACTATATTCGTCTGGTCTGACCCTCTTCTGCAATACAAACCGGTGTATTGCAATACACTTCTGCAATACAATGCCTATTACCTCAAGCCTTTCCACTTTGCAATACGTTGATTGTATTTGCAATACAAAATCCTTTCCTTTTGCAATGTCTGATTGGGTATTAGCCCGTTCGATTCTGCGCAACATTTTTTTCGTTTCCTTTTTTTTTCATTGTAGTAATTTTAATAATTTTTTCTTTATTTCTTCTTGGAAAACATCAAAAAAATATATATACACCTATTTTATTTATTTTTTCATTTTCCTCAATACTCAAATAAATTTATAAAAATTTGTTTTACTCATTCTTCAATTTACAACTTGTAAAACCTAGAAATTTATTTTCTTCTCATAGTAAATAAATTTATAAAATTTATTTTCTTTAATTTCTTTCCAGTTTTACCTTTGTAAAAAATTTCTCCCGCCTTATTTATTTATTTATTTTCATTTCTCCAATAAACCAAATAAATTGCTTAAAATTTCTTTTGTTTTATTTTTTCATTTAATTACGGAAAATGATCCGAATTTCCTCAAAAAAACCTCCTTCATAACACTAACCTAATTAATTTCCGAAATCTCAAATTATTAAAATTAGATTTCATTATCCAACACTCAAATAAATTTCTAAAAAATTATTTCTTTATTTTATTCTTCGAGTTTACTCTTGTAAAACTCCAAAAGTTTTCCTATGTGCTAATCACTAAGCTGACATTTCACAACACATAATTCATGTTATAATCATCATTCTAACAAATTAATCAAATCTAAAACACCAAACACATGCATGCGGTGTCTAGTTTTGTCCATGATTTCCTAGGTAATCTCATACTAAACTCGACATCGAACCACGCTAGTGGTGATGTTCTTACGAACTATGGCCTAAGCCCGATATCGATCTCTAGGTTTCCATATACCTATACTCTACATCTAATAACCACCCAAGAGTGGCGATGGATACCAAACCCAGAGCTCCTGGTATTGCGTATGCCTAATCTCACGATGCAATTTGTGGCGCCCACAAATCAGGGATAGTTATTCACCAGATCAATCGAAACACTCGTGAATATCGAATTGAGCAGACATTTCTCACGAAAATCGAGTGAGTCTCCTTTGTGCGAAGATTTCTACCCAGAATCATCGCAATAATATAACGTGTCGCAGTCGACACTCCGATCACATGATATACATGTCCCATTAAAAGCGGCCTCTTGGGCTCATACCACAATACTCATCATCAGAAATATAAAATAGCTATATCCAATGGTTTCCAAAGAGGTTCAAGAGTTACTCTTATACAACATATATTAAAATACTAGAATTCTAATACATGTAAAACTAAAAATAAAAGCCACATTCCATCTTTTCTTCTAAAACTCGATCTCTCTAGGATGGCGAGTCTCCTCATACGCTCACACTTTTTGTAAAATATCTCGACAAAGTGAGCTAATGCTCGATGGTGGAATCACCCTAAGTGGGTTACTCTCCCACCTAAGTTCATATGCAATGCTCCAAATAAACACACATTCAAAAGCGAGTACATGATCCTACTTGAATGTCTAGCCCCGAGTCATCATATCAGGAGTCCTCCCCCGCTCCATCACTCGCCCTATTCTCATTATGAGAATTATTATGTTTATTTGTTTGTGGACAACCCTCCCGATGTATAGATCAGTGGGTTGTCTCCGACGATTGATATTATTTATGGTTTACCCTCCGATGTATATCAATTGGGTGAGTCTCGACTGATTGATATTATTTATGGGTACCCTCGATCATTTTAGTTTTAGACAACCCTCGAAACCATTTACTCAGACTTACCTCATACACTCCTCCTATCATCCTAGGATGCTCCCAGTGCATATGGAATGCATGATGCCAATTCCATTACAGTCTATGTCACATGTAAATATATAAACATGCATATATTCACATAAAATTCAATCACACAATCATGTTATGTAATTACGCATTTCATCACATCGAAATTAGCTCACATGGGCAAATGATCAAAAAACCTGAGCAATTCGACTTGAATCACTCGACCAAACACATTTCACACAAAAATATATTTTGTGAACACTATTCTTAGAATAATTAAACCCTCGATTACTATTCGAAAAATCATAATCATAGAGTTCACTTTGAACGGGTTTTTCTGACCGTTTAAAGCCTCATTTCCAATCATGCATGATTTATTTCACAAATTACACAATTAATCAGCCCAGCGTGCGATGATGGGCTGGCACAAATGGATTTCAAAAAATTTCCAATAGTCGGTCCCCGAGTTGTGGGAGTGATCCAAGCAAAAGGCCTCAAACCAACAGAAACATTGAAAAACACTTAAATAAAGTGTAAAACCCAAGTAGGGAGAAACCCCTACCTCTCGGAGTTTGAGGAAACTCCCTAAATCCGGTACCCATGTGAAGCCCTCTCCGCGTAGAGCAGCTTTCCTTCTTGTCCCGAAGACTAACAATGCTCTGATCCCCATTTTAGAGAGAAGTCGACGCTCTTCTAAAAATATTCAAACCCATAGCCACTGTCAAAATTCTACCAAGCACATTTTGTTTTTCGGTCTTTAAGCGTAGGAGATTTACACTCAGAAGATTTTTGCCTTTTTGTGCTACGAATCAAATTTCAAATTACCAATTACGTCCCTTATTTTCCCTGGGGCTATATCCTAAGACTACCTCTGCAAATTCATTTTCACTACCAACTCATACCAATTTATGGTACATGAGTACGTTGTTATATGTGACTTTCGTCGTGATCGAAACCGCTTACTCAAGACTCGAAACGCGATGCCCTCGCGTGTAAATTCTCGACCGTTCCTGAATTCGACGAATTCGACGCGGTTAGCTAGATTTTGCGAGACGATTCCAACGGTGCAATCCGTTTCATCATCCGAGATCTAGAGAATAAATTTCGGATTTTTTTAACCGAAATTACGATTTTTCCCTTTTTCCAGAAATTGGAATTTCTCGGGTCTTACATTCTTCTTCCACCTCTTTCTCTTTCCCCTTTCCTCTGTTCTTTGGACCTTTAGTCACTCCTGTCAAGGTCAAAGGGGATACCCTAGAATATGTTTCTTCTTATCCCCATTCTGCCTCAACTCCCCCAAGAAGGCATAAGCTGGTTATAGTGGTTGGGTATGGAATCAATCCCCTGCAATTGCTTTCGGAATAGCTTAAGATGGAATTTTCAATGATTTTCCCCACATTTATCTTGTACCCTTTTAGCAATGCATAGAGGAGGATTGCTTCGTCCCTTCTCATCGTGCTTGCCAGACCTGATGAAATAGAACTATACCTTGGCCTCTTCAGTTAAATCACCTATGGCAACGAATTTATAGAGGGTTTTCTTTGTTCCCTTCCACTTTCCTTTTTCAACTGTCAGCAGGTCTACTATCTTTTGGTAATCTGGCTCATTTAGTAGTTTCTTGAACTTTGAGCCATCCTTCTGCACCTTCAAATTGAACAACATATTTATCCTCTCTTTGCTGAAGTCTATCCAATGTCCTCTGACAAATACTCCCTTTCCTTCTTTTTCCACCATATTAACAAAAAATTCTTTTACCAAAGCAGCGCACCCAGGTTCTTTGTGCTCGCCTAGTGCTTGCAATTATTTGTTCTCAAGCATTTCAACAAAAGGGGAGATAAGCTTTTTGAAACCTCTTTCAGTAATGAAACCTTTGTCCTTCAGACTTTTCTCCATTATCGCAGCTGCTTTGTCTGAGATAAAGTTTCTTACTTTTTCAGCTCTCTGCTCTGTTTCAGTTTCTTCAGTTCTCCTCTTCCTTTTTCTTGATTCTTCCTCATCAACCCAGGCTTTCCTCTATCTCCAGCTCTTTCTGCAACTTACTCTTATCGAAGCCTGAATAAATTCCTCCTCCACTTCGGTATGCTTCCACTATCTCATTCAGATTCAAATGAGTCATGATACCTTTAGACATGGTCAGCCAGGTTTTGAGCTCTAGGGTTTTTAAGGCAGACGAGAGATTTGGCATGGAAGCTGAGAGGGTTGATGGTTTATGAGAAAGGTGGCCCCTCAGTTTTCAAAAAATTTCTATTTATAAGCCAACTGTTTTGTTGTTTCTTCATTAAATGTCGCAACAGCAACTGCCTAGGGTTCGTTCCATTTCTAATACAATGTTGCGACATACATAAATAATTGTCACATCAGAGTTTTTCAATCAATTGGAAACTGGGCCAGTCAAATGTCGCGACATTGAGAAAAATGTTGCGACATTCTTTTTAGTGCATCTTTTGAATCTATGTCGCGACAATGAAAATATGTGTTGTGACATAAACTTGCCTTTTCAAATTGAGTCCAAAATCAATTATGTCATGACACAGTGAAAGTATGTTGCGACATTTTACTAAAATTTTCTAGACTTGCATCTTTCCCAGTTTTTCACTCAAGACACATTCAAAGCAAGGTGTATTCACTCATACCCAACTGAACATACTTGTGCAAACTCATTTAATCATCAAAGAATCTCAATTCAAGTATGAACAACAACATTTCATTTCTTTATTCAATATAATCTACAAGGCTGATGTTCAAACCAAAAAATTTTGAAAACAACAAAGCTATCATTCATTTTCTGCATTTAAACTAAACTCACATTCCCTCAAACTTGAATTATGCATTATTATTAAGAACAAATTGAGGGAAATAGAAATGCTCCCCCTTATAGCCATTTTCTGCAAATTTCTTTTTGAGACAGTGTGCTTCTTACTAAAATTCATCTTTAATATAGCTTTATTGTCCAAAAACTCAAAGAATAAATCAAAAATAAAACTTCCAACATAATTAATACTAAATAAAAACACACAAAATTTAACCATTAATCTAACTATCAAAAATTAAAATCCCGCTTTGGGTCGCTCCCCAAGAAACCGCCGCTTATCGTTCTTTAGCTAGACATTGTTGATAAATTCTTCATTTTAAGCATCTCTTTGTATGCTTCTCTAGTCTGAGCTGTTCTTCCTCAATTTCTTTCCAATGTCTATTTCATTCTACATCTTCTTGTTTCCTTGCAATTCATTATTTCCGCTCAAGGAAGTAGATGGGAATCTTTTACTACTCATATTACCGGGGGAAATGCATTCTTGGATTGGTTTGCAAGGAAATGGCTAACTCCGCCTCTCGAAGTTTCCAAGTTCCTCAATGAAGCATTAGTGAGCCCGCCTAAAACACGCTTGTGTTTGCTTGAAAAATTTCAAGTTCGTAAATCTTTTCATGCATATTCAGATTCCTTTTTGTTTTCGACATGAAATGCATCTCGATCTTCAAATGATCGAGTCCTTTTCTCGAATTCTCGATATTCTCTCCTCTATTGTCCCTCTACTCATCGTTTCTTGGAACCCGGGTTGAGCATATAAGCCCGATGGTAATTTCGGCTCCGTGTCCGGGGCCCCGCTGTACCCTCTCCACCATATGAAAAAGTTTTCATGGTCTTTAGTGCCGGGTGTATACTCGTGTTGGCAAGTCAGTTAGGCTTGAAGTGATAACTTTGCTCATTCATATACTTGGTAGGACTCTTCTTCAACTGGTCCCTCAGCACTACTTCTAATTCCTTCCTTTTACCGCTTCCTACTATGTACAAGATGCATTCTCCTTTCATTGCTTCCCGCTTTGTTCACGCTGCATCCAGCCTGTTTCGGCGGCGCCACGGTTCAGCTTTAATCAAACCACTTCCCAATACCGCTGCTACTCCCTGAAGCTTCAAATGGAGCCTTGTAGTTGCATTTGGCAAGGTCTTCAATGTTGCCTTGCCTCCTCTGCACTTCTTCTCTTAAAAGCCCCACAGCAGGATGCATCAATTATACCCTTGGAGGCACAATTCATGGCATGATAGAATATATCCATCTGAGTGGTCATATCTATTCCATGCATAAGACATCTTTTTAACAATCTCTTAAATCTTTCCCATACGTTAAAGAGACTCTCATCTTCCCCCTACTTGAAGACAATTATTTCTCCTCTTCTCTCAAAAGTTAGAGCTGGAGGAAAAATCTGCTCATATAGGCCTCCACCAACTCTTCCCAACTATTCATTGATCCAACTGGCAATGAATCAAACCATGTTGTTGCCACATCTCTCAATGAAAAAGGGAAGAGCTGCAGCTTGATTACTTCTGATCTTACCCCATTCAGTTTGACTATGTTGGCCATCCTCATGAATCTTCCCATATGCTCGTTGGGATCATCAGAGGGATGACCAATGAATTGCGCCGTTACGGTAATCACGCTGGTTTTAGCTTAAAAATCATAGCTTCTATGTATGTGTCATTCCTCACTGCAGAGTACTCCTCTTAGATAATAGGCCTCCAAAATTCCTCCATAATATTAGGCCTTTGAGTTCTCTCCGCTTCTTCTTCTTCTGGAATAGCCTATAGTCTTTCTCTTTGATTTGTCATACTTCTGGATTCTGCAACTATGATCTTCCTCATATTCTTTAGTGTTCTCTCAATTTCAGTGTCTAGAGGCAACAAATATGCTTCTTGTTTTCTATGCATTTAAAAGCTTCCTAAAATAGAAACACACTAAGATCAAATGAATTCTATGGGAGACAATTATCTCTATTTAAGCTCCTAAAAATTCAAGAGTTTCTTCAACATCGCCATTAAAATTCGCTTTTGGTGATTTTCTAAATTTATAATATCAAAAGAAAATGTTCAAATTAGTAAATCCCTTGTTGGTTAGAATGGTTTGATCTTGAACCATCAATCAATTTCACCGCCAACGACGCCAAAAAACTATAAGACCAAACCGTATGATGTGACTACAGGCGCCAAACTCTCTCGGGTAATCGGGGCCACCTAAGAACCTTTTAGTCCCGACAATGGTGTCAAAACCCGTTAAGACCAAACCGTATGATGTGATCAATGATGCCAAACTTAGCACGGCGACCAAGAACTCTTTCGGGCCCCAAAGAACGGCGCCCAAAAACTTGTTAAGACTATTTTTCATATACATGAAAATATGAATTTGTTCTTTTTTTATAAAATGACTCATTTAAAAATTGTGTGTGTAGTCTTGATCACTGCAAGTGCACAGGTCGTACAAGTAATAAAAGTGGATATTTAAAGTCCAGATATCATTCCCACGAGGAAGGATGATAAATCAAAAGACTAACTACCCTAACTACTCAAGATCATTACCATTTGAACTCCATTGTTATGATATAAGAGGACTAAAAATATAGTCCTATACTGAAATCTTTAATATACAAAAAAATAAATAAATAAAGTTTAAAAAAATTGGGGTTACATTCACTGAAAGGAGACAAAATCGACATGGATCAATGACATTATCCGCCGCATCATTTGATTCATAAACAACCATATATCGAAAATCGAAGCCTGACAAAGATGCAAGGTAGCATAGCTTGGATTTCTCCCTTAATTTCACTGATTAAAGGTTCATATTCATTTCTAAGACATGATTCTAATCGCCATTTATAATATGTGTCCTCTTCTAAGATTTCTTAAGTATGTTTCCTTCTCAAGACTTCCATACTCAAATCTTAGGACTAAAGAATTATCGCTTCCCATGTACGGGATATTGCAAGCATTCTCCAATTTGATTGACACCTCATCCTACACTTCTGATGAAAATTTCCATTTCCTTGATTAGATCTTTGCTAACACGAGATCAGAATCAATCAACAGAAATATAAGAGACCTCTGAGTGATTAAACAGATACTTCATTCAACTATCCTCAAATTATAAGTAAGTTAGTGATCTATCTGAGTAATCCTTCAAAGTCCATTAGTTCCATAGTATTAGTCTATCATAATTCCATGAACCGTTTACACTCTTAGGATCGATCGCACTTGTAGGCTCGTAATCGAAGGGAGATTGTATCAGCACGGTGTACAGACAGTATTATGTAATATAATTTGAAACAACCCACAAAGAATCTGTCACTGAAGTCATCACCCTGCAAACGAGGACTTAACAATCACTGGATCCATACCCATGAGGCTTAACTCTTTTCAAAACTGGTTCACTCATATCAGTGACTAACTGATCATGAAAATTCACTGAAATCGTAAACGAACTGAAATAAATGAACTCCAAAAACTTTCCATTATCCATTTAAATCAAATAGTAATGAAAAATATGATTTTATAAATAAATACCAACTCGAAGCTACACTTCAATACAAAACCCAAATCCATAAAATTAAAGGAAAACTAACAAAATAAAGCTATACTAAAACTAAATCTACTAAAATGGAAAATAAAATAAATAAAAAAGAAAAAATATACAAGAGTCTTCAACCACCTGCATGTCCCGAGTTCGAAGTCAGGCACATCGGGTCGGGCACTCCATTTATGTTTTCCAATGTTGGGCTTCACTTCATTAATTGCGTTGTGCATACCCAAAATTCTGGCTCAAATTAGTCTCTTTGTTGGGACATAGAAAGTTATGTCGCGACAGAACTTTCAGTCTTTATCGCTACCTCTGTCGTAGCTTCTTGTTTTATGTCGCGACCTGTTCTCTAGGCTTGCTCTTGGATTGTGTTGCAACATACTTTAATAATGTCACGACATAGATTTTATTCAGCAGTCTTGTTATTTTTTCAAATAACACCTGCAAAATATAAAGTTGGTGAATATTCCATAATTTAGCATAAAAATATATCTAAAATTGTTAAAAGCATGCCAGAAAAATGGATTAAAAATAGATGAGTTTAAGACTCATCACCCTGCTGTCGGAGCTTCATCGGTAGCTCCTCCCATTGCAGCTCCTTCCGCTGCAACTCTCCTACCCTCGATCACGGTCCCAAACCATTGCTAATGCACCACAAATTCCTATGCTTCTTGCCTATGCTAAACCCTTTCCAAACATCTCCAGAATTTAGGTCTTCTCTGGTCAGAATTTCAAACACTGGTAGGAACATATATACTCTACTTCCGATATGTACGGAGGGTACGGTTGTTGTCCATCGAACACGCTCTAACTCAGATACGGACACGCAAACAAGGTTTGTCGACATACCATCCTAACTACATTGTCTAACGAATTGTTTGATGTCCACTATGCTTACAAGGAAGCAAAGGTTATATGAGAATCAATGCTCAAAAAATACATTGTTGAGGATGTGGGCAAGAAAAACATCGTTGTAGGAAACTACTACAAATGGGAGATGGTAGACAACAAGGACACAAAAGTCCAAATCAATGAATACAACAAATTGTTGGAGGAACTAAGAGCTGAAACAATAGAACTACCAAAACAATTTGTAGTAGGACTGTTGATAAAAAAACTACCTGACTCGTGGAGTGACTAAAAACAACAATTAAAACACAAACAGAAGCAATTGTCCCTGGATGATCTAATCACTCACATCATCATAAAGAATACAAACCGCAAAGAACAAAAGGCAACCAAAGCAAAACAGATGACCACCAAGGCAAACTTGGTCTAAACCGACCCAAAAAGGTACAAACATGAAGCTCAAAACTCTGATAACAAACCCAAGATTTCTAACCCCTAGACTTTAAAAAAGAAAGGCACTTGTTTCGACTCAGGAAAAACTAAAGCATCATGCACCCCAAAGGTAGAAAGAGAGTAAAACTGAAACAAAGGGAAATCCATTCCTAAAGCCAACTTGGTCGAAGGAGATGACATAATAGCTATTTTTGTATCATAAGCTAATATGGTGACTAATTCCAAGAATTGGGTGGTAAACTCTAGTGCAACAAGGCATATTTGTGCAAACAAAGATGCTTTTACCTCCAAATACCATGCAAAGAAGTGGCGACGAAAAGGTCATTTACCTGGGTGACTCTAAGACCGTCTAAGTTTTAAGTAAAGGCAAAGGTCATACCGAAGCTCACTTTGAGAAAGACTCTGGCCTTGAGTGATATGCTGCATGTTCCCAATATTAGAGCAAATTTAGTTTCAATTTCTCTATTAGGAAAGGTGGGGGTTAAAGTGTCATTTGTAATGACAAAAAATAATAATATTTTGGGAAAAGGATTTTGTGATCTTTGTACTCAGTGTCTCTGAAGTTATAAATGGAAATGCTTCTTCTTCTGCTTACTTGGTTGATTCCTATGATATATGGCATGCTAGATTAGGATATTTGAGTAGTTTATATATTAAGAAAATGCAAACTCTAGGCCTTATCAATAATATTGATTATTCAAGCTTAAGTAAATGTCAAATATGTGCCACTTCTAAGCAAACTAAAAAGACATGCGGCTCAGTGACTAGAGAAACAAAACTGTTAGAACTTATTCATTATGATCTAAGAGATTTAAAACAAACTATGACTAGAGGAGGTAAGAAATTCTATGTGACCTTCATTGATGATTATTCTAGGTTCACTAGAGTTTACTTGCTTAGAAATAAAGATGAAGCATTTGACATGTTCTTAAGTTATAAAGCTGAAGTAGAAAATCAACTTGATAGGAAAATCAAAAGGATTAGATCTAATAGAGGGGGCAAATACATCCCTTTAAATGATTATTATGAAAATGAAGGAATAATCTGCGAAGTGACTTTATTCACCTGAGTCAAATGGAGTTGCTGAAAGAAAGAATAAAACTCTTAAAGAGATGATGATATTTCACTTGTTAGTGCTTCAACACCTAATAATCAGAGTAGTTTATATTATCTCGTATGTCATCTACAAATAGAATTCCATATAAGAAAACCGGTAAGACACCCTATGAGTTAAGTGAAAAGGTCACACCTAACCTTAAATATTTGAAAGTGTGGGGTGTTCCTGCAAGGTTGTTACCTGATCCTAGAAAAGGAAAATATGATCAAAGACTTCTGATTGCATGTTTATTGGGTACGCTAGTAATAGTACAGCTTATAGATTTCTAGTTTTGAAAAGTGATGTTCTAGAATGCAACATTATTATTGAGACAAAAAATGCATAATTTTTTGAATATATTTTTCCACTTTATGAAAAATTTTCTCATACACCCACAAGTGTGAATGATATAGAAAACTCATATGATGAGCATGTGCCCACTACTGTGGATGATATGGAAAGCTCTCATGATGAGTTGAGGAGTAAGAGACAAAGAAAAGAGGTTTCCTTTGGAGATGATTTTTATACTTATTTGAACAAGAAAATAAGTCTGCAAATTGAACAAGTCTCTATATGGTTTAAAACAAGCACCTAAACAGTGGCATGAGAAATTTGATAATGCTTTGTTAAAAAATGGGTTTTTATCTGTTGTAGTGGATAAATGCGTATATACAAAGTGTACAGAAAAAGAATGTGTAATCATTGCATTGAATGTAGATGATATTTTGATTTTTGGCACTAGCTTGAGTGTGGTACAAAGTACCAAGAGATTTATGGCTTCGCAGTTTGACATGAAAGATATGAGTGAAGCTAAGGTAATTTTGGGTGTGAAGATCACAAGGATGGGTGATAGTATAATGTTATCACAAGAACATTATGTTGAGAAAATACTCAAGAGGTTCAGACATTTTGATGCCAAACCTGTGAGTACCCCTTATGATGCTAACACCCATTTAATGAAAATTGAGGTGATCTTAGGTCAATGGTATACTATTGCATTATTGGAAGTTTGATACATTTGATGAACTTTTCTAGACCTGACATAGCATATGCAATGTGTAGATTAAGTGGATATACACATAATCCCAATAACTATCACTAGAGTGCATTATCTAGACTAATGAAATACTTAAGGGGTACCATGAACTATGGTATCCTATATAGTGGATTTCCCGCTGTGTTAGAAGGATATAGCGATGCTAACTGGATCTCCGATTCAGATGAGATAAAATCCACAAGCGGTTATGTCTTTACTTTGGGAGGTGGTGTTGTTGTTTGGAAATCATCTAAACAAACCCTCATCGCTACTTCTACCATGGAATAAGAGTTTATAGCTCTTGAATCTACAGGTAAAGAAGCTGAGTGGTTAAGGAACTTCCTATCAGGAATTCCTTTGGGAATGCAGCCAACACCTTCAGTCTCTATGCATTGTGATTTCTAAGCAGTAATATCGATCGCAAAGAATAAAGCATTCAATGGGAAAAACAGACATATTCGTCTAAGACATATGGTTGTGAAACAACTGTTGAAAGATTAAATTATTTCCATTTACTATGTAAAGTCAAAAGTGAATTTGGTCGATCCTCTGACTAAACGTTTGGAAAGAAAATTAATTTTAGAAACATCCAGTGGAATGGGACTTAAACCAATATGAGATTAGCAGTGATAGGAATCCAACCTTTGTGATTGGAGATCCCATGAAGAAGGTTC
Source organism: Tetrastigma voinierianum (assembly GCA_016808115.1). Lineage (NCBI taxonomy): Eukaryota > Viridiplantae > Streptophyta > Magnoliopsida > Vitales > Vitaceae > Tetrastigma > Tetrastigma voinierianum. Next base: position 1,148,594 of record JAEQBH010000984.1, read on the forward strand.
ATATGGGTAATAACAAGTCACTTGTTGTAAATCTCGGCTAGCACCAACAAATCAGTTCCTTCCTACGCGTGGCTACGGCGCTAGAATGCATAATTTGAGAGGTTGAGTAATATTCTTAATGATTTCATATCCCTTATGGATGGTACATATAAATGCAGTGTGTACTTGATGAAATCACCTATATAAGTGTAGAGTGGGGCCGCTCCCATTAAGTGGTATGGCAAGATTTCTAGAGCACTTATGAAATAATCAGGCACGCACATGGCCTAATTTCACACAACGATGTTGAACAACAAGAATCGTGATGTGTGGTGTTGATGATAAGGTTCATAATTTACGATCAAAAGTAATCTGGTTCATAGAAGCTATAAGCTTCACCAATACTCTATAAGTTAAATCTTATTTATCTATGTTTGGTTCATAGTTCATTGAACACCAAACTTAAGGCATTACACCTTCTTCCATATTCCAAACAAAGTGTTTTAAATACAAAGATTTTTAATACAATCTTTTTTTGAAAAATGTGGGGGATTGTTGAAAACAATAGTTTTTCAAAACTAAAGGTGTTGTCCCACATGGAAAAAAGACAAGAGTCTTTATTGGGTTTATAAACTAAAACCCATTATGGGCTTGTACATGACTTGAGAAGATGGGAGACCTCGTAAGATAAGAAATAATGAAGCCCGCCTAATGCAAATCGGTGGATTTGCCCACCCCCCACCCCCCGTAAATAAACCCAGGACACATTCAGTTTTGTTCCTAATTAATTTTAGTTTTTCTTGTCTAAATAAAAACCTTGATTTTTGTGTATTTAAAATTAAAATAGTTCAAGTCATAAAATCGCAATAAATTTGCATTTAATTCATAACATTTTTAAATTAAATCCTCTAAATGGCCAACGACCATAATTTTGCCTATAAATTTAAATGGGTTCTAAGTTTGAGAAATACGTTTTCAACCTCCTTTCTTCTACAACTTTGATTCTCGTTCTTCTTCTCACTCTGTTGTTCCTGTTCTAGAGCTCATCTTCTACTATGAAGAACTATTGTATCCTGGGGAATCAAATTCCTAAAGACAATGTTTTATACACGCCTCATTCTGTTTTGTTCTCCCCAACCTACTGTTGATTTTACAGGCACAGCATCAGTTCCAAACTTAACATCCAACAATCTTCGGGTTCCTGTTCCTACTCCCATTTGTTGCTGTTGTCCTTGTCTTTTTCCGACCTTCTGTAGGGTGTATCTTCAACAAATCAAAGCTGGAGTGGATCTGTTGGAGGAAACTGCCCTCGGGTTGGATGAAGCTTAATGTAGATGGTAGCATGATTGAGGACCTAGAGACAGCAGGAGAGGGTGGCCTAGTAAGAGATGAAAATGGGATTTGGCAAGGAGGTTTTGCAGCAAAGTTGATGTGCATATCAATTGATGAAGCGGAAGCATGGGCTCTCTTGCACGGGCTCCAAATGGCCTGGGATATGGGCATTAGAAGGTTAATAGTGAAGACTGATTCCTTTTCAGTACAGTTGGGTGAGTTTGGAGGAATTAGAGAACTCCCTCTCAAATGTGATCCAAGAGTGTTAAGTTTGGCTTAACAAGAATTGGACGGTGAGTCTTAAGCATGTGTATAGAAAAGGTAATCAATCGGCAGATCATTTGGCTAAGATGGCCTTAAAGCTTCCATCCAATAACTTTACAAGATGGAGAGCTCCTCTTGGGGGCATTGATACTCTTCTTCAGAGAGATGTGCTCGGCACTGTGAGCCCAAGAAGTGATAAATTGTAACTAGTTTCTTCCTTGAGGTCTCCCCCCTCCTCCTAATTAAAAAAAAAATGGACTTTCATCTTAATATAACACACTAATAACATTAATGTAACATGGTTGAAACACTAATGTAATATGCCTTAAACACTAATATAACAAGGTTCCACTTAATGTAATTTGCTTCCCATATGTACCTCAACATGAATAATTCCAAAATTTTCATACATTAATATTACATAAGCCATTTATATGCATATTACATTGATTATTTTACTTCAAAATTGATTTTTTAACAATCAAAACGACATTACACAACAAAGCTCACTGAACACCACAAAATGCTTTTTTTTTTTTCACTCTTTCACCAAGGATTGAACAATATAATAATATTCTAACCATGTTCAAGTAACAACAATTTTTTGATAACAATAAAAACCGAGTTTGCTCGTAATGTAACACCCTTAAAAAACACAAATGTAACATGAATATAACATTAATGTAATAGGGTTATTCTTAATGTAACACCCGATTTCCAAATTTATCTATACATGAAAAAACCCTAACTTTACTTCCATTAACCTCACAAATACATTTTTCGTTCATAATTCAGTGCTAATTTTCCTTTCAGAACTAGTTGTAACCAATAAAATCACAATTTTCACAAAAGTTTCAAACTTCAATAAACACTACCTAATATTAAAAAATGCCTTACCCATCTTTCCATTTTGTTGAAAAAACAATGAAATGAACAAAGACACTTACCTAGAAAATGATTTTGTATGATTTCTTCTCTTCATGGGAGTTGCCAAATATGTGATTTTTACGGCTTGTGAGCAACCCCTTCTTCTCCCATGCATAGGAGGCTGAAAATGCTAATGAAATCCTCATATTTACAAGATTTGAAGCAAAATAAGTGATGTTTATGGAGGATAGGGCTTCTCGTCCTCACTTTCTTAGTACCCGACATGAAGAAGTAGTGAAGAAGAGAATGGACGGAATGAGTTTCCTTTTTATTTTGTTTTTCTTTTAAAGCTGTTGCTGACATGGTATCTCTCTCTCTCTCTCTCTCTTATGTGGCAATAATGGGCCCAACCTTAGGGGTATTTCTGTCTGCAAATAAGGGGAGGTGCACCAATACCCTCAACGTTTGACCCTATGTCCAATTTAGCCCTTAATGTTTTTTTTGGTCCAAGCATGCCCTTAGCATTTCTACTATGACATACTTATACCCTTCTCGTTAACGAAAATGCTAGATGGACAAACAAGGCATTAACAGTGCTGATGTGACACCCTCACATGCATTTTTTTTTACATACGTAACAGCTTTGCACATGGTTTTTTAAACCCCTAACATTCTTTGGACAAAAATGCCCCTGAATCCAACCCTTATTCCCTCGAGACGCCAAACATTAAACTTGAATCTTGTTTTTTGTTGAGCCCTAATTTGCAAGTTTGAAAATTAGGGAAAAAAACCCCTAAATTTTCTCTAGATCACACTCCATTTGAGATTGATTATCGACACCTCTAAAAGGCATAACGACTGTGTTTTGAACCAACATTCTACACATTACGAAAGGGAGGTCATCTACATAATGGCTGTGAATATTTGATTTTCTCAAAGGTATTGTCCGACATGTTTATGTTGTTTATTTTGTTTTTGAAAGATATTGATTTTATAAGCCATTGGAAACAACTATGCTTATATTGTTTGAAATGAACCATATTTTCTAGCTAGTTGATTATTTAATTGTTTCGGGATATGTCATTTAAGTATGAACGAATAACTTATGGTATTATTTTATTAAAAAAAATGATTTTTCTAGTTTCAATTATGGTGTCTTGTGCTTGGGGACATATGGCCTCAATTTTTGTCCTACTTCTCACTAATGTCAGTGAATGCAGTTTTTTAGAAGTCAACATGCTTCATGACATGCAATTCAACTCCTTGTATTCAAACTGAATGTGCCAACTTTATATCTAGTTTCTAGTTTGATTTATTTCCTTTATGTATTCACATCTTGATTATTTAATTGTTTTAGAACATGTCAAGTGAGTGAATGGATAACTTATGTTTTGATTTTATTATAAAATGGTTTTTCTGGATTTAGTTATGGTGTCTTGTGGTCGAGGACATGTGGTCCCAAATTTCAATATAACTTCTCACTAGTGTCATTGAATGCAGTTTTTTGAAAGTAATAAAGCATGTGCAAAAGTTCAGTTGTAAGTTGTCCCAAAATGCATATATAGCTTTAATTAGTTCACTTGTTTGTGGTTGAAAAAACGAAATCAAAATAAAGTTGTGTTCATTTGTTTCACTACTATTTGGGCACATGTGATCTCAACTATTGAGGAAAATATGATGTGTTTTTTATTAGTTGTATTTTGTTCATTTATGCACTTTATCCCTGTATTTCTCAAAATGGTAGAATGGATGGGCATGTGGACTTATATATACATCATGGTGGGAGATGGGTGAGAGGAACCTTTTATAGATTATGTTGGAGGAAGGGTACATATATTAGAGGACTTTGATATTGAATCTTTGGATATTCTAACCATTTTGAATGTCTACAAAAAACAGTTAAATTATGTCAATCTTCAGCATTTGTATGTATTAGAACTTGGCATGAGTATGAGTGATGGAGGACTTTATTAAGTTGATGACAATGATAAGATTAGAAAGATATTGAGAAAAATTAATGTTAACACTAATGTTCTTGAGTTTTATGATAATCATGATGTTGCTGCCCCTATATATGCTCCAAATATAAATTTAAGATCAAATTTTGATAGTGTCACCTTCAAGTGAGGTTGAATTGGATGCACCGTTTGGTTTTGAAGGATAACCTAGGTTTTTAAATACTTAGAATAGCAGGGTAGGTGAGGACATAAATCTGGATACTAATAATAGTCAAGGCAATGAGGAGGGTAATAGTACTAATTCAGATGATGACTCAGTTGTCAATGAGGAAACTAAAGAAATTGCTAATAATGTTGAGATCCCATTAGAAATATCTCATCTTGTCAAGTTCAATGTAGATGACCAGAGGCTATATTTTTTTGTTGGAAATGACTTTTTCTTATGTAGATGATGTGAGAGATTTGATAGCCAAGTATGCTATCTCTAGGGGTGGCTTTGAAATTTGTGAAAAGTAAACTAGGCCGAATCAGGGTAAAATGTAAGGATGGTTGTCCATTCTTGTTGTATGTGAGTAAAGATGGTAGTAATGCTAGACTGATAGTGAAGACATTTTTCCCAAAGCACGACTATTACAAGATTTTCATAAATCCTAGAGCATTTTCCAATTTCTTAGCCAAACATTACAAGTAAAAAATTCTATACAAGCATGACTACAAAGTGAAAGACCTCAAACAAGATGTTGAACAAGAATTGAAAGTGCATGTTCACTATTCTAATTGTAAGAGAGCTAGAAAAATGGTTCTAAATGCTTATTCATGAACTTTCACATATGAATACTTATAATTAGAGGCTTATGCAATTGAATTGACGAGAAGTTACCCATGGAGCATTGTTAAGGTAGAGTTGTCTCATGATGAATAAAGAGAAGGTAGAATGATGTTTAAAAGAATGTTTGTATGTTTATATGCTTGCAAAAGGGTATGGAAAGCAAAGTGCAGGCCTATCATAGGTCTTCGTGGGTGTTTTTTGAAGACATAATTCAAGGGTGAATTGTTGGTGGCTTTAGGTAGAGATCCAGATGATAAGAATTTCCCTATTACCTAGGTTATTGTGAAGAATGAATCAAAATATCATTGGTCATTGTTCCTTAATCTATGGAAGGAAGAACTAGATTTGGGAGATGGCAGCAACCACACTTTAATTTCTGACATGCACAAGGTATGTAATACAGTTTTGGTAGCTTTCATTATCAATTATTTATCAATTCAATCGATTTACACTATTAAATTTGTGTTGTAGGGGTTAGTGTATTCAGTTATTGATGTGCTCCTAGAGGTAAAGCATAGAGATTGTGTCAGACATATATATGTCAACTGGTCAAAGAAGCACAAAGGTAAGGAATTGAAATTGCAATTTTGGAAAGCTGCATGGTTAACATTTGAAGAGGAATTCACTGACAATATGAAGAAGATAAGGGAAATCAGTTCAAATGCTGCAAGTGATCTCATGGCATATCCACCCCACACATGGTGTTGTACATATTTCAGTAGTAGAAGTAAGTCATGGACTCTTAATAACAATTTTACATAGAGTTTTAATGCATAAGTTAATGATGCTAGATATAGACCCATTAGGTCCATAATGGAGATGATAAGGAGGAAACCCACAAATATGTTAGGAATTATGGCACCACCATGTGAGAAGTGGATAAATGATTATAGCCCTTCATGTAATGAGATGTTTTAGCATTACAAGGCCTTAGCATTTTACTATACTGTCTTATTTAATGGGGAAACGGGGTATGAGATAAGTGAAAGGGAGGACACTCGTACTATTTGCTTGAATGCAAATAGTTGCACATGTAGGGGATGAGATCTTAGTGGAATCCTCTATCAATATACAGTATGTGCATTGCTCCATAAGAAACAAGAACCAATGGATCGCATTTCTAGATAGTATCATAAGGAATCATGGCAAGCTCCTTATAGGTATAAGATTATGTATGTTAGGGGAAAAATATTTTATAAACTCCATAATTATCTCCTAGTAGCTCCTCCTAAGGTAGAAAAGAAGAAGGGAAGACTACAAAACAAAAGGAGGGGAGCAAATGAACTAAAACCAAGCATTTCAAGAACCAAGTTAACAATAAAAAGGAAACAACGGGTATGCAGTATCTATAAGCAAATGGGCCACAATAAAGCAAGTTGCAAAAAGGTAATTGAAGTCCTTGTTGATCTTTATTTTGTAACTTTATAATATTATGCTTTTTACATCCTGATAAATTATTAAGCCCTTGTTGATCCTAATTGTGTAGAAAGGTGAAAGTACTTAGTCTAAAACAGACCAGCACATAGCTCCAATGGCACCTACAATGCCATCTCCACATGGCACCACAGTTCCAATACCATCTACAATGACATCTACCACTAGCACCACAGTTCTAATGCAATTAACCATTAACTTTCCAACTACAAGTACTAGGCCAAGACTAAAAAAGTTACAACTTCAATCAACAACAAAATATGCTTCACGTGGTGCTATAGTTGTTGGAATTAAGTTCAATGAGAATGATGGTTCAATGACATACTATGTAAGTGTAATATATTGATTCCATTGAAAATTTTCATGTTTTCTTATTGTGTTATAAAGTACTCATATCTTGAATTTAACGATGTAAAGTGGCAACACATCGACTGTTATCCATGAGGGGAGTCAATTAAAGACATCTACCTCAACATCAACCAAAAGGGTCATGCGTAGAGGTGATGGGGGGCTTGTTAACATGTCCAACATGCCATGCAGACCACCTCTAAGGACATGGAGGGGCAGACCATGCATTACTAGAATTGAAGTTGTTGCATCAAGTCAATAAGGCATCAACTCAGAAGATAAATGATGTTGATGCTTGGGGTGGCATTTGCATTTAGGGTAGTGCCTTTGTAGCAGATTGGATACTATTTATGATAGTAGTACTTTGTGACACATTTTGATGTTTTAAGGAACTTTATGACACTTTGTGTTTTAAGGAACCCTATGACACTTTGTGCTTTGGGTAGCATATGTTGGGTTCCATTGATTTTTTTTATGAACAATGTCACACTTTATGTAAGCTGCCAAAGCATAATTTTTTTTTTTTGGCTTATGGATCCCTATTTTGTAAGCATGTTGGGATAAATGTCCTAGATTATATATATAACAGTTTTTTTTGTTACCATTGTATTCACATTATGTTTCCTTTATGCAAATAGTTTCACTTTTTTCCCTTTATACCAAGTTATGCAGCCTTGTTTATTTACCTTTTAGAATTCCTAATGGAATCTAGGATGGTTATCGATTTGGGGAGAATTTGCCAAACCAATTACCTTATAAACAGTAAACAATTGCCTTATAAATAATAACTAATAAGCCAAACTAAAGCTTACAATCATCAAAGGATTGTAAGCTTACAATGTAACAAAAACAATGTAAGAAATAACCCAAACAAATTTCCACCAACAATGGATTCATCAAACAAAGTACCTTATAATCAAAACAATGACCCAAACCAATAACCCTGTAATACAGCAAAAATCACGCATAAATATATACATCAATGCAATTGATAAAGCATCCATTCCCCTTAAATTCAAATGGCCTTAATATAAAAAAAATTTACATAAATATGATAGCAATTTTTTTAAATCACTTTCACTAGAAGAATGATAATTGTTACAAGAATTACAACAATGCATATCATTTTTAGGTATGCTCCAACTCCATCTCTAGCTCTATGCTTGAATTCATGGAATGGTATCAACTCCTCACTTCTTTCAGGATAACAACTAAGCTTCATAACATTAATAATCTCATTTTGCAATTGTTTCTTCTGCCTATGCAGATTGTTGATCACAAGTTTTGCCCTCTCACACATCTTTGGATCTAGCCATAAGAAGAAATTGCATCTTCCCCTCTCCTATAACAAAGATGACCCAATACCATAAGCATTCCATTACCCTGATAATTTGACAAAAATACAAAAATCAAATTGATTTGTTTTTTAATAGGGAAGTATATGCAATTCGAATATAGTACAATACGATGTATCTTCCAACATTACATTGCTCCAGGGGATAAAGTTTGAGGGCTAGAGCTCCTTAATCACTACCTAAGCACCAATAATACCAAAACAACAAAAATCAAAACTTAACTAGATATCGCGGACAGGAGAAGAACCTCTTGCCAGGATTTGTCTCATTCCAACACATCCACATACTACCTCTGAACCCACAATAGCAGAACAATTTATGTTCTTCATAATCCTCATCACGACAACATCTCCTTGTAAAGGATGAGGGTGATGTAGAACTATATTTCATGGAGAATATGGGAGAATTTGGGGTTTCGAAAGAAATCAGAGCAAAATTTAAGGAGAGATGAAACAATTAGGGCATCAAAACAATTACGAGATCAATGTAAATAGGGTTTCATGAAATAGACGAAAGAGATACAATTGAGAAAATTAGGGTTTCGATATAGAGAAAATTAGGTTTAACAAGGATAATTTCATAGAGCTTAGGGATGAAACTGAGAGGGATTAGTGGATATTTCATGAAATATACGAAATAGAAAAAAGAGAAGCAAGGGAGAAATTTAGTGTTAAGATCTTGTAAGACCCGAGAAATTCCAATTTCGGGAAAAAGGGCAAAATTGTAATTTCGGTTATAAAATTGTTATTTCGGTTAAAAATCCAGAATTTATTCTCTAGATCTTGGATGATAAAACGAATTTCACCGTTGAAATCGTCTCGCGAAATCTAGATAGCACGTCAAATTTCGTCGAATTAGGGGCGATTAGGTTGACACGTTTTTCGACGTCGAGGTTCGGGTGTTAGTAAAGCGATTTTTCGATGTATTGAAAGTCACATATAGCAATGCTCATATTTGTGGGTGGCATGAGTAGAGAGTGATGAAGCGGACGAGATAGTCTTGGGAATGTCGAAAGCTGAGAAGAATAATAGTAATTCGTTTTGGTAATTTAAGTCAAGAACAAAAACACAAATAGTGTTTATCTCACATAGAAGAGGAAGCCAACGTGAATTGAACCGAGAAAGGCCGTGAAAATGGAGGTTTTGGAGAGAGAGCATCTGACTTCTCTTTAGAATATCAGGCGATAAAATGAAGTCGGCAATCTTCGGGACGAAGGAAAGGCTGTTTCTAGCGGAGGAGCCTACAGCGATCTGGGTTAGAAGTTGGAAACAATAAAGTGAGGCAAGGTTTCTCCTACTTGGGTTTTACACTTTATTTAAATGTTTTTCAATGTTTCGATTAGCTTGAGGCCTTGAACGGCCGTTTGATCGATCCCAAAACTTGGGACCAAATTGTTGAATTTATTGAATAAAAAAAAAATGTCCAGCCGTGACCGTGAGGGGCTATTTGGGTGTTTTATTTCACAAATTATGTGATAAATCATGTAGTAATTAGATAGAGGCAGGAATGGCCATGGCTTAGGTTTCTGGCATGATTAGTAATTTAGGGAATAATGTAGGGGTTTCATATTCCACGAGAATAGTATTACAAAATAATTTGTGTGAATTAATGTAATTTAATTCGAGTGATTGGTCGAATTTAACAAATGTTTAAATCATTATCCATGAGCTAATTTCGATGTGATGAAATGCGTAATTATATAACATGATGTGTGATTGAATTTTTTTGTGAATATATCATGTTTATATATTTATATGTGACTATAGGCTGTAATGATTGGCATCCATACCATTCCCTTATGCAACTAGGAGCACCCTAGGACGATAGGAGTGAGTGCATGAGGTGAGTCTAGAGAAAATGGTTCGGAGGATTGTCTAAAATAATATACATCGGAGGGTAGTTCACACTAAAAATATCAATCGTCGGAGACAGCCCAATTGATATACATCGGAGGGTAGTCCATAAATAATATCAATCGTCGGAGGCGGCTGATTGATATATATACGTAGGTTGTCCTGAATAAATATAATAATTCTCATACAGGCTGGCGGAGGTGTGAGAGTCGGTGAGAACTTCCGGGGTATGAGATGGTGGTTGACATTCAAATTGGATATGTTGCAGAATCATGTGTTGCTAGACATTGCATATGCACTTGGGTGGAGAGTAGCCCGCAGGGTGATTCCACTGCGAGCATTAGCTAGCCACTGTCGAGGATGCTATTTCTGCAGTGCGGGGAGCGTGCAGAGACGGCCGTCTGAGACTAGGTTTTAGGCCGTTGTGGCTTTGATGGTTCTATGTATTAAATTGTTTCATTTTAATATATATTTATGCAAAAAGTAAAACAATTTAACTCTGGAAACTATTGGATATAGTTGGATATTTATATATGGATGAGTAGTGTTGTATTGGGCTACGGCCAATTTGTTGTACTCATGATATTGATGTTTGGGATAGGTTATATCACAGGTTTGTATTTGGGTGAGCTTCCGTATAAAGGAAGCTCTGCTGGAATTTTAAATGAAAAATGTTGCAGGTCTGACATTCCACGGCAGATGTCCGAGGTTGGCCGGGTAGTCAAGGACACCCCGGTTTTGGGGCGTCACGACTTGGTATCGAGCTTGGGGGTATACGGAATGCCTAGGGGCTCGGGGTTTGGGTATCCATCACCGGCTTGGGTGGTTTGATGTAAAGTATAAGTATAGAGCCTAGAGATTTGAGGATTTGAGCTCGGCCATAGTCGAGTAAGAACATCACCACTTAGGTGGTTTGATGTTGGGTTTAGGTATGAGATTACCTAGGAAATCATGGAGACAAACTAGGACCTTTGCATGCATGTGTTTGATGTGTTTTGTGTGATTTGATGGAATCATTGTGTGATCATGTATGTATGATGTGAATGTTTGTGTGCTTAGGTAGATAGCACATAGGTGTGTTGGAAAACAAATTTGGAGTTTCTGATGTATAAGCTAGATCCAAAGGAAATAAACCAAATAAATTTTTCTTGGGTGGCTTTAGTTTAAGGATAATGAAATAAAATTTTAAGGTTGAACTCATAAAATTATGGAGTTGAAAGGATGCAGTATGTAAGCTACTGAATGCAGAAGTAGCAAGGAAGGTTATTGATGAGAATGAAAAAAAAAAATGATGATGAAATTTATTTTCTAAGGTTTTACCAATTGGAAAATTGAAGAAAATTGAAGAAAATGAATTTTTATAATTTATTAAGTATCTGGAAGAAATGAATATATATATATATATATATATATATATATATATATATATATATATATATATATATATATATATATATAATAAAAAAGACCGTGTCGCGTTGGTGAGCTCTTGCCCCGAAGCGTATAGTGACGAGGGCGCCGCGAAGCGCGTGCGGCGCCTTGGCGCTAAGCCTTGGCCGCGGCGAAGCGCCTGACGGCGGCTGGCTGGCGTGGCGGCCTTTGGGCGCGTGGGGCATGCGCGCGAAGCGCGCGGCGGCGCTAAAACGCGAAGCGCCTGGCGCCTGAGCGCGGCTGGCGAGCGCGAGCACGAAGCGGCCCAAGCGAAGCAACTGGCGTCTTCTTGGGGTGTAAGGTTGTGCATAGTGCACTCAGCCTATTTTTAACACAGGTTTGACTGATCTTGTTCCAGAGTCAATTTTTGGACATTGATAAGTGAGCCGGTTCATGAACCTTTGTTCATCCACAATTTTTTCGAAATTTTTTTTTTATTAAAATAAATAAATAAATAAATCAAATCATATAAAATTAGACAAAATTTTCAAAAATGAAATTTTTGTTGATAAAAAATATTTTAAATGCATAATCGATTGTCTTGCATTACCTATAAATGCAAGGATAATGGAGTGCTCTGATTTATGTGTATAGATAGTGTCTCGGGGTACATGTTTATGCCTTGAGAATCTGTGTTGAATTTAACTTGCCATTGGCTATGCAGATGGCTGAGTCGAGGTGAGGGCGTGAGAGCGTCCACGAGGTATTGGTCAGGCACCACCAGTGTTTGATCGCGGGAGGCTTTACTAGGCTGCGGGTATTACGGCCCATTTCTTCTCCTTGCAATTTGGTATGGGAGTAGGCGGAAGGTCTTTAGTAACCTCCCAGAGGTTATGGCGCATCATCTCAGAGCATTCACGGGAGGAGATCTGGAGTGGTACCATACCATTTGGTTTATCACCGGATCGAGAAGGTGTTGGAGGCCATGGAGATTACCTCACAGCACTGCAGGGATTAGACTAGCTGCGTTCCAGCTAGAGAATGAGGCCCAAGTATGGTGGAAATGGGCAAGGACCTCTTGAGACCTTAGAGGAGCCTTTGTATGTGAGTTCTACCCTAGGGATTAGGGCGAGGATAGGAATGATATGTCGAGGTTGCGAGTTGGAGATCTCGGGGACTCACACTCACAGGTGGACACGAGGATCATGGACATGTCGAGTTCGATGTCATCTGGGGATGGAGTTGGTGACGACCTACGGGGTCGTTATCGATTGTGAGTGTAAGTTCTTGCTACACGGGACCCGGTACTACCGTGTGGTATTTGGGGAGCAAACATGACATTTGCCATACGATTATCTGAGTCCAGTGTCGAGGGACGGGTTAGCGGGTTTAGCTAGCGAGCCTTACCTAGAAGGGCGAGAAGAGACGGACTTAGATCTACCTCGTGGTAGTGAAAATGCGAGTATGTGGATGTTTTTCCAGATAGAGTACACAGGAATTTGCCTCCACAGAGGGTAGTAGATTTCGGTATCGAGTTACAGCCTGGTACTTCACCCATCTCTATGACTTCGCATAGGATGGCACCAGTTGAGTTGTAGGAACTCGAGTCCCGATTCTGAGCCCCTCTTGACGGGGTTCGATAGGCAGAACGCCGCCCATGGGCGCTTCGGTTCTGTTTGCGAAAAGAAGAGCGACACCCTTGTGCATTGATTAAACGGTTGAATAGGGTTCACGATTAAGAATCGGTACCCATTCACAGAGGATCGATTACTTGTTTGTCGATTGAGAGGCCTTGAGTCTACTCAGATAGATCTTCACCTTTGGTTACCATCGGTTGAGTTAGGGAGACGAGATAACCTGAAGGCGTTTAGTACGCGTTATGGGCACTGAGGTTCACCGGTGATGCCCTTTGGATTAATAAATCTTGGCGCCAATTCATGGATCTCATCGTAGGGTATTCGACCTTATTTAGATGGAGTTTGTCGTAGTCTTTGTGGATGACATCTTGATCTACTCGATGAGTAGGAGCATGAGTGTCCTTTGGAGTTGTTTTACGGAGTTGTTGAGACCATCGGTATGCAGCGAGTTCGATAAGTGCGAGTTTGAGCTGCGGGTGAGATTTTAGGACACATGGTGTCGGCATCGGGAGTGTCGGTCGACCCGGAGAAGGTTGAGGCGGTGGAGTTGGGAGGCCAAAAGTGGAGTCTTCGAGATCGTGGTTTCTTGGGATTATTCGTCATAAAGAGATCGAGAATGGGTGCAGGGATTGTCCATTCGGTGGGATCATTAGGACTTAAACGGGATGTGGACTCCACGTGGTTGGGGCGTACGTATAGAGAGAGATCGGGATGCTCGAAACACTCGGGATCTGGTGTTGGTAGCAAGAGGGAGGATCGACCTTCTTCTAGTTCGGGAAGGCGAGAAGACCTGGCTCACACGAGGTTCGGGACTAGGACGGGATTGAGCATGTGAGACGGGATTACCCGAGGCAGGGGATCCCGGGACTTTGGGACGTGTGTGATCCCCAGTGGTTTAGAACATGAGAGTATCTGGTTCATTCCTCGCTGAATGCAGGTCGGAGGAACCCAGGTTCGATTTCGGGTGCTATCTGAAGCACTCCCGATAGCGCAAAATAGGCGGAGGGGTGGAGTGTGGAGTCGAAGTCGAGGACGGATCAAAGTTCTTGTGGAGGCGTAGTGGACCTTAGAGTGGTAGACATATTGGTGGTCGATGGCAGGCTTGACATGGATGAGTTGATAGCCATCGGGTTGTCGCGGTGGGACCTTAAGCCCAGGGTTGTCTTACGAGACCACGACCTTGGATTTGGGCTTAGAGGTTAAGGCCTTTAAAGAAGCCAGGTATAGATGTTCTTCCTGTAACACCCCGAAATATACCCTAGCAGTTTTCGGACTTATTTAGGGTACATTAAAAACTAAATAGGAAATTTAGGGAAATAAAACGAGAGACCCGGAATTAATAATAGAGCCAAGGGTAAATATGTAATTTACCACTTGAGGATATGAGAGGCATAAATCAATAAGATTATATGTAATTATGGGATTTGAGAAAAGATTGAGGGCAAAATTAGAATATGTCACATAGAAGTTGCCTTGCAAAAGAAAGAAGTCTAAGGACCTAAATGCAATTATGAAGCAAAGCAAAAAAAAAAAAAATGGATTTTACTTAGCCGGACATGGCCTTAGCAAAACATGGGATTTAAGGCTAGGTGGTCTCGTTTTGAGAGACCAAATTTATGTAGAGAGAGAGGAGAGGAAAGAAGAAGATGAAGAGGGAAGAAGAGAAGAAGAGGAAGAGAAGAAGAAGAAGAGGAGAAGCCCAGATCAAGCAAAAGGTATGGAACTAACTTGGATATGAATTCTAGTATAAGATCATATGGATTTTGTATGGTTGTGACTTGTCTTCAAATCTAGGGTTTTGTTAGAATTCATTCTAACCTTGGATTTCATAGAAAAAAAGGTTGCTAAAACCCCGTATGAGTGAAGATAATTATAGAATCCTCTCTTTTAGGTTGGATTCATGGTTAATTGAGAGTCATTGAGTTAGGGTTTAGAATAAACCCTAACTAATCATCATATTTGGTTTGTGTATGGGTCATAACCCATATTGGAAAGATCTTTGGAGGAATTCGTGAAAGAATTTTGAAGAAAGATATGTAATTGAGAGATGAATTGAATAGAAAAGAGATTCCAATGTGAATTTGAAATGGTTTTGAGGTGCATATGAAGTATTGGGTTGAAGTGGGTATCAAACATATGGAAAAAGGGAAGAAAATACATTAAGGCATTTCGGGTCATGTGTCACCGTACACCTTGAATGTGTCTTAGGGTACCCATCAGCCCCGAATGTGTGGTACATGTTAGGGGTGTCTCCGTACACCACATTTTGTTTTCCCGGTTCGTAGGTTTTTGTATTTTGGCCATAACTTACTCATTTCTTATCCGATTTGAGTGATTCAAGTGGACAATTAAAATAGAATTCAAGGAAAATAAAACATAAAGAAATAGACGTCATCAAATTCTGACTCTAAGTGGCCCAAAAATTCACTCAAAGTAGGGCCATGTGCAAGCCAAATTCTGGTTTCAGTTTTGATCATAAAGTAGTCCGGGTTGTTTCGGACGTAACTTGAGTTTCGGTGCTCCGAATTGGGTGATTCCAGTTGGAATAGAACCCTTAACACCTTAGCTTTAAATGAGTTCAAAGAACTAGTGTCAAAAATGAAGTTAATACCCCGGAAAAATGAGTAATACAAACTGTCCCTAGTGTAATCGTGAATTGGTAGGTTGTTAAAATGCCATAACTTTATTTTGGATGATCAGTGGAAAAATTCCAATTTCTAAGTAAAATAGATTCATTGAGGGACAAGAATATGTGAATAAGTATATGAAATGAGCACATTAATGAATATGTGAATGAGTATTGATGAATGAGTATACATGAATGAGTATACGTGAATGAATATGTGAATGAGTATTTATGAATCAGTATACATGAATGAGTATACATGAATGAGTATACGTGAATGAATACGTGAATGAGTATTTATGAATGAGTATACATGAATGAGTATACGTGAATAAATATGTGAATAAGTATATAGAAATGAGCACATGAATGAGTATGTGAATGAATAGATGAGCATATGAAATGAGTGCGTGAATGAGTTTATGAAATAAGTACATAGATTGAGTATATCTTTGAAAAGATAATACGAAAATGATTGTGGAATTGAAATGTGATATTTAAAAACCGAATGAAGGTGAACGATAATAAGGACGGGATTCATCAAACGAAATTCGTCATAAATGTGAATACGAAAGTGAATATGGAATTGAAATGTGATATTTGGCAAGATGATTATGGGTAAGTGACAAGGCGGATTCATTAAGCGGAATCGTCATAAATGTGAATTAATTGATATATCGGATGAGCCTTTGTGGGATGCACAAGCGACATCAGTCATGAAGGCTTACCGAAATTTTCCAATGCCCACTTGGCGGGATGCACCCGATCGGCTATCCGTCGCTGATGGCGATATGGCATTGAAGAAATGTCAGCGGTGGGATCTGCCCGTCGGCGTCCGTCTTGATGGCGTGGCATTTAATTGATACCCGCGTGTCGGGATGCGCAAGCGGCATCCGTCATGATGGGAGAACCGAATAAGTGATACCACGTGGCCGGGATGCGCAAGCGGCATCACCGTGATGGGAGAAGCGACCAGTGATGCCACGTGTCGGGATGCGCAAGCGGCATCCGTCATGATGGGAGAATCGAGATAAATGATACACGTGTCGGGATGCACCATGACATCCGTCATGATGGGAAGAGCAAGATAAGTGATACCACGTGTCGGGATGCACCAATGGCATCGCCATGATAGGAGATAGAATCGTTAAATGTATAAGCATTACGAATGATATGGTGGGATTCATCAAGCGGAATCCATGAGAAATTATGAATCGAATAGTCAAGGTGAGGAAATAGCCAACATTGACGAGGTGTAATGGGATTGTTATGGTGTACATAAATCATGAATTGATTGTGCGAAATAAATTATTTACATTGAGAATGCATGATATGATATGGTAAATGATTTGTATGTGAAAGCATCAAAGAAAATGAATAGCATGAGTATATGTGGATACAAAGGCATTATTTGAAAATGCATGTTGTAAGTGTGAATATGATGGGTCTTTTGAATTTGTAAATGGTCATGGGATTTACTGAAAAGAAGTGCTTCAACCCAATTAAAAAATTTACAACATGGAATAACATAAACAACATGTTTTGAAAGATAATTTGAAATATCGAATGCTTGGGGCTCGAAACTAGTTCCATGGCCAAGATCAAATCGGATTAGTGCAGCGACACTTTTGAAAATAAAAATTTAATAAGAATAAATAAATATTTTGATTGAAAGCGTCGGAGTAAGCGGGCTCCGACTTGGATCCGCCAATAGAGTCAAGTAGGGACCGGTCGCGACACTTTTGAAAATGAAATTTAATAAGGCAGTAAAAGGATTTAACGGGCATCCCGGATCATGAAATGTAATTTCTAAAAGGGAGTTGATTAATAGCTTTAATTAATTGATAATGATAGAGTCTAATATGTATTGGTATTAGTTTGATTTGGCTCACGTATGAATTTAATGACAGTCACATTACAGTTGTATTGCTCATTATAAGTTGAATTGGATAGTTGATCTATCCTTACATGTAGTAGATATGAGTTACAACTGTAAAAGACGCATGACAGGGAAGTAATATGAGCAGAAAATGATAGTCCAAAAAGATAAATCCATGTATAATATGAGATGATTAGAAGTCCTTAAGGTAAAACGTTATATGCATAAGTAAAAGTAAATGTAAAAAGGAGAGTAGTAGCAATTTTGTTATTGGTCGTTCTGTCTATATGTTCCCAGCGTAAGAAACATACGGTGTTGTCCAGTGTAGGTCTTGAAGGAGATAAGGGCCCAGGGACATTCCACACAGTGATCTGGGCCATCTCGAATATAGGTGCTCACTGGCCTTGTTTCACTTAATCTCACGATGTCTGTATTAGATATGTACATGTATAAGTAATTGTATAAGTAATTGGGACTTAGCATATGTGTAGGAATTTTAATGGATACCCTCCGGTGGTAGTTCCTTTGTATATATGAATGACTTTTGGTTATTACAAAATTATTTGTATACTACGAGTATAAGTTAGCTACGAAAAAATATTGTTTGTATAAAAAAAAAAAGGTAAGAGTCGGTATGGTTTCGCACCCGCGAAACCGGTTGGTTCGCGTCCGGGTGGGGGCCAGGGAATCGGGGTGTGACACTTCCCTAGGATGTAGGTTGAGAGTTGATCTAATAGGTTGAGATTATGAGTAAGAGGTCTCCGAGATTCTGCTCATGGTGGACCCCAGGATAGGGTGTCACAATATTGCATTATTGCGTTCGTGTGCACGGTAACATTGCGTCGAGTCGGGTGTGGGTGCAGTGCGGTCATTCCACCACTCTTGGTGAGTATGGGTTGAGTTTGTTTAGGACTACATCCAATGAAGACTCATAGTTCGATTCAAGGAATGTGAGGGGCTGAAGTGTAAGCCGAAGAGTTATGTTAATCGAGATGAAAACACAAGGTCAGGTTATTACGTAGACTTAGAGTTGAGTGATAGGAGTCGGGAGTGACTCGAGATTTGGATACCCCTTTGGAAATTGCATTGGGTGTTGTTGAGTCGGCAAGGGCTCGGTATATGGATGTATTTCCTTGTTTGACATGGACTAGGTTGACGATCCATTGGATTGTCAGTGATTGTGACCTTGGGAAGGTCAGCGTTTACACACCAAGTAAGGGTTGTGTAGGGTTACACGTTGTGTGGATTATACGGTGTTAGAGGACAGCGGCTGCGAGGCATACGTCCTAGGTTTAAGGCGGAGGGCAATTGCCCTTGAGTGGGTCGCCTCTCTGACAACGGTTATCAAGCGGTATACGG
Source organism: Tetrastigma voinierianum (assembly GCA_016808115.1). Taxonomy (NCBI): domain Eukaryota; kingdom Viridiplantae; phylum Streptophyta; class Magnoliopsida; order Vitales; family Vitaceae; genus Tetrastigma; species Tetrastigma voinierianum. Next base: position 1,167,685 of record JAEQBH010000984.1, read on the forward strand.
ATATCAGCCTTAGGAATGAGGCCTTGTATGGGAGCGATCTGAAGTCGCGTATGTTGAATGAGGTGGGAGAGAACCACGTCATTTGGGTCGATTTGGGGATAGAGACACCTCAGGAAGGTGGGCTTGATCGACAACGTCTTCTCACGGCTCAGGCCGGCGAAGCTAACAGATGTCTGACGTCGACCCTTAGGAGTTCGAGGTTGGGGATCATGTCTTCTTGAAGGTGATGCCTAAGTGGAGAGTGGTCGGGTTCAGCAAGCGCGGGAAGCTATCGCTGAGGTTTATTGGACCTTTTGAGATACTCGAGAGGATGAAGCTGTTGCGTCTGGAATTAAGCACATGACATGTGGTGTCCCACGAGGTATTTCACGTCTCCATGCTTCGAAAGTATACTCCAGATCCAGCTCATATGGTGGATTGGGGATAGATTGAGGTTGACACTGATGGGACCTTTGAGGAGGGACCAGTGTGTATTTTGGATAGCCGTGATCGAGGGTTTGCGGTAACTGGGCCGTGAGGCTAGTGAGGGGTGCTATGGCGGCACTATGGGTGAAGGAGTCGCGTGGGAGGCGCGAGGAGGACACGATCACGGGCCACCTATCCCTTCTTGTTTGAGGATGAGTCACGAGGTTTTGTCGTTTAATATTAAATAGCGGTTTACATGCATAGTATGAGTGCGTTGCATATGCATGGCGGTGATAGTGATTGTCGAGGAATTTCGGGACGAAATTCCTTTAGAGAATGTAAAGAGGCAGAAATTCGATTCGGAAAAATTACCATCGTAGTACATTTACAAAATTGTTATTTGGGTTTAAAAATCAAATTTATTCTCTAGATCTTGGATGATGAAGCGGATTTCACGGGTTGGAATCGTCTCATGAGGAAATCTAGCCTTACGTCAAATTTAGGTAGATTAGAGGTGGTCGGAGTTGACCGCGTTTTCGAGACATCGCGGTTGGTCTTGTCAAAGCGATTTTGATGCGACGAAGTCACATATATAAGTACTCATGTACCATAATAATTGGCATAAATGAGAAATTATGAAAATGGGCCAGTAGAGATAGTGCTAGAATGTCCAAAGCAGGAAAGAATGACAAAATGGTCATTTTTTGAAATTGTTTAAGTTAAGAAAAAGACAAAGCAAATGAAATTGTTTATCTCTATATAGAAGAGAAGCAAAAAACGTGAATTGGACAGGAAAGGTCCAGTGGCCAGAAAATGGGGTTTTGGAGAGAAGCGTCTGACTTCTCTCTAGAATGTCGAGTAATCGAGCGTCGGCAATCTTAGGACGAGAAGGAAAATTTGCTCTGCAGCGAGCTTCGTGATGGTCTGGATTTAGGAGTTTAAGGGGCAGAGCTCAGTGGGGTAGAGTTTCTCCTACTTGGGTTTACACTTTAATTTAGTGTTTTTTCAATGTTTGAATTAGCTTGAGGCCTTGAGCAGCGGGTTGGTGGTCTGGCTTGGGGACCCGGATTATTGGGTGTGAATCAAAAAAAATGTCCAAGCGGGTGGCCAGTGAGGGAAATTTCATTTGGGTGTTTGTTCTAAATTATGTGATAAATCATGTATTGATTGGAATGAGGCCGGGAATGGCCGTGAAAACCGGGTTCATAAAGTGAACCGACGATTGGTGATTTTCTGGGAGCCAATGTGAGGTTTAGCTATTCAGGAATAGTGTTCACAAAATAAATTTTGTGAATTAATGTGTTTGGTCGAGTGATTCAAGTCGAATTGCTCATGTTTGATCATTAACCCATGTGAGCTAATTTTGATGTGATGAAATGCGTAATTACATAACATGATTGTGTGATTGAATTTTTTGTGAATATATGCATGTTTATATATTTACATGTGACATAGACTGTAATGGAATTGGCATCATGCATTCCATATGCATTGGAAGCACCCTAGGACGATAGGAGTGAGTGCATGAGGTGAGTCTAGAGAAAATGGTTTGGAGGGTTGTCTAAAAATAATATACATCGGAGGGTAGTCCACATTAAAAATATCATGCATTGGGCAATGGTCGATATACATCGGAGGGTAGTCCATAAATAATATCAATCGTAAGAGACGGCCCACGATTGATATATATACGTCGGGTTGTCCCTGAATAAATATAATAATTCTCATACGAGGCTTGGCGAGTGTGAGAGTCGGTGAGGACTCGGGGTGTAGGATGGTCGGTTTGACATTCAAGTAGGATCATGCATTTGCTTGAATGTGTGTTTGCTGGAGCATTACATATGCACTTAGGTGGAGAGTAGCCCTTGGGTGATTCCACTGCGAGGCATTAGCCCACCTGTGGGGATACTATTTTCTGAGTACGGGAGAGCGTGCGAGGGGAGCGGCTCGTCCCCAGGGGCGAGTTTTAGAAGAAGCCAGGATTTGTGGCTGATGGTTCTACATAATTAATTGTTTTCATTTTAATATATGTTGTATAAGGTAAAAATAATTGAGCTACGGAAGCTGTGGATATAGTTGGATGTTATATATGAATAGAGTAGTGTTGTATTAGGCCCCGGCGGTGCATTTGTACTCATGATATTGATGTTTAGGGCGGGTTATACTCTGAGTTTGTATTGGGTAGAGCTTCCGTACAAAGGGACTCTGCCCAGATTTTCGTGAAAAAATGTCGGTCACCCAGAACATTCCACAAACTATTCCTTGAGTTGACGGGTAGTCAACGGACACCGGTTTTGGAAATCACGAGATCTAGAAAATTTAGGGTTTTTTCCTAATTTTCATATTCGTAGATTAGGACTCAATAAAAAACAAGTTTCAAATTGAATGTTTGGGGTATCAAGGGTATCGAGGGGAGTTAGGGTTAGATTCTAGGGCATTTTTGTTCAAAGAATGATAGGGGTTTAAAAAACCACATGCAAAGCTGCCACATACACAAAAAAAGCATGTGAGGGTGCCACATCATTACCGTTAACGCCTCGTTTTTCCATTTGGCGTTTCCGTTAATGGGAAGGGTATAAGTATGTCATGACATAAACGTTGAGGGCACGGTTGAACAAAAAAAAACGTTAAGAGCTAGATTGAACATATGACCAAACGTTGAGGGTATTAGTGCACATTTTCATCTGCAGATAAGTGGTTACAGTTACATTACATGTTTTAATTATTTTGTTGGGAGCATTACATGCTTGACTTTTTTTAAAACTTCACTTCTATTTTCCTTCTTTTAGCCCCCTCATGCCATCTTTACACAATTCCCCCTTGAATTTTTATCCTTAATTATTTTATATACAGATAAATATTTTAAATAATAATTTGTTTTAATTTATTTGTGATAATTATATGGATTCAAAATTCATTTTTAATTTGACATTAATTTTTTAATTATATTTTTAGTTATTTAATATGATAAAATCATAACTCAAAATAAATTAAACTTCAAACAAATTTTTATGACATGATTTATAAATATATATTGAAAAATAAATAAAAACAAATGAAAAACAAAGATGAAAAACTTAAATATTATAATTAATTTTATTTATCATAAATTATATATTCAATAAACTTTGTTTAATGGCTTGATTATTAAATAGTGACATCATAGTAAAAATAATAATAATAGATCTCTTATTATTTAAAAAAAACAATTTGTTAGAGATGAGATTAGAGTTTTTATTGTACCTTAGTTTTTATTAATATTTTGATATGATTAAAATATAGGGGGAACCAAAATCAAATAAAAAGTGAACAAAGTCCAAGGTTATAGATAGGGAAAGAAATATTCATTTTACCTATGTAGGATGTGGTCTTAACTCTTACGTTATTTTTCTCCAACAAAATTTGAGAATCCCACTTGGGTCTTTACTCGTGTACATGCATGGATTTGAGTGAAATTTTGACCTCTTCTTAGCTTCTTTTCTTGTCAATCTCTACCACTCTCACTAAAGTCTCTACAAAAACAATAAACAATTATCAGCTACAAGCATCAATTATCACTGTTATATATGTGCATTGTTTTTATATCCCTTTATCATGTTGTCAATATAGATAAATTTCCCTTTAATCAGCTACTAGCTATCAACTACTTTACCAAATAATAATTTATAATTGTTAGTGACCAATCTAAGAGACAGTGCGACACTACTACGAGGACTAAATTCAATCCCCAAGCATTGTGCGAAAACGTTGAGACCCGAATGTGATGTAAAGAAATTGTTTTACACTTTGTGTATACTGAAGTATTGTATGATTAAAACTAGTTTTGGCCTAAATCACTACAAGTGCACAGGTCATACAAGTAATAAAGTGGATTGTAAGTTCAAATATCGTTTCCACAGGGATTGATGAGAAAATCTAAAGATTAACTACCCTTACTACTCAAGAAAATCACTACTTGAACTACTGTTTTCTATAATTTGTGAAATATCTAACAAAAGCGTAATGTCTTTGTAGAAATTTTCTTCATTGAAAAGGTCTAAACAAAAAAATTGGGATTTGATGAGTAGAAACCTTACTTGGGAATAAAATCAGTGTTATAATTTTCAGTTTGCAACAGGTTAAAAGACAAATACTATGAAGAATATGAATCCTGGATATGTCCAAGAGCAGAGTAGTGTAGCCTTGGAATACCTCATGACACTACACATTTCACTGTTTAGCTTACCATATTCCTAAACCAGGTCAATTGATCTAAATAACTACTTTTAGGATTTGAATCCTCTTTAAGATTTAGTTGTTTTTCCTAAACTAGTATTTCATAGCCATCTCTTAGGGCTGAAGACTACTTGCCCCCATAGACAAGGTAACACAAGCTTTCTCCAATACAATTGGTACCTCGATCTGCAATTCATTATAATTCTCTTTCTCCTTGATTAGACTTTATGCTAACACGTAATCAAGATTATTCTGCCAAATTGAGATGAAACATTTAAGGATTAAACTGATTTATCAACAAATGGTCCTTGTTCCTTGGGAACACACTCCTACTATCACAAAAGGGAACCTTGAAGTCAGAGGTTAGAACATCACCTTTGATGCAGTGGAGTGATACTTTGAGTGCATTAGTTCAATGAATATAAGTGTAATGTACCCCCAAGTCACTGCTCTTTGCTCCCATGTCGTCCATCCCTGTGTCACTTAGGGGGATCCTGGAAATCAAAGCACAAATATAACTCTTTCTGGGTATAGAACACTGATATTCAGAACAACTATATTCATGAGTAATACCGATTAAATCAATCTAGTTTTCATACCCAAAACATCATTTAATACTATAAACAGACATCAAAACACCAAATTCCTTCCCAAAGGGAGCTCATCCTTCCATAACTGGATCACAAACGACAATGACTAGTTGATCAAACAAATTCATTGAAATTGTAATCAAACTAAATAAACTAGATTCCAGAAAAATTCTAAAATTCCACTTGCATTCAGACATAAATGAAACTCAATATACAATGATCTCAACTCCACATTTCCGTTCGGATTGACTACTCTAATCCTAAAATAAATCTAGAAAAGAAAATAAAAGAAAAATATATATAAAAGAGATTTCAGCTCCTCCAAAAGCTCAAAAACAAGTTGAGAGGAACTTTGCGGATGCAGCTCCACCTTAAGAGCTTCTATTTATAAACACATAATCATTAGGCCTTGGCTTGAGGCGAAAAACATAGACTTGAAAAAGCCCAGTACACCACTAGTTGCCCTCGATGTAAATTAGGTGATGTCATTGACATTCTTTTAGTGTTAATATTTGAATTTTTTTCTATCTATGACCGCGCTGTGTGTTGCTAATGTCGCGACATTGCTATTGTGATATCACAACATTTCTTTTGGTGTCGTGACTCTGAATTCTTGATGTCCTTACAATGTCGCGACTCTGAATATCAATGTCGCAACATTGCCCTGATGTCGTCATTGATGTCGTTGCTGATGTCGCGACATGAAATTAGGTCTTCAATGTTACAGCTTAATTCTGATGTCATGACATTGATCTTTTATGTTCTGCTCACCTCAACCAATGTTGCGACATTAGATCTCGATGTCACGACATTGATTTGATATTACAACATTCCTCACACAATGTCGTGCTTCTGGTCACCCAATGTCGCGACATTGCTTTGATATCGTAACATTATTCCATCGATGTCACAACATTGAAATTGGTATTCCTCACACAATGTCGCGCTTCTAGTCACTCGATGTCACGACATTGAAATTGGTATTCCACTTCTTTCATCTGATGTTGCAACATTCTCCAGCCGATGTCTCAACATCGCTTTAGCAACTCTGTGACTTTGAGTGTGATGTCGCAACATTCTCCAGTCAATGTTGCGACATTAGATTTTTGCTCTTGTTTTTCTGCTTTTTTGCTGCTTCTTTTCTTAAAATTCCTGCAAAACACAAATCTAGATGAAGACTCCATAATTTTGCATTGAATTGAACTTTTAAGCCATATATATATATATATATACATGAAAATTTGGCTTAAAAATAGATGAGTTTTAAACTCATCAAATTCCCTCAAACTTAAAGTTTTGCTTGTCCTCAAGCAAAGAAAAGACTGTTTGTTTGTCCTCAAACAATTAAAATTAATTTTTAAGGACATTTTTCATTTTAATCATCTTCTCAGTCATATCAGCAATTTAAATTCAATGAAATGTTAGTTGTGATATCAATTCTAACTAAGCTTCAATTTCTAATTTCTAAATTCTAAATTTTTTCAATTCAGATAATTCATAGCCAGTAAACAACTACAGTTCTTGAATCAATGAGTGTGTGTTGGTCTTCCCTTTTTGATTAATTTTTAGATTAGTTAACCTTATGAGATTTACTGCAAAGGATGAAAGTCTCTTTAAAGCGACTTAGGTCCCATAGGTTTGTCGATCATATCATTCTCCACTAATGTATGCATAACACAATCATCAGGATCAAATAGGTCTTTTAGACGCAATGTGTATGGCTTAGGTACTTGGGTAGATAAGCTGGACATTTAAGGTTGAGTTGACCCAATTTGCACATACTTTCTCAACATTACGCAGCCATTGCTCCTTGGCTTTCTTTTATATTGAGCTTTCAAAAGTACCCTCAAACTTGTTTTGGTGCATCTTTTACATGTTTTCTACTGTGGCTTTGTCTTTCTCCACTTTCTGTAATGGTGCAATGTTTTGCCTTTTTAAGCTTTCTACCACCCCTTAGCAAGATTTGGGTCAGCAACTCTCTTACCAGTTGGCATTAAGGTGCTAGGTGTAGAACACCCCTAAAGACTTAATTGCTCAAGGGATGAAGGCTAAAAGGTAAAACTCACTCCTCCTTAAACTGCATATTTTTCAGCTTCTCAGTTTGTTGTTGTGCACCTCTTTTTGTACATCTTTCCTCAATTGTTTTTCCTTCCACATCCTTAATTCTCATCTTTCTTAACATTTCAAAATTGTACTCCCCCAAACTTGTCCTCTTGATCATTCTTTCTGCACTTATCTTGCAGTTTGGGCAAACTAAGGTTCTTTACTGAATGACAAAAATTTAAAGAAACGTTAAGGTTTTTCTATGTGGCTTTGATAATGAAATTAGCATTAGGCTGAAATAATGTACGAAAGTAGATGCATAGAAGCATATCATAGGGTAAGCTATGAAAGGCTCAAACTATCCAAGGATGGCCTAAATCATTTCATGCTTGTTATGATGCCTAGGATTTCGCCTTGAATAATAATACAACAAGTTCTAGGACCTTTTGAAACTAAACTTATGATGAATCCAATAAAGTGTTCCTAACCCAAGAAAAATTAATTTTCAAGGTACTTATGACCAATGTGCCAATTTTTAGTCATTATCTAAATTGTACTGTTCAATCAAACTAGAATTATTAGCTTGATTTTCATTGACATCAATTTTAGTCTTTTAGAACCTAAAATATCAGCCTACTAGTCAATCAACTTTCAATTTTTGTTCCACTTACTTTGCCCAATTTCATTTAAAAATTTATTGGTTTGGTTCAAAAATAGATTACTATGCTCTTATACAATTCAACAGTTCATTTTGATTAACCAATTCAATAATTCATTTTGATTAACCAATTCAACTCATTTCATTAACAATAATAGCACAAGCAACTCAACACATTTTTCTAATTTAACCAAACAAGCAATCATAGCTTTCATCATTCAGAAATTAGATAAGAATGCAAAAATATTCAACCAAAACACCATTCTGCATAACTTCCAGAAACTTAGTTTTTCTCATTTTCAAATTCCATATTTTTTTTTTTTTTGTCTAAACAGCTCAAATACTCATATTTCAGCAATTCAGTGCATTCAGTACAACTGAATTCTCAATTATTTATTAAAGCAATCCACAAATTCAAAATGGATTATTCTTCACATATTGTAGAATAGAAAATGTAAAGGAAATAAGAGAAGAAGAAAAGAGACACAACTGCACACAGATTTCATAAACTGTATTTTCATTAATCTTTTCAATTACAATTACAATTAACTAAATTACAAAGAGAGAAAGAAAGGGATACATTTGGTTCATTTCTTTCTCTTCTGCTTGGATCTGGAGGTTTTGAGGTTAATTGGTTCATATTGGTAGTCATCTTGAGAAGGAGTGAAGTCAGAGATGGATGGTTGGGGTCTTTCAGTTGTTCTGTCTCCTAGGAACAGGTTTGTCATCCATTCTAGCATCTTGGCATTAGTTCTCATCAGCCCATTTTGCCTTCCCCCAATAAAATTGAGTGTATTCTCGAACTCTCCCTGAGCATTATATATCTTAATCATATTGGAGTTACACATATCCAAGCTGTCAATCCAAAGCTTCTCCCTATAGTTCAGGGAGGCTTCCATCTCCTCATCCTTTTTCTGGATGGTGGCCCTTATCTCCTTCTGATGCTCCTTATAAAAGTAGCCAAAGGCATCAGCCTTCTATAGCATGTTCTGCTCCATCTCCTTCTCCCTCACCTCTAGGATCTTCAGTAGTTCCTAGTCCCTCTTCAGTTGCACACTCATAAAGGCCTTCTCCCTCTCCCCGAATTCAGGCCTTAGAATTATATCTCTATTAGCCAACTCCTCTCTCCATTCTTCATCTCTCTGTTGGAGGGCTGCTGTGAAAGTCTCTTCTCTCTTTCTTATATGCTCTTCCATAAGAGTATCTCTCCACCTAAGCTCCTCTATGAGCTGCTCATCTTACTCTCTCATTTCCTTCTTCATTTCTCTCATCAGGGTTAGCAGTTCAGAGTGGCTACTTTCATCATTTTAAGCTCTCTATTTTCCTCTTTCATCAGCTATAATTTAAGATGATTCCCCCTAGTCTATAGTAGGGGTGAGCACTGGCTGCTCTGAATAGGTTTCAAAACCCCCCATTTTCATCACTGTTGGCTCCCTCTTCAACCGCGGCTGTAGGGGCTTGATCCTTGGGCTCTTCTCTTTCTGCCCTCTTTCTCTTTATGATATTCTCTCTTCTCTCTCCTTCCTCACGCTCTACTGGACCCTTAAGGGCTCCAGCAAGAGTAAGAGGTAAGGCCTTGGGGCACCTCTTTTCCTCTGCTTCATTGAACTTTACACCCCCCTTGATACACAAGAGTGTGATCAGAGAGGGGTGGGGGATATTTCATGAGTATTTCCCTTGTTCATAGTCCAAGATGGACTCTTCGATTATTTTCCCACATTTACCTCATAGACTTTTACCAACACATACAAAAGTAGAGTGCGGTCCTATCTCACGGTAGAAACATCCTTGGAAGGCTTGAGTATTGAGATTACCAGGTAGAACCATACCTTATTGATTTCTGTGAGGTCCCCTTTGTTTAGGAAGGAATTTGAGATTGTCTACGTTCTCTACCATTCCCCTTGACCACCAATGAGCTCTCTAGCGATCTCTTCGAAGTTGGGCCTTTTCTAAAGCTGCTCATACTCTGTGCAGTCTCCTCCTTATCTAAGTCCAAATAGTTGGGAAATGGTCCTTTCCCCAAAAGGGACCCATCTCCCCTTAACATAGCAAGTCAGGTTTCTTCTCTCGCCCAGATTTCCGTAAAACTTCTTCACCAGGGCCCTTCTCCTCGGCTCTAAATGCTTGCACACAACCTCCCAACCTCTTCTTTCGATTTCCTCCTTGAAGGGCGACACTATTTCTTTGAATCCTCTTTCTTCCATGAATCCTTTCTTTACAAGATTCTTTTGGAACACCTCACCCCCTTTTTTGTAAAGAAATACTCACATTTCCCATGCCTCAATTTCCACCTCCTCAGTCTTTTTTCTTACTTCCTTAGGGCAGTCTCATGGTTTCCTAGTTGTTTGGCTCTCTCGTTTAACACATCTTCCACAATATTCTCAATAATCTCGTATAGGGTGGGAGAGTTAGGGCTAGACATTTTCTTAGTTACAAAAATGGAGGTCATAAAAGGTTAGGGCTCAGAAGATTGAAGGAATTGGTTTGGATTTGAAAATTTTCACTAAGTGTTCCTTTAAATAGTGAGGCTACCCTAAGTGCGATGTCCCGACATTAAAGAAATGTCGCGGCATTGAGTGTCAATGTCGCGACATTGATAAAAATTTTAAGTGACTTGGCTCAATGTCGCCACATTAGGGTTGCAATGTCGCCACATTGTAGAATCGATGTCGCGACATGGTGTAGAATGTCGCAACATTGAAAAATTAAAGTCACGACTCTATGAAACTTTTGAAGCTGATATCACAACATTGAAATGGTGTCGCGACATTGAGATGAGTTATCTTTTTTCTTATTCCTGCTTATTTTTCCGCAATTTATTCATTTCTACACACTCAAATCATGCTTGTGAATACAAATCTAACAAGAACTAAGCATCTCAATTCAAGCATGGCAAAATAAGCTCAATTCTCAACTCAGTACCATTCAACAAACATTCTTGGTACTGCAACAATTATCATTCAAAACTTTAAAAAAAAAATCATCAAAAATTAGGAACATTGAAGCTACTGTGGAATTTCTAAATAAAAAATAAATAACTCCCCAAAACTTAACATGTGCATTATCCTTAAAGAACAAGTTAGGGAAATAAACTCTCATGTGTGGTCAATTCTGCTCATTGCGTTTGGGTTCAATTGCTTCCAACTGAATTTCATATATATTTGCAGCTTCATTATCCTGAAATCAAGCAAAGACTTAACTAACATAAGTTTCAAATAATCTAAAACAAAAACACTCAATCAACTAAACTATTCAAACACACTTAAATCAAACAAAATCAAGTTGTCAATAAAAAATTTTCGCTTGGGTTGCCTCCCAAGTAGCTGCTCAGTTTTATGTCTTTAGTTATACATTGTTACCGTTTGCTTTCTTTTCAGCAGTTCTTTCAATCTCTTCTAATTTGGGACTGTTGTTCATTCATAATTCCTCCAAGGTAATGTTTCAGCCTCTAACCATTCACTTTTAATTTATTCCCTGAATTTGTTCTCAGTGTCAGCACTTACTAAAGGTATTCTTTATAATCGATGTGTAAGGACCCTCCATCTAGACCTTAACTCTTTAGAAACAATTTGACTTGAGTTATGCGATGGGATAGCTCTCATACTTGAAACTCTTTCCTCAGAATTTTCTAATCATGTCATTTCTTAGTCTTATCTTTATAGATCCTAGCATTGTCATAAGCTTCATTTCTCAGCTCTTCTAGTTCATTCATCTGAAGTGGTCTATTTTCCTTAGCAGCTTGAAAATCACAGTTCAGCTTTTTAATTTCCCACATAGCCTTATATTCAAGCTCAAGAGGAAGATGAGAAGGCTTTCCAAATACTATCTTGTTGGGGGACATTCCTATAGGGGTTTTATAAGCAGTCCTGTAAGCCCATAATGCATCATCTAGCTTTACTGACCAGTCTTTTTTGCTTGCATTCATTGTTTTCTCCAATATATTCTTTATCTCCCTATTAGATATTTTTGCTTGCCCATTTGATTGAGGGTGATAAGCCAATCCCATAACATGTCTGACTCCATATCTGCTCAAGAGTTTTGCAAACAATTTGTTTGTAAAATGGTTTCCCTCATCACTAATGATTGTCCTTGGGGCTCCATATCTACTCAAGATGTTTCTTTGAATAAATCTCACAACTGTGTTGGCATCATTTATGGGACAAGCTATGGCTTCCACCCATTTGGATACATAATCCACAACAAGGAGAATGTATAGATTTCCAAATGAGAGTGGGAAAGGTCCCATGAAGTCTATCCCCCATACATAAAAAATCTGCACCACTAAAATTCCTTGTAGAGGCATCTCATTTCTTCTATTTATATTGCCCATTCTCTGACATCTATCACAATGTTTCACCTATTCAGAACAGTCTTTGAATAGAGTTGGCTAATAAAAACCTAACTGGAGAATTTTCTAGGTTGTTATTGTTGGGTTCCTACTGGCGATTAAGCATACATACACAGTAGAAAAATTTGAAATTTTGCCTTTTATTAACCCAACCAGGGATCCATGTGATCCGATCAGATGATTCAAGGAAAGAAGAATACCTTATTCTAGTTGGAAGATCATTTTTTCGTAGCGTCGTGTGTGTGTCAAACCCTCCTTGTCGGCGAAATGCGCGACAAATCGGCTCCACCCTCTGTCCTGCAGGCGAGCCTTCTTCGGAAACCAAGAGAAACGAGTGTGCTAGCACCGGGTTGAGTCTCACGAAAACCCCTAGCCACCTCTCTCAATTGTGAAAAATGAATGAATCAATCCACAGAGTAATCTATTGGGTTTAAATGCCCATTCTATGTGTGTGACCCTATAGGTCCACATAATGTTGGCAGTGGGATCAAAAGCCCATTTCGAGCCTGAGTCATAGCGGCCTCTATGAGCATTATGATACCAAATTATGAGGATGTCAGCCAGCTAGGCATAACCACAATCCATAATAAGCGTCGTGATCCTTTGTCTCCACGATATCCTGGTGAACACAAGTCATGGACTATGTCTCCCTTGTAAAGTTCAATCATGCAATTTTCTCGACCTCCATGTAAATTGATAATACAAATGACATTAATAACCCTTATTAATTCATTTGAGCATGGTCATGCAATTTCCACTCTCACATGTCGAGGGGGCAAACGGATATCTCTCTAAAATGAGGGATAAATCCCTTTCATCCTCCGTCCCTCACCATGATTTTATTCTATGTCAATAACTTGATGCAGTAATTACCAGAGTATTACGAGATGATGTTGAAGCTGATAATCAAACATAAAAACTCATGTAAGGGACTATGGTAGTGTTGGAGTGAAGGAGAAAAAGAAGACATTATTATGATGAGAAGTACTGTGACTTATAATCCATGTAGTATTCTCATATGATGGGTCGATCGGTACAATGTTCTGACATGTACTTATGAGCTGACTTAATACCATATATGCATGATATGTAGAACGTGATCATCAATCAAACTTCATACTAGTCTTAATTCACTATTGCTCCACCAATAATGAACGACCAGGAACAATTTAGAATAGTATTTTATTTGAAGTCCAAGGTTCTACTATCAAGTCAGACACTTGATGACCATAAGTGGAATCAACTATTCATGGAGTAAATCACCAAATTAGAAATGTAAGATGATAATGAAAATGCCTATTTATTATTGAAATATGAAAGTAATACTTAATTACACTATATTTTAGGGCACATCAACAATCTCGACTTGCGCTAGAGGTCGATCTGCGTGTGTCTATGCCCTGTTGACCTAATGTGACTCGTGCTTGACGTGAAGTGGCAATTTGGTTGATACCTAGCGTTGTCATTAGTAGATACTTTGCATATCTTGACATACCATACGTCAGCCGATTTCGGATGAGATGAAAACGCTTAAGTATGTGTTTGGATCTTTGGTGTGATCTAGGTTCCTTAGCTTGTGCTTTGGCCCGTTATTATCCTGAAAATGGGTCATGGGGTTCGAATACTAGGAACCCTCGAGTCAGTGATGAACTTCTTGATCCAAACAGCCTCCTTAGCTGCTTCTGATGCAACTATATACTCAGCCTCTATAGTAGAATCGGCTACGGTGTTTTGCTTTGAACTTTTCCAGCTAATCGCACCTCTATTTAAACAAAAAACAAAACTGTGGGATGCGAAATCATGTGTGTCCCCGGGCCCAGAAGCTAACATCGGTGTAACCGACACAACTAAGCTCATCTTCCTATCCTCCATAAATTAAGAATGTATCCTTAGATCTTCTGAAGTACTTAAGGATATTCTTAACTATTGTCCAGTGACTTTCACCGGGATCTGACTGGTATCTACTAGTCATACTTAAGGCATATGACACATCGTCGAGTACACAACATAGCATACATGATAGAACCAATAGCATAAGCATATGGAATCTTACTCATGCGGTCTCATCTTTGCCTGGGTGGACAGGTCTTGTAGACTAATGCCATGACACATGAGCAAAAATCCCTCTTAGAGTTTTGCATACCCGAACCTATTTAGTACTTTGTCTATATATGTACTCGACATAGACGATCATTCTTTATATCTGTCTCTATAGATCTTCAGTGCCTAGAATATGACAGCCTGCTAAGTCTTTCATTGAGAAACAACTACCTAGCCAAGACTTGACGTGCGCAAAGCTCGGATGTCATTCCAATGAAGTAGGATGTCATCAACGTAAAGCACTAGAAACTATACTCTCCCACTAACCTTCTTGTAAACACAAGGTTCATATTCATTTTTGATAAAACCAAATACTTTAATTGCTTCATCAAAATGAAGATTCTGGCTTCAAGATGCCTGCTTCAATCTATAAATGGATCTCTGAAGCTTGCATACCTTTCCAACATTCTCAGGATTGACAAAACCCTCTGGTTGTGTCATGTACACATCCTCGAGCAATTTTTCGTTAAGAAATGTTGTTTTGACATCCATTTTCCATATCTCATAATCGTAGTACGCAGCTATGGCTAATAGGATTCTAATAGACTTAAGCATAGCCACTGGTGAAAAAGTTTCATCATAGTCAACACCATGTGTTTTCTTGAAACCTTTTGCAACCAATTGTGCCTTAAAGGTATGCACAGTGCCATCCATGTCAGTCTTCTTTTTGAAGACCCACTTGCACCCTATAGTCTTTAGACCATTAGATTGGATCAATCGAGTCCAAACTTGATTGTATCATGTGGATTGCATCTCAAATTTCATAGTTCTTAAAAATCTGTCAGTACGAGCTAGATATGGCCTCTTGGTAAAGATGCGGGCTCATCATGATCCATGAGAATGACATCATGATTGTCGATTACAAAAATCCGTATCTCGAGATGACGTATCCTACAGGCCTTAGGTCTTGTGGTACTTGTGTAGGTTCAACAACATCTTGTGAAACTTGTTGGGTTTCCATACCAGTTCAATGCTTCTTTGTAATTTTCAATTTCGTCGAAGCTGAATTTTACTCTCACTAGTTCCTTTGGATATGTGCTCTCTTTCCAAAAATATAGCATTTTGAGCAACAAACACTTTGTTCTCTAAACTATTGTAGAAGTAGTATCCTTTTGTTTCTTTAGGATGCCTAAAGCGATATCTGATTTGGAGTGCTAATTTGTCGGAAGGAATTTGTGGCTACAACCCCAATTTTAAGAAAAGACAAACTAGGAGGCTTCTAGTCCATATCTCATATGGTGTCTTTTGAACCGACTTAGATGGAATGCGGTTAAGTAGAAATGCAGCAGTTTCTAAGGCATACCCCCAAAAGGATATTGGAAGATCTGATTAACTCATCATTGATCGAACCATATCTAATAAGTATCTATTTCTCCGTTCTGAAACACCATTCCATTGGGGTGTTCGTGGTGGAGTCAATTGAGAAACTATATCACAATCTTTAAGATAGTCATCAAAATCTTGGCTTAGGTATTCACCACCTCGATCTATTCGAAGAGCTTTTATACTTTTACCAAGTTGGTTTTGTACCTCATTCTAGAATGTTTTGAACTTTCCAGGCTAAATCCCCTTATGTTGCATCAAATAGAGATAACCATATCTACCATAATCATCTGTAAAGGTAATGAAGTATTGGTAGCCTCCTCTGGCAGTAGAACTTATCGGCCCACATACATCGCTATGTACAAGGCTGATTCGTTTGGGCCAAGTAGGTTGTTTCGGAATCAACAATATTTGTAAACCTAAATTCCTCCCTCTTGTGTGCTTAAAGCTCTTGCGGTATAGTAACTCAGGGTCGAACACGGGGATGGGTTTTCTTCATGAGAGAAGAGTTGGTGAGTGAAAATGGTGTTTTTCTCATTGGATTTTAGGGTTTGTGAAAAAAGCGGTGTGGAGTGAATCGTTGAAGCGGAAATAAATTGAGTAAAAAGTTAAAGAGAATTCCTTGATCTCGGGCCATTGGGCTTAGGGTTCTAAGTTAAGCGACATGTCCTCGGGTCTTTTTTCTCGCGTTGGGGAGCATGACATATAGTCATTTCCCGAACCGGATCTTCATTTAGCTTTAAAACCTAAACCCTAAAAGTTTTCCTCTTGAAATATGGCATTTAACGAGCATAAATGTTCCCAAATGGTGAGAACACACCTCCTAAACCTACCCTTCAATAACTAATAGGAGACAACTAACTGGGCATTAGTGGATCTAGTGATAAGTATCCACTGAACCCAAAAAGCTTGCCAAATACACGTTAGGGAGAGCATGCCTAAGAGATTTAACCTACGGTGAGAAGCGGGAACACAAATACCCTTAAATGCAAACATGAAAAGCATGAGAACATGCAGCCTGCCTCAAAACCTACACCTAGTGGCCTTCCCCTTCAAGGATGAGGGGTTTTAGCCAAGCATCCCTTGATTTGTCATCATCAGGGGGTGTTTGGCTAGTGAGAAAATGCAAGAAAGTGAAGAAAATGAAGAGAAAATCCTGAGCAAACCGAGGGAGAGGAAACCGTGCTGATTTTATTGATTGATTGATGGTGAAAAAAATTCCTTGATTTCATGAGCCAGAGCTTATATAGGTGCTCGGTATAAGGAAATACAAAAAATGTATAAAGGAACCAAAAATACATCAGGGCAAACTTGTGAAAACCACAAAGAGGGTCAAGCGTCAACAGGAGGCGGTGTTGCAAAATTTTGCAACTGCGAAAATTCACAGTTCTGGTACCGCAGCAAAAATTTCGCGAGCACTCCTTCTTTCAGCATTTTTGCTCCCAATTACCCTACGATTGAGCCCGCATCTTCAAATTCATTTCGGGTTCATCGTGTTTGAATCGGATTGAAAGATAATGAAGATATTTAATCTGCAAAACTACATGATAGAGTTTCACAAAATATGATCGTGCTTGACGAGGACCTCAATGCATCAATTAGGTTATTTAAGTTGATTAGTACACAAAAAGTGTTTAAAACCTGCTATAAACAAGGCTCAAAATTGCACTATTTGGGTACTAATCCCACTCCCCCAGCGGAAACATTTCAGTCCTTAGCAATGATAAGAAGAAGATCATGCGGTATATGTATGCAAGGGATTATCTTTTCAAAAAAGTGTGTATAAAAGTAAGCCTTACCTTGATATGAAAAAGTGGGACTCTGAAACCGGCAGGAGAATAAATGTCATATAGGGACAAGTTTAGGCGAGTGTTCATTCAGGAAATCAACTTTGAACTTCCACGAAATCTAAGTGTTTAGGTGATCAATTTTTACCCAAATAAGTGCTAAGCTACTATCCCCCGACAAACTGCGATACCTTAGTGCTGACCAACCTAAATAGGTCGGTTCCTCTTATTCCCACTTCTATTATCTTATAGGGTGCAATGCGAGAGCTTCGACTACCCAAAGTCCGTGTAGCGAGATCAGCGATGACTCCTGACGACTAAGGTTTAGGGAATCAAGTCGAAAGGATCTTTAACCCTAGCTCTCACAGTTCTGAACTTGAATGATTTCAAGAATCGGCACCACCAACTCGCTAAACTCCACCGTCCACCCATGGCGAGCATTAGAGTCGGTGGCTCCCAGCCGATTAGTTTAGGGCACGGGTTTTAAGGCTTTTGCCGTATACACCGGACCCAGTGATCGAGTTTCAAAGCCCAGCGCCCTTGACTTTCTATTCTCTTTTCTTTTTCTTTTTCTTTGTCTTTTCTTTTGGAAGACACATTGGCCTTCCTTCGTAGGGAACTTTAACCTTTTATAGGGTATCAACGAAGCTAAGGCCGACTTTGCAAAGTAAGAGGGGGTATGCAGCTTCTCAGCCTATGGATGAAAACTGATGTGAACTATGTGTGTGGCTAGATAATGGTGGAAGACAAGGGTTGATTACCAGGGTCTTCAACTGACTAACAACTCAATCAAGCATGGAACAAGTCTAGCATTGATGGTAGTATACAGTGCTTCAACTTTTCAATTTACGAAACATAACCCTTGAAAATATAGAGCGAGTAAGTCACGAAGTGTAGAAAAATAGAGTTGTATTATATATATACGAGATTATTTCTAAAATTTCGGCTTTTGCAAAAAAATATCTGACAAGCCATTAATCATAAAAATGGGCTTTCTTTGAAGCGGAGTAGTCTGAAAAGCTGTGTCGGTAGTATGAACTTAAGCCGACAACTCTCCCCTCCCCTGACAGTATGCCATCGTCTGATAGGGTGTAGGTGGAAAGTTAAGCGAGAGGAAGTCAGTACCTCCTCGGTCGGTGGGCGATGAAGAATCATCCTCAGTACAGACGAGGCTGAGGTGATGCTGGAGTGGCGAAGTCTTCTTTGGAGGAGTGGACTGATCTTTGTATTGCAAACAAAAGAAAAACAAGTCCTTAATGATCACAATAAGATTATTAACAAAACTAAAACTTAAACAAGATTAGCGATTAAGTGGTAAGCTTACGAATCTTTGCAGAAGTCACTCCCAAATGTGTAGCCTAAGGGTCTCATGGAGGGTCCCGGGGAGGAATCTTACTCCCTGTCGCGATCTATTTGCCTGACATGAGACCGCTCTACGTCCATTGACCTTGAACACTCTATTATCATTTGGATTGGCTTGAGTCCACTTAACCATTGAGGTATGCTTGATGAGCGATGGAATGGTCAATCCATCTTGATTTGAGCTTGCGAAAAAGGTGGGTTGGAGTCATATAGTAGGACTTGGTCCGCAGTTGAAGTTCTTAGGGTTATGAGCGATCATGCCACTTCTTTAATTTGTCATATGAATTTTCGAATTAGTAGGCGTCATTTCTAAGCTCCTCCCCAACTCATTGAGATCGAGGTCTTTTAGATCAGCTCTTCCCATGTCGGATTCAATTTTTATTGCCCGCCGCCTTATATTCGAATTTCCCGCCGGCGGTGCTTGTACGCTACCATAAAGCAGGCGATAGGGTATTCCAGGATGGTCTTGTATGTTGATGCAGCCATGCACAAGAATCCGAGCGAGACCAATCCTTCTGGTGGATTCACCACTTTCATCAATATAGTCTTGATTTCCCGCGTTGGCTGTGACTTGGCCTTAGTCGAGGATGATAAGGGGGTGGCCACTTTGTGCTTGACCTATCTTGGATAGGAGATTACCAAGGTTGTTGCGAGAAATGTGAACCTCCATCGATTATGGATTTAGAACTCAGAATGCGGAGAAAATATTCTCCTTTAAGAATTTCCAATACGTCTTGTGGTATGTTTTGCTCTACGACCTTGCTTCCGCCCCTTTGACACATAGTCAACTCCCACGAGGATGTAAGTATAACCGAAGGAATTAGGAAATGGTCCCATGAAGTCGATACCCCAAATGTCAAACAACTCCACAACCAGAATAGGATTCAATGGCATCATATGACGGCGAGAGATTTTTCCCAACCTTTGGCATTTGTCGCGTGTTGCATATGGTATGTCTTAAGCAGATAATAGGAAACCGCTGCGACACCTTCATTGTTGTTTAAGGGAAGCAAAATGATCCTCCACGAGAACCTTTGTCATGGCGGTGTTTGGTATCTGGTTGTTCTCCTTCCGGCACACACTTTCTGATTATTTGATCAACACAATACTTGAACAAATAAGGTTCTTCCCAATAGTAGGAGTGGAATTTTGCATGGAAGAACTTCTTGTCTTGTGCTTTCCATTATGTTGGCAACTCCCCTGTTACTAAAAGTTGTGTGTGGGCAAACCAAGAACGTCACATTGAGTAAAGACTCCTCTGGGAATTCGTCATAGATTGGAGGGTTATGGGTGTTATGTGTTATGGTTAGTCTGGAGAGGTGATCAACAACAACATTTTCTACCCCCTTCTTATCCCGAATCTACAGGTTGAATTCCTGTAGTAAGAGGACCCACCTGATAAGCCTAGCCTTGGCATTTTGCTTAGTGAGCAGATATTTCAAAGCTGAATGATCTGTGTAGATAATTATATCTACCCCTATCAAATAAGCACAAAACTTGTCCAGGGCATAAACTACTGCTAGCAATTCTTTCTCTGTGATAGTGTAATTCCTTTAGGCTTCATTCAGTGTTTTGCTAGCATAGTAAACCTATCTTGTTTTCCTCTGCTCTTTGTCCAGGAGGCGCTCGGCGAGTCACTTGCATTGCACATAACCTCGAAAGGCAACTACCAATTAAGGGCCCTCACTATTGGTGCAGTGGTTAAATAAGCCTTGAGCTCTTCAAACCTTTGTTGGCATTCTGAATCCCATTCAAACTTAGCATCTTTTTCTAGAAGCTTATAAAGTGGCTTGGAAATTTTTGAGAAGTCTGTGAGCCTTTTGTAGAAACTGCATGCCCCCGAAATTGCCTCGAGTCTTAACATTTGTGGGGGAAGGAAGTTTGGAAATCAAATCAATTTTGTTCTCACTTCAATTCCTTTCTTGGTGATATGACCCGATACAATGCCCTGGCTGACCATAAAATGGCATTTCTCCCTGTTCAGCACTAGGTATTTCTCTATGCACCTACTCTTGGCAGGGCCGGTTTCGAGTTAAATAAGCACTTTCCCTCAAAAACTCCCTCCGTAGGCGTAATATCGTCCATGTAAACCTCCATAATGCGCTCTCTACCAAGTTCTTTGAAAATCACGAGCATGCATCGTTGAAATGGCGGGGCATTACAAAAGCCAAAGGGCATCTGTATGCATACGTGCGAATGGGCGTATGAAAGTTGTCTTTTCACGGTCCTCGCGGCAATCTCAATTTGGAAATATCTTGAATATTGTAGGAAACAATAGAAGGGGTAGCCAGAAATCCTCTCAAGCAGTTGATCCATGAATGGAGGAGGAAAGTGATCTTTAGGTGTTGCTTCATTGGGCTTAGATGTCGATGCATGCCCTCGTCCGAGTGGTAAGGCAGTGGGTATCTCATATCTTTTTTCATTATGCCTTTGTGGTTACCCCTGATTTCTTAGACCTTGCACAGGTTGGACTTCGCTCGGGTGTTGTCGATATGGGGTATATGATGCCGGCACCTGCTTGACTTTAAAACTTCTCTAACCACTTCTTGCATATGTGGGTTCGACCTTGCTTTTGTGGTTGCCTCGCGGTTGCTTCCTCGCCTGAAGTAGATGTGGTGAGTTGCATCTTTGTTGGCTAATGCCGCCCCGAATCAGCGATTTTCCGCAGGAGCTTACTTGTTACGTTTGAGGACTTGCGGCGGGCTACCCTCTGTGCGGTCTTTGACGGCTGGAAATGACCGCGGACATTGCTTTCGCGGTCTTCTAAATAAGCATACTTGACTCCTGAAGCAAGGGCAGGATACATTTTACGAGGCTCAGTTTCTTCTTGATTACGATAAGCGAAATTTCATGTTTTCTTCTCTGGTGTTCTGCGCAGATTTCATGTCGGCTTCTCTTTGCTTTCTTACCTTGCCTTTCAGCCCGAGCTCTTCGATCCTTTGTATCCTGCGTCCCATCTTTGATTAACTGTTCCTCGAGGATGGAAGTCGATGATGCATACTTCTTCGGACATCTTCCACTTGAAACTGCGTATGCTTTGCTTAGGTGGGAAGATGTTGAGCTCTAGGTCATTTACGAGAAGGTGAGGTTGCATGACATCATTTCTGCGATTGATAATTGCATTAGAGGTGACAGAATGGTCTCCCAGATGGAGTACATAATTGGCCTAGCGTTCTTTGGTTGCGTATCGAATTACAACAAATCTCTTGGATAGTAGAATTTGTCCACTTGAATCAAGACATCGGCTGTCGCCGATTATTTTTGGTTGACTGTCGGCGAGCAGTGTGATGGAGGTGAACCTGCTTTCCCTGACCATTTGCGTACATCGAATAAGGGAGGAGATTCACACTTGCTCCCAGATCTAACAATGCTTTCTCCACGCAAGTGCCTCCTTATTAACTGAGATGGTCGGACAACCCGGATCTTTATATTTCACTAGAATCTTGCATTGGATAATGGCACTGACTTGTTCAGTCAGGAAGGCTTTCTTGTCGACTTTTAGCCCTCTTTCACTTTGTGCCTACAAATTTTGCATAGGTAGGGACTTGTAATCATGTCAAGTAGGGAATGTTGACCTTTACTTGCCTCGACACTTGTAAATTTCAGCTGATGGCCTTCTTTTTAGTTTTTAATGATTGAGAAGGTGGGGATGGCTTATTTTCTCAACAATGCAGCGATCACTACACTCCTCACGGTTCGGTATCCATAGCCACACTTTGGAGTGCATTGCCTTGGGTGATGGCTGTAAGCTCTTTGCCACTCAATGTGATGATTGCTGACCTCATTCAATTTAGGATTCGGGTCCCGCTGGAGGAGCTCCTTCATGTAATGCTGGGGTTTGGTGTGTCACGAGAAATTTTCCTTTTCTTGCATCCTAGCTATTGGCTAGTCAGCTTTGAGACCAACCTTGCGGGTCATCTAATTTTTGTTGAGAGTGCCTTCAGTGTTTGATTTTACGTATTAATGCGAGCATTCCTTTGTCTTGTTCTTCCACGAAGTGACCACATTACCTTGCTTTCCAACGAGTATAATGGCTTACTCTACGGGGGGGACGAGGGTGGGGGTTGTTCTTCTTTGTGAACTTTGTGGGTATAAAATTTGGGGTTTAGCCTCCATGATAAATTAGGATGGTTCCTCCAATTTGGATTATAGGTGTTCCCATATGGAGCATTTATTGGGTGCCTACTTTGATCCACTATGTTTACTGCTCTTGCGTCGAATCATACTAAGGGAGCAATTGAGCAATGATCTCTGTTGATTAGTGGATTGGCGATTAAACGAGAATTGGAGAAGTGCGGGCGTTTGACTCTTTAGTAATGCCTCTATGCTAATTCGCATTTCTAGCTCTTCCAATCTTCTAGTCAAAGAAGATAGCTTGGTTTTCATTTCCATATCCTTTAACAGTGAATAAATGCCTCAGCTGGGTTCAGCGGTGGCTTTATGTCTGTCGATTTCCTGGGATTTGGTTCATCCCGAGTTGGCTTTGGAGGTCAGCAGCATAGTTGAAATCCATGGCTTCATGCGGATTTTTTCTTGAAGTCCTCATATGGTTTCTAAGAGTTGTTTCATGGAAGGGGACATTCCATCATAATAATGGTTGACCAACATCCACGTATCGAAGCCATGGTGTGGGCATGCATTGATGGTTTCAAGATACCTTTCCCGGCACTGATAAAATCTCTCATTGTCATAAGCTGCAAAGGTGTAGATTTGCCTCTTCAAATTGTTGGTTTTATTATTACCTTGAAGAACTTCTTAATTATACTGCGGCTCTGCACAATTCACGATGGTCCTTGGCCTTAGTGAATTAAGCCAAATTTTGGCTTTATCTTTGGTCGAGGGGCTTTCGGCTTGAGCAAGTCCATATCAAATGCCCTCCTTGAAAGTCGTGCAAACCTCAAAATCCCGGATGTGTATGGATTTTCATTTCCATACCATGAAAAGTTGGGAGCAGGGGAACCCGAGATAGTCTCAACGCACGTCTTGCGAGGGTATAATGCATGAGGGTGCGCTCACCCTTGGTGGGTGTATGTGATCCCTCATTGATCTGTAAGCATTGGGCTCCCTTTGAACCCCCTGTTGGCTCTGCTGCTCTTCAGGTGGTGTCTCCATCTGATTCATATGAAGGCTAACTTCACAGCCCTGTTCCACTAGATCACTAAGTCTTTCCAATGCACTGCGGGGTTCTTGTCCCTTCTTAGGCTAGCTGCAAACCTGACACAAACAAGAAACCAACAAAAACAAGGCTACCCAAGGGATTAAAGTTAGCTAAAATCAAAATAGGGGAAAGCAATCTGCACAATAAATTTTTCAAACTCCCCTGCAGTGAACTACAAGTGGAGAAAAATGGTAAAATAAAAAAGAAATGAGATTTCACCAACACTTGTGATGTGAATCACAAGTTCACAGCTTCTTTTTCTCACTAGGGCATCATCCGGCAACGGCGCCATTTGATTCATTTGGGCGAGTAGGTTGTTCGGGTCGAAATTATTTGTAAGCCTAAATTCCTCCTCTTGGAAGTATGAAAACTCTTTGCAGTATATTAACTGGTCGAACACGAAAGTGGGTTTTCTTCGTGAGAGAAGAGTTGCAGTGCATTGAAAATGGTGTTTTCTCATTGGATTTTTAGGGTTTGTGAAAAACAGTGTGGGTGAATCGTTGAAAACTGGAAATAAATTGAAGTAAAAAGTTAAAAGAGAATTCCTTGAAGTCTCGGGCCACTGGGCTTAGGGTTCTAAGTTAACCGACATGTCCTTGGGTCTTTTTCCTCGCGTTGGGGAGCATGACATATAGTCATTTCCTGAACTGGATCTTCATTTAGCTTTAAAACCTAAACCTAAAGTTTTCCTCCTTGAAAGATGGCATTTAACGATAAATGTTCCAAATGGTGAGAACACACCTCTAAACCTACCCTTCAATAACTAATTTGAGGCAATGGCGGGCATTAGTGGATCTGAGTGATAAGTATCCTTTGGGCGAAAAGCTTGCCAAATACACGTTGGGAGAGCATGCCTAAGAAATTTAACCTACGGTGAAGCGGGAACACAAATACATAAATGCAAACATGAAAAGCATGTGAGAACATGCGACCTCAGAAAACCTGACACCAGTGGCCTTCCTTCGAGGATGAGGGTTTTGGCAACATCATGATTTGTCGTCGTGAGGGTGTTTGGTAGTGAAAATGCAAGAAAGTGAAGAAAATGAAGAGAAAACCACAAACCAGCCGAGGGAGAGGAAGCTCTATGCCCAATTTTATTGATTGATTGATGGACTGAAAAAAATTCCTTGATTTACAAGCAAGACTGAGCTTATATAGGTGCTCAATATAAGGAAATTACAAAAATGTATAAAGGAGCCAAAAATAAATCAAGGGCAAACTTGTATATAACCCTGAGGCGGGTCAAAAGCAATCAGGAGCTTGTGTTACGAAGTAGCAACTAAATTTGCGGAGTTCTGCGAATTTCGCAACCTGCAAAGTACATAGCACTCCTTCTTTTCAGCATTTTTGCTCCAAATTTCCTCTGGTTCGACCATGCATCTTCGAATTCGGCTTGGGTTCATCGTGTTTGAATCGGATTGAAGAAGATGAGGTACTTGTCCTGCACAATAATAGAGCTACAAAATGTGATCAGTAACCAATCCAGGACCTCAATGCATCAATTAGGTTATTTAAGTTGATTAGTACACAAAAAGTGTTTAAAACCTGCTATAAACAAGGCTCAAAATTGCACTATTTAGGTACTAATCAAAGGCCTAATAAGTCATCAACCCTTTCACTATGATCTGTAAAGGGTGCTTTGGTCATTTTGCCTAGCAAACAAGATTCACATACTTCATAAGATTTTAAAATCGAATGAATGTAAAAGTCCATCTTGATGGAGCTTGTAAATATGTTTCTCGTTTATATGGCCTAAACAACAGTGCCAAAGATAGGTTGTGTTTAAATCATTAGATCTAAACCTTTTGGTATTAATGTTATAGTGATCTTTATAGTTCTGGGTTGATGTAGTGATCAGATATATGTTTGATGATCAGATCTATAAAAGATATCAAGTAATAAATGGAAAGTATTATTTCTTAATAATAGAAGAGAATCGACCATGTCTAAGCAAAGAAATGAAACGATATTCCTACTCATTGCATAAACATAATAAATGATTATCTAATTCCAAAACTAGTCGAAGGCAATGATAAATAATAAGTTCCCTACGGCTCGCGGCAACTCTTGCTCCATTGCCTACTCATAGATTACCTCAGCCTTGTGATGACCTCGTTTTGAGACCCTGCACGTTTACATAAATGTGAGATCCATAACTGGTATCCAATACCCATGAAATGGAAGTAGATAAATTGACTTCTATTATATAAATACCTAAAGATGTAGTCTCACTACCCTTCTTCTTCTTCAAATCTTCCAAGTAGAGCTTGCAATTCCTTTTCCAATGACCTGGCTCATTGTAGAAAAAGCATCGCCCTTCCTTTGGTTCCTTAGCCTTAGGCTGCTTAGTTTTAGGCTTTTTCCCTTTAGTATCAGGATTGGGCTTGGGCTTCTTATTATCCTTGGTCTTGCCCTCACATTGCCCATTTCTGCCCGTTGTCCTTACTCTTACCCTTTTGAACCATCAGAACATTACTAGTAGTCTTAATGTTCTATTCAGCAGTCTTAAGCATCCCGTGCAGCTCAGTTTTCGTTTTCTCCATGTTATGCATATTGTAATTCATAACAAAACCATCATAAGCATCAAGTAGAGTTTGGAGAATGATATCAATGGCCAATTCTTGGCTAATTGGTAGACCAAGCTTCTCAAGATGATCTAAGTAGCCCTTCATTTTTAAGACATGAGGGCTAACTAAGCTGCCTGCAACCATTTTGTAGGAAAGTAATGCCTTTATGGTGGCAAACCTCTCAATGCGAGCCTGCTCTTGGAACATTTCCTTGAGATGAGCTATCATGGTAAATGCCTCCATATCAACCATCTACTTCTAAAGCTCATATTCCATAGTGGCAAGTATGAGGCATTTAACATCGACGGAATCATTTTAATGCTTAATATATGTATCCCTTTGAGCCCTAGAAGCATTTGCTGCAGGTTCTTCAAGGATAGGTTCATCTAGGACATATAACTTCCTTTCTTGCATGAGAACGATTCTCAAGTTTCTATGTTAGTCAAGGAAGTTGGTCCCCGTCAGAGTTCTGTCTTCTCGAGGATTGATCGCGGTAATGAAGTTGGTGTGTTGTTTGTTCTTAAATTATCTACTGAGTCATATCTGAAGTATTTTAGAATTTCAATAATTAAATATGCGAGGCATAAAATACTCCCACTAAATATTACCAAATATTTAACCCTCTTATTTTAATTGGATAATCTCAATATTTGAGACTTTAGTGGTCCAAGACCCATATTTCACCAAACTCTAAGTAAGCTTTGGCTTATCACCCGAAATGCAGTTTGTAGGTAACCAATTACCGTTGTATCTAATCTGCGATTCTTGGATTCCAGTAGGACTTGACAATGCATGTCTGTAAAAGTAAAATCCCATTAATGCCACTAGGTCCAAAAGCTGTTTTGATAAGCTAGTGTTAAGTCCGTAAACTCATACATATGGATATCACCATTATCTATCATGTCTTCTTAAGATGGATTACATACCTGCTTTGGCGTGACCCATGTAGTCGATCGAGTCTTGACAAGTGTGAAATTATGAGTGGCATTTCCGCGCATTGGTACAGAGGGATTTGGTATATTTAATCCTACCATTTGAACTATAATTCATCACATCTTACCATTCATATAAATCACATGCATATAATGGCATAAATTAAACGTGTCATAGCATGACCCGAAACTAGATTGATCTTCATAAGCGATATGAAGATCAAGGTCAATCTTTGAGTAAAACTCCAACTCCATGGATTTGCTTAGAATGTGTTGAATGGTCTCCACCATCGAATAAAAGTTTGAAAGATGCATCCTTTGCCGCCTTTGTGATTTTGAGTGATCTCCATCTTTGACCAACTATTCTTCTTTACAACTTGTATTTATACTATACAACTTATAAATAAATTACAAGAAATAAAAACAACACGCATGTCGTAATTAAATTACATATCCCAAAAATGCTTAAAAATTAAAAACGACACACAGGTCGTATTTAAATTACATATCCCAAAATAAACAAATGTTTAAATTAAAACATCCACATTACATTGATGCAGGGCCATGCTATGCATCATACATATTTTTCACAAAACATACAATAATTATAATATCTCGATAATTTATATTGTAGGTAGTATTTTGTAACATCGAACTTCGTTTGTATTTATAGTAAAATTGTTGATTAATTCGTAAATTAATTTGAAACGTTATGAATAATTCAAACTTAATTGTAGATTAATTTGAAACGTTATGGCTAATTCAAACTTAATTATAAAATTAATTCGAAACATTATGGAATTAATTCAAACTTAGTGTAAATTAATTTGTAAAGAATTAATTTGAAGCGTTACAATTAATAAACTTAATGGTTATAATTTGAATTGAAGATAAACCCTGCATTTTCAAAAAGATGGTTGCCGGGGTCGGGGCGGCGCCCTTGGGCGAGGGGCGGCGCCTGCGGTGGTCCCATTGACCCGATAGCGGGCGGGGTCGAGGGGCGAGCGCCCCGGCTCGGGGGCGCGGCCGGAAAAAAATACAAACCCAGGATCTTGTGTCAGTTAACATTCTTTTTCCTAGTACCATTTGTAACACCCCAAATTATACCCTAACAGTTTTATAACATGTTTGGGTATAATAAAAGTAAATAATATTTTTTGAATAAAATAATCTTCTGATAAAATAATAGCAAGGAATTAATATAAGAATTAAGGGTAAATTAGTAATTTACCAATCCAAGATCTAAGGGTCATAATTTATGAAGATTATATAATAAAATGGAAATTAGATAAGTTGGATTGCAAATAATAGAAAGTTGAGGGACCAAATTGCAAAAGCTAATAATTAGAGCGAAAGAGATGGGCAAATAAGCCTTAAGAAAACTTCATTTTTTGGCTTGAAGGTTAGGGTTCACGTTTGGGGAGAAAGAGAGAAGGGAAGAAGAAGAAGAAGAGAGGAAGAGAAGAAGAAGAAGAAAGAAAAAAGAAGAAGAGAAGTTCAAGAAAAGCCAAGGTATGGAATAGTATGGAAAAAGTGTATGGAATTGTTTGGAAACTATAGTATGAATTTGTATGGATTTGTATAGATTTGTATGGATTACTAGTATGGAAATCCTATTTTGTCTAAGTAGTGAAAGAAAAATCCTATTAGAAATATTGTCGGTGGGTATAGATGAGTTTTATGGTTTATAAATGTGTTTTTTGTTGAGTTGGTTGTAGTTTAGAAGGAAATCTCTAATGAAAAGGGCCCAATCTGGCCATTTCTGCATTCTGCTCTACACCCCTACGCCTAGGTGTAAGAGTGCACGCCTAGGTAAACCTGAGCCCAAGTTTTTTTAATTTTCTAGTCCACCTAGGTGAACTCCGCTGAGCGTAGCATTGGTCGCCTAGGCGTGCCTAGTCTGTTTTGGTTCCTCTCTTCTTGTTAGTTAACGTGCTTGAATTGGATAATGAGGATCCACAATAAATGAATGAAAGTTCTGCAGTATAAAAATTATATGAAAATGTATGTATCTCAGCCTCGGCGAAGTGATCAGATAGGCCCAGGCGAACATTGTTTCTTGCATAATTTGCTAGTAATATGTTTAAAAGTAGTGTTATTCCTTGGTTAAGGGATGAAAAGATAAATGTTATGAAGGCATATGAAACGTATAAATGTCTAAATAATACGAGAATAAGTGCATGCGAAATAATAAGAAAATATCGCATATGATTCTGGGATACTTGATAGTTATTTTTTGGGATATGGGATATATATTGTAAATGAAATAAAAGAAATAGGTGTCTCTTGCGACGCAGTAAAGGGATAAATGGCGTACTGATAAGGAGAAAAATCTGACATTGCCTCCAGTTGGCCCTGGTTTGGGTCATTACAGCGTATGGTACGCAGATGGTTATTGTCTCGTACGTGCGGCGCCGCGGCCCTTATAAATGGTCATTGCCTCGTGTCTGCAATGTGTCGCAGGCGCCTTGAGCTCTCTTATAGATGGTCATTGTCTCGTCTGATGATAACGGGAACCGGGTCCTTATAATTCATTTATACGTATATAATGATTTTAACACCTTCGGGTCCTTATAGTTCTCGTATCTACTTCTAAGGTATTTGTAGGCATGAAACATAAGATAAATGACAAGAATATATAAATGACATGACATGATATGAGAAGCATAGCATTGTTATGTGATGATACGTATACAGTGATAGAAATGCGAAGCGAAATGTAAATGAAATATGATATGGAATGAAACATGGTAAAATGACAAGTATGATATTTAGAAGCATATCTATAAATGATATGTTGAAAACATGAATAAGCATGTGTATATGTAAATGAATGTTAAAGTTATATATGTAGTTGTCTAAAGTGTGATGACCATATTAAATTAAATCCCACGTAATATTATTTCCACTAAGTATAAATTGCACGAGTGTTTCATCGGAGTGTAGGTACGAGGGAGGCCGAGGCCCGAGAGGCTAGAAGCCAGACAATCCACATGAAACTGAGACTGACCACACTCTTGGGTGTCACGAGACCTTTTGTTATTTTTGTATATCATTTTGTTTTTTGTAAGCAATGTAAAAATTTGTATATGTTGAACACTCCCATTTATGGAGTTTTGAATATATTTTGTAATCCACTGCTATAGAATATATTTCAAGTTAAATGTCTAACAGTACATGAATGAACAAGTTAATGGTATGGTAAAAAGTAAAAGATAGTTACAAGTTAAGTGGTATCAGAGCACCCTAGTGTTAGGGCGCCACAAGTTAGATAGTAAAGAGGCATGACACCATTGCCCTTAAGCGGATGCGGAATTAATACGCTTTACAAAACCATATAATAATACGTATGTCGGTAGCTGCATAAAGACACGATCCTTAATGAAGCCCACCTGAATCCTATGCATCATCACATGCATAAAGTACGATTTTAATAGACTATACCTATCCACCTTCATCATCTATGCATAAAATCGATTTTTAACATATTAGGCAATTCATACATCATATGCACCAGAAAATAAAAACCATCTTGTTCGAGGTTGGCTGCGATACCCTTTGTTGAGTTCTCTGGCGATTAAAGCATTTGCAGTGGAAAATTTTGAAATTTCACCTTTTTCCTAACTTAGACGAGGGGATCCATGTGATCCGTCAAATGATTTAGGGATAGAAGAGATACCTTATTCGTTGAAGATCCTTGTTATGGTGTAGTGTGTCGTCAAACCCTCCTTATCCCGAACTAAAAGTATGACGGATCGCTCCGCTCTACGATTATCCACACGAACAAGCCTTCTTGGCGGGAGAAAGCGAGTGTGCTAACAGGGTTGGAGTCTCCACGAAAACCCCTGGCGCCCTCTTTCCGATTGTGAAAAACAAATGAATCGTCCATGCGATGATCCCTTGGGTTTAAATACCAATTTTAGGCCCCGAGGGTTGGTTCGACCTATTACATGTGTGTGACCCTAGGTCCACATAATGTTGGCAGTGGGATCAGCCAGTTCGATCAGCCAGATACGCCCAAAGAAGCCTCTGAGGCATTATGGCCGCTGAGTGTGGATGTCGATGGCTCAGCCAAAGAGCCTAATACGTAATAAATGTGTGATCCCTTTTGTCTCTGATATGCAGTGAACACAAGTCATGGACTATGTCTCCTTATGCAAGTTCAATCATCACGATTTCTCGACCTCCATATAGTGATAATACAAATGACATTAATAACCCTTATTAATTCCATTTGAGCATAACCATGCAATTTCTAGTCTCTCACATGTCGAGGGCGTAGATATCTCTAAAATGAGGAATGATCCCTTCGTCCACTCCGTCCTGTGATTTATTATGTCTGACAACGATTTATGTACCACCCACATTACGGATGATGTTGAGCGTAGCCGAAACATAAAGCTCCTCATGTAGGGACTGTGGTGGTGTTAGGTCGAAGAACGAAAAGAACCTTTATTATGATGAGAAGTGCTCGTGACTTATAATCCCATGTAGTATTCTCATGATGAGTAAATCGATTAACGTTCACCAACACGTACTTATGGCGACTTAATATCCTTATATGCATGATCAGTAGAACATGATCATCAGTCAAACTCCATACTAGTCTTAATTCACTATTGCTCCACCAATAATGAACGATCAGGGACAATTTAGAATAATATTCCATTTGAAGTCCAGGGTCTACTATCAAGTCAAACACTTGATGACCATAAGTGGAATCAATATTCATGGAGTAAATCACCAAATTAGAAATGTAAGATGATAATGAAAATGCCTCTTTATTATTGAAATATGAAAGTAATAACAATTACACTATTTCCCCTAA